>CAXIWN010000011.1:1902218-3102218 GCA_964036215.1 Oscheius sp. DF5033
CGAAATCATAGGTTTTCGCTGCAGTACAAAGAGACTTGACCTTCAAGTTTTATATCATTTGATAGAGCGGAACGAGGGCTATCAGGTGCAAAGGAGGAGGCTCGGCGGCAATCACTTCCCTCGTCATGCGGAACCTCAATAGCGATCTGTTAACTTTTGTCAGGGATTAGACAGAACTCTCGCTCGACAGCCTTGACAGACTTTCGACGTCGACGTGCCTCCCGACGCCTGAGGACGCCTTCCACGAGAGTCACATATCTGTGATCAGCGCCAAGAGGCGAATTTTTTGATGCCACTTTTGAGCAGAAATATTTTTTCATCATTGGGATGACCTGACGAAAATTCGGGCAAAAATGGGTTAAAATAAACTATAAAAAAATTTCTAACCTTGAGAAAAAGTGTAGCAATGATCATAAATTCGTCTGGTGGATGGCTCCATATAATCGACCACATATTTATGAACGATAACTTCTGTATTACCCACTTGTTCTGTCATTATATTGTATTTCTGAGTATAATGCTAAACAAAGGGAAACATAAGAAAATAAAAAGCAAACCTTATTGAGATGTGTAACAGCTGAATCAATTCTCTCCAAATAAATGAGTTCTAGAATTTGTTGAAAAACGACGTGATTATTAATAGCTCCCAATACAATATATTCCTGAAATACAAGCAATTTTGCATTTCAAAACATAAGCTAACATCTTTAAAGGAACCGTCTCACAGGTGTGACAGCGTGTGACAGATTGCGCGCAAAATTTGAAATTCTGCGCAAGCAAAATGGTTCTATTTTCGTTTTTGCTACTATTTCGCTATTTTCCAACGTTTTTATTTATTTTTTTGAGTGGCTAAAATAGCTTTACGTGCTGCTTTACAATAGTAAACACTTTATAGAAGCTAAATTGGCTCAAAACGAACATAGGAAGCAAGTTCACATCGAAGAAACTATTTTCCTCTTTTTTCTGCATTTTTCTTTATTTCTTCCTCGTTTAATCCAATTTATTTTGTTCTCCGAATTGAAGTAGTACCTAACGCTATTTTAGCCACTCAAAAAAGTAAATAAAAACGTTGGAAATAGCGAAATAGTAGCAAAAACGAAAATAGAACCATTTTGCTTGCGCAGAATTTCAAATTTTGCGCGCAAAATGGTTCTATTTTCGTTTTTTGCTACTATTTCGCTATTTTCCAACGTTTTTATTTACTTTTTTGAGTGGCTAAAATAGCGTTAGGTACTACTTCAATTCGGAGAACAAAATAAATTGGATTAAACGAGGAAGAAATAAAGAAAAATGCAGAAAAAAGAGGAAAATAGTTTCTTCGATGTGAACTTGCTTCCTATGTTCGTTTTGAGCCAATTTAGCTTCTATAAAGTGTTTACTATTGTAAAGCAGCACGTAAAGCTATTTTAGCCACTCAAAAAAATAAATAAAAACGTTGGAAATAGCGAAATAGTAGCAAAAACGAAAATAGAACCATTTTGCTTGCGCAGAAATTTGAAATTCTGCGCAAGCAAAATGGTTCTATTTTCGTTTTTGCTACTATTTCGCTATTTTCCAACGTTTTTATTTATTTTTTTGAGTGGCTAAAATAGCTTTACGTGCTGCTTTACAATAGTAAACACTTTATAGAAGCTAAATTGGCTCAAAACGAACATAGGAAGCAAGTTCACATCGAAGAAACTATTTTCCTCTTTTTTCTGCATTTTTCTTTATTTCTTCCTCGTTTAATCCAATTTATTTTGTTCTCCGAATTGAAGTAGTACCTAACGCTATTTTAGCCACTCAAAAAAGTAAATAAAAACGTTGGAAAATAGCGAAATAGTAGCAAAAACGAAAATAGAACCATTTTGCTTGCGCAGAATTTCAAATTTTGCGCGCAATCTGTCACACGCTGTCACACCTGTGAGACGGTTCCTTTAAAATTCCAGGAAAGAATATTTTGAAAGAATATTGATTTATTTATTAGGATCTGCAAATTATTAAAAATTTATTACAACTAAAAAATAACCTCTCGATGAGCATGGAAATCATGGTCTTGTACTATAAGAATCACATTACTCTTATTTCCGCCATAAACAAAAGGTTCGTCAAAGTTCATTTCAATGTACTTTCTAAAAAAAGAAATTACTAGATAATTTAAAACTTCAAAAAATGGCAGAACAAGAGCACAGAAAACGAGATAAAATGGCTGTGATCAAATTTACAATCAGATGAGAAAATTTTGAGAGCAGTGCGCGGTTATTTTAGTTCACATTCAAATATTTTATATTTTTGGGGTGGATACACATCGACAAAAACCAAAAAGGGAACGGCTTTGAACGCCGAAAAACAAATAGGGAACGGCATGAACCGGAAAATACCAAGCCGGGAAAACGCAAAATGGAAAACGTCCATTTCGGCAAAATTTTTCTGCAATGCAATTTTTTTGCTCACGACTGTCGCGTTTATTTTTCGTTTATCGTTTTTAACGTTATAATAGTTGTTTGTGCTTCGTTTTTTGGCTTTTTCTTTCATTTTATCATTTTATTAATGTTAATTTTTAGTTTTAACTTAATGGTTGCAATAATTGAAAATTATGCGATGATTTTAAAGCATACGAATCAAGATGGAAGCAAATATTTCATATGTAACAAAGCGAAGGTTAGTTTTTTTTGCTGGTTTTATTTGATATATTCTTAGAAGCAGTTTAACACGTGTAAGGCTTCCTGTCTCGTTATGCCTTTGTTGTCTCTTGTTGTTTTGTTATTGTTTATATGTTTCTTGTTGTTTTTAATTGATAATACATCGTATTTAGATGCTTTTGCAAAAGAAAACGAAGAAGGAGAATGAGCGACAGAAGCTCACAGCGTAATTTTCACAAACATCCAAGTTAGTTTGTTTCCTTTGATAATTGATACTTTTAGGTATTGTTTTTATCCTGTAAATGTATTACTTTTTCTGTAGAGCTATCCTCAATACAGGGGAACCTCTGCGCAAAAAAGTTTTGGCGAAAAAACACTTGTAATTTTTGCAAGCTGATTGGTCACTTTCGATTTGCCCATTTTATGCTTATTTTGTTTGTTTGTTTTGCTGTTTCAGGTTAATAAATCGTCTTTTCGGATAGGCATCATCTGCTAGCAGGTGAGTTGAAAAAATTAGCAAGGAAAAATTGTTCAGATAGCTGCAATAGCGAAGGATTGAAAATCTATATTATCTCCATGGTAATTCGCCTGTAATGCCGCCTACATTGCAAGAAATCGATGCTATTTCTCTTATATTATGTAAATAAAACTGTTTAGTATATTTAATAAACTTTTCTTAATATATAATTGAAAATAAAGTGTTGCCAATACGAAAAGAAAAAGAAAAGCTATTTTTTTTTAATTGCGTCAACAAAAAAACGCGTATTGCAGAAAAATTTTGCCGAAATGGACGTTTTCCGTTTTGTGTTTTCCCGGTTTGGATTTAGCCGGCGTGGTATTTTCCGTTTCACGCTTTCCCGTTTTGAATTTGTCCAGAACGTTTCGTTTCCGGTTTCATCGTTGCCGCTTTGTTTTTTGTCGATGTGTATCCACCCCTATTTTTGTCTGTAATGATTTCTAATACTTTTGTGCAGAAAATTTAATAATAATTTAAAGAAACCCTCACCAGCGGCCCCAAAAAAACTGTAGAAGCAACAAGAAAACGACGAAGGAAGCAGCAGAGCGGTAAAGTTTGTGATAATTTTTTTGTTTATTTATTTAGAGTAAATAATATATATCAGATATCGTTTAAAAGTCCATCTATCATTTCGAAGTCTACATCTTCGTGGATAATTTGAAGAGTATCTTCTACATTTTGTCAGAGCCTTTTTTGTTTCTGCTTCTTGGTGATCTTTATTGGAAACTGGACGGCCACCTCAATGGATTGACTGTTGAATTTTGGCCGTGTGGTCTAAGGCGCGCTACGGCCTGGATGGTAGGGGTTTCGGCACAGTTAGGGTTTGGCCGTCATAGAGTTTGGCCGTTTTAGAATGGCCGCGTTACGAATTGGCCGCTCACAAGGGTCTGGCCGTCAACGTTTTGGCCGTTTTTTTCTGCAATCCGGCATTTTTTCATTCACGCCTGAAATTTTTTGGAAAAAACTGCATTATTTTTATTTTTCCTAAAATAAAGCATCTTTTGGTTTTCTAATGTTTATTATATGCTTCTAGTGGAGAAATAACTAGAAAATAGTGGGAAAACCCTGAGAATGAGTGTAAAATCAGCATAGACAAATAGCGAAACTTTCGACGTTTGCCAAAAAAGTCGGATTGCAGAAAAAAACGGCCAAAACGTTGACGGCCAAATCCTTGACGGCGGAATTCTATGACGGCCAAACTCATCGCGGCTAAATACTAGTGCGGATAAGTAAAATCCGGACAAACCCTAACTGTGCCGGGGTTTCGAACCCTGCCGAAACCAAAACATTTTTGCTTTTTCCCATTCTTGCTTTTCCCCCTTGGACTGTATCTATCGAGATGGGGATAAATATTTCACAAAAAAACTCCAAAGGTCATGATGGTCGGTGGCAAGAATGGCCAAAATGAGGTGTGGTCGGGATAATGCAGAAGTACATAAAGAAATGTACAGAAAGAAATCAACGAATTTATTCTGTCCATACATAAATATCGCGAATAAATTACAAGAAGAAATCGCCAGTGGTTTCATTGATGTCAGTGACCATAGAATTGTATGCTCTTTCAGCCAGTTCCACTTCATCCTTGGCTTCTTCCAAGTATCGAAATAATCCGTTCCTCTGCTTTAGAACTTTTCGCTGATATTTTTCAACAAAATCGATTATCATAGCGATCAATTCCTCACTAGAACAGTATGTTTTAAACAGCACTGTAAGTCTTGGATCATTTCTGTGTGTGATATTGACCATACGACATCGTCTATTGATTCTATTATCCATTTCCACAATGTACATGTCATATAATATCTTAAAAATATTAGAAAATGGGGAAAAACATAAAAATTTACAGTTCCAGAAGCATTCCGCAAACCAAAGCTATTGCCATTGTGATACGGCAACACTCCCAATTGAAGAGGATAGCTGGCACAGAATTTATCCATATATCGGCATGTTTGACGGAGATGAGCAAGATCACGGGAACGCAGCTGAAATGATAAGCAATTATTAGTGCAGGTCATCAATTTCGCCGAGGTTTTGTGGAGATCCGAAAGTCATCATTTTTTGATGGCACATGGCTGAATTGTTCTCTGCGAAAACTGTCGTGCCAACGGACCTCACGGGTTCGATCCCGCCCTTTTTGGAAAAAACATAAAAATTTACAGTTCTTTCTTTTTTCTTCGTGTCTTTTGCGGCTTTATCGTTACTAGCCCCCTTCTAGGGTGTTTTTAGGGTGTTATAGTCTGTCATAAAAAATGCCCAAAATGTGTCACAGCCGAAATTAGACTTTTGAGATTTTGTCAATTTTTTGTGATACTACGCCTCCTTTTCGGCCGTATGGGAGAGAACTGTCTGGCTAGGTCGCTTACGGAAGTGTCCTAAATACTTTGAACCATAGTAAAACTTTTACTATAAAAATCTGAGTTTGGCTTTCGTAGAAAATTTTCCAGTAGCCTAATATTGCTGCTTACTTTGGTAGCTTCTATTGCGACTATCAATTTGGTCAAATTTTGATTGAGAGGCTGGGTACCCGATAGTCCGCGGACTGTCGGTCTCATTTGAGGTTTATTTCACTATTCTAGAAATGAACGAAAATTGGACGAAATCATGGAAAACGTACGAATGAATAGTTGGGTCATCGTTAGAAAGGGACCGGGCCGCAAAAATAAGCAGAAAATAGCAGACAAGGAAACCTTTTAACTTTATGGTGGCCAAATCGAACGAGCATCGACTATTATGCTAGAAGCCGTCTTCCATATGGCACTTTTTTGTTCGTTCGATTTGGACACCTTAAAGTTAAAAGGTTCCTTTGTGAGTAGGCCATCTACAGTAATACAATAGTGAAATAAACCTCACCGATCGAGATAGCCCCAAAGGGCAAAATTTAGGACCTGCCCTAATAGACGTTTTTATCGAGACTTACCTTTCTAACAATTTGAATTTGTACAGTTGTGGGGAGCTTCATTAAAGGGCTGATACCCGACCACCATTTTTGATGCCGCTCACAAAATTCGTTTGCATACCGGCAGGTCCGACGAAAATTAACATATTCAACAAATTGGAACTGAAAATAGACTGTATATGGGACAAGAAGAAACAAACCTTTTGAATTATTTTGATCTTCAAATGTGTTGATAATTCCATAAAATTGAACATCATTTTAGTCATGGGCAGCAGAACAAAATTCAGGAAGGACAGAATTGAAAATTTTTTGGATGCTGGTCGTAAGCTTCGACGCAATTCTTACATCGCTTCTGAGCTTTTCCATAAATTTTATCTCATTTCCTCGCTTTCGCAGGTTTTTTTACTGAAGAATTTAACGCCGAGTTAGACGATCCGCCCATAGCACCAGCCTATGGTAGCCGTTTTGGGATAATGGGCAGCCATTTATCCTGTGGCTACCGTAATCCCAGTAATTCCGCCAACTAATTGTGCCATCGACAGGTTCCAATGTTGGAGAAAACGGGGGTTGCAGAACCACAAACCGCGTTCATTTGAATATGACAAAAAAATTAGAAAAATTTCACTGGTTTTCCAGCGAGTCGCACAGCGCACGGTCCCTCCAAGCCTCGAGATCGTGTGCATTGTGTTTAGCCGATGCCGATGGGTCTGTTTTGGCTATTACTGGGTCACAAAAAGTAAACATTCTCTTCCCAATCAGCACCTGTCTATCAAACTAGCGGTGGATTACATTTGGCCATTGTTGCGTCATTGTTTATTTTTACATTCGGTTACGGCATCTCGGATTATTACAACAGATCGCCTGCTGGTAAAAACTGAGAGACCCCACAGACTTCTGTTCAAATTTAGGCCCTTGAGAGTTAACAAACCATGACCTTTTTCTTAAACCGGAACGATTTCAATTGGTTTTGGTCATCTGCCGGCTATCAGCTGCCACAAGTTGTGACCCCACAACTTTCTCCAGTCGCCGTAATTGTTTACAGGTCAATTGAAAATTAATCACAGCCTGCACAGGGTGGCACAGGCCACGAATTGTTGCTGCAAATACGCTGCGTTTCAGGGTTTTCATTTGGTTTCTTTGCTCCGTTCCGTATTTTCTTGTCTTCTTCTTTCATGGTAATTCCCCGGCACCAGTTCATGCCAAACATCTGGGTAATAAATTTTAGGGCAGGTCATCGTTTTTTATTTATTTTCTCTTGACAGTTTATATAAAACGTTTTGGTCGAAAGGCACACCGGCACATTTTTCATTTCGTCAGCGGATAAATAAAAAAATGGGCGTGTCTATTTCCAGGGTGGCCTTTCGAATATTCTGGCTAGCTGTCGACTTATCTGCCTACCCTTATTTCCATACTTCACTTATTTCAAACGTCATGGGGATTGTTAAATTTGCCTTTCTCCTCTAAATTTTCTCTATTTTCCAATATTTCCCAATTTTCGACCCCTTCTCGTTTTCACCAGTTCTTATCATCATCAGTAGTTATTTTTCACACTGATCTAACATGAATCGCTATGTTATGACCGTCGTAATCTTATCAGTCTGGGTGGTCCTCACCAAAAAATGTCCGCCTAGCTGCTTCTGTTGGCTTATTGCCAGCGCGTCCTCTGTCAGCCAAATTCCTCCCCTATTCATCTCTTTTGAGTACTGTACTCTTTTTTAACTGTAACTGTGACCATTTTATTCTTTTACCTTTTAGAAAAGGCCAAATTCATCATGAATAATATGCGTGTGGCCGATAATTTGACAGAACGGCGTCCGTTTTGGACGATGGGCTTGTTTCCTGGTAAACTGCCTAAATTTTTGGTATCTCCCAGTTTCCAGAAAGATTTCCCGACCTCCAAAATTATATGGATTTTCGCGGTGGAGCGCGTATTCTCTGCTAAATATTGCCAATTTCTCACCAGAAACCGCTTAAAAAATTGAGAATTTTGCTGTTTGCAGCCTCTCGGCTTTTCCCTCTTTAAAGAACAGTTCGAAACATGCTGATTTACCCAGAATTTCGAAATCGGCAGGTTCCGTCTCTCTCTTTCCCTCAACCTCTCTTTCCCTTTTATTTTCTCTCCCTGCCTTATGCTTTTGGCGGTTGGTAAATGTTCTCCAACTGCCCGCCCGTGGTAAATCTGACCATAAAAATTACCTTTGTTCTCTCTCATTGCAACTCTCTTTTGCTCTCCTTTTTGGCTTTTTCCTCTTTCGCCTATCTTTACGTTATAAAACGAAAAAAAAATTTTTTATCAATATATTCCATCTCATTTTTACGCGTAGACATCATTTGTCATAGGCAGGCAAAGAGATTCGCCGATGCAACATCGCTGCATGGCCTGTAATTAATGCGGGAAATACATTCCCATGGAAATAATTGACAGTCTATCGATCATTTTATAAAAAACAAACGTAACCGGAGACAACTAGACGGCCTTTCACATCTAATATCGCGCACAATACGATTTTCTCTATATTTTTTACTCTCTTTTGGCGTATTCTTATAAATTATAGCCAAATTTAATGATTGAAATCATTCGGATGAGAGAAAATAGTAAAAATGGAACGGCATCTATTTTTGAAGCTTCTGTGCGGCTCAGTCTGTCGAAATTCTCCGAAATTCATTGGATTTTAAATGGCCAGGCCATTAATTAAGCCCATAGACCGGGCATTGTTACGCGCAGAAACATTGAGCGAACGGAAATCGATCTGGTATCTGTTTCTAATCTCTAAGGCATCTAGATCTCAAATTTTCCAATTATTCTGAATCCCTCCCCGAGTAGATGATGCAACGCTCTTTTCAACTGTGCCAAAATTTTTATGGCCTTGACTCCGGCCAAATTGCATTCGATTACCATACCGGTCCGCCCTTTTCATCGTAAAAAATCACTATACATAGACCGTTCACGACTCAGTAACGCCTGCCGGGAGCTGTATCCTAGCATATGTTTACCATTCCCCCAGCCGCCAATCATTGTAATAAATTGCTCTTTTCGGCTTCTGATTGCTAATTAATTTGTGTTGCAGGTTAATTATCAAAAGTTTTGCCGACCGGTAACTTTCTCTAGAAGACCCAACTATGCACGGAAGATAAATCGGGTATCAGGTCATCTCCGAAAAGCTTAAAAAATGAGTGAAAATGACCTTGTCCGTCACGTTTTTGCCGTTTATTCGCTAATTTCCGACGGGAAGCTTACCACTATTCTTCACTCTATTTTTTGGCTTGTCCTCACTCTTTTTCCATACCATTTCTCTGATTTCAAGATCACTTATAGATTTTTTCAGGCTTTTTGGAAAATTAAATTGAGACAAACATAATTGTTTTTAATTTCTAAAAATGACTGGTCAACCTCCAGTTCCTGCTCATAAAAAGGTGAAGACTTCGTAATTTTTCAACAGGTGAAATTTAAGCGGAAAATGCCAGGATCATCGAGCTCCTTCAAGACTTCCTATCCTCGTAACAACAGAACGCTGGTATTTTTTAGAAATAATCCTAAAAAAGAGAATTTTAGTCCGGAGAGGGCCAGGACATCTTATTTCCAACACTTGTTTCCGTGGCCCTCATCCCCGTGACTGGGACCACCGGACAGAAAAAGGAATTCACCAATCCTGTGCCTTCACAAGAATCTGAAGTCAAACCTGACTTATCCCACCTTCAGCAGCAGGTACTGTAGGATGAAAATAAATGAAATTGAAGATATTTTGCTGGAGGAAGGTCTCTTTGGTCCATCATTGCCGAAAATCAGAAAAACTTTGGAAGAAGATCTTCTCTCTCCGTCTAGAATAAAAACAGAGGTTGGCTATTGCAGAAAATCGAAGAAAAGGGTTTTCAGGACGTCGTCGAACCTGAAGAAATCCAACAAGAAAAGCCTGATTGTTGCTGCCAACTGGAGAAATCCAAGAGAGATGTGGAACGTCGGAAAACCCGGCAATTGAGGGAAAAAGAAAACATTAAACGCCAAAATATTTTGGACGAAACAGACAAATTCTGCCAGGAGCAATATGCCAAAAGACTGGAAGCAAGAGAAGAAAGAAAGCCAGAGGACCCCACAAGGCCGGCAATCGGTCAAACTCTCGACGGATTTATTGAACTCATCCAGGAAGCCGGCCTGTTTTAAAAGGCCTGGATATTTTTGAGGTCAAACACAGCCAAGAGCAAGTGATCTACGACCAGTTCAAGGAAATGAGAAAATTCCTAGTGGCAACCAAGAAAGAAGTCAAAAAGGCGCGCGTTCTGCACTGCAGAAAGTGTGCCAACCACGGGCAGGAGAGCGGGATCCAACACAGAAGCATAGGTAAGAATGCATAGAGTAACCTCTTGAAATTACCTCGAGACTGTCAAGAGTTGTTTGGGTTTTGAAGCGCTTGAAAATTAGCACCAAGTGGGAGTGAGGAAACATTTTTTTCAATTTTCAAGGTTTCTCTCCTTTCCGCCCTTTTCTGCCCAATCCTTTACTCATCCGTTTCAGAACCCAAAAACCCTATTCTAACAATATCTCGAATTGCTATAATCAATACCAACATATATTAAAAATTTTTAGGGACCAGGGGATACCGTGCCAAATGCCCACATGAAAATTGTAGCTGCCCGTTCTGCAAGCAGGTCGACGCTGCTAATTTATATCAAAATCGTAAGTATTTCAATCATAAAGTTCAAATATTTTTAGAGCGAAATGCAGAACGGGCAGCGGAGAAGTGGAGGGAAGCTGAAAAGGAGAAAAAAGCGAAAGAGAAACGGCGACAGGAAAAACTGCAACTTGCACCGCGTGGTATCAGTGGGGCAATCTAGCCAAGGTTTCCCTCGCTCAATCAATCAACATTCCTCTCATTGTCAGTTGATTTTTGTTTAATATTTTATTCGAAATGACGCCGTACTCCATCTGTTGACGGTTCCCGTTATTCCATCCGATCTACTGTAGCCCATTTCTATAAACTAATTTTTATTTATTTCGGACTATTTAGAGCTCAAAAACCTAGCTAAAAAGACAGTAAAATCATGAAAACCAGAAAAAATAGGCTGTTTCCAAATAAGCTTCAGAAAAAGCTCAAAAACTGAATAATTTCAACCCAAAATCAAATCATTTCTATTGAAAATCAACAGTCGTCCATTTATTTTCTGATCCGAATTTGTTATTCTTTTTTCCTCCATCTTTTTCTAATCGTTTTTATGGTTTTCTATTTCTTTGTAGTTCATAAAAAGCAAATTCCCTTTTCTAGCTATTGTAGCTTATTTTTATAATCAATTCTTGCCATTTTATTTTGTAAATTTCTAATAAAAGTTCTTTAAACGTTGTGCACAAAGTAATTTTGTAATAATTTACCAATGTGATACTATTTCATTGTGTAATTTGCCTTTGTTTAAAATTTCTCTTTTTTTACTCTGTAAACTATTGCCACCCGCCGAATTTGTCCTAATTCCAGCCATTTTTACTCTAAAAATTTCGGGGCTACTAAGCAACAGCTGAAATGCCGAGTGGGTGACGTTTTTGACCGCTGAATCAACCTCCAAAGAGCCAAGTTTCCAGCTTGAACTTTATGTTGTGCAGGGCAGAAAAGGGTGACTAGTGTGGCATTTATGATACAGCGACATATGCTGCCTCGAACGACGAAAAGTTTTCGGAGCCCCGGCATTTCAGTGACTAGCAGGAGTCAAGACTGGTCTAAGCGGTCCCCCAGTGAATTATTTTCAACAATGAAACTTGTCTAGGCTCGGAGCAAAAAAAGACCACGGCAAAGTTGAACATATCGCGAGCATGACTTAGCCCGCGCACCTGGGAGACGAAAGGAGACGGCAGCTGCTGGGCGTGACAAGGGGCGGGAATGCAAAGTTTGGCAGCACTGTCAGGCTATGCCGTCCGCTGTTAATTATTACCTATTTCCTGGCTATTTATTGTTTACAAATTGCTGCCTCTTCATTAATTTCCCTCCAACTGGCGAAATGTTGACCCCAAGTGTCCAAGTATTGTTAAACTCGCAGCCATTTTCCCCATCGTAACCTCATGTGCAAAAAAAGCAGACCGAAGCGGGGAGACCATCAATCATGGGAGACATTTTTATATTTGAATCAGTGCCGAGAGAGGAGGAGAGTGCTGACATTAGACGAGCGACAGTCCAATGACGAGCAGCCTCTTCCCCTCCACTGTCCCTTGCTTTTTTTAAATTTTCATTGGCCTATTGCTTTTCGTCCGTTCCTTATCGAGTTCTCTTCTATTTTCCAATTAGGAGGTCATCTAGCTTCTTGATCTTGATGGATTGTCCCCACAAGTTTGACAGGAACCCGGTGTGGGAATTCTGTCCTTTTTTTCACAGTTGCGCAGCAGTGGAGAGTAGCAGTTGTCAGCGGTAGTAGCCGGTGGCAGCTTCGGTAGCAGAGAAATGGCGACCGACCGCCCGCTGGGAAGAGGAGAAGAGACAAAAAAACAAAGAAAAAAAGGCCACCACTTCCCCGTCGTAAATGTTTGCTGCTTATCACTGTTTGTTTTTACCACAATAACCAACCCAGTAGTAAGTTATTGCCATTTTTTACTAATAATCTGTCCAAGAAATGTACAAATTTCAATATTCATTGCAATCTACAATGTTTCCTACACTTCTTATTTCTATTAAACCTCCGTTTCTGACTGCTTGTCACCTTGTCTATCGCCAAATGAGAGGGGTGCTCGAGGCTACAGCAACCCGCTCATGATAATTTTTCATTAGAGAATCAATCCTTCTTTCTTTTTTTTCTACTTCTCTACTTATTTTTTTAGTTTAAGATTTTTCGTAAAGAAAATTGCACCAAAAGAGCGTCGAAAAAGACCCCAAAAGTTTTCAAAAGTTTCGGAATGTAGGGCTACGGCATTATGGGCTTTCAGGCTAAATCTGTGAAAAACGACCGACTACATTGTAGTGGATTCAAAATTGGACTAAAAAAGACATGGTGGTCCAGGGGTTGCAATCTTGCTTGTAACATTTTCACTTTTTTTGGGATTCCCAGAGTCGATTCTCAATCCTTTGGCAACTTTATTTTTCTTGTTGTCCCCTCCGCTTGGTTACCTCAAGATTTCGATCGGATCTGCTAGTAAACAGATAATTTTCCAGAGAAATCCTTTTCCCCTAAATTCTCTTATTTTCCCCACTTTTCCTGTTTTCACTAAAAATTTTCAGACATTTCTATGAATCGAAATTTTTGCTATCAAAACATGAGTTAGTTTGCAAACTTCAGATTTAATTCATTTTTTAGACGGTCAAATGGCCCCGGGTTTCTGGACCAGTCCACTCCAGGCAGGAGCCGATCCAACCCATCAAATGGCTGCCCCACCCGGTTACAGGCAGAATCAACACTTTGAGGTCACAATGATTGAAGAGGTAAACAGAATCTTTTCATAGTAAAATGACATTTTAGACAGGGACAGTCGCTGGACCTTCTGGACAACAGCAGCAGGTAAGAAAAATGCAAAAAAGCAGAAAATGGCGTTTAGGGAAAACCTCCAGGGTGGCCTGCTGGGCATAATGGTAATCTCGCCACTCCGCCTGGGTTTTCAAAAGCCCGGAAACAGGTAGTGGAAGAAGATTTGCAAGAATTTATGTTTTCCAGAGGAGAAATCAACCGGCAGGTCCTCCGCTAACGAATTTTGGCCCTTCTGGTGCTGGAAACTGCCAGCAAGTATTACCAGAGGGACATATAATGGCTGGTTTCTGCAATCAAATACAGGTAAGGGCAATTCATACGGTTTTAGCCACAAATTTTAATAATTCTCCTCTTTAAATTATTTTTTTGGGCAGGACAAATGGTTAATTTTTTTGGCCATCAACCTGGAAATATAGTCACTTCCCCAGTGCAGGCAATGACCGCCGTCCAGCAGATTGGCTCTTCCGGCGGCTTTTCAGGAAATTCTCAGGTAAGAAAGAATTTCAAAGAGTTTTAAATTGGATTTTCAGATGAGAAACCAAATGTTCTCGGGAATGTTCCCTCAGGGATTTTCCTATCCCCAAATGGCTATGGCACACGGATATCCCTATGTAAGCAGGAAAATAATATAAAATCTTGAAATTTCAGGCTAATCCTGGCCAGATGTCTTTAGCTGCTCCTCCAGGAACAGGAGGACCTTTCGCTGGGGCTTTCGGCTTTCCTTTTGCCGCTCCTCCAAATCCGGTATTTCTATTTTTTCCCATAAAAATAGAATTTTTCCAGGGAACATCCAACTCGATGGTTTATGGAGCTCCCCATCCTCGTAATGCCCAAGTTTGTTTTTATTTTTCTGGAAAATTGACTGAAATTTAGGTCTGGGCCATTAATGAAAATTTATCCATGCCTGTGGACATGCCTGAAAACCCTGTGGTCGACCATGGAATGGCAACTGAGTCGAATCCTGTTCTTAGGCAATTGTTGTCGACACATCAAATGATCCCACAGGTAAAAAGAAATGTTTTTAAAATATTTTTTCGTTCTAGAATACTCGGCTGACACAAATTAGCCCTTTAGTTCCCACCCAGGAAGCCGCTCGCCCTGTGTCTGGTCATCTTCTGCTGACACCGGGAAGTTCCCATGTTGGTAATCCGCCGAACCTGACCGCAGAGACTCCCCATGCGGTATCTGAGGTATTTAAACGAAATATTCTTTAAAATTGCTTCTATTTTAGACGAATATAAATGAGGAAACAAAACCAAGCGACAGATTCTCTCCGATTATCCAGGTAGCAATTTTTAAACGCAAAAAATCAGAGATTTTCAGCCATTCAGCTACATGTCAACTGAGCCATTAATTCCCCAAGAAGAGGAGTATGCAAATAAACAAAAACCAGAGCACATCGCCCCTACAACCCAAAAGGTTTAGTGCTCAATTCTACTTTAAAAACTTGTTTTTAGGTCCTAAAAAAAGAGATAAAACTTGAAGTTGAAGAGGAACCTGTAATGGAACAAGGCCAGACTGAAGAGCCTGTAGATTTGTCCGCCCAAGCCATGGCACCAGAGGATGAAGGCCAGCAGAAAGCACCAGAAGATAAGGGAAAGAACGTCGTCGACACCCTTACGCCTCACACAATGGAGCAAATCGACTCCCTAATCGACAGGAGTATGGGCTTATTACCAGCTGGAGAAGGAGAAGAGACAGGATCTCTGGCGAGCGTCTCCGTCACGGAGGCCCTGAGACTTACTTCTCTTCAAAAGCTGAAATCCTATATAGACAAACAAGTCGAGGAAAAGGTTAGAAAAACTCTTACAAAATCGGGAGAAAGGACGCTTGAAAATCGTGGAACCCGCCATTTTTCAATGACACTCTTTGATTTTCAAGCTTCTTGTCCCTTGAAATTAGATCCACTATTGACGCTTTAAAGAAAGACATTTCAGATGAAGATTGTTCAAATGGAAAGAAGAGTTGAAAATAAGGGCGAGAAGGCTGTAGATCTGATAGAGAGAAATCTCTCGGAGGAAACGACAGAAGAGCGCTTAGAAGAACCGCATCCGCTGGAAGTTCCACAGCCAGAGAAAGAGACATCCGAGCAGCTTGACGAAGAAATGCCCCAGTCCATTCCCCAGGCAGCGAGCACTTTTGCCTTCTGTGCAAAGTGTTCGAATCACGGGCGCAAGAGTTCTTCCTATCTTTGCCGACGGAGTATGCTTTTATTTTAAATATAACCAGAGATTTTTCAGCTCGTGAGGATGGTGCCAGGGTATGCCCCTACGATATTTGTGACTGTAAGCCTTGTAAAAAGGCTGACGCTATGCGCCGGTATCACAATAGTGAGAATTCATATTTAATTTAAATTTTTTTTATTCAGAACGAGAGAAAAAGAAGAGATCTTTGAAGAGAAAACAAACGGAAGAGGCGGATATCCCGATGCCAGAAGAGGATCCTCAAGAAAACGCAGAGAATGAGGTAAACGATGAAGAACCGCCATTGGTCGCTGGCCAGTCATCAAAGCATAATTCCTGGCTATATTGTGCCAAATGTCGTGGACATGGAATCCAGAATCTTACTAAAATCTGCCGACAAAGTAAGTTTTTTTCTATAAATTTATCGAGAAAAATAATTTTTTAGACATCAGAAAAGGCAGACGTCGATGTCCCTACGATAAATGCCGATGCTATTATTGTGAGGAAATTAATGCTCGGAGGAGTCGCATCAACAGTAAGAAAATCTATAATCCATTAATTTTACATCGATGCAGAGTACCTCAAAGAAAAGAGAAGGATGGGTAAGGAGGACTCCTCCTCCTCCGACGACGACTACTAAATGGACTCCAGCTACCATTTTTTCTCATCTTCATCAAGTTTTTCCCTCTCGTCTAGTTTTATTTTACTTTCCTACCCGTCAATCGCCTTATTCTGCATTCCCGGTCCATGTTTTTGGTTCAAAACTAGTGAGAAACGAATATTCCGGTAAAAAGTTCTTATTTCGACCAAATTTTCTAGTCCTCCTTTGTTTTCTTTTCCATTTCTTGAGAATTTCAGGCATTTTTCGATGTTCCAAGCTTGTTTCTAGTCCTAGCGTTTTCGATTGGTTTAATCTTGCTCAAATTCGCCCCTTTTACTGTATTTTTGTTCGATTGGGAATTTCGGACTTTCTTGGTGTTCCAAGCCTTTCCTTGAACTTTGGCTCCCCAAATTGGTTTCATTTTGCTCAAATTTGCTCCTTTTTATGTTTTTTATGCCAAAACACGAAGAAACCAGCTCTTTGCCCACAAAAACATTTGCATTTTCTTGAGAAAACCCATTTTCTGTCTCAAATACTCTAATCTGTTCATTTTTTTTCCCTCGAATTGGCCAACTCGTGTCCTCCTGTTCCGTTTTCGGTATTCCATATTCTCATGTATCTGGAATTCCAAAAATGTCAAAAAAAATGAAAAAGTCTGAAAAACTGCTCTAAAACTGATAATTTTTGGAAATATTCGATTTTAGTCGACAGAGCCTGTCTAAAACCAGTTGATGCTAAAAATTTCTTGTGATGTTTCCACGTCTAATGCAGTTTTTCTTTCTTTTTTTTTTCTCTTCATTGTTTACAATTCCTTTGTAGACCCCAGCCCCCGTTTCAATTGCAGCATCCTGTTCGCAAGAATAACTTATTGGATTTTTTAATAAATCTGTTTCTCCTTGAAATTACTGTATTTTATTGATGTGAAAAGGGAAAGGAAGTTAGATTGGGAAGTTAAGAAGGAGTCAAGTCCTAAGGCTGAAACCGAATTGAGGTAGGGTTTTGGTCACTGGCACAAAAAAGGGGCTTTCGGGAAATTCAGCGGACAGTTTTCAACGGGAAAAACATTTTATGTAGCAAACAGCGGTCAAGAAAAGTCAAGTAATGACCGGCATCAAATAATCCGCTCACCTGGAAGATGGAGGGACGACGGACTCTGCGTGGCGTGATAAAAAGGCGGGAAACCTAAAATTTGAGCATGCTGTCAAATTTCTTCATCCCTCTTGTATTTTTATGAAAATAAATCTTTTCTGCATTGATAAGATGAAAAAAGTGATAAAACTGGAAGAAATGTTGATGATCGTCTCTTTCTGGCTTCGTTCCATTTTCTTTTCACCATTTTCACCTATCCATTTTTCATCTCGGGTCTCGGGATGTTTTTTTTAAACAATTTAGGAGGTCATCTTACGGCATATCTTGATGGATTGCACCACGGTTCAGCGCCTTTCATAGCGAATTTTCTTTGTGATTGTCTTATCGGACAGCACATCTTTTCTATTTTCCAATTATCTTCAAGTTTCAGTCAAATGGCTTTCTGCAATCAAAATTACTTCTGTCCGCCGATGGCTTCCACAGCATTTTGGCCCAGTTTTCCTTGTCAATTCACATTTGAAGCAGTAATTTTATTGGCAAACCTTTTTAAATGATTTTTTTTAGCCAGAAATAATGCCTGGGTTCGTTCCTCTTCAGTGGAATGGTCCGTGGAACAGTGGAAACCAGGTTACTCCATATTTTATGACGAGCGGTGGTCCACAAATTGAATTGGAAAGCATGCTTCCTCACGGAGATCCTGGTTCCGGTGAAAAACTGCTAGTGGGAAGTCAGCAAAGCGGAAATTTTGGCTATCCTCTTTGTCCTCAAGTAAGTTTACGAAAAAAATAAAGTAATATCTGGAGTTCAGATGAACTCGTCTCACTTCCCCTTTCCACTAATTCCTAGAGGAGATCCCTCTTTCCCCTGTCTGCCATTCCAGGGCCCATTGCCATGGCCTTCCCCTCACAATTCTGCATATCCAATGTCCCCGGAACATGCTCAAATGGTTGCAAATGGCCAGAAACTTCGAAAACTACCCGACAGAATCACAAGGCCCGTTGGAAGACCTAGAAAGAAGGCCCCCGGCAAGCAGGGTGAAGTTCTGGCCAATTCTGCTCCGTTTTCCTACCCAGGATTATTTCCGGGACCAGGAGGATTACCATTTCCATGCTGGCAATTCGAAGGACCATGTCCGTTGCCATTTGAGCCATCTGGAGGACAAAATATTCTAATAGTCCCAGAAAATGCTCCTTTACGTCCAAATGACCCGGGAATTGAAACAGTACCTGCCACTACAGGACATTTGTTGGTTCCACGGCGCTATAGAAAACCACGAAAAGAAGAGACACCTGAAGGGAAGACTTCTCATGAGGAGGTAGTTCAGAAATTATTAAAAACCGCTATTTTTCTAGAATCCTCCGGCGGAGGCGATAAATCCGGAGGAGACCTTGGATGTGGACTGTGAGCATCAGGAAAAAGCTGAAATAAAGAAAGCTGCGGAAAAGGAGACTTCTCCAGAACAGGTACTCAAAAAAATCCTTTAAAATCGTAATATTTTCTCCAGGATTCTTCTACTATCGGCGATCTACAGGAAGAAGGAGCTGAAGAAGATTCTGGGCAAGAGGAATCGACCACGCCATCCGCCCCTGGCGACAGTCCTGTCTACCTAGGAACTTTCAAGAAAACTCACAAGGTATGCCAGTATTTTGTTCATTTTTTTGTTCATCATTTATTTGAAGACTAAGTTAGGAAACTTTTTTGGTCACTCGAGCTTGAAAAAATCAATTTTACTGAAAAAATTCTTAAAATTTGAACGATTCACGAGAAATTGGGCCTAACTTTTCCGGAAAATAGTCTAGAAATCTAAATTTCCAATTTCTAGAAGAAGCAGAAGATCCTGGGCAGCCGCTGTCCTGTCGTCCGACCAGGAAAAGTTGCCGTTCCCAAAATTCCCCGTTCATGGAGACATCGAAGGAATATTCAATGCATAAAATGCAAATTCCATGGGGTGGAGAATATCAATTCGTGGTTAGGAAAATGTGAGCCTATTTTTTGTAAATAAGCCGACTTTTTCAGCAAATGAAGATCGTATTTGCCCTTTTAAAGCTTGTCCCTGCATAGAATGCCAACGGATTGATGAGATGAGACGACAGCGAAATGGTAAGGGATGACATTTTAGGAATTTTCGTTATTTTATTGGAATTTCGGATTATGGAAAGAGGAGAAGAATGGAGAATAATCAAGAACTCAGCACCAGTACGCCAGTGCTACCAAATGATATACCGTCATTGTAGATTGTAGTCTGTTTCGGCTATTTTATGACCATTTCATTCTGTTTTTGCCATGTATCCTAGTCAATTATTACGGTACAACTATGAAAGTTGTGTTTTACACTCAAAAATAATTTATCAGGGAAATTGGAAAATCGAAAAAAAAAATCTTCGTTTTCCTAAATTTTCAAAGGCTTTTCTTGACTTACCGTGTAAGAACAAAAGAACAAAATTCCTTCAATGAAACATTATGTAAATTTCCCCATGGTCTGACATCGTCTTCTGTTGTGTATTTCGGCTACCCGTCGAAGATTATCTCCCTTATTGACTACCCCCCCCCCCCCCCCCCCCCCCCCCGGGAGACATGATGATCAGCGAGTTGAACTCTATTTAATAAGATCAACTTGTAAAAAATCCTTTAGAGTCCCTTTAATACAACCATAACAAACATTGATTACCAGCTCTATACTGACTTATGTCACAGTTTTGGTAATTTCCTCCTCTATTTTCCCTTCTGATGCTCTTTCTTTCGGGTTGTATCCCCTCGCAGTGTCTCCAAATGTAGTCTCCGTTCTTTATAAGCCCCCGAGGATCCTCTATTCTTTCTCGCATCGACCTTTGCCCCTCCGGGAGCAGTGGTGTCATTTTAACATCACGTGATCCACTTGTTCATTGGCTCGAACATCAGCTTTTTTTTCATTCCTTTTGTTTTCATATCTGTTCATGCCCCGTCTCCGGTTATTCACTTCCACAAATGTTTTCCCACGAGGCATTGGACGCAATTTCTATCGGATAATTCATTTGAAACGTTCTTTTCTACTTTTATCAGCTAGACGCCTAGACGTTTCTTTATTTTCGCTCAAAAAACGGTATTTATCGGGTTTTTATTTATCGGGTACGCCAGATTCTGCAGTTTATTCTGTATCGTTTGCGCCTAAAACCGTCCCCTGCAATTTGCACTCACTCTCGCTCACTAACTTTTAAATTGAGGGAGTCTCTGTGCGTTCTTTGACCACCTCCACTCCCTGCCGGTAACACAATAGGCAACAGTCTTTTTCACTTTCCGTTTCCTTTTTCTTCTGATCAGCTGGCCCTTCCAACCAGTTATGGCTTTTTCCCACGATGGGGCCTATCTTTGGACGTTTTCCAAGGATATCGCTAGCCAATTTTTCTATTTTTATCCTTTTTCTGAGTGGAATTACCGTAATTTTCTATCATTTAATAGGAGAACAGAGCAATTATGCTTATTATTGCCAAAATAACCCTAGTTATGGGATTTTCATCTACCCACCCATGTTTTTTTTGCTATATTCCCTATCTACTCGTCTTCATGTCAGCTTTCTCCATTGGGAATCCCGGATAATTGACAAAATTTAATTACCTTGTTCTCCTCTGGAAGCCTCTTTTTAATTAAGGTGGCTTCTTAATTTGGGGCAAAGGGGTTCAGCGATCCTGATGCGGGGTCATAAAAATCGGAGTTTCAGATCGTAAAATGTATTTATATCATTGTCCCATCTCTTTCCCTCTTTTTCTATGATCGTTGTTGTTTTATCATGCATTTTTAGCTAAGGGATCTTCATGTATTTTTTTTGGTTCATGGGGGCAAATGGCGCTAGGTGAATCACATTGTTTAGTCTGCTGAAGGGGCAGAATTGCGGCCTGAAGAAAGAACTTTTGTGATGTTTCAAGGCGGCTTTCTGAAATTGCCAGCTTATCTTTCGGTATGTAATGAACTTCACAAAACCCCGAAAAATTATAATTATCTCCAATTTTCCCCTCTTGACCTCTTTGGTTCACCCTCTCCTTCATCCCGTTTTCTTCTATTAACCTATCAGGCCAGCTGCGTCTCTTCCATTTAAAAAAATCCCAGGGATTAAGAGCGGCCCTTCCTTTTTGGCCCCCTACTGTGTTAAGGAACACTAAAAACCAGTGGCGCTGTTTTCTCTCCTATCTAGGCTTTTTATCCAATGTTGCGCATCGGCAAAAATGCATGGATTATTGTCTCCTCGCAGCTGCAAGAGACAAACGATCCCCCTCCAAATTTATTGACGTTTGATCGATTCAGGGGTTCGACCCTGCGTGTAACCGTCCTATTGCGTGTAACCGTCCTTCTTCTGGAATTCCCAGAGCTCCTCCTATTTTACATTCCGCCCTCTCAATTGTTGCGGTGTCTATTCCCGCGAGCAGCTGCGTTTTTCGACTCTAATCTATTGATTGACATCTCGAGAAATTCCAAACGGGTGAGTGAAATTTGAGGGCATTCGGGCTTGTGTCTACCGAGGTCCTTTCGCTGGTATTGGCGTGGGCGCAATGTGCCTCACAGCTTATAAATCCATTTTTCAGCAAGTTTTCCTCTCATTTTCCTGCTTATGGGCAAATTTTTAAAAAGCAACAGGTAGAGAATCTCTCCAAGGTTATCATAAACCTAAAAAAATTATTAAATCGATTTCAAATCTTGAAAGTAACGGGCACTTCAGGGCAGCAAAATATTTTTATTTGAATTTGGCATTTTTCATTGAAAATTCTCTAAATTTGTTTTATTATCAAATGAGGTTTTATTATCAATACAGCGCTCGTTTCCCCCGCGTTTGACAACCGACTATACAGTCTGGTGATCTTTCCCTCTCCGAAAATTATGACTCAACTGCCCCTGTGACTCTGCTATTCTGGAATGATCCGTGTCTGCTGTCTCTTTTCTCTCATTTTTAACTCCGCCCCTCAAATTCAGTCTCTCCTGCTTCTCCTGGGGACTGTCGGCTTCGTCAGGCTCTCACGCATTGATCGTTTACTTCCAGCGACTCCTCTTGGATATATTATTCCCGTCTACCACCTGGAATCCAGTCGCGGGATATAATCCCTGCAGTGGGAGGGTCCAGCTCATAACAGTTGGCTGCTAATCCTAATTTCATCTTACTGCAGTTTACTGGTGCAAAAGCTCATGGCGCTCCCGAGCTACGCTGTGAAATGCCGATTTTACAGCGCAGAGGCAGGTTCATTACGCCGGAAAGTAGCCATTTTGTGTAAAAGAGACACATGTCCCAGGGAAAAACGCCAGTTGGTACTTTATCGATTGTTACGAACGGCGGCCTAACTCTTGTCCTTTTTCCCTGTGCCTTTTGTTTGTTATCAAAATTGTACTATATTTTCTGTTTATAGGAAATTCTTAACAATTCTCCTCAATAATGGAAGATCGAGACGGCGGAGGCCCCGAAACGGGGAGACTTTTCATTAATTCCCTCAACGCCTACGTTAGTTCCATTCTCAGTTTTTTGGATAGATCAATTACAGGGGCGGATGGCTATTCCTGCCCATGGACCTCCTCCTCCAGAAGCCAGATTTTTCGGGTGGAATGGCTTTGGAACCATTCCCGCGATTCCTCCAGGTTTTGAATTGAGCAGTCAAGTAAGTCGGTTAATTTAATTCACAGGCGCATGATCCAACTTCCCCGATTGAGTCATCTGATGAATTCGATATGGACGTCGAGATAGTCGAATGCGCCCCGGTAATTCTACAAGTTTTTACCTATACAGAGTGCGTACACCAGCCCCGCATTTAACCCAACAGGATATAGCATCGACTTTTTCCGCATATCGACAAGGATGCGATACCGATAGATTGGTACCGATAGCCAATATACCGATGCAGCTCGGATGCAGCTCGGCATTGAGCTGTATATCCTCGGTATATCGACATCGATATGATGTTCATCCCCTGTGTATACCCGAATTTCTGAACAGTCCTGCATTTTCTAGGCTGACGGCACTTTCGACAATCCGATCGTCCTCGAAGATGAGACTGATGATGAAATTCTTTACGTGGAAGAAATTCATCGACATGAGGTTCGTCGCAATTATTTTAGGTTATCCTGAACACTTTCAGGAACCTGCCCTCCAACCGGTGTTACCAGATCCAGAGGATCTTCGTCTAATCTGGACTCAAATGTTCGGGCCATTCTCTCTTAAAAGAGAAAAGAATGAAGAGGTCCTTTATATTTCTTATCTATATCAGTTGTGAGCGTAGTGGTGGTGTTAGCCTTTATCCTATCCCAACCAAGGAATACGCAATCTGGGTGAATTACATATTTTCAGGCAGAAGTACCTGCTTTGGATGCAACATCCTCTGGGGGATCGTCGTTAGGAAGATCTCTCTTGCTCACACCTAATGGAGAGGTTGACGATGTTTTTCGATTATCAAAAAAAATTTTAATGGTACCGGAAGATGCGTGGAGAAATATGGATGAAATGGAAGACGAGAAGGAAGAAGTCATCCAAGATACTCATCCAGAACCAATCGAAGAAGTTCAACCGCCGACAAATGATATTGTTCAAAATCTCGGGCACATCCATGGATCGACAATGAACAAGGATGAGATGGTATTCGCCGAGGGACTGTCTCCGTGGATGCAGGAACTAATCTCCGCATCCGACGCTCCGCAACAAAAGCAAGATCGTGCCATCAAATACTGCCTCAAATGTCAGTTTGGCCACGAAGAGCTCCGCCCTGCCGGTTGGTGTTGCACAAAGAGTAAGTTATTAGATGACAATTGACCAGAAGATTTGCAGAGGACGGGGTCTATCAATGCCCGCATAGAAAATGCCGCTGCCCTAAATGCGTAAAAGTAGATGGCCAGAGGCAATTGATGCGACTAAATTATTATAAACGAAGAGACGCTAAGCGTCAACAATAGACGTAAGTTTTTCCACACTTTACGGTTCCGAGGGATATTCCACACATTTGAATAACGACGGGCAATTTTTTGGTGCTCAGCAGAAGTTCGCATAAAAAAGTTCGCGTATGTCGTCTTCTAGCAGTGGAATATTCTTTGGACAGGCCCCGAATATCTATATAATTCTCCGAAATTTCAGGATAATATAAACATGGAATAATACAGATGCTGCCAACGCAATTGGACAGCTACAAATCTGGGATAATACGCCGTCCACTTTATTCGTCAGATTCATCCCCATATACTTTTATACTTCTAAGAAAACCCAAAACGGGAAAAAGTCCTCATATAATTGCTCATATTTTTATGATCCCGGCATACTTTTACATATCTTTACTGTATTTTAATCATTATTTCAACAACAATTCTCAAATTCAAAAAAAAAACTAAAAATTCAATCAATAATCCCTTTTATTTTTCCCGCTCAATTTACAGCTCGTAAACCCTACATTGAGGCCAAATGCCCTCTCTATCCACTCCAACTCCTTCCCGTCCAATCCGATACACTCTTGGTTCACAAAAACCTTGCCAATCCAGAATTCAAAAATTCTTATAGCGAGATGTATACTCTAATTTTTTAACTACTCCGGTCAATCGCTCACTTATTTGTATATTCAAAACTGTTAAATAGCTAAAACCAAGTTCATTTGTAAGATTATATTCGTCGAAAAAGAATCAGAAATTTGTCAGAAAAGGCCAAACGGCCCATTTAAATTAAATGAATCTTATAAATCCATTAAACGACCAGATCAAGTCTAGTTCTGACAGCAGACAGACAGGCAAAACAGAGAAAGCCTGAAAAAAATGAGACGAACAGAAAAAAATGTGGTTCACTTTAGTTTTTTACCTCCATACGAGAAAAATTCATCTCCTTTTTGTGCTATCTTGTTGCGGATCTTCAACGGAGACACGGTTATCGGTCGATCTCTTCTCGTACATTTCGCGGAGAGGCTTCATTCAGCTATTTTCCAGTCTACCAGATACCATTTCCTACTAATGCTCTCTTTTTTCACACTGGCATATATTCAGTCTCTTTTTTTGGATGAAGAAGATTGTATTCTGAGGATCCTCCAAGCTTTCAAGGAAGGGAAATGATTGATAATGGCCATCTCGTGGTTCATACTTATCTGTTACAAAATATTGGCGCAGGTGCACTTTGACCCTCGCTGCCGAGGCCATTTCTCGCGCATCTGTTCCTCTCTTGCAAGCGGATGCCACAGCTGTGACCGGACTAGAGATCAAAAAGTCACATGGCCTGTCTGGTAGAATTTCGAAATAAACCTGTCCTATTATTGTCTATCTGATTTTCTAGCGGCATTTGCTTCGTTTTCCTGTCCTCTGGTAGGTTGTCTCCTTTTCTTCCTCTAAAAATTATATAAAATAAGCTATTTTCCTGGATTTTTACATTATTTTCTGAATGTTCCCGTTATTTCTGCCTTTCCTTTCCAACCTTTCCTTTCAATAAATCGCCGGATTCAAGTGGTTTCCAAAGAAAAATGCAAGGTAAGAAGCTGATTTCACCTAGAAATCCAGCTGGAGACAACAAGAACTGGAGACTCCTCATTATTTTTCTCACAGTCATTCGCCGCCTCTCTGTTTATTTCAGAGATCAACCGAAATCTGGTCTGTTAAAAACATCGAACGACCCACCGTGCCCAGCAGGGCATTGTAAATCATATCGGAGTGTGTCACTGGCCGTAAATACTGCTCACTTTCTTGATCAATAGTTTATTATCTTCTTATCTGTATGTTTTACCTGTCGCTATTGTTATCAAGGTCTCTGGAAACGCGGCTTCCCGCTCCTTTTACTGCTGCCAGAGCTTGCCGCGCATCTGTCCTTCTGTGAAAATGTCCTGAAGCTATTATTCACCTGGCTTGTCATCTGTTAGCGTGCAAAAAAAGCCTTCTTTTGTTCAAAAAAGTCATCCCTATCTGATATGCGTCGTCCCAGTGACATAGGATCATGCGTCCTGTGGATGCCTTCATTATCCAACTGCCTCTCTTGAGTGGCAGTCCCTTCTTTATTTTTTCCAATATTCCCCCACTTTCCCATTGATATTCCTGGATTTTTGGATAAAAATCCCAGCCTCAAAGTCTCTGGGACTGCACCACAAATCGAAATGGACCTTCCAGCCAAAATCCAGGACAATTACCCTATTTCATCCGATCGCCAAAGGCTCTTTGACCCGTCTATCCAATCCAAAGGTTAACTGGTAATTAATCCACCCAAAAACTGTTGCGAAGTACGCAATATTGCGTCAACCATTCGAATTGCACATGATTGCGCCTATTGAACCGAGGACGATCAATGGCAGCCGTCGGATTTGGATGTTTTTTATATTTATTTCTTTGATAAATCTTCAATAAATCTTCTTGTAGTCTTGTCAAATTTATAATAAATTTTAGAATAGTTCACTCAATGGAAATCTCCAACGGTTTACTGTCGTCTCAACGGCCTCCGGGGCATCGTTTCCATCCTTATGCGAGTTTTGCATAAAAATATGACTTTTAGCATATTTCAGGCCGAAAATAACATCAATCAGAACCTTTCCCAGCCTCAAAAAGGAGGATGGGAAGATTCTGAGGCCGTTGCGCCTCTAGAGACTTTGTGTCTTACTGTAAGTCCACCATATTTATCATTTTTCCTAACCATTTCCAGGATCTTAAAAATTTGAAGAATTCTATTCTTCAAAATATTTCCATTATGGGAGCTCCCAGCAGTGAATCTGCCCATCCTCGTAACAAAGTTCGTGAGATCCATTCAAGGAGAAATTCATCTTTTAGGAATTCTCTTGGCCACTGGGTCACCCAGTGGCCATAGAGGATATCCCCTTACCACTGGGGAATCCTCCCAGTGGGCAGGTTCATATGGACCCGCCATTTTATACTAAGATCCTGGTAGAAATCGATCAGGGTCATGAGGAGAAGCCGGAGATTCCTTTTGAAGAAGCCCGCCAATATTCGAACCTCGGACTTCCCTTTGTAAAATTGGAACCTTTACCTGAATTTCCATCTGAAGGAGAATCTTCCCTTTCGGAAGCAAATCTACCATCCTCTGACCTAATGGATCCCCTCTCTGACATCAAAATTCCAGAAACGGGAGCCATTCTCGAGGCTCAGGTACCCCTCCGCCTGGAAATCGGCCATCTTTTACGATTTCAGCCAAATCTTATGGAAGTCAAGCCGGATCCGAAAGATCTCCACGATGTCTGGGATGAACTATTTGGATTGAAAACAAAAAAAGAAGTTCCTCAACTTAAAGAAAGCACGGCATCCTCCACTGGCTCCGCCAAACTGCCGCTATTATTATCTCCGGTAAAGAATGAAGCATTCAGATTTTTAGAGCCAATTAAAGTGAATTTTCAGGACATGAATTTGACCAAAAAAGAAGAATTGGAACCGACGAAGGCAATGGACTTTCTGAAGAGTGATCTCGCCATTTTACTGAAAAAATGCGAAGAATCCCCACTCCAGCTTCAACCAGCAGAATCTCTACATCAGGAGGAGCCACAGACTCCACTCCTAGCGGCAGAATTGCCATCCCCCTTCATGCAGAATTTGCTCTCAGCCACCAAAGCAACGGGGAAGAAGCAAAAACATTGCCAAAAATGTGAACGACACGGCATTTTGAGACCTTTTGGATTATGCAGACGCCGTAAGTTCATCTTACGTTATTTTATCAACAATTCCAATATTCAGAAAAAGGGCAAGCTTGTCCGTTTTTTAATTGCGAGTGTGACGATTGCAAGGAGGTCGATGGTAATAGGGCTTGTTCCAGGAGTGAGTTAAAATTTATACTTTAGAATTATTTACATAACAAAGTTCATATTATCCCGGAAGGAAGCAGGAGACGCGCCTTTGTTTGGCGTTTCCAATGAAAATCCGGCTAATCTGCCTGTTTTTCAGTGTCCACAGCGTCCGTTCCCGCTAATGTTGGGAACCGAGTACATAATATTTACAAAAACCAATACATTTCAGGATTTCATCAAAGGAAGAAAAACAGGGAATCCCTGCTCCAAAACCTGCTTCTTTTACCGGATCAACCAGAATTTGGGGCTGTTCAACATTCTGCCTGACAATAGAAATTATAAAAAAAAATAGTTTTTATCAGAAATTGTATTGTATCGTATATTCCCATACTCTAATCTGTTCATTGCCACCCCCGATTGCTGTCTTTTGACGGCCTGTAGCCCATATTTACTCAAATATTCCCCATTCTCCCATTAGAAACTCCTCTAATCAACTTCTGATTATGATAAGGTCCTGAAACGAAGAGGAAAAGCCTGAAAAAAAGTGCCCAGACAGCTTTTGAAAACCTTGCGATTCTAACCGATTGAGTCTTCCCTCTCTCGGTAAGAATCACCCGGCTAAAAATGAGATTTTTCTTGTCTGAAGCAGTTTTTCCTTTCTTTTATTCTTCGTGGTTTTCAATTTTTTATCTGGATCACTTTCATTACTTTTTTTTATTTTCAAATTGTAGCGTGTTTTTCGTCGAAAAAATAAGTCCGACTGGTTGTTTTAAAATTTGTAATTTGTTAGCAATTACAATTCCAATAAAAAGTGATAAAAATACATTTGATTTGGTGGATTGACATTAGGGAAAGGAAATATTGAGCTGGTCGAAAAAACTAACTGGACAGAAACTCCAGGACAGAAACTGGTCGAAAGGACAGCGGGCAGTCAAATGTTGCCGATTCCATCCCCACCAAAGATTTACAATTGAGAGAGCAACTTGTTAGGACTTTTGCCCGAATCACCCAGTAAAAATTTACAATAATGGTCAAATATGAAGAAAATAGGGTTTAGAAAAAACGAAATGGACAGAAAAAGCGTAAAAAATCCAAGAATGAAAGAAAAACTTGGGAAAATAGTGGAAGTAATCAAAACAAGGAGAACCATGACATTTGGAAGAGCAACTGGATGAGAGCTGAATTTTTTAAAACGAACTTGAGATTTTACCTGATCTTGAAAGGAATAAAAAAGCGGGACAGAAACAACCAGAAGTTTCTAGAGAGCCGGAGATAACAATAATCAATAGGGACGCAAGTAATTTGGCGCATTTCCTGAACCCTTCAGCGAATCAATAAGCAGCTCAAAATTTACTTTTCTAGCTTTTTTCTACGTTTTTTTCTACTAAAATAAGATTTTGATCTTAGAAAATGAACCACACCCCTCGAAAGTTCGAAGACTTAGCCAGAGGAAATGATCCACCATTAAGAATTACAAAAGAGGAAAAAGAAATTCCCATACCGAGTCAAAAATCTTCCGAAATCCAATCTGGTCAAACTCTGTACGATGTTCTGATGAAGGAAATTGTTCTAAACTCGACTGATAACTTGAAACCGGTCGTCTCTCAAGGATCTCCCTCCCAAAAGGCAAAGAATCCCCGTTACTGTAAGAAATGCAAGAATCATGGTCAATTCCGACTTCAAAAGTTGTGTAAGCGATGTGGGTTCCTAGTTTTCTTTGGTTGAAAAAATTATTTTCAGCCGGGGAGAATTGTCCCAATGGTAGCTACCAATGTGACCTGTGCCAATGTATCAATTTCCGGAGAAGGAGGAATAGACGTGGAGAACCAGATTAATTAACAAAAAATTTTCTAATTAAGGTTCTCCCAGGAAAAATCGACGCTCTTCTCCACGAAGAAAAAACCAACGCTTGAGAAAGATCAAATAAAGGAATTGATAGAACTGTTTGAGGCATAAATTATTCCCACAGAAGATGCAATATCCTGCTGCATATGATAAAAATCCAATAATTTTTTTGGAAAAGCTCCACCTAGTGGGTCGAGTATACAGTCCGTTTCAAAAAGATAGAGCCACCCCATTTTTCAGTTATTGAGCTCGCTAACGGTTACTTCGAACTTTTTACTATTTTATTGTATTTTCCGACTGTATTTTCCCGCTTTTTACTGTCATGTTAAATCGGGTCTAGGCAAAAGATATAACGTGTTCAAGAAACTGACAACAATTCTCTACAGCTCTTCTATGCGACTGGGTGTATTTCTTTTCGTCTGCTTTGCGGTATTTCTACCCAATTATATTCCGATAACCGCTGCTACTTTTAGGCATCGATTGCCGTCAATGCGACCCATCAAAAAAATTCTGTAGCCAGTGAACATGTAGTGGAAAAGGCCATTCCCAGCCAGATGAACGATCTGTCGGATGAGCCGCCACCGGCTGTTAATTCCACGATGAATCGACGATTGAAGCGGCAATCGTATCCCTACTGGTGTAAGTTTTTAATTCTCTTGCAAATTCCTCGAAAATTAATATCGAAATGCTTAGGTCAGCGTGCACCACATCTCGTCAAGAAGAGGGCTCTGGAGTTGCCGTCTAATAATCAGCGATTTAAACGCCAAAATTGTCACAACGTCCTAAGCCAATCATTTGATGACGTGTATTCCTGTGGATATACCGCATTTCCTGATCATTATGTTGTTCGAGTAAAGGATATCAAAGAATCAACATGGGAAGCCATCTCTCAACAGCAAGAGCAAACTTATGGTTGGAATACGGAAATTCATAACACGGAACTTACTCACGTTAATGTAAAAGCTAAGGAGATTATCGGAGAGAGAAGTAGGTGCTCATCATTTTCCTGATATTTTATATTTCAGGCTTCGTTATTACCAATAATCCTTTACTGGAAACAATTTATTTTGAATACGAAGGAATAGATGGACAGTTCGGAACGAAAATGAACCTTTCCCGACTTGAGATCAGAGGAAATCCGAAACTCGGTTGCATAAGAATCGATGTTGAAAAGGAATTTTTTCAAGGCAAGCTGACGATCGCCGATAATCCAGTATTGGAGGATATCGTGTTGATCTTAGATCAATTTCGCGGAGGTCTGAACTTATTTTATGTAAATTAATCGATTATAGGCAGCCATTTTACGGTAATAAATAATGTCAACTTGGGCAGGATTTGGGTCAAGACCAAGGAGCCGACAGCAGATAATTTTGATCTACCCAAGCTGGAAATTGTACGGAATGACCATCTGATCGAGATTAATCTGGGAGATGACCCGCCAAGATGGAAAAATACCCATATGATCATTCGTGAAAATAAGAACCTCACTGCAGAAAATTTGGAAGCTCTCAAGGATTATGCAAAGGATGGTAGCGATATTCAGAAACCTGGAGGTAAAATCTGATTTTGAAGAGAATATATCCAAAAGATGGCTACAATTACCTTTTATTTTAGAGGATCGGTCTCCTACGTCAATCTACGCAGGCGGTGGAGGCTATGGCGGCGGTGGAGGATACAGCGACGACTCGTCATCGACCAGAGGAAGAGCCATCCCGGTTGCCCTTTTGTCCTCGCTTGTATTTCTGGGATATTAAGCTTGAAATAAAGTTTTCATGATATTTCTGTTGTTTTTTCGTGTCCACTTTTCTCAGTTTCAACTTCCTCCTGCTTTCTTCTCTGAAAATATGAGCGGCTCCGATTTGGTCTGCTGTCTCACCAGTGGTGGGTTGCAATCAAGTACCCGGGAGGCTCCCGGGTAGGGCTACCATCGGTTTCAGGGTAACCGAAAACCGATCGAAATAACCGAAAACCGATAACCGAAAACAGAAAATAACCGAAACCGTCGGTTTTCGGTTATCGGTTTTCGGTTTCTAATCGGTTTCGGTTTTCGGTTATCGGTTTCAATCGGTTTTCGGTTTCAATCGGTTTCTCTCAGAAACCGCTTGGAAACCGATTTGACCGGCGGCAATTTGAATTGTTTGTTTCCTCTTTGAAAAATTCAACAATTCAAATTGCCGCCGGTCAAATCGGTTTCCAACCGAACCGGAAACCGATTGAAACCGATAACCGATAACCGAAAACCGATTGAAACCGATAACCGATAACCGGAAACCGATTGAAACCGAAACCGATTGAAACCGAAAACCGGAAACCGTCGGTTTCGGTTTCTTCCGGTTTCGGTTCGGTTACCCGATAACCTTCCCCGGGGAAAGATTTATCCCCGGGGAAATCGACTATGAATACGGGTCCAGGACCTACGTATCCCCGGGGAAATCATTTCCCCAGGGAAATGTCTATGAATACGGGTCCAGGGCTGATTAATTAGATTTATTCTAGTTCCCCTGAAAAGACAGTGACCCTAATAATTTGATGGATATCCTGCAAAGGTAACCTTTGACGGAAAATAAGACAAAGGAAATAGTGAATGAAGAGCCGCCAGAGTCGGGGATATAATCGCCTTTCCCGCCTTTTGTGCCATGTTAAATCGGGTATAGTCAAAAGATATAACGGGTTCAAGAAACTGACAACAATTCGTCTGCAGTCTCTCGAGTCATTCAATCATGTGCTCTTCTATGCGACTGGCTGTATTTCTTTTCGTCTGCTTCGCGGTATTTTTACCCAATTTTATTTGGATAACCGCTGCTGCTTCTAGGCGTTGATTGCCGTCGATTCGACCTATCGAAACAATTCTGTAGCCAATGAAGTGGAGAAGCTGAGGACCATTGCCAATGTTATGGTTCGTCTTCCGTCTAATAATTCCTCACTGAACCGACGACTGAAACGGGATAAACCAAACCCTGAATGGTGTAAGTTATTTCACACTTAATTTTACTGCAAGTGCCCGAAAATTGACATTGAAATGTTTAGGTATGCAAGCAGAGGATCATTTCCACGAAATCATTGATAATTGTGATTCATATAATTTTAGTCCTGGTTATGTTCTTCGGATAAATAATGCCAATAAAGACACATGGATACATATGGCTAATAATTGGGATGGGTGGCGTCAAAATGTAGAAATGATCAGCACATCTCTTACAGAATTCAATATGAACTTAAATACGCTTTCCGGAAGTGAGTGCTGCAATAACATTTGTTTATATAGTCTGTCACAAAAAATGACGACATTTCAAAGGTCTAATTTTTGCTGTGGTGGGGCAAATTTACCGTTCATTTTGATTTGAAACAAAGGAAATTTGCCCGAATTGCCGGTAAATCTGCCCTGTCACAGCCGAAATTAGACCTTTGAAATGTCGTCATTTTTTGTGACAGACTATAAACACTTCTAATAAATGCATGTGATGCGCATAACCGATACATTTTTTCAGATATGATTATCTCGAATAATCCACAGCTGGAAAGTATTACCATTAAGGGTAACCCAGAATTGACAGTAGAAACAAGTTTCCACTTGGAAATAAAAGGAAATCCGAAACTGAAAACAATCAAGATCGTGGCAAAGGAGTATACTGGGGCCAACTTGACAATCAGCGATAACAATGAACTGGAAACTATCGAATTCGATGGCACTGAATATTATCAGAAGTACTATGATGATGATGAATATATTTACTTATGGACTATTTCGAAAAATCCAAAGCTGCGACGCATCCAGATATATAGTTCAAAGACGATTTGGTTCATGCAAGAATTTCACATTGTTGAAAACAAGGCTTTGACCGAGTTGGTATTTCCAGAAACTTTAGAGTATCTCGGCTTTTCAGGTCTGGTTTCATTTCTTATTTAAAATAGTTGTTTTAGACCTGATTATAAAAAATAATGACAACTTGGAAAGCATCAAAATCCCCCAGACTACGGATCAATTCTTATTCTCAAAGCTAGAAATTAGGCGAAATGACAAGCTGACCTCGATTGACTTGGGAGAGCAGACAAGATGGGAAAAAGTTCAGCTGATCGTTCGTGAAAATAAGCACATTTCTGCTGAAAATTTGGAAACTCTCAAGAAATATGGAAATGATGAAAGCCAGATTCAGCAGCATGGAGGTAAAGTTTCGTTTCGTTTTAGTAAATGCCTCGTTAGGAATTATTATATAGTTCTTCAGAAGGACCAATGCTCTATGCAGGTTCCGGAGGTGGAGGCTACAGCGGCGACTACTCGTCATCAACCAGAGGAAAAGACATTCCGATAGCCCTTTTGTCTTCTCTCGTCATTCTGGGATATCAAGCTTGAAATAAAATTTCTAAGCTATTTCTGTTGTTTTCATTGATCTTTATTCCTGTTTCGAAATTTTTATTGAATTTACAGAGTGTATCCAAAATATTTATATAAAAAATAAGCATAACAATTGGAAATAACTACCAAAATACGGGATCTTTCAACAAATACCGCCAGTCATCTGATTATTTCGCTGCGTAGCCCAGTTTCGGCTTTGTTCTTCTGCTAATCGAACCAAATTGGCTTGGATATCCGGGGTCTCAAACGGATACAGTCCCTATAATTTTTTTCTATTAAAATAATATCAAAAAAAACTCACCGATGGTGCTCCTAATGAGACAGTCTTCATCGGTCTTTTGACCGCCTGATGGGGCTGAATTTCTGGGAATAATTTCCTTTTTACTGATTCTCGCTGTACTTTTACGACGGCTCTCGGCTTTATTATTAGCTAAAAAATATAAAGAATCAAAGAAGAAGTTAGACGAACCTCGGGAACTGCCTCCTTTATTTTCCTGGCCAGTCTCTCCTCCTCTTCACATTCTAATATCGTTTCTTGGATAATTTTATCCAGCAGAGCCTAGAAATAAGCAATATTTTGATCAAAATAGTCAATTTACCTCAAAATTCTTTGTATTTGAAGACTTTTCCGGGCTCGATTCTTCAGACGACGACGATTTTCCATTTTCTCCTCGTCTACAACAATCACAATTTCTGATATCGATTCCATAAGGTTTCAGCCATTCCTGGATGAGCTCTGCTTTTGTTGGCTGGTAAGAATAAGCAGAAGGTGACATCTGAGGAAAAGAATCCGATTTACTGAACAAAAAATTACTGGAGAAATTGATTCCGATTTACCTAGGAGTATCCGTCAATAAAGCTCTTGGCAATTGAGAAGATACAGGACTGCGCTCCATTTTCGATAGTGTCGTAGTATACGATTAAAAAAAATGGTGGAACTGTGATTCAAGGGAAACCAGAAGCGAAGCGCTGTGCTTTTGCTGAGTTCCTGGGTGTTTCGCTTCTTTTGAAGATTACATAGAGCTTTTCGAGATTCCAGGGACTCCGCTTCGTATTTCCACAGGATGACAATCGCCTGAAGTTCGAACATTGGCTGATTCGTGTAGCCAATTGAGGAGAGCAGTGAGCTGTCAATCTCGGGGTCAATCGGTTCTTACCTAATTTCGGAGGATTTTTGGCAATATCAGATGCTTTTCCCAAGAATTTTGTGTTTTGGGCCAAATTCAAAGCATTTTCGACATTATCTGGAACTACAGCAGGTTGTTTCGTTGAAAACTGCCTTGATTTCGTCCAAAAATTCTGGTAACCCGGTAACATCGCGATTTTGACGGAACAGAGAGGTCCTTTCCTTGCAAACTCAAAATAACAACAAGAATATTTATTTTACTCCGTATCTGTATCTTGCAACAATCTGTATTTTCTGCTATAAAAATGCAAAAACAAGTGAATTGTACCCGAAAGAAGGTGAGCATTACACTGTAATCTGGGGAAAAAAAGAAGAGAAACTGGGGAAGAGGCAATTCGATGGGCGACTCGCTCTGGGGCAAGAAAGCTTTCTTATGCAATTTATGTCATTTTTGTACCGGTATGGGGAGAGGGATTATTGGCACTGGGAAGTTTCTAGAACACGTAGGCGAGGCACAGAACGGCAAGAAGAGAGATCGACAGAGCGAGAGAAGAGCCAGCATCGGGGAGATCCTTCTCGTCCAGCTCAATGATCTCACTTTCCACGTAGAGAGGAGTAACCAATCCAGTTGTCGAAGGGATTAGAGTCGTATAATCTAAAAAAGGAGAAATTAATAGCTGTGTTGAGACATCAACGGGTGCGGGCTATTAGGGCGACGATAGTTTACGACCGAGTCCGGGAGGAGGACAACCAAAGAAATCAGAAATGGACAAGGTCAAACTTGGGCTGGAGATGGAAAATAAGGAATTTTGTTTTAAAAACGTTGTAGAAATCGGAACTTGAGCTTTTTCGCAACTCAGCGTCGGCTGGTGGACAGAAGTCCTGCGCCCGTAATGATCAGCACGCCAAATTACCGTCAAAAATTTGTGGATACCTCTCCTCCTGGTGACAAAAAATTGTTCACGCTGTATTTCATGATGCATGGACAAAGTACAATAATTTTGGCAGTATTTCGAGGTTAAATCTGTCCAGCACCCAGCCAAAAATAAACACTTACCCAAAGTAGTAGCCGTAGTTTCAATCAGTTGCTTTCCAGCCGGTTGTTCCAAATCTTCCTCAGTTGGCGGTGTTCCACTGCCCGATCCTTCTGCGACAAAATCTTCGTCATCCGAACCCCAAAATTCCGGTGCTCCAGAGCCTTCAATGCGTGGATCCTGTAACATTATACTTGAAGTGGGCGACAATCCCGAGAATATAAATCCCCATATCAGATTTTAACCAGGGTGGTCTGAAGGTGACAGCTGTCACCGGCGATACCGATCTCCCCCAGTCGTTTTTCTCAATTAATGTGATTTTTCCGCGTGATGTCGAGGTGCACCTTGAGGTTTTTTTTTTGGATTTCAACCAGCAGACAGCCGGGTGCCAGCTAAAAATTAGCGCCAGTCTCTGGGGAAAGATTTTCAAGAGCTCAAAAAAGCCGCGGATTCAAAATATGGCTCTAATTTAAAAGGGCCCCGAAATGTCGAAGGATGTCGTTAGATACAATTCAAAGAACAGAGGAGATGTCAAAAAAAAACAGCGGATTTTGGGTACAAATTGGTCCCTTTAGTCTCGGGAAGAAGAAGAAATCTCCGGCCAATTTTACACCCGACTGAACCTGGAATAGGCAGCAACACCCGCCAATTTAGACTCAGCCTCCCGCGCCTAACAACAAAAATTGGGCGAACAGGAAACTTCACCATCACCAAGTTCACCATCGACCTGAAATCTCCTCCAAAATCTTTTTTTTTCTAATTTTTTTCTACCGTAGGCATGATTAGACTTTGTTGTGTCTATTTCAATCGTTTAAATCAAATTGGCAAGTCAACCCGGCGAGCTACAGGGCGACGAAGTTCAGGCTCATTTGGTGAACTTCCCCACACTTGCGCCCCAAAAACCTTTCTAAAAAATTTTTCTCTCATTTCTTTTCTGTCAAAAAGTGGGCTTAGGCTTAGTAGAGTTTATTTTACTATTCCCGAAAGTTTTACGGCTTGAAAGCTGACCTACACGCCGCGGCACGCAAAAATAATCTTTGGTGAAGTTCCCTATTGGCCAAAAATTGGCTGCAATCTTCTCGGGATCGGAAAAACATCACAAAATGTGGGGTTTTTGGTGGATTTCAGAATTTTTGAATACTACTTTGCGTCTACCAGTAGCTAGGGAGCGGTATCAAAAACGGGCGCGCCTACAGTGTTTCTGAAAGGAAATTACACCCAAATGTTATGAATTTGTCCCAAGAATATTAGAAAAAACCCTTTGGACAGAAGATTTTTTGTTACCAAGAGGGATCCAACTAGCGATATTTGGATGGCAAACCGGGTTACTGCTCCCATCCCACGCCACATCTCTTGTCCTTTTTATAAAATCCCAAAAAAATCTCCTTCCCATGACCTCATAACTGCTTACCCAATCGGTTATATTTTTTGGTTTACTCACTCACAAGCCTATCTGGCTGGCTATTTGTTCAGCTGTGTCAAAGGGCGCCGGCCGCTAAACCCGTAGGTCTTTCTCATTTTACGCCGCTCTGATGAGTGATGTCTCCCCGTAGTCTTCTTTTACAAACTTTTTGCTGCCTTATCTGTTTCTCATTATTCACGGGGCGCACTCTCCATTACATCCGAGACACGCGCGAGGGGTGACAATAATATGAGAGGGGAAAAAGTGTGGCGAGTCAATTGTCTGTCGGAGAATTTGGCATAAAAACTGGGCATAATTAATGTTTGAGCGGGCAGAGGGGAAAATGAGGTGAAGAGTAGGACAGCAGACAGGACTAATTGTCACAAAACTTGATGACGAAAGAATAAAATTACGGGGAGAAAATGGGCGAGCGATCCAGAAGGAAAATGTAGTAGAATCTGTTTAAATTTTTCTTATTTGGAGAATCTAAAGGTTGCAAGTTCGATTTACAAGGTTTCTGAAAATTTGTCGGTCCTGAGGTCCGACCTTTGGCCCCTTGACCCCCGCAGCACGTTTCCTCTACGCAGACCGTCATATTCTGGCCATTTTCCCAAACTCTATGGTCTCTTGCAGTCTCTCTCCCTTTCTCTGTCTACAAATGCCGCTAATTATTCAAAATTCAAACTGCTGCTCCTTTATTTTCACACAATTTGGTCTCCTATTATTCATAGTCGCAAAAACTTCCCCAAAAATGTGAATAATCGACGGATGTTTTTTCGCTGTTTTTCGCTAGCAAAATGTTATAATAAATGATGAGCGCGGTTGAATCAGTGGGAAAATTACTCGACTGCCAAAAAAATAAGCAATGATTGCTTTTGGAGGAACCTGGGAATATTTGTGGAGGTTTTTGTCGAAGAAAAAGGGCAACATCGGTTCAATTTCGACTTCCCTGTTATTTTGGGATCCAGTCAGACAAAGAACTGCCCCCAGCTCAGCTGTACAGAGGCGAGTCATTGTCTGGGACTTCGATAACGGATAAAAATGTCTTCGAATTTAAAATAACTCGGTTCTCTCCCTCGAACTATCAGAAATTGATGAAAATTGACAAAAACAAGAGGAAAACAAAGAAAAATGGCTGTTTTGTTAGCTCAGCGGTTGACTTTAGCCTGTTTCTCCCCCGTTTTTTTCTGTCTCGCAACTCTTTGTGAGCTGGCTGTGTCGCTGCTCAATACAATAGAAAAAGACACCGACTGTCAACTGGCAACATCGGATGTTTATAAACATGAGCAAGGGGGAAATGGTCAGGTTTTGGGGCTGGAAGCCTAGTTTTTATGTGGTAGACGGGGATTTTGATTTTTTTGAGGGTAAAATTGCGAAAAATTGCTACTTTTTACAGAAAAATTTGCGTATTTTTACCGAGAAATATTGGCAAAAATCCTATGGCCACGAACAGTATCGAACCTTCGACTGATATATCCAAAATATGGTAATCACTCGATGTGCACAAGTTTCTTGCTGTCGTCCACTCAGTTTATCCCATTTTTACCCACATTCCCGTCTAAAAATGTGTAAAAATTGCCGGCTACTCTCTCTGTTCGCGGTGTCGAATAATTTATGCCCGAAATTTGAAGTGTTCCCTGAGGGAAAGACGCATCTTTTGTCGGTGGGAGCTCATTTTCATCGTCTCTTTTGCCGGCCGCAGAGGGAGAACTGTGTTCCGATAAAAAGCTGAGTGAGAGAAAAAGAAAAGATAACTAACGGGCGCGCCAATCCATCCCCTCCTCGCTTCCCGTAAAAGGACCTTTGGTTTCTTTGATTGCATTTGGCCCGAACAAGGGGGAGGCTAACTGGGAGATCAATCCGGGGAAGATTCGCCCAAAGAAAGGAAAAAAATGAAAAAAACTTACCCTCGGGCGTGGACGAACATTCTTCAAGATTTCTGGCAACTGCTCTTCAAATACTGGATGCAGTTGAGTTTGAGCAGCTCTGCAACTGACGATAAGAACATGGAATAATAGTAGAATTAGGTAGTTCCGCATCCTGCACACGTCCTTCTGACACGGGCGGATGGCGGACAACGGGCGATGCCGCAACCTCCCAAGTCCCCGCCCATTTCGGCTGCCGCCAACACGCTGCTACGCAAATAGGAGAGAAAAGAGAGAGCACATTCGCCTTTTATCTTTAAGACACCAGGCTCTTAATTGGATCGCCCTGTCGAAGGGAAACTGATCACCTTTTGTATAGTCAAAGAGACGGAAAAGGGGAAGGTTATTGAGTTGGGGAGTTGGGGAACACAACGACTACTAAAAACTTGGGCTTATTTTAGACTGGGCTGCCTTTTCAGCAAAGAGAAGTCAAAGACGGAAGGACAATTACGCCTGGCGACCGAATTTTGACCAGAAACCCTTTCAAGAGGAAGGAGAGACTCCCAGATTTTTAACCTCTGTCTTTATTTCCCCGCATCGGCTGCTAAAAATGTTTGTGATATTTCTGCGGCTGCCGTAGAGTCATAGCCGTCGAGAGAGTCATAAAAAGGCGACTGAAATGGCCCACTTCGAGAAACTGTTAATTTTCTCATCTGCGAAGTAATCGCAGAGAAATTGATCACAAGAAGGGAATCTAACTCTCTCTATGGCAGGATATCCCTCCTCTTCTCCCCCTTTCCATTCTTTTTTTTTTCAAATTTGAACAATTCCCCCGCCACCATTTGCACTTTTCATTCCCCTCTTTGTTCCCTCTTCCTTTCCCATCGGTGGCACAGTCATCGTCTCCTCGGAAGCGGCAGAGATGTCCTGATTCATCTCTGCGAGAGTAAAAACACCCGTCGCTACCTGACACCGAAGAGGGATCAAAATATGATGACTGGGCTCAACCGTCGGCCAGGCAAGGCTCCCTCTGGGAACGGGGTCAAAGTACAGTATGACAAGGAAGCCGGAGATAGTGAGGGGCTTTCTTTTAGAAAAAAGGAGCAGTTTTCATTGAAACTGGCGATAAATTAGCGGCTATTCGGTAAGCAGACGAAAGAATAGTTTCAGGCTGTCATGAGTCAGTAAATGATTGTGGGGAGAAATTGGAACACTGCCGGAAGTCGATAATACAATAGTTTTGAAATAAAGAAAATGATAAGAAACTGAAGAAGTGAATCAGGGGGCTGACAGGGGCATGAAAATAACTGGAGAAATTTTATAATGAGCTAAAAATGGAATCTTTTGGTCAATCGGGAATCGCTGGATCACAATTTCTGGCTATTTTCTCCTATTTTCGATGTTTTCCGGTTTTTTTCTCCTATTATTTCTGAACTGGATATCCTTTTCTGATCAGTTTCAATATTTTCAGGACTCCTGAGAACCTCTTATGCAAGGAGAAAGGATTATGTGCCTGGGGAAGCCTGTGAACGGTTAGGGCTTTTTGGCAGCTGGCGGTTTTGCTGCGTAAACAGAAAAAAGTGGGACTAAAAATAGACGTCGATTGAAAAAAATGGGACAAGGGACATCGGAAATATGTGCTTGAACAATTTTCCAGTTCTTTTTCGATTTTAAACTGTGTTCACGACCAAGAAACCGCAAAAATCCAATTTTTTTGCCATTTTGGCTTTCTTTTGTTGTATACAATCGTCCTAATGACTGGGTTTAGCCCTCTCAGGTGAATAATGCACACTGTCCCCTTCCTCTATTTTCCCAATACTTCCCACAATACAAGGCACGCGATCCCGATTGCAGTCAGTCGTCATCACACAAACCACCAACTATAATTAAACACTCAATTATTGGAGGCAGAGAGACGACGGGGCAGTTTACGATGCCGACAAGAAATATACGACGAGATGATTACCTCACTATGTTTGTGCCATTCCAACAGAAATTGTCAAGAGAGGGTTCGGAGCAGAAATTGACAGAGATTCTTTTCCAATGGCCTCGGTAGGATTGGAGCTGAAATGGGAGTTTTTAGATGCCGTAGCATAAAATTATAGACGAAAATTTGGTTATTTGAGGTTCAAAACCCAAGAAAAAATGTAATGGCTTCAGGGAAAAAATAAATTTCGGTAACTTTTGACAACAATTTGGAGCATCGCAGCTCAAAAACCGTCCAGAAAATTCCAAATTCTCCTTGAAAGGAATCTCAGTACCTGTTGCACCAGCCTTTCCGTCTTTTTTGCCACAACAGTTGGCCTAATATTTCCTGTGAAGGTTGCCCTGGTGGGTGTACTTCTCTCTTCCAATGGCCCACATGCCTCCACCACATCTTGGGCTAAATCAGGGGAAGTTGTCTCTAGTAATCTCCTAAGGGAATTATGGATCCCTCTTTCTAGCTAAAAAAACTAATTTCATTATACAATAATCAGTTTACAGCATAAAATCCGTCAGAGAAATCCTTTGCCAAATGCTCCAAGGCAGCTATATTCTCATCCCAATCACCAGAAATCCCCAAGTAACAGTCGGATGTGACTTCTTCACAGGAATTCCTGAATGTTTGTTTATTTGAAAAAATTGAGGACCATTTTACCGGCAATAAGAAGTTCTATCGGCGAAACACTGCCTACATTGGGTCAAATTAGCGTATCTTTCGACACAATTAGGAAGGATTGTCTTTTCAGCGTTGAGTAGAATTGACTGCAGGGATTCCAGTCGTTTTTCTGTTTGTTTATAGCGGATTATTGACTCGGATAACCTGAAAAAGGGGACGTCTGGCAGAGATATTGAAAATAATGGGAATCTGCGCGTTTCTGAAGAATAATAAGGTTAATTTGGTGCTTGAGGAAATGTAGGGAGACAATATTCGTAGTTTACAAGTAAAAAGGGGGACGTGGTTAGAAAATGAAAACGACGAAGATTTCGAAGTGGCGGAGGGGCCGAAAATAGACGAAAATTTTTAATTGTAGGGTTAAAATTAGCCAAAATTGGATAGAATGATTTGAAAATTCCAGTAAAGACGAGTAAAAATAAGGAAAACCCACCTCCTGGCCATTTTATCCGGTTCTTTTCCAAAATGTTTGATCCATTTATCAGAATGTGATGCCATGCATTCAAAATAAGTTACGGTAGCAGCTACACATTCTCCCATTGAGAGACAAAGAAATGTCGAAGGAAGTGACCGGGACAGGGCTTTGTCCACGATCTCCACCAGCTCTTTTTCTAATTTATGATGTTCTGGAATCTGAATTTGTCTATTTTTTCCACTAAAATCTTTGCTTACCCCATCTCCCATAAGTAGCCGTTTAATTTCACTAACCAGCCATTCAAAATGTTTATAAAAATCTGTATGTGTAATTAGTTTCCCGTATGTATTTTGTAAATCTTTAATGACATCGTAACGCGTTGATTCAAGGGCATAAATACGTTCTTCTGAAGAGAATACGGTAATCTTTTTAAAGGAGAAAACCCACGAGAAGTTTGGTGAAGAAGATCTCGTAAACTGGCAACCAGCTTCATTGCTGATATTCTTGTGGCCAGTTTTAGATGTTCTTTGGTTTTTTCCAAGTTTTCGGGACTACGGCAATTGCAATCTGATGATTGGGTCTGAAAAATGGACATTCATATAAAATCCATATTTCTCAACTATTTTTTGATGACCATCGAGCATGTTAGGTATTAAAAATGTAGCCCAGAAAGTTTTCTACAAGACGATATGCAACTCGTATAATTTTGTTTTGAAACAAGAAAACAGTCGCTGTTTTTAAAGAAGTGCTTGTGAGAACGCAACAAACGGAATAAAATGACTGGAAATCAGGAAAAATGCCAGAAAAGCCCCACTTTTCGAAATTTGAAGACGTTTTCTCACTTATTCACAATTTTTGGTCACTTTTTGACATGTTTCTGGTAATCGGTTCAAAATTGGTCAAAAGCGGTAAGGTCCATTCTGGCTCATTGTCAACTTCTCATCCATAGCGAACAGTTTACGATGACTGGTGGCCAAGAAACGGTTCGCTACTACTTTTTCGGCTATTTTTAACCTTCAATTTTCAGAAGCAGTCAATTTTAGCCAAGACGGGTGAAAAGTCCAATCACCACGTGGCCTTTGGCAGTACTCCCGGCGACAATAAGCCTAAACCGCCTGCCAAGCCGACTGCAACAGCTCAGGTTTGAATTTTTCTGGAGTTTACCAGGAATTTTTAATTGTAGGTGACTGCTCCCCCGCCAGCTGCTGGCTTCCAGATTAAAGATGAAGTCGAAATGCTGCGCTCTGGCTTCAAAAATACCCACGGCGAGCAGGTCAAGACCCAGGGATCGAATACCGGCGGCGGTGGTGGCAATGGCGGACAGGCTGGCGGACAAAATGGCAGCGGACAAGGAGGCGCCACCGAAATTGAACTCAAGTAGATGTAGACTATGAATAAAACTTCCAACGGTGAAAAAATTGTCTGTGCTGAAATTTGCAAGCAATATTGTTATGAGCAGACCAAATTATTGTGGTCAATGGCCACGAAAATGGTGGCGTGGCCGTGTTTTTATAATCAAAATGTTCCCGGTTCGAGTCCCTCTTTGACCAAAAGTTCCTCGCTTAGTCCAGAGATTTTTTGCTAATATTCTTGGTACAAATAAGCAACATTTTGACGCAGTATCTGTGCGCCAAGGTTGTACGAATACGAGCGCCCATATCCATGCGCGTTGTAGTCCCAAAATGGCATCTCCCCGTCTATTTTCCCCCTATTTTCTGTTTCTTTCTTGCACCACTTGATCTCTTTTCTTTTCCGCTTCCTGTGTTCATAAAGCCATCACAGCTCGCAGGTGTTGTGCCCGCAGGTGAGCCCTTTAGCACTAATTGGCACTTTTGACGGACCATCAGCCGACGGTCTCACCTGGGAGAATAGACAGTCCTCTCATTTTTTTTGCTAGAATTTGAGGAGAATCCCTAGATCATTGAACAATTATGAAACATGCCTAAGGGAAAAAAACTGGAAAAAAGATTACGGTATTGGCGTGAGATATGGGTCGAAATTCTCCGAATTCCAAAAGGGCGCGTATTGCGGGGCCTTCAAAGCCATATTGCCAATGAAGATTAATGAGAAAACGAGCGCCGGAAGTGAGTCTACGGTAGCCGGCCGGGGTGGTGGCGGTGGATGGGTTCATTCACACGGAACAATGACGGATGACCACGGGCAGGGTAGTGATAAGCACTCGTACGCGGACATTTTTGACGTATTCTGTTTGTTCGGGTACTTGTAAGGGAACATGATGTGACTATGATGGATCAGGTGGGCAAAATGGCCGTCAAAAATGAACTAGGAACACAGTAGCTGGCCATTTACGGGGGAAACCGGGTGTCTGCCACTGAAAAATTGACAAAAATCCCCTGGTCATACTTGGAACCCAACTCTCGACCTTTGAATTATAGTTTCTGTGCTCTAATCGGTAAACCGGCACTTTTACGGTGTCGACCGACGGGTATTACCACCAGGTAGCGTATTTGCCCCAGGAATATTGGAAAAAATCCTCTGATCAAAGTTTTCTCACCGAGAGGATCCGAACTCTGGATCACAAATCCTACTCGATCACGGGCCCACAATTATTACCGACTGATTATTGGCTCACAATTCAATTTCCTGGTCTAAAAATTATCTGGTCCCTGTCTAAAGACCCCAGACTACCTGCTGATCAAGCGTTATTTGGCAATCAGACAGGAAAAAAAGGGAGAGGAGCCATCTGCCTCCATAAAGATAAGCAACGGAAGCTCTCGTTTTTGAGGGGAGTGTCGACCTTATTTTGGTGCCCGGAGAACTTTGATAACGGAAAAATACTAGAAGGAATTTATTAGGGCTTTCCCATCCAAAATACTTCTCCACGGATAAAAAGGGATAAATTATCAGTTCTTTTTCAAGAAAGACAAGGAAATCCCAGGTGGGACCCGGAAGTATTCGAAATTCCAGCAGCTGAGAGATTTCATATTTGGAAGGATTTTTAGCCAAAGAAAAAATATATTGCCAGTTTTTTACGGATGGGCTCGGGATCAGATAAGGGAAACAGATGAAAATAAAAAGAAAAGTGGGAAAGGAATGCTACGCAACAATGGCATTTGTCTCAATTTCGGCGGTAAGTTCAAAAGGGGCCGGCTGGCTGGCATCAGCTGGGAATGGCATTATCCCCGAATTTCACTTGAAAACAGTGGGAAAGATCCTTCTATATTTTTCAAGGATTTTCAAATTCGTCGAAGATATTTGTGTATTGGAAAGACATGTGACCCTGTGGCTCGCCTCTCTCTTTATGTGATGACTCAAGGTGGAGGGCCTTCGTTTACACAAGAATGAAATAGAGAGCCCATAAAGATGTCAGCAAAGTCCGGTGGAAATCTCGCTTCCAGACCTCCGGGTTTAAGATAAAATTTACAGAAACGTTCGAAAAATAGGGAAAATCTCCACTTCCAAGTGCTTTCACCCGTAAAATCTCGGAAACTTGGAATAAAACCCACCGAGGAACATCTCTGGAACCAAGAACTAGCTGTCAACATTTTACGGGTGCAAAAATTCTCCACGACCATAAGAACCACGAAAAAACTCACAGGAATTACTGTAGCCATTAAAAATACAATAAATATGCTGTTGTATACTGTAGACATTTTTCCTATAAAGGAATTATTAAATGGGATATTACGGTAAGAGAAAAGTCTAATTAAAGGGGGGAAGGAGAATTGGCGCCATGTTTCTATTGTCATAGACGACGCAGGTGTTTTTAGGGGACAAGTGAACATTAGCTCAGAATTGGCACCGCCCCTTCTTCTCGACTCGACCGTAGTGGTCGGTAAATTATAAAAGAGGCGGGCAATGACGCTAATGGTCGCGTGAACAAGTGAACAAGAGAAAATAAATTAATGACTCGGCTAATTGAAAATGATCAAGGCGGGGAGCGGTATCGAAAAGGATGAAAAATTGAGAGGAAGTGAAATTCTTGGGGAGAAAGTGGCGGGCAAATGAAGAGTAATTGACAAAGTTTGTGGATCTCGATATTATCCAGTCAACCGTGCAGCCTTTTTATCGGAAGAGGCGATTGAGAACCAGTATATTCTCAAGAAAAGAGAGTTTACAGCGAGTAAATGCCGTGTTCGCTCAGGAAGTAATTGCAAAAATCCCTTGGACTTGGGTGGGATTCAAACCCCCGACCTTTGGATTACAAGTTGCCGTTTGATTCTATCTGCCAATCAGCTGGCCGAGCCTGCTGGCAGTCAATTTTTGACCGAATAGGATATTAAAAAAATTGGATACTCGAGAGGAAGACTGGCACACACTGAAAAAACAGGCGGATGACCAGAACACAAGTGAAAACTGTCGGATTGAATCACATTAGCCCACAATTGACCCGAGATGGACATACTCGAAAACATCTATTATACCATTATAGACCGTTTTCGGCATAAGTTTCTTTCAGGGCAGTTATTTATTTTGATAGAGAAGTCTTTTAGAACTAAAAGTGGTGGATTTTTAAGACGTAATTTCAGAATTTTATTGATGCAGTGGCCGTACATTAGAATTCCACAGGAATCTGGTCAAAATTTACAGTAAAAGTTGACGAAAATCATGGAAAACTCGGTCTGATAGGTCTAATAACTTGTTGTACTTTCAATGACCTCCAGTGTCATATTCTCGACAAGAAAAACATGAAAACAACAAGAGAAAAGAGACAGCGGGAAAATGTCTCAATTGAGAACATCTATCATTGTCGCTGGCTGGCGAAGGTTACTCGGCTGCTCTGATTAATGCTGCGGCAAAAGGGCCGCCGAATGGTCCATGACTGTCCCCACGACCGGAATTGTAGCATCAATGAGGTGGAACCCAAGTGAAGGGAGGCGAAGAAAGTACTTTTTCCAAGAATATAATTCAAAATCGGTTGAATCCAAATAAAAAACCCTTTAAATTTAGTGTATTTATGCCGAAAATCCTATAAAAGCCAAGAATCCCCATAAAATTCGCAAGAATTCAAATAAAATAGATTATAAAAATAGTCCAAGGAACCCCTGATCGTAAAAATGAAGAGGAATGTTGAGGGTGGTGCACTAAAATAAGCCATGGGGGGACTATCAAAATGATAAGAGAAGGCGCCACAATAAATTTGTCTCCCTCTCTCGAGTCACTCCCTTTTATGGTCATCATGGTCACTACATAATTTTTTAGAGTTTTCTGATCTTTTTACGGGAAGCAATTTGGAAGAAAATTAGGTCGGATGACAGATAGGCGCTTCCTTAGCCGTCGGCAACTATGAGCGAGTCAAAAGGCGGCGGCCGACATAAATGGCCATCGCCGCAGCGAATGCCTCGGGTAACAACACGTGTACAGTTTTTTCACACTTTGTTCTGAAATAAATATACCAATTTATTCTTTCTTACACTTTTAAAAATTTCTCGAAAATTAGACAATATTTGAAGCAACTGTTGACAGAGCAGGGAATGGATCCTTCTTACTGATGACCAGTTTCTTATGCTGATGGGAGAGGTATCCTTTGATCTTTTTCTGAAAATAAAACATTAGAATTTGAAAAAAATACAGAAAAAAATGATTTTTGTCAATTTGACATGAATTTGACGAAAAATCATGTTTTAACAATTTTTTTGCCTATAAAAGCAGCTGGAAACTGTCAGAAGCATCATTCGCTCAAGATGGATCGTGACGCTAAGGAGGTTGGTTTTTTGCTGCTTATTTTTACTCATTTTTACTTGCTATTTTTAATATATTTTAACTTTTTTTTTAAATTGTCAATAACTTTTTTCTGCAGGTAGCCAAGAACATTGGCAAAGACGCCAAGCAAAAAGGCGAGTCTGCTCTCGCTAGCGCTAAGCAAAAAGGCAAAGAAGTTGTGGACGATGTTAAGTCGAAGGGAAAAGCTGTAGCCAGTGAGGTCAAGGAGCAGAAGGACCGTGTTGTGGCCAAGTGCGAAAAGAAGGCAAAAGGCTTTGACACGAGGAAATTCTTCATTGATTTGGCTTCTGGTGGAACGGCTGCTGCCATCTCGAAAACTGCCGTGGCTCCCATCGAACGTGTCAAGCTGCTACTTCAAGTCCAAGATGCTTCGGATGTCAGTCTCATTTTCCTCTTTTATGACTCAAATTGTTATAGAAGATCGCCGCTGACAAGCGCTACAAGGGCATAATGGATGTGTTGGTTCGCGTGCCGAAGGAGCAGGGTTTCACGGCTCTTTGGCGTGGCAACTTGGCCAATGTCATTCGCTATTTCCCGACTCAAGCATTGAACTTTGCCTTCAAGGACACGTACAAGAACATGTTCCAAAAAGGTCTCGACAAGAACAAGGACTTCTGGAAGTATTTTGCCGGTAATCTGGCCTCTGGCGGTGCTGCCGGTGCCACATCGCTGTGCTTTGTCTATCCGTTGGATTTTGCCCGTACCCGTCTGGCTGCTGACATCGGTAGCGGCAATGCCCGCGAATTCAAAGGTCTCACCGACTGCCTGATGAAGATTGTCAAGTCCGATGGTCCCATTGGCCTCTATCGTGGATTCTTCGTCTCCGTCCAGGGTATTATCATCTATCGTGCTGCCTATTTTGGCATGTTCGATACTGCCAAGATGGTATTTGCCAAGGATGGAAAGAAGTTGAACTTCTTCACCGCTTGGGCCATTGCTCAAGTTGTCACCGTCGGCTCTGGTGTCCTCTCCTATCCGTGGGATACGGTTCGTCGTCGCATGATGATGCAATCCGGCAGGAAGGACATTCTCTACAAGAATACCCTCGATTGCGCTGTCAAGATTATTCGCAATGAGGGAATGTCGGCCATGTTCAAGGGAGCTCTCTCCAATGTATTCCGCGGTACTGGCGGTGCTCTCGTCCTCGCCATCTACGAAGAGATCCAAAAGTTCATTTGATTCCCACCGAATAAATGTCAACGTTGGGCTGTCTTTGTTTTTTTTTCTTGTTGTTTTACCCAGATTTTTAAAATTTTCGCTTACCTCTGCTATAAGATTGGCTATGATACATTCCAATTCATCTTCGTCAACATCATCAACCTTCAGAAATTGTAAACAATCAGCAAATGCAGAAAGTGGCACCATATTTGTACCCATTAGAAGGGATCTAAACTTTAGTGTACCGAAAATTAATAAAAAGTCTTACACTTTCTTGAAAAGAGTCCGAAATGTAATTCCGCGTAACTTTTCCAACATTAGAAATATTCCACTTTGTATAAAGAAATCTTCGTTAGCGTTTAGTGCTCTCTCCAATTGAGCCAAGTTTCCTTCTCTTACTGCTTCTACCACCTAAATAAAGTGATTTTAAAATAATTTTTAAAGCTTACCTCTACAAATTCATCCAACTGATATTTATGAAGCAGCGCCTTACTTGGCATATGACCAAGGAACATTTTAACGGGAATCAGGTAAATCAAAATAAGTTTCTTGTTTCTTTCCGAGTCTCTGGGACAATTCCTGAAGGCGTAGGAGAGCGATTTTTCAGCTAGGGGCAAATCGGAATCGAACATGGCTTTCCGGCCAAGGAAATAATTATAGGTAACTTTGTCCGCCATAGAGAAGTGCTCAAATAATGTTCCAGCATTGTCGATACTGCGAATTAATGGCTTTAACAAATTTAGCTTATTTATCTGAAAGTTTAAATTGCAAAAGAAGTGAAAGACTTGCTTACTTTAAAATATATCCGGAATAATTGATTTGTCATATTCAATTGGGCAATTTTTTTAGTTACAGAATAATCGGGTCGTCTGAAAGGTGTGCAAAAATTAAATAAGGAACAAATTGAACTAACGTATCAGTTACACAAGTTCGATAAGATTCCATAATTGGATTTGCGCATTTTTCATAAAATGTTTTCATCTCATTTGGATCTTCTATTTCTTCCACTTCATCATCTTGCTCTTCTTCCTTACATTCATCAGCCATTCGAGCAATTCCACGAAGATCAGAACAAAATCGATAAAATATAGGCATAAACCAATTTTCTTCTTTACGTTTTTGCAGCACTTCTTTGTTAAAAATTGACATTATCTAAAAATACAAAGCTAACTTAAAAAGCTAAAAATCCTATCTGTGTATGGAGTTCATAAGCATCTTGATAATTTCTCTTGATGTGAATATTATAGAGGATATGTAAATGGAGACAGGCAATTTGATCTATGGCTTCGTCATTGATGAAACTTCGATTTGTACGAGAACCATAATTTTCTACCTAAAAATAAGTTCATAAATATAAAATAACTGGAAACATACGTGTAAAAATGGTAGATCAACATGTGGACCATTTACAGAAAGAAGAAAAGATGCAACTTCGGCTTCATCCCATTCCGATGGTTGAATATATCTATCGAGTGCTCGAAAATAGTCATCTATGCTTCTGCATCTACTAGCCAATGCAGATGCTTGTGCTTTAGCTGTAGTCATCCTGAAAATTAATATTTTATGAAGATTTCATAAAGAAAATTAGTAAACAGCAAATATCGAAGAAAATTAGTAAAGAGCAAATATCGAAGAAAATGTTTGCCAGATTTGAAATTTCCCACTACGAAAGTATTTTTAGTCTCACGCCTGCAGGCCCCGTGCATCTTCTGATTGATTAGAATTTCTCACCTCTCACTGAATTTTCTTGTTTTTTGTGATTCTTTTTTTGTTATTTTATTGCAGTTCACAGAAAAGAGACTAATTTTGCCTAGAAACAGCGAAGCTTTTGTGAGAATTGCCTAAAACAGTAATAAAACCGTAACTCGCGCTGTTATCTTTGCTATCTCCTAGAATTTTGCGAAATATTCGAAATACATGTTTCTTTATTCAGAGTGCAGTAAATAATCGAGATGATTACTAGTGATTCAGAAATAGCGGTGCATCCGAAAAATGAAGAAAGTTGTTCTGGTGAATCTCAATCAGTAGCTCCACCAAGAAAATTAATTCTGCAGAAGAGAAAGCCGGACAATAATGTAAGTTTCAAATTTTGCGGCTAATATTTGTTTTTAGTTTGTTGAACCTTCACCAAAAATAAGAAAAACCATAATGGAATATTATCCAGTTGCCGATGATATGGAGGACGACGACTTTGAATGTCCAAATTCGCCACAGCTCAATGTTCCTATGGTTTGTAACTAGAATTGCTTTTTTAAAGTTATTTCTAGGTCCCACAAAATAATTACTTCACAAGTACACAAGTTCACGCCCCAAAGAAACTGTGTATAAAAGGATTCAAAAGTAAAAGTGCTAAACTTTTGTACAACCTTTTTTTAGGAAAAGAAGTAGATCGCGATACAAAATTACAAGAAAATTGGCCAATACTCAAAGAAAGTATTGAAGCAATCCAACGAAAGGAAAAAATATCATGGACTCTTGAAGCTCTTTACAGGGTTTGTTAATTATTCAATTATTTTAAGCAGCTGTTTTAGATTATAGAAGATCTCTGCGAAGCAAAGCTCAATCTTGGTGGAGAGCTCTATGACCGGCTACAGAATCTCTTGAGAACCCATGTAGGAAATCTACAGTACGTGGCATTGCCTTATCTAAAGTCGATGAAAATTGTAGGAAGACGCTTGTTGAAAGTACTGAAAAGGATGGCGACTTATTCCTAACAAGGCTTGATACCATCTGGACTGATTATTGCCAACAAGCAACAATGATCCGAAATGTCTTTCTGTACTTGGATCGCACCTACATTCTACAAAATAACAATGTTCCTTCACTTTGGTAAGATCCTCAATTTTTAGAATTAACTGTAATTTAGGGAGACTGCTTTGAACGTATTTCGCGAAGAGATAATGGATAGATCTTCAATAAATAAACGCCTTGTACAACAACTTTTGAGAGTAATTGATGATGAACGTAAAGGCCAGCATATAAATCGAGATCTAGTCAAAAATCTTCTACGAATGCTTACCAATCTTCAAATATATACACAGGTTAATTTTGGCTTTATTTTATATGTTAACTGCTTCAGGTCTTTGAAAGAGAATTTATTTCATCGTCAAGTGATCTCTTTAGCAGAGAAGGTGACACAAACGCCAGAGATCTTGAGGTAATCTTGTTTTTTTGTCTTATTGTTATGATTTTCAGTCCTCGGCCTATTTCAAATATGTAGCAAAATTATTAGCAGATGAAGGAAATCGTGTAGACTACTATTTAGACGAGACAACAAGAAAGCCACTTCTTTCTTTAATTGAAAATACTTTGATAACAAGACATATGCTAAATGTATTGAACAAAGGTAGATGTTCTTTCAGCCGCAATACATTTTCCAGGATTGGATGCTATTTTGGATGAGAATAGATTAGAAGATCTCTCATTAATTTTCTCTCTAGTTAGTCGCGTAAAAGATGGCCAAGCATTGCTCAAAACAGGATTTTCCAATTATATCAAGGTATTTTTATTTTTTCTGCGTTTATTTTCCTTCAGAGAGTGGGAAAATCTGTTGTAATGGACACTGAACGAGACAAAAATATGGTGGAAAACTTAATGTCATTGAAAAATAAACTTGACCATATAGGTATTGTTTTCAAGTGAAAAATTCATCAGAATTTTCAGTAGTTGAATGTTTCCATAATGAAGAGAAATTTCAACAAGCGGAAAAGGATGCCTTTGATTATTTCGTTAATACAAGGCCAAATAAACCAGCTGAACTTATTGGTAGGATTGAAATTTGCTGACAATTTAGATTTTTAGCGAAATATATGGATGGCAAATTACGCGCAGGAAATAAAGAAACTAGTGACGAAGAATTGGATAAGCTTATGGATCGCGTCATCACATTATTCCGCTTTATTCAAGGAAAAGATGTCTTCGAAGCGTTTTACAAGAAAGATTTGGCCAAGCGACTTTTACTTGGTCGAAGTGCTTCGGTAGATGCTGAAAAGGCTATGCTTTGCAAATTGAAACAAGGTAATATTTTTATTTTTGTGTAATTTCTTGAAAATTCAGAATGTGGCGCTGGATTTACTCATAAATTAGAAGGAATGTTCAAGGATATGGAATTATCATTAGATCTTGCTTTTGATTTCCGTAGACATGTTGAACATGAAGTAGAACAGGGAAGATGCCAGCCAATTATGGAATTTGGTGTAAATATTCTTACCCTTGGACAGTGGCCAGCATATGAGCCTGTTGAGGTCAGTCATCTCCTTTTTTAATATGTGTATTGTGTGCGTATTTTTTAGCTTACTTTACCTGCCAATATGAGTAGAAGTCTCCAAATGTTCCAAGATTTTTATATCACTAAACATCAAGGAAGAAAATTACAATGGCAACATTCTCTTGGTCAATGTGTTCTCAAAGCATTCTTTAGAAAAGGAGTAAGTTTTACTTTTAAGCCGTTAATTGGTTAATTTTCAGTGCACTAAAGAATTACAAGTATCTCTTTATCAAGGTGTTGTTCTTCTTCTTTTCAATGGTTGTACAGAATTTACATTTTCGGAAATTAAAGAAGCCACTAAAATTGGTTAGTTTTGTCCTCTTTTGACCAATAAAAAATATTTTAGAAGAGAAAGAATTAAAACGCACAATGTTATCACTTTGTGTAGGAAAAATTCGGGTATTATTACGAGATTCTAAGAATAAAGACGTTAGTTTTTTTTTTCATTTTCATAGGTTGAATTGTATTTTTCAGATAACTGAAAATGATAAATTTACTGTAAATACAGCCCTTCAAGAAAAATTGTACCGGATAAAAATATCACAAGTACAAATGAAGGAAACGGTAAAATTGATGTTTTTCTGTGTAATTTGAATTTTCAGGAAGAAGAGCACAAACAAACAGAAGAACAAGTGAATCAAGATAGGCAATATCAAATTGATGCAGCAGCTGTGCGTATTATGAAAGCCCGTAAAACATTAACACATCAGCAACTCATTAGTGAACTTTTTGCACAGTTACGGTATGATTTTCTTTAAATTTTAAACTGTTATCTATTTAGATTCCCCGTAAAAGCAGTGGACTTGAAAAAGCGGATAGTTTCACTAATTGAAAGGGATTACATTGCGCGAGATAGCGACGATCACAATGTCTACAAATACGTTGCCTAAAAACTACTTGTCAATTTTTGAAATCCGGTTTTGTCATATATTTTCTTATCTTTGTTTATCGCTATGTTGTTTGTAAACATTTTTAAAATAGCCTGTTGTTTGGGAAAAATTCATGTGAATGAAACAGTCAGAAAGAATACAATTTACAGAGTCAAATTTCAGCAAAATATTCAAATACCTACTACATCAATATTACCTTGCCATTTTCAACATGATCTTGAACGGAGTCGAATGGAATCAAATGGACAGAATCTTTGGGCAATTCAATGATAACATCAGCATTTTTGTCTTGATAATCTGGAGCATCCACTGCTTCTGCATCGTCAACAGTAACTTGAGCAAAAACCTGAATAGCCCCAAATATATGAACAACTAATAATCGTACTCTTTCAAGTGAAGTATCAATATCAGGAACGGGAATTCTACGAAATGGTTGTGGCAAGTGAGCTGGAAAAAAATTTCTAATTTAAAAATGCAAAAGATTACCTAAAAATGTATTTCCAAGGATTTTAGCTTCAGCTTCAGCGTATTTAGCAGCGAAATGAAGTTCTTCTGCTGATAAAAGTGGTGCTCTTCCTGTAAATAACCATTTGCAGCATATTTTTAAGGCAAACCTTCTTTGATTCGACGATTGTGTCTCTTGAGTAAACCTCTTGCATTTTGTTCTATTTTTTCAAGACGCAGCCTAACATAATCATTGACGATATATCCAATACGAAGCACTTCTAATCGATGAGCAGCAACTTTTAAACAATTCTAACCAATTAATTGTAAATAATGAGCTTACTTTATTTGTACAATTGTCAATATTTTGTTCCATATTATCGAGCTGATCCAAGAGACATTCAACAGTTTCATACTTGTGTGCTAGAAGAATTGGAGTGCCGTGTTCGTTGCTCCATGCTATTTTCATGTCAGTTAAGACCTTAAATACACAAATTATAGCTAAAAAAATTGTCGTTACCTCGGCAGTTGTTTTAGCAATGATATTATCATCATCTTCTTCTTCTACTGGCCCTGGAGGACGGTTTTCATCGTTGATATTGCCATCTTCAAGGGGGAACGAGTCGCTGGGCAGCGACGATGGCATTGATTCATCCATTATCTGAAAATAAACTTGTAACAAGTGTATCTTTCACAAAAATAAAATAGAGATGATTTAAAAAATGTTGACCAGCGCCAAGATAGAAAATAGCGCAGTCGAGCACGTTTTCCGCTATTTTCTACTGGTTACATTTGTATAAAACATTATTTACAAACAAGTGCTCGTTCTTGAATAACAAAGTAACATGAAAACACAGCCAAAACAGCAAAATTTGTACAAGAAGAATATTTGCCAAAGTTGGAAATGAAATACCAACCGATTCAAATATCCCGGTATATCATTGTTTGCCCGGTATTTTTGAAATCTTACCTCCTTCGCATTACTTTTTGTTTCATTTTTTACTTTTTACAATTTTTACAGTAATTACCCAATTTTTTATTACAAATCTAGAAAATACAGACGGTTTTTTGATCGGAAAATACCAGAAAGATCTGTAATTTGTCTAGAAAAAGTTCATTTCATCAATATTTCACTTTCCTTCATTTGAAAGGTCAAATTATGCCTGTTCTTGACGTCTTTATTGTAAAAAAACCGTAGTATCTGCCAATTGTTGTTCATTTTAAGCAGAGACGCAGGCACTTTCTCTCTGCCGCACTCCGCTACTCTCTTACTGCCATTGCGCATCTCGTGCTGTTTACTTGAAGCTTTCTCGTTGCCATAGAACTGTTCTAGGCTAAAATATTGATGATTCACTCTCTATTATCGCTCTCTTATCGTTATTTGCCTCACCCACACATTTTCCAATCCGTTCTTTTCAGAAAATGTTCCCAATACATGAAGATGATCGGGAAATAGACGATATAAAGTCAAGATTTTTTAAATTACTTCCAAAACATCCACAAGATATTGTAAGTCATTTTTTTAAATTTTATATTACCGTAAAAACTGAATTCGAACCCCCTGGGGCGCTAAGTTTCAATACCCCCCTTTCCCCTGGGGCAATAAAACAAGAGGGGTTTTATTATAGGGGGGGGCGCTAAGTTTCAACGTGCTTTTCAGGCCTCAGATATCAAGAAAATGCAACTTTTTTGAGAAATTTTAGCGAAATTTTTCAAATTTTTCCCAATTTTTTCTCATTTTTGACCACTTTTTCTCTAATTTTGTGGTTCGAAATTTTAAAAAATCTTATTTTTTATGCGGTTTTCTGTCGGAATCTTTGCAGAAAGCCTGGCTAACCATGACTAAATTGGTTGTATCATTCGGTTTAACTATTCCTACAGACAAACGGCTGTTAGACGGTGGAAATAGACAATCATTATCAATTCTTGACCAGTTTTAGCCTTATCACCACAGATATTCGCGCAGTACTTCACTGTTGCGAACATAATTCCGCCTGCCCAGGCCGACAATTACTCCGCCCACGAAATCGTTCACCGACCCTGAGGCGACTTGCGTCCCGAGGGACTTGACGTCCCGTCCCGGGACGGGAACGTCCCGCTAGAGGTACGGGCACCTTTGGGGCGGGATCTGCGTCTCGTTTTCGTCCCGCCCCGGGGACCCTCCGGGACGGGACGATACGGGACCGGGACCTGCTCTCTATGTCCCGTCCCGCAGGCAACCCTAATCCCAGGTTGAGCTGTTTGAACCGTGTAGATCAAGGCGTGCCATCATATCGAATCGAGATATGGTCAAAACTTAGTTCGATTCGGTATCTTTCGCCCTTTTCCGAGAACCCGGATCCTTCCGAAAATGGCCGGATTCGGTCCGGATGTGGGCAAATGATGGATACGTTCGATCTAAGCCGGCTGTAAAAGGAAAGATCTGTGCAGCCTTGCTGTGTACCAGAATCGCATCCTGATTCCAGCGGTCACCTTGCAAAGAGGCTCGGAGGCGTTCGACTCATTTTGCATTGCAGTGGTTGAAAGAGTACCGATGAGTACAAGGAAAATGTATTTTCTGGTGTACTGATGCTGCATTTCTCTGTACTCCTTCATACAGAACATAGAACGATGAGCAGTGTCATCTGTTTCGTCTAATATTCGTGGAAAGAAGCAATTTTGCTAAGCTATAAAGACAATTTAGAGCTCTTACATTATGAAAAATCGGATTCTACGTCTAAAAATACCCAGGAAATGTAACCAAATTCGGTATGAAATGAAGTTTGGCGAAAAATCGGGGGGCTATAGCACAAGGAGGGGCACTTTTGGGGGAGGGGTTATATCTCAGGGGGGGGCCTTAAGTTCCAATATACCCCTTTACCCTGGGGTTATACTAGGGGAGGGGTCTTATTATAGGGGGGGGTTCGAATTCAGTTTTTACGGTAGTGTTTTTAGGTTGCGACAATTATATTTCTAGTAATTATGCCGATTGGTTTCTTGATGCAGATATTTTGGATTTTACCAATGTGGTATCCAGCTTTTGGTGAAGGTTTGCCATTCTTTTAGACTTTGTTCATATTTTTTAGCTTGGAATATTCGAGTTTTTTCAATGCTTCTACTGGCTTTCAATGTTTATATGAATTGGTATAAAATGTGCTACGTTGGTCCCAGCGGAAGGAATTCCGTCTTGCCAAATGTTGTCAAACCAGGATTCAGGTAATTTTCTACGTTCTTCTTAAAATTTTGACTGTTTTAGATATTGTCATTCTTGCCATATGAATGCACCTCCAAGAGCTTACCATTGTCCAGGTATTTGACCACTTATAATAGCATTTTTTGGTGGTTTCAGCCTGCGACGTCTGTGTGTTCCGACGTGATCATCATTGTTCTTTTGGAGCCGTCTGTGTTGGACATTTTAATCAGCGATATTTTGTTGGAGCTGTTATTAATCTCGTTATTTTAATGGCCACCTTAACTAAGTAAGCTTATTCTCCATCTATTTTATATTATTTCAGTTATACCTGGGATTTTGTATGGACACAAATGGATGGACCATTTTCTCTCGGAAAAATTTGGCAAGTTTGTCTGCCTCATTTAGCTCTTGTTTCAAGGTAACTCGTTTTATTTTTTGTGCATTGATTTATTCAGATTCCTGTCCTTATATCAATTTGGTGTTCTCGTCTTCAATGCTTGCACAATTACTGTCTTCGCGTTCTCAATTTATTTACTTGCAGCTCAACTTTTTTGTTTGTATAATGGTCAAACCCGTATGGAATATCTACTAGTAAGTCGACTAAATTTTACTCATTTGCTTTTTTTTTCAGGATGTTCATGCTTATCAACTTGGCTTTTTTGATAATTTAAAGCATGCTCTTGGAACTAATTGGTATTTCATTGCTTTATCTCCATTTATTCCATCGTCGTTACCATCTGATGGAACCAGCTTCGTTACCCGTGATATTGAACTTGTATCCGCTAAAAATTTATAGTCAGTCATTCTTTATCATCCGTGTGCCTAATATGTCATTGTGTACATACATTTTTTATTCAAAATAAAACTACTTTTCAGCCAAATTATTTTAGAAAAGTACCGTTGGGAAAACAAAAATAAAAGAGGCGACGAGAAACAGAAAAAAGACAAGCATTGGCTCTGCTTCATTTATGAGCATGGATCAAAAAACTAACGAAAAAATCTCGAACCACAAAATTAGAGAAAAAGTGGTCGAAAATGAGAAAAAAAGAAAATTTTGAAAAATTTCTCAAAAAACTTGCATTTTCTTGATATCTGAGGCCTGAAAAGCACGTTGAAACTTAGCCCTCCATCATTGCCTGTTGAAGCAATAAAGCTATCGTTATAATTAGGGCTGTGCATCTTAGGTTTTAAAAATCGTTTTTTTTTGGCCTTTTTCGATCTGGGGGTGCATCCTATTTTGAATTGACCGTTCTTTTGGTGATTTTTTGAATAATTCAGGTTATATGAAGGAAAAAAGGCACAAACCAGTAATGTTACAGCACCATACGTGAAACCCAAACAGCGGGGTGGCGATTCATAATGATGACGATGCTCCCGCAGCCATTTCTTCCTTTCTTTGAACGTATTCGGTAACGGAATCACTTTGACATCAGCTGTTTTGGATTCATCTGTCGACGTTTTCTTCTCTCCCGTTTTGTCCGTCTCTTTCGTATTTTCGCCGCCATACAACCTTCCCATTGGCTCTACAACAAATTTTAGAGTAAAAATGGGTAAAAATTGATACCAGAAAAGTCCATAGAAGAATGAAAATCATTGCCTGTTGAAGCAATTGGAGGATCAGCCATCTTCTTCGGTAGTTGGTTGAACAATAAGGAGAAAGCGAGCGATAAGAAGCTTTGACAAGTTTGCAATTTTTCTAAAAATTTTGTCAGCTGCTGCTGGTATTGGACCCAAGGTTGGGTAAGGAACCGTATTTTGAGCCTGTGATAAGTCTGAGCGAGCAGGCTCGTCTGTCCTTTGTTCGCTCACAGATTTTTTTTATTCATAAAAAAAAGTCAAGAATCTTCTCTTTTTAGCAGTTTTAGATTTTTTGGAAGAGATCAAGATTTTGCAGAGTTATGAAAGAAACGAGCAGCGCACCCGGCTGCACCGTATTTGCACCATCGCGCCGCCTATTTTGTGTGAAAACTCGACTCAACCTTTACCATTTTTAAAGATTTAAAAACCAGTGTGTAGAAGAGTTTCTGAACTGTCTGCTGAATTATTTTTTTAGCTGAATGAACCTTGAAGAAATTGAAACTCTGCTAAAAATAGAAAAAAGTCCATGTTTGCACTGTTTGACAATTTATTTCCATGTTTATTGTAATATAATCGCATAAATATTCTTGTATTCATCTAATTTAATACAATTTGAGATCAAATTAAATATAAAAAATACCCGTAATAATATTGAGATCAAAAAATTGGGAAGAAATATAGTCTGTCACAAAAAATGACAACATTTCAAAGGTCTAATTTTCGCTGTGGTGGAGCAAATTTACCATTCATTTTGATTTCAAACAAGGGAAATTTGCCCGAATTGACAGTAAATCTGCCCTGTCACAGCCGAAATTAGACCTTTGAAATGTCGTCATTTTTTGTGACAGACTATAAGACAATGAGGGGAAATTATCGGTTATTACGGCGAGATGGCGGCTGGAGGGTGAGATGCTAAAAAATGACTACAATAATCCCAAAGTATCCTGTACATGCACAGCAAAAACAGTTAGAAAATGGCTAACGGACATGCCTACAGATGAAAATCCCAGAAAAAGAGGCAAATATTATAAAAACATGCAATTTTCCTAACCGAGGCCCAACTGCGTGCTGCACTTCACACGAATATCTCTACGTCCACCTGGTCGTGAACCATGGCTTCGAATGTCATTCGGGATTCGTGGATATGTAGAGAAGCTGAACTGTTTGACATCCCGGAACCTCTGAAAATAAAAAAAATTACTGGGGAATTGTGGACAATCAAGGAAATCCCATTTTTATTCCGGTTTTAGGGCGTATCCATCTTTTTGAGCCCATAGAATTGTACCAATAAGAAGTATTTGATTAAAATTTTATGTAATAAAACCGCCAGGATCTCCTCTATATGATAGTTTTTAAGGTTTTAAAAATGACCAAAATTTAGAAGAGCTATGAGCCAAAACGTCGAAAAAACGCAACATTAACCCCACCGTGACTGTCCGGACGTCCGCCATCCGTACAATCTCGGCAAGATGAATGTCTAGGAATCTGACTAAAAAGTTGTCTTATGATATCCTTGAATAATCGAATAAAAAAATAGCTGGCGAGAGGGAGCGAAACTGATGGTTTTTGGAGTATATAGAAATTTTGATCAAAATATTTTTTCTTGTCACAGGACTTCCGATGATTCAATTTTTACTCAGAAAAGCCCCTGAACTTCCTCTTTCAACTAGCAGGTAATATAATACCCTTTCCTCTTGAGAACACGGTTCAATTTCAATGAGATGCCCCGTGAATATGTCATCATGGGAAATTCTTCGTTACATTTCGGGTTGAGTTGAATTTTGATCGATACTCACCGTCTTTTTTCATTATTGCTCTGATTTGATGGTAAATGGATACCGCCAATAATTTCCGAGGACGAGCGTCGGATACAATCATCGGAAGATCGTCGGAATGTTGTACAGCCACCAGCAGAAATTGACACTCGATTCGGAGAAATTTCATCAATGACAATCTCCGGTTTGGGAACGCTTTGTTTTCGATTGGCGGCAGCCCTGAAATTTGACCATTTTTCCTCATTTAAATTAGAAATCTTTTAGAGTAGAAAATGGATGCAAGTAGAATGAAAAATTCCAGGCAAAAAAGCTAATAAATAGAGTTAGGGCAACATGCGCCACGTAGAATATAAAATACTGTAATTCCGGTGCTGGTGTTTGTTACCTTTCCACCGAGGGTGTCCGAATTGGAGAGCTTGTGCTTGAACTAAAATTAGGAAAAAAATCCATTCCGGGGTAGAAATTCAAAAAAACCGAACAAAGGGAAATTCGCGGATGAAAAAGAACTTACCCAGCAGTAGACGAGCGTTTCAACGGTCCCTTGACGATCTTGTTCAAACCACAACCACATTTTACAGGACCTCTACAAAGAAAACTATAGAACTACGGTAGTGGTGGAAAATCGAAGGGAGTTACGATCTAGTGAGATTTGAGGGAAAGAGGGGAACTGTCCTTGGTGTAATCTGGGCGCAGGGATTTTGGAATGCATCGAATTCCATATTTTACCGAGGAAATCGAGCTAACAAGTAATGTGTAAACAAGTAAAGTAATTGTACGAAGCGTTCAAATGCTACGTATCTTCCCAGAAAATATTGATAAAAATCATCAGGATTCCTCAGGTTTTAAAATTAATGGCACTCGAACCCGCGACCTTTGGATCGCAGATCTGGAGCGCCACCACGTTTGCAGCCTTGGCTGAAGGATATTGCTCTCAAATGTGTTCCAAGAATATTGGCAAAATCACCAAAAATCTCCTGGACGAATTAGTAAGTGAAGATGTCAACCCGATGATCCAGGCAATAAAACACGCACCAAGGACAGTTTCCCAATTTTTTGTTCATCCCTTGGATAAAAATCTTCATGTTCATTGTTCCTCTCAAAATTAGGTTTCGATCCAAGGAATTGCGGTAGTTTCACAGATTTTTGTAAAACCGACCTGCTACTTTGTTCTTTTGGAGGATTCATCCACGACTTTTCTCGCCTTCTTCGTGACCTGGAGAAGCCTAGCAATCGTCGGAATGAGTGTCGAAATTTCTGAAGAATTTCCCTTTAAAATTTCTTGCATACTTACCGGATTAATAGTAGAATAGATAAAGAAATTTAGTGAAGAATTCAGATATCCTAACGCCGTGAACCAATGGAACCATTTTTCCATGTTATTGGACCAATCGTTGTAGATCAATTTGTAGATTTTTATCATGTTCAGGGTGAAGAATGGAAGCCAACAGACGAGGAAAACGACTAAAATGGCTGTTTTAAATAAAAATATAGGAAAACTGACCCATCACTGTAGCTACCAGCTTGGTTGCCCGAGTTTCGCGACGGATGGCCATTCCTTGCTTGGATTTTAATTTGGCGAGGAGATCTAGAGCCCAATCCTGGAATAAATCATGGTCGAGCGGAAAATACAAAGGAAATTGGCAATTTTTGTGGTTACAGGGTTTAGCAATTTCACGGTGATCGCGAACCCGAAATATTAGCAAAAAATCATTGAGTCAGAATTTGCAACCGTCGAGGCCAACTACGGTAGAATCACAATTTTTGGAGTGGTTTTTATAACCTTGGAAGTTTTACACCGATCTATAGGTCCTTTCGAGGTCCCTGGAAGTCTAAAAAAAGCACACAAACCTTTAATCCAGCCAGCTTTTTCCTGGCAATGTAGACACTTTCCCTCCTTGCATAGGCGTACATATTCTGCAGCGATGTCCTCGACGGCCGTTCCCAGTCCGAAATCATCTCGCTCAATCGTCTCATCTTCCTCCTTTCAACCTATAAAAACTCCTTTAAATAGGATTTTTCCCTTTAAATCCATGCTCTCATCCCATTGCAAATCCACCCGTCAAACTGATAGCAGGCACAGGTTCAGGTTACATGCTTCTCTCGCTGTTTTTAATTCCCAGAGTGAAAATGTGCACACGTGCATAAAAAATTATAGGGGGAAGCAATGAAAAAATCTCGATAATTTTCGCCGTTAGAACTTACGAAGCGCACGCTGTGCTCCCCATGAACACATTTTGCCGTGACAACACGGGCTGGTAACGATTGTGACGTCTTCTAAAAAATTCATGGCAAACCTACTCATTTTCGCCTAATTTTTATAACTAAAAATAAAGAAATTAAATGAAAAACTTACCAGTGGTGGGCGTAGTCCATGCAGCGTTTTGCCTTCGTCAGAGCCGCGCGCCACTTCTGGCGTGTGGGAATGTCGTCGACGTCCAGGTGCTACCCCAAAAGCCACGGATTTTGCCCGTCCACGAGCGGAAAAACTGTGCATAGCATCGGAAAATCGACGGGAAACGCTGAAAATAGTGAAATACTAAATTTCCGACAAGAAAAGCATGTGATTATAGTGTAAAAATTACTTTTTAACATAAGTAGGTTTCGGCAATTCCAACACGGGCCCACTCGTGTCAATTTCACAGCGAAGTGTCACAGCTTCCAGCAGGACCGATGGTGGTCGATCCGGATCTTCTTCCAAATTCATTAAGGAGTTTTCTTGACTTCCAGAAGAGGATGGATGCACGGCTTCCAAAATCGTCTGTAGCTGTTCCCTTTCGCTGTCATTCAAGCTGCTCGCATGCTCCGCTGCTGTTTCCTCAATCTTCTTGAGCAGCGGCTTTTCCCAGGAAATCATATTTCTATTTTTAGGCGTGATTCCTGCAACGAATTGTGTTTTCGGTTAGTTACACGCGCGGAGGGAAGTAGACGAGACGAACCTATGGCCGATTGAATTGCCGCCGTTGTGATGTTACCTACATCAGCGCCAAAACCGAGAAATTGACCACCAGCCATTTCCTGGAAAATAAGGGGTTCATTTTAATTTTTAAGGAAAAATAATGTAGAAATTTGGGGAAACGAGAAGTGCTAGCTTCTTTTAACTAGAAAATATGCAAAACAGCGATATTTGCTAGTTTTTCCAGCAATTTTTGGACTTTTCTGGCCCTTTTTTCAGTTTTGTCGCGGCAAAAATTTTTTTCGATTTTTTAAACAAATTTTATAAGAATTTAGGGGGTTTTTGGGCCGATAAACAAAAAAACATACCTGCAACTGTATAGCCCTCAGCCGTTTCCTCAACGTATAAAAAATATATCCATAAGTAAGTAGCATAATAAAACAAGGCAAATAGAAGGCGAATATTGAACTGCCCAGCATATAAATTGGACTGTAGATACCACAATGATGCTCCTCTACCAGAAATTGCTTCGTTTTCATGTTGAAGCCGGTTCCTGTGCTTGAATTTAGCTAATTTTAGTGGGAAACTAACCAAGTGGCAAAGAGAGACCAATACTAAAAACCCAAGTGATGGCAATGGCAATGTAGACCCTCATTTTGTGCTTCATTGTTTTATACTCCGCGGGTTTTGTAGCGGCTACTAATCTGAAGATATCAAGTGCACGAAGTCGAGAGGTTTTGAAACAACAGGTCAATGGTTCGAAAATATTTTTGCTTTTTTCTTCGAGGCAAATCCTTGAATTTTTTCCACCGGAAGAAGGATTTTTTTCCGGATTCTCATTACTTAGGCCATCAAGAATGCAGCCGATACCGCAATCCCGCGTACGAATCTTTGAGTAACTGGAGGCCGGGATTACTTTTGCACATCTTGTGGTCTTATCGATCCCGGAATTTGAAAAAAGTTGATCCCGTTCTTTTCCAGAATTTTCTCGAATTTTTCTAAGACTCTGGGAAAATATTATGAGAATTCTTAGCCTTATTTTAGACGAGAAGAGGGGGCGCTACGTGGGAAAACAACGGCTGGGAAAGTTTGCACCTTGAGTATTGGAGCAAATGACTATGTCGCGGAAGCGCGGGAAATTCAGTGGAAAATTGAAATTCACGAATTTTCGACGTTTATTTGGCCTTTTTACGGACCGGCGAAGAAATTGCGCACCATTGCTGGGTGAACTTACAGCCGAAAGGAATAGTGGGCCTAATAGCCATTTTTTGGCACGCTATCAACTGATTTTGTTGCGTATTCAACCCAAAGATATTAGCAAAAATTCTCAGAACGATGCGGAAAGCATTTTGTCAGCGAGGGAAATCGAACCGGCGACCTTTGGGTTATCTCCCGATTTCTGTGCTGAATTCCGCAACATGGACCGAATCTCCCCCAAAAATAGAGGACTTCCCCATAATTAAAGATTCCTTTTAAACCGGGAGAGATCTTTTGAACTTGGATCCCGCGTAAAAAGGACAAACCTGTCTATACTGATGAGAACCAAATGAATAATAGAAGCCGTCGATGCGGCCACATCCAATGCGCAATAGAAATAACATACAGGCAGTGGAAGATGCCAATGTAACCCGTTTATGGAAAGATAAATACTGAAAGGCATTACGAAAGCACCGACAATGAGATCAGCTACAGCTAGGGAGACCTGAAATAAAGTATCCGATTTAAAGAAAGAAGATTACGGTACCAGTAAATGATTTGTAGGTGTTTGTAGACTTCTTGTTGTCCAGACAGCTGCCACCACCATGACATTTCCAGCAATACAAACGATGGGGACTATTGCAAGGGTCAGGTACCACCACTCGGGGGACGGCTCTCCATCGCCGCTTGCGGTTGTACTCATGGGGCTCAGTGTGGATCCCAACTCCCCGGACACATTTGTCATCTAAAAAATACCACATATAATTGAGGAATTGTCCAAAAATTTAGCAAAATGAGAAAAAAAAGCGTAAAGCAGGGAATTGACCATAATAAAAAACGAAACGGGTATCAGAAGTGCTCAGATTTGCAGGATTTTAAGAAATTGACCTTGCTTCAAGAATATTATGACTGTACGCAAGGATTTTTGAAGCAGCACGCCTTCTAAAGGGTCGCACAACAACTTTTTTTACTAAACTAGAAGTTGTGCGTCCTATGATCTTACGTCAGACAGCCTGGGACTTTTTGCTGCCGTTTCATGGAATTCTCTACTAGAAAAAGAACAGGTCATTAGGATGAATTGTCACGTCATTTTACTCTCTTTCTCATCCTTCATTTGACCTCTACTGACGCAAAAGTTACAAATGACGAGAAATGAAATGGATATTATTGTTTTGAAACAGAACAGCCTATAATTATACACCGCAGGTCAATTTCATTACGGGAAAAGGGTAAAAGAGCATGGAGAATAGTGGACTCGCGAGCATGAGGCGACCTCATTGAGGTTCTGGGATTGATGGTAAGAAAATATACAGAAAAATGATGTGTAACGGGCGGTAAGGTAGAAATCGAGGTGCTCGTTAGAAAAAATTGAAGGATTCCACGATTCCTAGCCAGGACCAAAAGATTTTTGTCAATGTTTCGGGTTTTTCAAGGATATAAGGTAAAATGAATATTGTAAGCTACTGATATTCGGTTGCCGTTCAGCAAAGAGAATTTCAGAAAGTTTCTCGCTCTTAATGGACACCGCCCAATTCTTTTGAATAGAACACTGTTGAATCATATGCAAAAAACTTGCCATAGCCTTATTTCTCCGCCTAATTCTAGGAATAAAAATTGCTTGTGTTTAAAAAACAGGAATTAATGGGAGCCATTCCCCAGAGTCACAATTATTTCAATCAAAATGGCAACTATAATGAACCGGGGGACAGCTGGAGAGCAAAAACATTCTACTACTACTATTATTATTAATGAACACATGGTCGTTTTCCCAGTATTTTTAAAGAAAATAACAATAAGAAGGAGAAAGAGTAGAATATTGGAAAATTAGCAGGAGGAGAGAGTGCCCTGGTGCTGGGAAAGGTGCCAAACAAGGCGCCACCTGTATAGTAGAAATTAGATTAAACACAGGGCGGAATTATGACTAAATTTAAAGAAGAATTAGTCAGGGAAAAACTAGATCAAAACATAAAGCGGAAACAGGTGAAATATTCTCCGACTGGCGGAGGAAATAATGACGAAATGGGGGACCAATTTAAACAATAAGAACTTTGGCGATAATGGCTCGAATAAAAAAGAGAAAATGGCCTGTCTACCTGAAGAGAATATTAAAAAGTCCAGAAGATATAGTCGAGAGAGCAGGCTCACCCCAACCAGCTAATGAATTCCCATTGGGATCGTGTGAAACCAACGGCCTCGTGGATTGCGTGATTACCTCTATGATATGGGAGAGGAGAGAGTGCGGGAAATCTTGGAGAGATGTGTGGCGGGGGACGACGTGCCCGCTTGCTCATAACTTCGTACATTTTGGACTGGCTGATGATATCCGAAAAAGATAGAGAAATTTTACGTAATTTGGGTAGAAATATTCGTAAAAATTCTTTGAACATGGGTGTGGTCGAACTCACAACCATTGGGCCACGAAATTATTAGAGTATTCGGCCCAATTAGATTCACAATCATTCAATAAACCCTTTTCAAACTCGAAAATTCTCCCCAGAAACGTAGAAATCATATGAAATGACCCAAGAGCAGGAAGAAGAAGTCAAAAGTTAGCATCCCCTGCAAGGACAAAGGAGGCTAAATTTGTTCGCTACGACGTGCAAAACGTGAAGAAGAAAGGGACCTTTGGGTTCAGAACCTATAGGTCAGGTCGAATGAGGTCATTTTGAAGGAAGAACAAAAAAACGAGTTGGCCGGGAAGTCGGGCGTGGCCATGATGCTCCAGGCTGCATTCAAAGCTTGAGGGTTCAATTCTACCTGAGTCAAAAGATTTTTACTAATATTTCTGTATCGGTGCGCAAATTTAGGTCATTTTCTCATAAAAACGCTGTAAAAACCGGATAGGAGAAGCTCATAAAGATCTCCCTTCTTTTTCTGTTAGGACATGATTTCCGGAGATTTATCTCAAAGATTTATTACAGAGGGCATTACACCCAGAGCCCTACACGAGTATTTTTAGAAAAAGTCAATTTTTGTACTCTCCGGAGACACACAAAGGTAATGTGCCCTTTTGAAATTTGAATGCGGCTCTTATCACAATAAAAATTGAAGTTATTCACTGCCTCGTACGAGAACGGCGGCTCCAGACAACAGACGGATGTCGGGAAAAGACGACTTTTTGTAGGGCTCGGAGTGAAATGAAATTGATCGCGAGACAAGTACACGAGAGGGTAAAAAGTAGACGGGATGGTTAAGAAATACCTCGATTAATGATACCAGGAAATGGGAAAGAAATGGACGACAAGACGCAAGAGGATCTCAAAGTACGGCGGCTTTTTTGGAAATTCCCTTGACCCCCAAATGAATCCAAAAAAAAAAAGAAATTTGTTAGCCTACTGATGATCAGCCAGCGACGTGTGGAAACAATACACGAGGTAATAAAAAATGCTGAATGCGCGAAGGGGGAGGCGGTTTGAAGTTGGCTTGGGAGAAACCAAGCGAAAGGGGGTGGGAGACCAGGAAAAATAATGAAGAGATCTCAATTAAAATATGGCGAGGTGGGGGTGGAGGAGAGAGACCGGAAAAAAACAAGCGGTGGATAACCAGAAGACAAGAACTAGAGAAATCCGTGATCAGAAATCTGGACCTTTTGACGGATGTTACACCAAAAAATAGGGAAAATCTATTTACGGAAGCATCAGATTTTTTCCCGCCAAACGGCAGAAAAAAACCAACAGACAGTCACGAGGAGCACCTTCCTGGCAATAAATGACTAGTATAGCGACAAATTGGACGGGGATATTCTCTCGGGTAAACAGAGACAAAGGTAGGCAGCATAGGGAAAAACAGACGGCTGCAGGAGGGTGAGAGACCTTTAGGTTCAATGGCGACGTTCAGTAGGAAAAAGGGCAAAGAGACTTTTTGCAGTCGAGACAGGAAATCATATCTAGGCGGATTTGTACGCGTCTGAAGAACATTTGCAATAAGATTTTTGGCATTTTGGGAAGAACGAAAATCGCGGATAGCGTCAAAATGGAAAAAGTAGTCAAATCTTCATTTATCGGGATTTTTGACGGTTTTCCTTTGTTTTCTTTCACTCATTCTTCCAGAAAATAATTTAGTGAGTCACTTGAGCCAAGGTCCATTTTCCAGCTGTCAAATCCAAAATGAGTCAGGCCCAAAATGGCTTACCGCTGACTCATTGAATTACAGCGAGCCTAGAAAAAGTTTCTGACATTTTGCCCGTTTATTCCCGGATATAAATGCGCCACGAGTCAATTATCATCCCATTTAAATGAGCAGAAAAAGCCCAATGAGAGTTAAAAAGGGCGCGGAAGGATCCAAGCGGCTGTACTTACCGATTCAGCTATTAATTTATGCAATCCCAGAAAGGGCAGAGGGTGCCGGATTTCAGCAAGCTGGTAAGGTTTTTTGGATTAGTGGAAGAAAATTATAGTAGTCAAAATTAGGGGGAATCACTGTAAAAGAGACGAAGGAAAGAAGGATTTATGACCCGTATTTCGAGCACTTTGACTCTTTGACCCCTCGACTTTTCCTTTTGCAAACGAAGGAGATGCCCGCTAAGCTCCTGGCGGGAATAGCCTAGACCAATTTAAATCCAACCTCCGTAGATCATAAATAGACAGCAGGGGCCAGAAAGAGTCCGCGTCAGCAGCGGGAAAGAGTGGATTCAACTTCTTCACGCGATCTAATTAAAAGACTCTGGCTGCTCTGGAGACCAAGCACCTTTAAAGAATAAACCGAAAAAAAGGAAAATGCGGGAAAATTTCGTAGAACAATTATCGTAGGTTATTGAGGGGAACCGAAACTGTGACTTTTCCAATCCAAATCGAGTGCGCTGTTACTCGACAATGAGCCCAATTTGTTTCTATCAGCCATTCCGAGATACGCGTCGCATTTTGCACAGATTTCTGATAAACTTCGAGTAAAACAATCTCTATAAAGAAAAAAGCCAAGAACATGCCAAAAAGCAGTATTCTCCTAAAATCTGCGCGTGAAAAAAGGAACACGCTCCATGTGAATACAGCTGATTAGGCTTCGGTGAACGGAAAAAATGTGTTACCTCTCCCTCTCTGCGACTTATGCACCAGGAAGATGTCGCCGTCGGGGAGAGAAGAAGATTTTGATGGGAAAATTCGGAGCCGACGGGAGACTGAGTGACGACTAACTTTGTTAAAACAAGGAAGGATCCAAGTCACGTTGGAAGACGAAACAAACAAGAAGAGACCACCTTGCAGAAATTAGCAGAAATTGTGGAGGAGAGGGAGCAAAAAAACAAGGCTGCAGGCTTGAAAAGGCGCCTACAAAGTGCAACAATGATATAATCGCGGATTTCACTAGAGAACACCCTGATTTGCTATTTGAATCATAAGGCGATCTTTTTAAGCCAGGAGGGTTAAAATTGTTTACCGTACTTTTGATCCTCGTACCAAAACTGAAAACGTGTAAAGTGTATAGTACAGATTTATGGTAAGTAATGGGTCTTTTTTGTATTCCTTGACTATCCACAGATTTACCTGACGATATGTTGTATAACAAAAGCAGATTGAGGGAAATTTTAGAAATCTTTACTCTCGGGAAAATCGAGAATTCCAAAACTTTTACAATCCCGGTGTGTCAACCATCCGACTATGGACGCGCTCGCACCAGTGTCTACTAATGTTACGTATTTGTTTCAAGAATTTTAGCAAAAATACTCTGAACAAGGTGGGGAACTTATTGTCATCAAGGGTATTCGAACCAGCGACGATAAGTTGATTGAATTCGGTCGCGTCAATCTTTTGGTCATGGACGCGTCTGGTTCTTACGTGCTCTTTTGCATGTTGACAAAAATCGCTTGTTCCGCCAAACCGTCATAAGACTGTAATATTGGAGCTTTCCTGGTAAAAAAGTGACTCGCCCATTACATTCTAAAAATTCCGGAATCCCTCCTTAAATTACTCTTGCAAATGAAGAGAACAATAACAAAAAATGGTGTTATACGAGTACGAATGGTCAAAATCGCCAGACAGTCCCCAATTTGGATGTGCTTCCTCTTTCTCAGGTTGCAAATGAGGGTTTGGACTGCAGGGTGGATATAATTGGACTACTTAACAGTGGGTCAAGCTTGAAAATAGCCTAAAGATTGGGGGAAACGGGGGTAATTTCAATCACAGAGATCGCCTAATGGCTATTTTTACCCCTTTTACCCAAAATTGTGTTCTTTTTCTTTTGTTTCCTTTTTGTAGTCCTGACTTTTTGGCCAATATTCTCCTGTGTCTTTTGACCTGGACATGCTTCTTTTTTTTGCAGTATCGCATAATGAAATCTCGACGACATGTGGTTATTTCAGTAGCGGGTTAATAAAAGGCGCGAGGTTGCAGAGAAAGGTTTGCAAAGCTTTCTAGTATTTTCTTTATATCAAAATTATTAGCTTCTTCTTGTTCTCATGATACTTTACCCCCAATAAAGATGACTAATGAACTCTTGAATGGGCTCTTGATTGCACCACCTGAAAGAAAGATGAGAAATAGAAATAAAGAAGGGAAAAATAGAAGAAGATAACCTAGTTCAGTGTGTTTTGCCGAAAGAAGAGAAGAGGGATAGGTGCTTGAAGCTGTGCCAATCAAATTTGGCTCCGACTCGCGCGTCTTCTCACTCTCTAACATGGATGCGATCTCTACCCGCGAAAGGAATTAGCCAAATCAGTTTAAAAGAAAGAGCCAGAACAGCGTGTAAAAGTAACAATCACACGGGATGTAACGGGTAGCCCTGCTGATTCATCAGCAAATCATCGGCGCGCATAGCCCCGTGGTTCTCGTGCAATTCAAAAGTTCCAGTTCTTCGAGATGCCCAAGGATTTTGTCAATTTTTCTGCAACGATTTTTCCACAAGCGGCGGAAGTAAGATGAAAAATTAGGGGAAGAATTCAATATTTAACCGGGCCTCGGGCTAATTTATGGTAATTCTGAAATGAAAATGACTCAATATTCACATTCCAGAAGGAATCCTTATTTTCTCAGCCATCGTTGTTTTATTGGACTGCTTCTTACAAAAATATGGGTACGCCACAGACTGATACAGTTAGAAATAAATTAGTATTTTTCTGAAGAAGACATTACAATTCCTTTATTTCCCTTGCAGATAACCGTCATTTGCACTTAATTCGCCCGACAATCCGGACTTCATAGCGTAGATTTTTCAGCCAAGTTCACGCGCACGATAGAGGTGAGATTTATGCTGCTAATTTTCGCAATTTATACTATTTTGTAAATAAGCAATTCGGAGGTCCAACAGAATACTGAAAACCTGTGTATAAAACGCAGCCCTTGCAGAAAACGCCTGCATTTCTGTTTTCATGAAATCGGCCCTAGATTTTGCCCAATTTTTCTGAATTTTCTAATTAAAAAAGTGAAGCCTTTCCTTGAAAGAAAGATTTCCACCATTTCTCTAAATAGCTCATCCTGCGGCGGTGAAAATAAACCAGATATTGCTTAATGGGACATATCAGCCGGATAGGATGATATTTCCAACTGACAAAGTGGAAAAAGATTCGAAATTTCTAATTATTTTTATGCGTAAAATAGGATGCAATGGAATTCTCCCGTAGTAGAAAAAAGAGTTGAGGAAGATGACGAGTCAAAGTCAGCGTCCTCCATTATTTATTGTAAAAGTTGCACGGAAGCGAGATCATGTCTATTCTCCAACGATCCGAGGAATATTTTGAGTCCCAACTTTTATAAAAAAAAATGTGGCAACTTTTGTAACTTTAACCGTCTAATATCTATCAATCCCGACCAAACAAAGGAAGGAATTTGACGCCAGTTTGCACGTAGTTTATTCGTCGGCGGATTGCGCATGATAGGGGCAAGATTCTCGTGGGGCTAATGTCCTTTTCCCCACCTGTCAATCGTCTCCGTGTTGCCCTGCCACTCGCTTCATTTTTCCGTCCATTTCTCAAAAATCCTATCCTTTTCCAGATGTCTCGTCGTCAGCTCCTGTTGGTCCTCCTCTCGTCGGCGTTGGGGTGCATCCCCACTGTCGACCGTAAGCGTCCTTTATTATTTTTTCAATAGAAAATTTTTAGCTGACGCCGACGAGTGGGAGCCCCCGGGAACTACCTCAATCTTAATGATGACCAAGGCTGCAACTACCACAAGCGGTATGCCTTACTTTTTTTTTTTTTGGGGGGGGGGGGGGGGGGGGGGGGGGGGGAAGAGATAAAAGACGGGGTTTTCTTCTCAGCTCACGGTAGAACGCGAAAATAGGATTTTTATGAATTGTTTGTATTATTAAAAAGTTTCAGCACCTCCGACTACCAGCACTTTGACGACTACCACCACTTCTAGTAAGTTTCAACGGACAGGGTCCATTTATACTTTCGTGGGATTTGGAAATAATGAAAAAAAAATGCATTTTGACAAACACTTTCAGCTACCTCTACTACTACCACCACCACGACAACATCGCCCTGCCCCAATACAGGTACAAACCGCTGAATATTTAAATATCGATAACATAAATTTAATCTTAGTATGTCCTGGAGGATGGGAATTTTATTCCGGCACCTGTTCCTGTTTTTATATTCTTCCTGCTGCTGCCTCAGCGGATCCTGATGACCGATGTGACATGTTCCGCCCAGGATCTCATACAGCGTCCATCGTAAATGATGCGGAAAATGAGTGGCTAACTGGTATGAATATTGTCTTATATAAAAAAAAAACATTCAGATTAGCATATATTGCAACCCTCATGATATTTGATTATGTCTATATCGGTGGGGAAAACCCTAATCCAGCGGATACAAACGGCTGGATGTGGTCTGATGGATCTCCCGTAAGTTTTTAAAAGGTTACATAATAATTTCGTTCAGTTTGGAGGCTATACAAATTGGTTGCTTCCTCCAATTTATCCGGACACCATGGCTGGTGACAATTGCATGTTTGTAAGATAAAAAATAGTAGTCAAAATTAGAAAAGTTTTCAGCTAAGAATAACTATGGGTGGAAATGGATACGCTAAATGGGAGAACAACGAATGTATTTTTAGCAAACACGTTGTTTGCAAAATCCCCGCTACGTAAAATCTTTCACAGAGAAAAAAGAGAATAATAAGAAGAAGAATAATGAACGGAACGAAAATTAAACTAATTTGAACAATTATTTATCATAAATTGAGATTTCTATCCACCGGATTTAGTTCCATCAGGTGGAGTTTAGGGGCGTTCGAGTTTTTTTTTGTAGGGAAAATACCATACAAATGCCATCTATCACATATTTTATTTGCACTCTGCATCACAATTAAATTCTTTTAAGAATGATAAAGCATATTCTTTTCATAGCCGGAGTATCATCCAGCTGCTGCGCTTCGATAGCCATATCATCGATATTTAGCCATCCTTCCGAATTTTTGAGATATACCACATAGTGTCCACCCCGATGGCTGAATTCGCATCCAATGTGCTCGATCATCGCGACAGGTCTCCATAGACAATCTGAATGCCATCCAATTTTTACAAAAAGTCTGAGATACCGAAGGCTTCGTACTCCTCATCGTCTGCAATCATTTGCCGGTCGATGAAATTCTGTGAACCAAATTGGACATCACGTCGGAGTTCGACCCTCAGGGCGATGAATTGACTTGACTGAAATTTAATTTTCCCAGGATTCTCTGTATGGGCGGAAAAATAGAAAACTTACAGTCGAATCAAATCCCAGCAGGGGCTCGCACCAGTGATCATGGGTTGAATACTTTTCTTCATCCATTGGACAATTGACGCATTCTTTATCTTCAATCAGCTCTCGGCCTTCTATGTTCCGCAAATATTCATCCAGCCCTGCACCCAGTTCCAGTTCATTTTTAATTATCAGCAGATTCTCGGTTTCGCTACTTGTGGTCTCCTGAAATAAGGATTTTACTAATTAGAAGACGTCGAAGAAGACGTACATGGTTACAGTCGATGCATGTGTAACGCTTACTAATCCGGAGGGCAAAGAGCTGTTGATATTCGGGAGGCAGCTGGTTGAACAGCTCGGTCCAGAATTCTTGGGCATCATGCTGGGCGCCATTATCGAAGGTAAATTGACTGCCAGCTGAAAAAGGTATGCTACATGCTGTATTTTTAGAGCAAAAATGGGTCGCGTTACCATGGGAAAACCGCTTGTTTACCACGGGATTACCATAACGTTTCCCTGTGGTTACCACATGTTTACCAGCTTTCCATGTAAAAATCTTACCTGATACGATGCGTAGCAGCCTCCTTACATCCACTTCTCCTCTTCCGGTTACAATTCTCTGCAGCTCCAAGAAGATTTCATGATCCCCGCGATAATTTAAAATGGGCCTTCTCCATAGCCGATAAATTGTCTGGACAACGACATTGGCAAAACAAAAAGTGATAGGATTGTCCAATAGCAAGCAATTGTTTTCACGGAAGCCTGGTCTTTCGGGAATTTGACGACGACTAAATATCTTTACTCTGTTGCAAGGAATACCAACATGGGTGGGGCTATTCTCTCCCGGTTTCTTAAATATTCCTCGCATTGCTTGATTCCCTTCACCGTGAGATAGTCTTCCAAATATTCCAGCTTCTTTTCTATTGAGAGAGTGCAATTTTCAATGAGTTCAAGGGCGGTAGAGAGATCTTCTGTGGAGACATGGGTGAGAAAAGGCATTGTGGTGATAATTTTCTGAAAATTTGGAAGGTTTTGTAGCGTAAAACTTGATTTATTACCTGTCTCTCGGCTTCTGGCATTTCTTCGTCTTGGGGAAGCTCTCCTTCTTGTTCTCTTTCCTCTTCTTGTTGGAAATCTTCTTCTACCACCTGCTCGGCTTCCTCGTCTTCTTCCTCTTCATGCGGTTGTTCTTCTTCAATTTCCAACACATCTTCTTTTTCTGATAGCTGTTCCTGTTCGCCAACATCAGGAGATTTGAAATCATCTGCAGAGGCCAGTTTCGTGGATCCAGCATCCGGCCTAGCAATCATCTCGTCGACTCTGGGAGCTGGCAGAAAGACATCGTTAGCATCGTAGAACAAGTCCTTATCTGTTTCAGTTTGATCTTTCATCCTAATTTCCTATTTTTCTAATGATAATTTTACAGACCTAGGTTCCTCTTCTTGTTTCTCGTTATGTTCAATTACAGCCGCTGCGATTTTACTGGATCTGCAGTTGAGGAGGTCGAAATTCTCTACGGGTTTTTCTGGCGTTTCTGTCTTGTTTTCTGCCTCTCGAAGTTCGATTCTTTTCTTGATTTCCAAGAATTTTTGAAGCCTGAATTTGTCTTTTTGAGAAAGCGCAATACATACTGATCCTGAGCAATCCGAAAAACATGTCTTGTCCTGAACTCTCCCCGGTCCGTTCTAAGCTTAAATCCTGTTTTTGGACAAAAGAAAATCTCTCAAACCGTATAATCTCGGTTGATATAGTCCATAATCTCTGCTCTTTGATCCATAGAAAGGAAAGAAAATGCCTTGGGAAGTTTACCGATCTTCTGGAATTTTTCATTTTATTATTTTTGAATAAAGTTGACCTCCTGTCTCCATGCTGTGTATACGTTTCTATTCTTTTCGCGAAGAAAGAGATGAAGCACTGCTTCTACAGCCAATCCTCCCTGGGGAACATTCTCGTATTTTTGTATGGCTTTATGGATAATTTGAACTGTTTCAAGATCCACGTTTTCCAAGAAAGGGAATGGGGTAATTCTCTGAAAAAAAAAAGATTTTTCTTGCCATTTTTATTTAAAGTTTTGCTTACATTCCGTAGAAATTCGTCTTCCTCCCTCGTTCTCAAGAGTTCTTTGGATTTCCCATGTCTAACGTTTTTCAACAATTCCGCTGTCATTCTTCTATTGGTTTCCATCTCTTTCTCTAGTACACTTATTTCTTCATTCTTCTTCCTATTTTCCTCTTCTAACAGTTTTTCCCTTGCTGATTTCTTCCCCGCTTCTTTATCAATAACTTCTTCCAAAGCGGCATTTCTTTTTTCCAGCATATCAATGGTTATTTTACTCGAGGTTAACTGCTCTCGAAGTTGGGAACTTCTGAAAAAACTAATAGTTTCGGGACTTTTGCAAATTCAAACGTTTCTTTTTCTCTTTCAAAAGCTTCTTGGGTTTCTTCCAGTTCATCTTCCAGCCATTTTATTAGCTCATCTTTTCTAAAATTTGAATTAGCAATGATTGTCACCCATTTCTTACCTCGTCTTTTCTTCAACTTTTGGCTTATCGTCGCTTTCCAGCTCTTTTTCCCTCTTTTCTTCACATTCTGTTGGAATCTCTTCAGCATTTTCCGTATTTTCTTCTTCCCCACCTTCATTTATCTCACCTTCTTCTGATGAAATCTGTGGATCTTCCATTTCCTACAAAAAATATTTTCTTCGCTGATTATCGATACGCGCTCTATTCCATCGAGAAAAAGTAGTAAACAACCCTGATAAAGGTGAGAAATTGAAGATGGCACAAATCAAAATTGACTTACTTGATTTTTTAAATACTTTTCGCATTCTTTCAACTCCCTCATTTTGAGATATTCTTCCAATTTTAGAAGTTTCTCTTCAATTGAGAGATTTGGACATCGGATAATTGATAAAACTATGGGAGGATAGTTTTTCTGAATTTTGGAGAGGAATGACTCTTGGGGAAAGTCCTAAACGCGAGTTGAAAGAGGATTACGATAGATTTTACCTCTTGTTCAGCTTCGGAAATCGAGTCAGGAACATCGTTCTGGTCGGTATCCTTTGATTTCTCGTCTTCTTCGTCGGATCTTCCTTCATCTGACCGTGTCGTTCTGTCAAAATTGGAGTCTGACATCTGAATATTGGAATAATCGAACTTTCAGCGGAAATTAAAGGACTCGTTTTTCCCGGTGGAAAAATTCCGAGATTTTCCGTGGAAAACAACCTACCTCCTCCTCCAGCTGTTTTCTCAACTTTCTTCTCTCTTCTTGAGATAAATCAGATACATAAAAATGACGCCCACCATATTCCGATACCCTTTCGAAGTCGGAAAATGCCTAATATTCTTAGTAAAAAGGCGAAAATTAGTTATTTACATCTTCAGTAGTTGTTGAGTTGTTCCGTCGACGGCGAGGCCTATCTTCGAATAGATCCTGGGACGGGTTTAGCAGTTCTTCTTTGGTTATCTGGATGGGCAAAGCTGTTAAATGAACCACAAAAATCCTACTTCATGGTGGACAACTTCCATATCACTGCTGCTAGATGAACTTTCCCGTGTATTTCCTTTTGAGGATCTCCTTGACATCTGAAAACATCTTTTTGGAAGAAAATACAGAAAAATCAGCAGAAAAAATAAGTGGGAAACAGTATTCTTGTTGGAAAAGGCGAAAAGATAGCAAAAGAGCGGAACAAGTGGTTCCGTTATCAGTAGAGCATGTTCCGCGCCATTTTCTCCTCTGCTGCTTTTCTCACCGCTGTCGAAATATGGCTGGCCAGCTCCCGCTAAACAGCTGTACCATGGAAAATGCACTCAATATAGAAATATTGACAAAATCCTGTGAAAAGTGGAGCTTGCAACAATTCCGGGACGCTAATCACTCGCCTGCACCCGTACAGTTTCGGCAGACGGATAGTCCATTCAAATATTACGTATTTGTCCAAGAAATATTAGCAAAAATCCTGTGGGTAATGTCGGAAACTTTTTGTCACCGAGAGAAATCGAACCGGCGGTCTGGAATTCGGATTGCGCGCTTCTTTCTAGCGCGCCGCATTTTTGCTGCTCCTGGTTATTATGTGATTTTATTGGTCAGATTTACAGTCTTATTCACGGTAAAATCTAGTCAATTTTCGAATTTGCTCCTGTTTTTGCCCGAAAAATTCTCGCTTTCCAAATTTTCCCATTCAATATTGTTTCCTGCCTCAAGAGCAGTCGCTATGCGTCTTTTCTACATTTGTATTTTTACCCAGTTTATCATAATTTTACTCAAATTCAGTACTGTTCCTGCTCTCATTTTCGACTGCTTCTAAAAATGACAGCATTCCTGGTAATGAAAATGGCGAAGTGTCGAGCTCTTCGGGACCCATTGAATCCGAATTTGATCTGGAAAACACAACTGTCGACCAGACGACGGATATTTCGTCTACAACAGATGATTCTACCACGGATACCAGTACAGATGAACCTACACAAAATAACACAATAGATGATGGAAGCAGTACTGTAACGGAGTCGACTACAATTGCTGTCAGTATTAGCACTACCGCCAGTCCAATCCCAAGTGCAACTGCCGGAGAATCTGCTGAATCCATAGACGGCAATACGACGAGTCCCGAAGAGAAGCCGCCATCGTCGAAAAAGATGCCAAATCCTAAGCTGTGGACAATTTGTTTCTATTCATCAGTTGGAGTAATAGCTTTCGGTTTGGCTGGTTCTATTTTTACTGGGACGTGTATTACAAAAAAGGGCAAATGCAGACGAAACAAGAAGAAGCAACGTCATCATCGTGAAGAGTCGTCAGCAGCTGAAGAAGTCACTTCAAAGACTAGACAATCAAAATCATCAAAGAAAGCTAAAACTTCTAGAGACGAAAAGAAAACGACCAAAACGACGGCAAAGAATAAGAAAGCAAAAAATAAGAAACGTGATAAGAAGAAATAAAACGATAAACAAGCGATATAAGAGAAAATGTTGTACTGTAATTTGGGGAAATACCGGGAAAAATTCATTATTGAAAAAAATAGACGATTTATTTCGTTGAATATTGTACTCGATATAGAGATCTCCCAGTCAATAATCATAGAGCAGGTTGCCAGGCCAGAATTGGTAAGCGCCTCCGAAGGAGCGGCTAGAGAGTCAGACACACAAGAAAAACATAGATTGTTCGGTTTGCGTACGTATCCAAACAATTCTATTTAACTGTAACGAAACTGAAGTTTTTTCTAGGCAAATCTTCAGCATTTCCCAACCGCGTGTTGACCATTTCGAGCTGCTGGAGGATGTTCTCGGGACGTGAAGATAAATTAATGAAAGATCATAAGAGAATTTTTTCTTTACTTTTATTTCGGTTTCCTATGATCTGGGTACAATTAGGATATTACAGCGAACTTTAGTTATTTTGCCAAACCCATAAGTTGGTTGGAACATTCCATCTTGGCAAATCAAGAGATTCCCATCCGGTTCAAAGGTACAGGTACCGTCATCGAGAAGAGCCTCGTATACCGAGCAACCGGATAGGACCAATTGACAAGTAGTTCCATTGCTTTTAGTGTCTATTGTTATAATGGGGGACGAAGGATCTACCATCCCACATCCGGTAGTGGAATCATCCAAGGGCAGAAGTGCCGGAAGTAGACAGCCATCACAAGGATCTAAATTTTCAAAATTTCATAATCATGACTCGCATTGCAAAAGCTACCTTTCGAAGTAGGTTCTCCGCCATCGCAAGCAAAAATTACTGGATTGGTTAGAAGTAGAATGAAGAGAAAGAAAAGCATGTTGTATTGAGTCTCGAATAGGCAGGCGATTAAAGTTCTCTCCTTTTTATAGTCCTCAGTTTTATGATTGGTGCGCTTGTTTCCCATCATTAGTTTCATTTTTTCTCTCCGTCTACGCTAACAACGGGCGCTCATCCATTTTAACGGCAGGAATTCGTCTAATCTAAAGGTGCACAGAAGGAAACCGAGCTATGAATTCAGAATTTATTCTTCTATTCAAACAAAAATCCTTATTGAAAATACACCCTATAGTACACAGAATAATCATATGAATAAATGCGAAGAAATGTAGTGGAATCAAGTTTACAATCGACACGCCACGAACAGTCAGGCTCTTCTTTTCCGGCCAGATTACAGAAGGAGTAATGCTATCTAATGCTTCTATTATTTCTTTCTTGAGAAGGGGCATTTGGCCATTTAGAGTTAAAGTTGAATTCTCGAAGATTTGTAAAATGTGCAGATCGTAGAAACTTAAATGGGATTATTATGGAATGGACCATTTCACCTTGACGAATGAAACAATAAAGTCATGCTCATACATTGGAGCTCCAGAATGCCCACCATAAAGTGATACAATTTTTGCTCGAATATGCTTTAAAATTTTAAAAACAATTGGGAATTGTTCTGTGGTTATTTGTGAAATTTTGTAGAATTTTTTACTACTAAATGGCTGGCCAACAAAAATTGTTCAACTCGAGCGACAGATAGATTCAGAGCTTTGTAAGACAAAAAATATTTTAAATTCATGTAGGAAATTGAGGGAAATCGGCGGTGGTCAGCGAGAGGTTTTTATTGAGAAACAAGAAAGCGAAATAACCACCATTTTGCGTCTTCCTGTCTTTTTTAGATGGGAAAATCGATAGTTCTAGTCGATTTTCAAAGAAACTTCTCACAGCCAATAAATTTATTTAGAAATAACAATAGTAATCTGTTTCTCTAGAGCAACCAAATACAATTGTAGCCTCTCTATGGGTAAAAACAATCTTACAAGGAGACCCAAAATTATTCAAAATATATTTTCTCTTATATGAATTATTTGATTCAACTGGATGGGGATCAAATTCATTAATTTTCTTCACGACGTCGTCTTCATCAAGTGGCTCATCTTCTTCCCAATCTCCGATAAAGCGAAAATATTTACTTTTTGGTAGGGGCTCCGTATGAAGAAACTGAATCATTACGATAATAAAAATATAATCTGTTGTAGGGAAGCGGGCGCTGTGCCACCTGAGAACATTCAAGTTTGAAATTTTTCAATAAAAATTTAAAAAGTTTACGGTTTTGATTTCAAGCAGGTTCCTTTCCCCCAATTTATCCACGGTTAGTAAAACAGTGTAAAATAGTGTTACCTTTAGAATAGAATGAAAAAGTATCGTGAAATCTTGCAAAGTTCTGTCTTCCCGTAGATTACTGTTCATTATAATAACCACGGGAATCCTTGGTACTAGCTGCTTCACCACTTGTAGGACATTATCGCTATCTACATCAATGAACGCTTTTTTCTATAAAAAAGGATGTTTTCGATCTATTTCGTGGTCCCATTACGATCAAGGGAAACTTACCACCGTCTTTGTGGAAATAAGAACTTCCCATTTGCTGCTTAATCGAACCTCACTTGGTTTTAAAATCTGTACAAGCTCAATGGACTGATCTTTTGTTAGTCTAATTTGGCACCAATCATCAATCCATAGATGTGCAACCTCTATGTGATTCCTCTTTAAACAGTCACAAAATGATTGAAAATTTTCGACGATTTCTAAACTTTGCTATTTGAAGACCTCAATTCACCAACTATTTCTTAGATATAATCTTTGAAACCGAAACCCGTAGCAGGGTTGAATGTCGACCGTTTTTTCAAGAAAACGTTTCGCTTCATCCATATAAAAAAATTGTAGCTTATAGGTGTCATTAGATTCTTCTTGTGGTATAATGTCCGCCAAATTTGCATTGATCCAAAATTTCAAGCTACTCTTCCAAGGGAAATTGTCCATGGTTTTACACGTCCGTCGCACCATAAAATAATCATGTGTATTTAACTGTAATTTCTTTTTTCAATAAAAAATTTGAATCTACCTTTGTGATAATTTTCTTTAAAAGATGTGGCGGCAAATTCGACAATGGGATAGGCAACGGGGCACACCGAACATACGGCATTCGGATCCGTCTTATCAACTTTTCCTGATATTTATTCAGGCGCGCGATGGCTAAGCACGAAAACAACAAAATGAGCACTATTAAAAACCAAGTAATTATGGCGTCCGGTGGATTAATAAGGACTATGCTAACGCTACCAATCACAAAGAAAATAATCGGAGACAACTCTATTAATAGCACAATTATTGCATCGAAAATTATATGGTCCATTCTATAAAACATTTTTATATGTTAAAAATAGGAAATTCCTGTAAAGCGTGGACGGGGGGAAATGGGTCGACGCCGATACCTAGCAACATCCCCCGTTTGCCTTTCCCAGTGAAATTATAAAATTCTTTTAGCCCGTTTCCCAGTAACCTATAGGTGAACAGGAGCGTTTTCCGGTGTTTTCTGGCCAAGACAAACACACAGGGATAAAAGTGCATGCCCCAAATGGTTAGAGTATCGGACGCGTCCCCAAAAGATTGGACAATAACTGTTTGGAGGCCATCTCTTCACTGGCTTCCAAAGACTAGTTCATTTCCCCATGGCGATTAAGGTTTCTATATATTTATTCTACATTAGATTACAAACAGTACTACATTTTATAAAGGAAATAAGATAGAGGCGAAGAGAGGGCGATTCAAGGCGAGATTAGGCGCGGTGGGCGATATGAAAGATTACAGTGGAACCAAAGGGGGCGAGCAACCTTTCGGTGGGGATCAAATCTAAGGGAACTTATAAGGAAGTGGGGGATCAGGGGCGGGATGAATGTACGCTTCGCGACAATAACCAAAGATGTGGCTAACTTTTATTGTTCGCTAAAATATCAGGATAGACATCTTAAAAACTTTAAAATCACCGGATCCCAAAAAAAAATCGAAACGTTATTGTCATTGGTTTCAGGGTAATTCCTAATTACGCGTGTCTTTCAGGTCCCAAAAGGCCCGATTTCCGCAGATTAAAAACTGGTAATTATTCTGACCAAACAGTTTTAAACAAAAATTTATCTCCAAAATCCTACAAAACTAATTTTTCTTCCGGCGAATATTCTTCACACAATATATTCCAATACGAAGTACATTTGATCATATCTGAAAAATGATTTAATAACCAAAATTAATGAGGCACCCACATTAATCCATTCGTAGCTAATTTACAGGAAGATCCATTATGACCATTCAACCTGTAGGAATGATCAGAAGTCCATCTATTGGCAGGATCCGTGTTAACCGGTTCAAAATTCCGCAATTTTTGGAGAACTTCGTCAGGAGACGGAGGGCGAGTCCCCCAAGTTCCATAAAATGAGAAATAACGAAGATTTGGAAGCAACTCGAAGCGGATAAACTGAAGTAGAAAATAAAAAAATATAAAAAGTTGATCGATTTTGGTGTGAGGAATCAGACACGGCCGCGATTAGCGGTTTGCAATTCAAAAATGGCCGGTTCGATTCCCTTCGGTGACAATAAGCTTCTAATTTGTCCAGAGGATTTTTACTAATAAATCTGGCGCAGGTTCGTAACATTTGGGTGTAAAATCAGGTCCACTCCCGTGGGGGCGCCCATAAACGAGTGCCGTAATTGCAATTCAAAGGTTGCGGGTTCAATTTTCCATTGGAAAAAAAAACACATACCTGGAGAACAGCTCTAATTTGCTGGAAGAAGCTCTCCTTGGTAAAAATGAACGAATTCATCCCGCTTTTGTATACTTTCACAGACAAAGTTTCATACATCGGTAGGAGTTTTTTTGTGGCCACCAATGCTGCCGCCGGATCAACGCAGACAAATACCTTGTTGTCGCAGTCGTCGGAGAAGGTGGATCGGCTGTAATACAGGTGGAGTGTTAGCTCGCCAAAAGGAGGCCACAGAGAACTGCGGACGCCTTGCCACGCGGGGATATGTCGGCCTACAAGACGAACAACGACAGCGCTAGAGAGAGTAATGCACGATACAAGTTATTATACGAGGAGAGACTATAACAATGAGTAATAGGAACGAGGAGGAAATGATAACACAGTAGAGAGTGCAATATTATTTATTATATCAAGAGATATAATCATGGGCAATGTGTGTGGGCAATAATTATACGCGCATGGAACAGAGCGATAGAATATACGACCGCACACGGTCAGAACGTGGTGAGAGATTGATTTGAATGAGGCGCGATGGCGCGGTCAAAGGGGATTTGTATTGGGGCGCGGATACCTGCGATATCGACCTGACCCGTTGACCGGGCGTATGCCTGGGCGACGACACTCCCCACCGCGAGCGAACCCACGGTGAAGACCTGGGTTGGAGATAGAAAAGGTGTCGCTGACCTGGGATCCCCGTAGCCGCGATCTTTTCTTTTAACTCTGGATCCAAATTATCTGGATTCTCCAGAGGCTCCTCCTTTCAACCTGGGCTGACAGGTCTGAAAGGATTCCCTGCTTCAATGCGATTTACCCAACGGGAAGGGTCTTTCCTATCCCTGCTTCCATTGTCTTGGCCGAATCTCATGAGCTTGTCGTTTCGTGGACACATGTACGTCGACCTATTTTGGTATCCGTAAACCTGGTGGGATTACAATAAATGACCTATGATACGAGAAGAAAAATGGCAAAATTAAAGAAATAAATACACTTTTTGATTTGACGTCTTCTTGCCTTGGATTGAACTGGAGATGTGGATCGTGTCATTGTTGTTTCGTCTGATAGCGGTGTCATCGGATCTGTTGTTGTCAGTTGCTCTTGTTTCTTCTTGCTTGTTGTCCTTCTTTCTTGCTTTGAGAATACGTGGAATACCTGGACTATGTTACGATTGACGATCAATTCGTCTACTATTTCTATTGGTCAACCTTTGTGTTTTTGTCAGTGTGATAACAGTACACCTTGTCTTTTATTGTCCCTTTTATTTCAACATGGTACAGAGGGAACTAAATATAAAAACAAAACATGGGTTTTAAAATAAAATAATTATCACAACAACCTGTATCACAGAATTGTCGATAGCCCTGGAGACTTGGCGTCACTGTCGACGTGTCATCACCTGGAGAATATAGAGCAGCAGAGACTACTCTGAAAACTTCATGGTAATATTCACTTTGTTTCTCAATTTATTAATAATTAAAATGTACTGACCCGCCGTGGAATGAGCAGAACCAGCTGCCTGCCTAGGAGGTCTTGGAGGCCTGAAGAAACGCCTGGGATGTCCAAATGGTTCCGGCATCAATCCGTTGTGGACCTGTTCCCAATAATCCGCCATGGGAATTTGCGCTCCCGGGTGGGTTTCGCAATAGGCTTTTACTTCCCGATAGAATGTCGCGATGATGGTAAACGGAACCATAGAATTTCCGTATTCGTTGCTGATTTGGTATCCAGTCATGGCATGTTTCTTTCGAAATTCCTCCAGATCCTGAGCTTGCTCATTGTATACCTGGATTCGAGCTTCAAGTTCTTGCATATGCTCTCTGGTATAATGAATCGACCTACATATTTTTGTATAAATTGTATCTATTTTAATTGACCGACCTGGATTTGTACAACAGATTCATAAACGCCGAAAACCTGTAGGCTGCATCTGTGACACAAACCGCCTCTGCATGGGGCTTCCTGCAAAACTGGCACACCTTGTCGGTGAGACACCCTCCTGGATTGGCAGAGATAAATTCCCCAATAGATGCATTCTTCGTAGCCTGGAAGATGTCCGATTCTGTGTGCTGTCGGCAACATCTAAATCATGATGATGATTTTGATTAAAGCTCAGCAACCTGTAGCATGTTTTAGTACGGTACATTTCCGCCTGCCGTTCGAGCGGCCATAGGAATTGTGGACACAGTATTTCTAGATGTCCTCCAGAACATAAGCTACATCGGTAAACCTGGACTCGTCGCGAATCATTTACTTCCTGGCTAAATTTTGATAAATAGAAAAAATTAATTGTCAAATCTACGTACCCTTGACGGATAGTCCTTTGGAGATAGCAACATCCCACCGATGTGCACCTCATGGGGTAAGCAATTTTGCCTCTGTGGTTGTGTTCCCTGGGGAGGTATCGATATCCTGTGTTTGGTCCGTGGAGTTCGTTTGGATCTGGATACGAAGGCGCAATCCTGTTCTGCGGCATGGCGGGCATGGGAGAGGTGAAGCTGATTCTTCCCCTGATTGCAGATACCTCTCTGTGCGGGACTGCTCTTACATTGGTTTCATCCCAGTCCTGGGCGATTATCAAAGAATAATCTGAACTAATGTTTAATTATTCTATACTTTCGTACCTGGATTATGAACTCTGGGAGTTATTGCCCTGGTGTTTCCTATACGGAAAATTATATTTCCATGCTCATCTAATTCATTGAACCATGGCTCATTGAATACGTATGTTGGATCGTAGATGGATTCTGACTCAAAGATGAAGTACAGCTTTCTCAACTTGGACCAAGCCTGGGCATATTCCTTCCACTCCGGGTCTCGCGATCGTCCTCTCATGTACGTGGGATCGAAGATCATGTACAAATCATCTCCTGGGATATCACGCACATTGACTGCCTGGCGGCTGAGAGCGATATTGTCGAAGTGTGTTTTCCCGCGGATCAAATTATTCCTGGTACTATTCTCTTCTGGAGTACCATCCACTCGACCAAATGCCTAAGAATCATGGCTATATTATGTAAAAATAAATTTAATTACCGGGCAGTAATATCTGTTACCCTGGATAATAATTGCTTGTTCATCGACCAATAGTTGTACTTCCGGCATACCCTGGATTTGTCCAATTTGTTGACCTGGAGTTGTTGCGGGAATCTCTTCCCTTCTCTGCAACTGCTGTTCCTGGGCAGCTTGACCTTCGACCATGGGAGTTCCACCAATACTTGGTTGTTGATTTATTGATGCCCTCTCCTGGCTATTCTCCTCGGCACCTAGATATTTTGTTTAACAAATCTAAGATATGCCTTTACCTTTATTATCTACCTGGGATCCAGTCTGCACGTGGATATTTGGATTCTCATCCCACACTGGAGCTTCTTCGGTTGGTTCATTCACCTCGTCCGAAGGCTTGGAGAACTCTTCTTCGAAGATACTTTTTGTCTCGAGAAGGCCATTAATCCTCTTGGAAATGATGATTAATTTCTTGCCATTGGCATTAGCGTCCTATAAATATAGGTTGTAACAATAATCTTAACATGGTAACCTGGATCTCATCCTGGGAGAGAGGAGTTCCTCTTTTTACTGCTCGAAGAAACATGGCCCGATCTTCCATTTGTATGCGGTTCTGTTCTCGCATGTTCTCCAAAACTGCCTGTAATTGTTTCTCTTGTGTTTTCTTAGCGTAATTTTTTCTTTCGTTTTTGTACGGTTTGTATCGTTCACGCTTATTTCTCTGATTCTATTAAAATTCTCACAATTTTTACAAAAGTGTAATTTATCTCACCTGGAGAATGACCCCTGTCGAAGTGGTCCTTCGCTCATATTCATGATGTCTCTGGTGTGTGCTTGCATCAATATGACGCAGATGGTTTTGGACTCGTCCGACTTCCTGGCTTGTCATATTCATTATTTCTGCGTTGAGCCGCTCTCCTGGAGTCTTGCCTGGGCCTCTGATCGGGATAGCCGGACCCATTTGAAACATGGGGGCTGGCTGGTAGAGAAAGCCTGGTTGCTTCTCAATACTCTTCACGTACTCCATTCCTAAATTACGAACTGACTGTGTGTCTATAAAGACAACTAACCGTCCCTGGATATGTGACGATCTTTTGCCAGCCTGGTGTAGGAACTTGAGTTGATGCTACCGTGGGTACGACCCCTATGCTGAGGCGGGGTTCTCTCCGAGATTTCGGACTGATTGTCCATGCCACTAACGGATCGTTTCACCTAAACCATCGAGTTCATGATACAATCTAATTTTATCAAACCTGGGGATAAGTGGTCTTGGACCTGGCATACTTCAGCTTGTTGTTGTGGGCGATAATATCGTCCAAAGGCATCTGATTTATGGTTTCCTGGATCGGAGCAGATGTCGTCTTCATCATAATGGGAGCCTTTATTGGAGTGAAGTAATCCTGGTCAAAGTCCATTTCATCGACTTGTATCTCCAGATTTTGATCGGTTTGTTTATTCACCTGGTCTTGCGGTTTCCTGGGAGGCATTACACCATAAACTAAATAGTTTTACCCATAGATTGTTGTTAAATTCTTCAAACCTGATTTCTCAGCGTTCGTGGGATTGTTCTTGGAAATTTCGCTCCTAGGAGTAGTAGCTTGTTGGCGTTTTCGACCAAAGTTTTCATCTTCAAAGTCGTCCATTTCCTGGTACACTTGAACACAATAACTAAATATTAGTTGTGTAATTAGAAATAATCATAGAAATATAGTGAAGATAGATGGAAGATCATGTGTTGAACAAGTTCTTTTTTTTTTACTTGTGCTTTCGCACTCACATGAACATTTTATTGTCGCTTTACAGAGATACCTGGACAATCAGAGTTAAATAAACAGAAAAAACAAAAAAAATTGATAAAAACGTGGCTCATCTTGTAGACTATGCAGTCTAGGCTTCTTCATCGGAGCTAACTGCTTCGCTATCATGGTCTTGTTTGTCTTCCCATACTTGAAACGGGGTAGGCTTCATCACGTGGATGTGTCCATAATCTTCGCAGACTTGAACTGAAATAACTTAATTAGCTCAAATGTTGTGTTCCTACAAGGAGAAAACGAAATCTTCAGTTGAGATTCAATAAATTTGTGCTAATTGCTAAAATGGAAAAGAAGGTTTCTTAACCTTTTTGTAATTTCATGGTTAAATTTAATATTGCATTCAAAAAAAATATTTTTCATGGGTTTTTTTTGTTTGATGTTCTTCTTGGAACACCCAGCCCTTATTGGCTTATAAAATATATCACTAAAAATTAAAAACGGAAAATTAATCATGGGAATAACTAAAATATATAAAAAAGGAAGATAAAAGAAGAATACTTGTCGTCGGTGTTGTTCCGATCAAACTTTATAATTTATAATTTTATTTTTTGCCAACCTCGAGGGCCTAGATCGACCTGGCGGACGTTCCCCTTGACTTGAACGTGGCGTTGCCAATCCTGGGGCAATATCTTGTTTATTCCGAGCAATTTGTCCGCGATGTTTTCGTGGTCCTTGATCTTCTCGATGATCTCGTGGCTTTTTACCTGGGGGTGGCTCAGGTTTCGAATGTACCTGGGTGCCTGTAATCAGATTATTATGTTCAATTTCAAATGGATATAAATATGAAATGGGAATAGTAATATCTTTTTCACTTGGTTTGTTTGCTTTTGAATTTTGTCCTACTCTAACACGCGCTGTTCTCACCTTCCCATCGCTCGATTGTATTGCTTCTACAATCACCCCTACCTTCCAGGCAGTTCGATCCTTAGTTGGATGAGCTATTGGGTAAATTTGTACGTGTTCTCCTGGTTTTGGGATACGTTGGTTTGATCTACCATGCGCTTTCATTGCCTTGATGGGCTCAGCAGCTAATTTTGCAAGGTAATTTGTTTTCCACACTTCAATAATGTTCTCATAGATCTCCTGGATATTTTTGAATTGTTCGCTTACCGTGAGATTGGTATTTTCCTGGGCTATTTCATTTTCACTGGTGTCTGCACCCTTGGATTGTACCATATACGGTCGGAGAAAATGACTTGGACGTAAATAGAAATCATCTGAAACGAAACAAATTGGTCGATTATTTATAGAGTCCTCTGCCTCTGCAAGAACTGCTCGAAATAGTTCTAACGAAGGTTGTTTCCCTTCAAAAGCTGTTCTCACTGCGTGCTTCGTTGGTTCGACTAAACGTTCGTATATCCCCCCCGACCATGGAGAGTGTGGTGTAATGAAATTCCATTGGGTATATGGTATATCGCAATTTTCTTTATTAACCTGGGACAGTCTTAGTAAACCGTTTTGAAATGGGTGCGTTTTGCTTGCCTTAATAAAAGCTTTTTCATTATCGCAGTAAATACTTTGCGGTGTCCCCACCCTGGCACAGATTATTCTGAAGGCATTGAAAAAATCGTCTGCTGACCTGCTGGTCAATGCCTCAAGTGCAATGGCCCTACAGAATAAACATGTTACAAGCAATATATAAGCTTTGTTCTGTCCTTCCGGACGATTTGCCAAAAGAAAGGGTCCGCAAAAATCCATCCCTATGTGTCTAAATGGAATGGACACATTTACTCGTTCACCTGGGAAATCTGGATATTCTGGCGTGCGAAAAGGTGGGCAATTTAGTTTTCTACAAATTACACAATTTTTCAAAATTTCTCGAACACTTTCTCTGAGATCTTCCGCATAGTACTCTACTCTTACGAGTGTTTCCGTGGCGGTTTCATTGATATGTTGATATTTTTCATGGATGTGGGTAATCATTATCTTTAGCAACGGATGCCCCTTGGGTAAAATGGCTGGACCTCTCCTGATGCTTTCTATTTTACAATTACCCATGCGGTTTTTAATTCGTAGAATCCCTAAGTTATCATGATAAAGATTTAGATTCTTACTTTTTGGAACAGAAAGATTGTTAAATCCTGGATGTTGAGCTGCTTTGGCAGCTATCTCCAAAACTTCCTTGCGGAATGGTTCCGTTCCTGGCGTGCTTGCAATTTTTCCCTTTCGACCGGCTCTCTGGGCTAAGCTTTGTTGTCCAGAGGAGAAGCTGCAATACTCCTCCATCTGCTCACTCGGCTTGTCCTTCTGCTCAGTCTTCTCATGGGTATCATCCTGGGACATCATCTGAAAATAATGACATAAATGCTTGTCTGTAAGCTGTCTGATTATCTCTTGATGATTTTTTATTACGAACTGTGTTCGTTCCCAACCCATCGCCCAAAGATCATGGATGTTTTTGATGAAATCAAATGGAAATAAGAATTGTAACATCCCCAACTCTATCTTTTCCTTATCACCCTTGGTCTGGACTAATTCATCAAATATGGAATTCAATGACTTTGTATTTATTGCAAAAGTAGCACCACTTCGTAACTCATTAGCGAATTCGTTTTGGTCTTCATCTGACAATTTTTCGAGGGATATTTCCTCCTTTGGCCACATTTCCTTCGGAAATATGAGCCAACTTGGTCCTTTCCACCACATGGGTGAGTCAAATTCCGATACTTTGACTCCTCGTGTACCTTTATCTGCTGGGTTATGTTCTGATCTGACATAGGACCAATGGACCGGTGTTCCCCTATCCTTGAACCAGCTTGTAATTGTGTGTATTTTTTGTACTCTGGCTTCTACAAAAGTTTTCATGGCTTTTCCCCTCAAAATCCAATTCAATGCTATTTGGGAATCACTAAATATATAAACGTTTTGAAATTGACAATGCGAAATCTCACTGACAATATATTTTGCTAATTGCATGGCAAATTGTGCGCTTGTTAACTCTAACCTGGGAATAGACGCGTTACTGTTGATACTTTTTAGTCGGCTGCGCGCCATCACTAAATTTGCATGGGCTATTCTATCTTTTTCCGTACGAATGTACGCTGCACAACACATGGCTTCAGTTGCAGCATCAGCAAAAACTACTAAATCGCGTTGGGCTTTTGGATCCATATCTGTGACCCTGCGTGGAATTTCATATTTCGCCCCTTTGGTGTCCTCCAGAAGCCGGATAAATTCCTCTTTTACCTGGTCCGATACTAGAGTATTCCATTTTAGCGATTTATCTAACCATAGTTTTTGTAAAAAGATTTGAAAGCGCACTAAAAGCGGCGTGAAATAGCCTAATGGCTCAAACGTTTTTGCCACTGTGCTTGCTATCGTCCTCTTTGTAAACTTGGATGGAATCTCCGTGTACAGCTGATTATATATTACGTCTTTTCTGGTATTCCATCTTACCCCGAGAAGCTTGGTTTCTTCCTCTTGAGCAAGATCCTGGGACGGCACCTGGCGAAGAGCATCTGGTTCGTTGGTACAGAACTCCCTAATATTCATAGACATATTATTAAATATTTCCTTTATAAGTGTATAACACTTCTCAAGCTCACCTAGGGAATCATATCCAAGAACCAAATTGTCGACATAGATATTTTGCCGTAATATTTCTTCATTCCCTGGAGGCAGTTTCATTAAAAAATATCTTAGCGCTGCCATTAACAGAAATGGTGATGCGTTTATTCCAAACGGCACTTTTGTAAACTGGAATTCGATTAAATTTTCGTCAGTGGGTGGTTTCGTGGGATCTTTTAGCCATAGTATTTTTACAAATTTTCTGTGGATATCTTGTAACCCGACCTGGTGAAATGCTTTCTCAACATCCGCGATTACAATGTATTTGTTTAACCTGGCACGCAAAAGAACTCCCGTTAGGTTTGGAATTAAACTGGGTCCCGCATAAAGAGCATCGTTGAGACTAGTTCCATTTTTTACATGGGCGGAAGCATCATTTACAAATCGCATTTTGGTAGTTCGCGATGTTTCTTTAAAAACTGCATGATGTGGAATGTAGCACCCCTCCGACCTGGTAGTTTCTTGGAATTTTACTGGCTCAATGGTTCCCCTGTTTAATTGATCCATGTAGTAATCATGGCATTTTAACCACTCATTCGAAACCGGTTTCCCTGGCTTGTTATGTTTGTTATAAAATTGTAAAAATCTCTGTTTTGCTAAATCAAAATTTGATCGGAGCTGTTTCTCAGCACCTGGTTTAAAAGGTAACAAAAGATGTATTCTGTTATCGATCATGGTAGCTGTTCGAATGGTTTCTTCAAACACCTTTTTATTTACTTCCTCATCGTGTTTATTTTCAATGGGTTCATGGATCCCCACACTTTCTAAGTGGAGATATTGCAAAATTTGTTTGTCTAAATTTGGATCATCATGGGTTTCTATTTGAAAAATATTGATACAATCTTCTCGCATCTGACCATGGATCTCAATTGGCTTGTTATCATCGGTATCCACAGTTTGACCTGTGATCCCTCTGCCGATGCCCAACTCTATGAGCTTGAGACCAGACGGCAGGTCTGTTATGCTTTGAAGCGTATCAAAGAAACCTTGAAACCCTAATAATATATCTGGTGTCACATATTCACCTTCATAATCAAAATAAATAATTTTTCGATCGCTCAAAAATTCGCGATCCTCCTGGGGTATTTTACACGTAGATAATTGGGGCATATTTTGGCTGACATAGCATCTGATGTTCAAATTTGCCTGGTACCTGGAGTCTTTGTCGTTTGGTTCTTGGATACGAATACCTGGAGTGTTAAAAGAATGTAATTTACCTGGCTTGGATCTTTCGATCGTTACCTGGACCATTTTCTTGCACGTGGAAGTATTCGCTCCGAATCCTTTGACCACCAAGGGCACCTGGAGCTTCTTTCCTTGGAGTTGAAGCATCTCGACTGCTCGTGTACCTATAAAATTGACATCAGCTCCTGAATCAACGAAAATATTTATGCGCTCTTTTCTATTTGAACCTGGGATGAGCACATTTACTGGGAAAATTAAGTGTTGTTTGTTTTTTGTGTTTTTGTTTACTAGAGAATAAATTGAAGAAAAGGAATCAGTTGTTATATTATAATTTTGGACATGGTTGTATTTAATAAAGTCTTGGGAAATTGGCAAAAGATTGTTGATTTGTGGGGACTTTAATTCCCTTTTTTCGGGTTGTCCCCCTTGGGAAAATCCTGGTCTGTAGTACACACGATGCTCACATGCTTCGTGGATCCACATTTACCGCATTTTCTCTTTTGCTGGCATTCCTCTGTTTTGTGACCCTTTTGGAGACACAATAAGCATCTTTTTGTCTGTAGTGCTAGAGTTAATCTACCCCTAGCCGTGGTTTCTACTGGACAGTTGCGTGCTTTGTGACCCTCAACGAGACAAATGAAACAACGGTTGTCACTTTTAAATGGTTTTTGTTTTTGATGTTGGATGGCATAAGCAGCTGCTTCACCGTCTGAGTCATATTGTGTCTCAGACTCAGCTTCGTATTGCTGTTCAGCTCCATCATCTTCTGATTCGTGGTTTTCGTAATTTTCCTCTTCTTCGTTATCTAGGACTTCATCGTCTTCTTCAGACTCTCCCTGGCAAACAAAAGCAGTTCCTTTATTTTTATTGTACCCATTGTTAAATGTTTTGTTGTATTTGGTCTTTTGTGTTCCACCCCTAATTCCATTTCCCCTGGTATTTTGTCCTATTGGAACCCTGGTACTAATGGAGTTGTGGTTGTATGTTTTTGGTTTTCCCAAATACAGACGCTCAAGGGCGTCTATTTCCCTGGTTTCACTATAGCGCATCAAAATAGCATCTACTGCTTGCAAATACTGCAAAGGATCATAAATATGGTTTACTTGGCTTTCATGATCTCGAATGTCTTTGTTTATTTCACGTGGGAACTTGCTGCGCACTAAATTGGCAAGAATTTCAGAAGAGTAAGAAGCGTAATCTCTTTCCAAGATTGCCTGTAACATGGGCCTCAAAAAAGTGATGAGTTGTTCTACTCCTCTGGAGTAAGTAGATGTGACCCTGGGATGTTCCATAATTTTTATAATAAGATATGTCGGTGACGTTTGTCTTACTTGATACCTGGTGATCATGTGCTGTACTGCGGCAATATATCCCCCGCCCCCGGATCTGGAGAGGATTGGGTTAATTTCCAAGGATGCCGTTCCAACCAGCGCTGCTCTTAGATGGAAAATTTTGATGTTTACTGGGATGCTGTCATTATCATGGACTAATGTTTTAAATGAGTTCCAAAATGGCTCCCACGAACCCCTGGACCCGTCAAACTTTGGTATCTCAATTCTGAGAATAGGGGTATAAGGTCCCATAAAATTCTCGTTAGGCATGTTCATTTGCCTGTGTAATTCTTCAGCAAGTCTATTACTTCTTGCAATACCAAATGTTTGCGGCAAAGGTGTGTAATATTGATTTCCTCTAATCGGCTCTTCTTCTGGTGCCATTGGTTTAAATTCCGGTAAACCGTTACGTGGAAGTTCACAAATATCATCCCAAACTATAACATCATTATTATTTACCTGGATATTGGACCTGGTTTGTTCCTGGTGTTCATTTCCACCTCTTCCTGGCACCATTCGTGGAGTGCCTGTATCACCATTTTGGTTCCTTGCCTGGGCTGTTGCTCTTTGAAAACCTGGATCATCTTCACCTGAAATTAACCGTGGATTAACTGTCAAATGAGTTTTTGGCGTGGCGCCGTTTCCCCATTGATCAATTTCATTTGGCTTTTTCGACATGGTAAATGGTTCAAAATCATCGCCTCTCGCTGCTGGCGTCTGAAACACCGTGTAATTGGCGTTCATATTTGTCATTGCGGGCATGGAGAACCCCGGTGTAGCGTATTCTCGCAACCCGGCCGAATTTGGAATTCGGTGCGGCGACTGTAAAGCCTTATAACTCCGGTTGGTTCTACTTGCGCGCTCTTGCAGCTGAGCCGAGTAAATCTCAAGTCTTTCATAGAACAGATTACCGTATTGTAACATGGCTTTCTGACAATCGTGGCAACGACTTACTATGGCGTCGATCTTTTCTTTCCATTCATCGTGGGTTTTTTCTTCCTGGTACTGATGGAACTTCTTGAGTACTTTTTTGGATTCCTCCACCAACTCCTTGGATTCTTCTACCAATCCAGCTAGATCGTTACGAGCCTGGGCGTATAGACCGCGGAGGTCTGAGTTCACATTGAGCTGTACCATATTGCATCTTGCTGCAACTTCGTGGTACTTTTCCTTGATTGCCTTGGCAGCCTAAAACAACGATTCTATATACCGAATTGTTCTCGTACCTTCACGAGTTTGGCAAGCGCCTGGTTTTTGGCTTGCTGTCGAAGATGATCCATGGACATTTCGTCTTCATCGTCATCCGAGATTTGGATTTCATCGTCCTGGATTTGTTCTTCATGGGGTTGTTGTTCCTGGATCAACTCTTCCTGGATTTGTTGTTCCTTGGTCGTTTTCTGATTTTTCTTGTGTGCCATGATTGCCTGCAAGTAAACACTTATTGTTTGTATGACAAAGGAAGAAAGGCACAAATAAGGAGACATGTCAAATTGTACGATCACAAAAATTTTGATATAAAATTTTAGGCCAACTCTTTGAAAGTTGTTATATTGTGGAGTCTTGTCAAATAATGTGTTGCAAACTCATATAGCATATGTAAAATGTGTTTAGAAACTATTAACAAACAAAGCAATAACATGGAAATCCATAAATCACAAAAACATAATGCAAAGAAAGAACAGTCACCGCTAGCACGACAGAAAGTTCACGCGAATATTGCTTTTGCGAGTGCTCGATGTTCTCTTGCAAATGGTTCCGTAATTGCACCATCTGGCGGATCTTTTAAACGTATTTTGCTTTTTAGTGATATTTTATACTAGCAAATGGCTAGAATTTACCGTTGTGATATAATCACTTCGTACCTCGATGTTGGAGAGGATTTTTCCTTTATAAAAGGCCTAGGAGACAATAATTTTTCTACCTGGTTCTTCTCCTGACTTTGATTTATGTACCTGGTAATTTATTTTTTAGAAAATTGAGATAATTTTTGTTGTATCTTTTCAAGTTTTCGATCCTAGAATTTAATGATCACTTGCACCGAGTTTTCCTTTTTCTTTTTATGTAAAAATGCACCTTGTGCTCCCCACCGCGAGCGAATTCTGCGAGGGTTATTTTATTTTCTCAAATTTTCTGGTCGGGATTGGACTTGCATCCGGAGCTCCTTGGCTTGCTAAATCTCTCGACCTTCGACATTTTACTTGGATTTTTTGCTTCCCTTATACTGAATACAATTGTTTTAGCGTTCAGAATATATCAGGAGCAAGATTGGTTGACAAAGATTGGATTCTCTTCCTTGTGCTACCTGGATTCGCACTTCTTTGAACCTGGATCTCTTTCGAGATGATTCTTTGTAAATTATCCTTCCAGTAGAATAATTACTCATCAATTATGTCTGCCTGTATTTTTTCCTGGTTCAAGATGAGTAAGGAATGCGCCTAAGAAAGAGCTTTTTTCAGATGAAAACAACCTGTTTTAGCCTTGCTTTTAATCCTGGTTTGATTTCTCTTCTTCTTGGCTGTCCTCTTCTTGCTCAGCTTGACGGTTCTTCGTTCTTTCTTCTGTTTTTAATACGTTTTCCTAGTTGGAGTATAATCTAATACAAAGGTAGTATTTCTTAGCCTAGCTTCCGGAGGTCGATAACTCCTCTTTCCGCCTACGCGGCTGGCTATGTTTTTGGGATCGGGACACCGTGCCCTCACCCTGCCATGCATGGACTTTGAGCTCGTCAGCTCTCCCCTTAGATTGGGATTTTCTAAATAATTTTTCCTGGACATAGCCATTACCCTTGCTTGAATAGCTGCAGCGTAATGTGAGACAAGCGGCCAACTTGCTCACCTCCCTATTCAGTTTTACAGGATGAAAAATACTCTGGCCGGAGTATTTTCAACCTGGGCTAATTTTTCTGCCAGACAGCAGATCTCCTTGGATCCATTTGTGTGCTGTAGATTGTACGGCTAGCTCCCAACCTTACAATCCTTTACTGGCTATATACAGCCGCAGAACTCTATATAAAAAACATGGAGATTGATTGAAGACCGCTACTTTTATCACCCTCGGGTAATTCAGATCTTGACTACTTCAACGCGTAGATGCTTTGTTATTTTATTCCTGGAACTCAGATCGAAACGATGATACTTTTATACCTGGATTGTATCAAAATTCCTCTAATGTATCCGTCTAAACGTTGATTTCTCATCATAAAAATGACTCACTTTCTCAATCCTAATTTTACTCTTATTTTGTTTAGTCTACTCATAGATTTACTACTTTTCTCGCATGAGATGAATCTATCTATTCATAGTGTACACATGGGATTATAACAGAGCATTCCTGTTAGATTTTTTTTATCACAAGATGCTCCGATCGTTCCTCGCAATCTTATGAATCTAACGCTCCACGAATGTTGTTATAATTTGGTAATTCTTCTCCTTTGAAAGAATAATTTTGTTGTGCTACTCTCATTAAAAATAAATAAAACATGGACACCTGGAGAACTTGGAATCAAAGACAAACAAAATGAATTTAGAAAGAACAACCTGGACCTCTTACAGAATATCATTCTTACTTCTCTGAATGCTTTTCTCAAAATTTTACTTGCTTCTTTTTACTTGGGCAAAATTTCTCTCGTGGATTTGCTCCATGGTATCATATTATCATAATAATATCTGACAAAATGTGCCTGCAAGTGTTCAAACAATTGAGAAAATTACAAAAACATGGAAGCAAACTGAGAAGTAAAATAAAACCTGGATCCTTTTGTCTTTCCAAAAAACGTTTTCTTTCCTGTGGTTCTCCAACATGTATCTTGTTCATATTTCTTCTTTTTTGCCGTGCAAAAAATTCCATAGGCTAGATGCACCATGTTGTCGCAGTCGTCGGAGAAGGTGGATCGGCTGTAATACAGGTGGAGTGTTAGCTCGCCAAAAGGAGGCCACAGAGAACTGCGGACGCCTTGCCACGCGGGGATATGTCGGCCTACAAGACGAACAACGACAGCGCTAGAGAGAGTAATGCACGATACAAGTTATTATACGAGGAGAGACTATAACAATGAGTAATAGGAACGAGGAGGAAATGATAACACAGTAGAGAGTGCAATATTATTTATTATATCAAGAGATATAATCATGGGCAATGTGTGTGGGCAATAATTATACGCGCATGGAACAGAGCGATAGAATATACGACCGCACACGGTCAGAACGTGGTGAGAGATTGATTTGAATGAGGCGCGATGGCGCGGTCAAAGGGGATTTGTATTGGGGCGCGGATACCTGCGATATCGACCTGACCCGTTGACCGGGCGTATGCCTGGGCGACGACATACCTCTTTCTAAAAAAATACAAAAAAAAGTTACAGGACCTACCAGACTGTTTGCACTAAAAAGAGCCTCAAATTGGTTGCCTCCTCGGCTGTCCAGCTCAATTCTAGCCGGTTTTACAGCTTTGAAGAGGGCGGCACACTGTTCTTTGGACAATTTCATATGATGATCATAATTTTCGTTGTCTGACATCCAAGTAGAATTTACGAGGCGTAAATCGGTACAAGAAATGCGATAATCTTCTAAAATTTCCAGAAAAGAGTCGAAATCCTTTGAGGGAAAGTTGCTCTGGTCGATAGAAATAATTTGCCCCTCCGGCAGTCTCAAGACTCCAAATCGAATTCCAGAAAAAGTGGCGAGATTGATAGAGGCAATATCGTCAGTTTTTGTGTAAAATGCTGCCTTGGCTCGAAGTTGAAGGGAGCCAGAAAAGTCTGGATCTTCCCAAACCAATTGACAAGACAATTCCGGGAAGACTTTCCTGCTCCTGTTGCCTTGTAGCTTTTTATTTAAATCACGACACGTCTGTTGCAGACGGAAAAAACTTTTCCAATCCAACTGAAAGTATTTTGTAAATAAAATAATGGAATAAACTCCTACCTTGGTAATAATTTGCGTCAGCACCAAAGAAGAGACGTCGTCTAATTTGAAAGATGTCATGAAAAACTGTAATTAAATCGTTTCTTGTAGCAGGCGAAACATCTTTTTCTTGATAGAAAAACTGATTTCAAAGGCAAAGTGCGAAATAGGGCGAGTTTACCAGTGCGTCAGTTCACAACAATCTCATATCGATTTCCAAAGCATTGCTAATTAATTTCTACTGATATACTTTATATTATTTGTACCTATTTAGCTTAGACCTGTTATCAATGGACTCACCAGAGCAGCCACGTCACAATGCAGATTTATTTCCTCTAACAATCATTCCGTTACATCTTCAAGAGCGAATAATAACAAAGGTAAGTCGTTCTTATACCAGGCTTGATATTTCAGCTCCAACCGGTCAGCTATTTTCGAATACAACAAAGCTGCAAGTTTATTTGTCAAATGGTCAAAGATAGTCGAGATATTAGCGTATACATGGAGGGAGAATTCAGAATGTACTGTGAAAGGAAAGAGCCCGTAGACAGACATCTTCATTTTACCACGGATTACGGTCGGGAGTTTTCTGGTATCTATGGGATCCGATTTGAAAAGCTGGACCTTTTATATCGTTATTTTCTTTAAAAAAATTTTCATTCCATTTCTTTACCAGATGCCAATAAGTCAATTTCTAATGGCATAGTTGATGTTTTGAAAAAGCATCGGATTACTGCAAGAGCCGTAGAGGATCACAATGTGGACAAAATAATAACTATCGAACAATCTGCAGAACTTTATAGGACTCTAAAGCCGAAAAGCCTGTTTATCAACGACAAATATCGTTCAAAAGCTGTTTTTGGTCTGAAGAATTTGGTAGGTGATCCCTAAATGGCTAGTTTAAATTCTACTTCTCGGTTTCCGCGATTATACTCGGTTTCCAATCTCAGGGGCGATCGGGCTTGATCAGCAGGGACGCGCATTTTCAAAAATCGTCAAATTTCACTCAGAATCTTTCAAAATTGAAAAGTGCGCGTCCCTGTGGATCAAGCCTGATCGCCCCTGAGATTGGAAACCGACTAGTTTTTCAGATGGAGCTTCGGTTGCATATTGTTTTGAAACCAAATGAGGCGAAACAATTTGTAGAGAATTTTCTACCTCTGGCTAAAGATTTGTATATATTTGCAATAACGAATGAATTACCCAAAGTTGAATTGTGGACACTTTTAGAATCTACGATGAAGGTAAAAAACACCGATTATGTTTTTATCCTTTTTTTAGTGGCTGAAAAATAAGACCTTCCCCGATTTGGAACATTTTTCGATCTGTTTTGAAGATATGGAAAATAGAACTCCTAATGTCGATCAATTATTGAAGATGTACAAAGAATACGAACCAACCGTTGTAGTGACGCAAAAAATGTTTGCAATTCTCAATTGCACGCTCGACGACGGGCAATCTACTTGTAAACTTATTTGTGACAAAGCTGTAGTGAAAATAGAATATCATCAAACAGCCTAAAACAGCTAGGAAGATGATGTCTTTCTTATTCACTAAATTCTTAAATAAATATGATAGTGATATTATTTCATTCGAAATAGCAGCTCTTTCTGCTTAACCTTACCTTTCGGCGTTTTTTACTTTATGGCTGCTTTTCAGCATGTGCTGTTGAATAAAACTATATATTTCTCCGTCTTTACGGTATGCTATTTTATATGTTTACTAATCAGATAATTTTAACAAGCAGTAGGGATAATAAACTATACAATCCGTGCATTCAAATTAGCTTTTCTAAATAACATAAAACATGTAAGTATAAATAATCTAACAGAAGGCCACAAACTATTTACAACGATTGCATGAAATGAGAATGCTAATTATAAAAGATGAATACAGTATCATTATTTCCATGTTTTTGATTACACAATAAACGCTAGTGCATACATGTTGAACAGAATTTAGGCCAAGAAACATCAACACCGGATTGGGACATTTATTCTTCTCTGGGAGGGGTATAGGCTGCGTAAAATACCTCACGTCCAATTCCGCAGGGGTACCCGGTATTGCGTGGATCTTGCTTCGTGAATTAAAAAATCCGTGATCGCCGCGATCACCCCAGGAATTTCTGGCAATCCAGTACTTACGTCCATCATCATACTCTCCATATCCATAAAGGATTATGAAATGATTCAGATGCCCATTAATATGACTGTCGATGAAAGCGCAACCATTTGCCGTGAGTATTCTTTCGCTTTTGTTCGGATCATTCGAGAGTTCATTCCATTGATCATGGAATTCATCTGTGACCTGCATAGATGTCATAACGGGTCCAAATTCGTCGACAAGGTATTCCAGGTACTTCTCATAGCAATTAATTTTTTGTACAACTCTGAAAAAAAACTTGCCACAGATGTAAAAGTTCTTACGTTGAAACATGATGTGCCTTCGCCATTTTCCGGTTTTTTGCCTCATCAGCGTAGCAACGCTCGTTTTTAATTGGATTTTTCCTGGTAAACGTGTTGTGCCCATACACGGCTTCGGTATAAACTCCGTCTGTTTTGGCGTATTCGAGGAGCTCTAAGACGATGCTGCCCTTTTCTGAGGTTGCGGAAGTACAATCTGCCAACTGCTGCAGACTGAGCTGAACATGTCTTTATTTCAACAAAAAAAGTAGCCCCTACTACTGGCAGTTTCTTTTTATATATGGCAGTATAACTTTCTATATACGCTGCAGCCACGGCAACGCCACAGAAACCACTTTGTCCTTGTCTTTTCGGGGGTGTGATGATAGTTCTTCCATGTCTCGTGCGATGATCAACCGCCGTTTTCTAAAGTTCTATGTATGCTTGGATCGCTCTGCAAAACATACTCTGTCGTGGCCATCAGGGATCCGGTGCCCAAGTGAAATCTTTTCATGCCAATATCCTCCATGTGTATAAGACACAAAAACGGATACTAACAGAATGAGCATATTAACCCACAATTTACAAATTCTAAAATAGAATAGTTAATGGAAAAAGGTTATCAATCAAACAAATGATTGATATCACAGTAATAAACAGGTGATTAAAAAGGGATATAGGAAATTTGGTAGAGCATTTTGGAAAGAAGAACATTTTCATTGATCAAAATTATCGATGTATTCTCTCCTCGTAAATGTGAGAGGTAAAACAGAATTGTGAAATAGGAGAAAAGGAGGACGGTACAATCGTAAATTACAGTGGGGCCAGTGCCATAACCTTCCCTTTCACAGTTCGTGGGGAAAAAGGTGTCCATGTTATTCTTAATGATGAAAAGCAAAATAGATTATAGGATATGGAAGCAATGGGAAAGAGAAGATTTATCATCCGCCCGCAGCTCGACCCTTTCGCAGACAGCCACAGGAGGCCTTGCTCTGCCTTGTCGTCTCTGCGGTTTCTCGGGAGACGAACATTTTTCTGCCATTGACGTAGAGGGGGAAGAAAAAGCGTGGTCGTGTGATCCCCAGCAAATGTTGCGATGCTCTCCCAACTCTTATCGGCCGTTCCGCGAAGACCAAAAAAGTAAACGTGCAAAGAACAGCTGCAATGGAGGAAAGCTGGGGCGGGGGTTGCCGAAAGAAAATGAGTTTGAAACAGCACAAGAGCTAGTGTAGGCCCTTAAAGGTCATATTTCATTTCAAATTTTTGTTGAATAATTCGACTGGTAAAGTCAAAATATCCCTCTTATGCTGATGGAAAAACTACATGACTGTTCCTTTAATTTTGAGTAAGTTGCCACAGCTCAGCCGTAATCGAAGGATGTCGCAAATTCTTGGTAATCCAGTGGGGCCGACACCTTGTCTGTGCGGAAAATCGCTATTTTTTGCACAGTGGACACCATTTTGTGGTTAGAAATCGCTAATTTTTGCACGGTGGGTGTCACCTGGTGGCTGAAATCGCTAATTTTTGCACGGTGGACACCATTTTGCGGCTGAAAATCGCTAATTTTTGCACGGTGGATGTCACCTGGTGGCTGAAATCGCTAATTTTTGCACGGTGGATGTCACCTGGTGGCTGAAATCGCTAATTTTTGCACGGTGGACACCATTTTGTGGCTGAAAATCGCTAATTTTTGCACGGTGGATGTCACCTGGTGGCTGAAATCGCTAATTTTTGCACGGTGGACACCATTTTGCGGTTGAAAATCGCTAATTTTTGCACGGTGGACACCATTTTGTGGCTGAAAATCGCTAATTTTTGCACGGTGGACACCATTTTGTGGCTGAAAATCGCTAATTTTTGCACGGTGGACACCATTTTGTCGCTGAAAATCGCTAATTTTTGCACGGTGGATGTCACCTGGTGGCTGAAATCGCTAATTTTTGCACGGTGGACACCATTTTGTGGCTGAAAATCGCTAATTTTTGCACGGTGGATGTCACCTGGTGGCTGAAATCGCTAATTTTTGCACGGTGGACACCATTTTGTGGTGGAAAATCGCTAATTTTTGCACGGTGGACACCATTTTGTGGCTGAAAATCGCTAATTTTTGCACGGTGGACACCATTTTGTGGTGGAAAATCGCTAATTTTTGCACGGTGGACACCATTTTGTGGCTGAAAATCGCTAATTTTTGCACGGTGGATGTCACCTGGTGGCTGAAATCGCTAATTTTTTTTTTTCGCTAATATTTGCACGGTGGACACCATTTTGTGGCTGAAAATCGCTAATTTTTGCACGGTGGATGTCACCTGGTGGCTGAAATCGCTAATTTTTGCACGGTGGACACCATTTTGTGGCTGAAAATCGCTAATATTTGCACGGTGGATGTCACCTGGTGGCTGAAATCGCTAATTTTTGCACGGTGGACACCATTTTGTGGCTGAAAATCGCTAATTTTTGCACGGTGGATGTCACCTGGTGGCTGAAATCGCTAATTTTTGCACGGTGGACACCATTTTGTGGCTGAAAATCGCTAATATTTGCACGGTGGACACCATTTTGTGGCTGAAAATCGCTAATTTTTGCACGGTGGATGTCACCTGGTGGCTGAAATCGCTAATTTTTGCACGGTGGACACCATTTTGTGGCTGAAAATCGCTAATATTTGCACGGTGGACACCATTTTGTGGCTGAAAATCGCTAATATTTGCACGGTGGACACCATTTTGTGGCTGAAATCGCTAATTTTTGCACGGTGGATGTCACCTGGTGGCTGAAATCGCTAATTTTTGCACGGTGGACACCATTTTGTGGCTGAAAATCGCTAATTTTTGCACGGTGGACACCATTTTGTGGCTGAAAATCGCTAATTTTTGCACGGTGGATGTCACCTGGTGGCTGAAATCGCTAATTTTTGCACGGTGGACACCATTTTGTGGCTGAAAATCGCTAATTTTTGCACGGTGGACACCATTTTGTGGCTGAAAATCGCTAATTTTTGCACGGTGGATGTCACCTGGTGGCTGAAATCGCTAATTTTTGCACGGTGGACACCATTTTGTGGCTGAAAATCGCTAATTTTTGCACGGTGGACACCATTTTGTGGCTGAAAATCGCTAATTTTTGCACGGTGGATGTCACCTGGTGGCTGAAAATCGCTAATTTTTGCACGGTGGATGTCACCTGGTGGCTGAAATCGCTAATTTTAGCACGGTGGATGTCACCTGGTGGCTGAAATCGCTAATTTTCGCACGGTGGATGTCACCTGGTGGCTGAAATCGCTAATTTTTGCACGGTGGACACCATTTTGTGGCTGAAAATCGCTAATTTTTGCACGGTGGATGTCACCTGGTGGCTGAAATCGCTAATTTTTGCACGGTGGATGTCACCTGGTGGCTGAAAATCGCTAATTTTTGCACGGTGGATGTCACCTGGTGGCTGAAATCGCTAATTTTAGCACGGTGGATGTCACCTGGTGGCTGAAATCGCTAATTTTCGCACGGTGGATGTCACCTGGTGGCTGAAATCGCTAATTTTTGCACGGTGGACACCATTTTGTGGCTGAAAATCGCTAATTTTTGCACGGTGGATGTCACCTGGTGGCTGAAATCGCTAATTTTTGCACGGTGGACACCATTTTGTGGCTGAAAATCGCTAATTTTTGCACGGTGGATGTCACCTGGTGGCTGAAATCGCTAATTTTTGCACGGTGGACACCATTTTGTGGCTGAAAATCGCTAATTTTTGCACGGTGGATGTCACCTGGTGGCTGAAATCGCTAATTTTTGCACGGTGGATGTCACCTGGTGGCTGAAATCGCTAATTTTTGCACGGTGGACACCATTTTGTGGCTGAAAATCGCTAATTTTTGCACGGTGGATGTCACCTGGTAGCTGAAATCGCTAATTTTTGCACGGTGGATGTCACCTGGTGGCTGAAATCGCTAATTTTTGCACGGTGGACACCATTTTGTGGCTGAAAATCGCTAATTTTTGCACGGTGGATGTCACCTGGTAGCTGAAATCGCTAATTTTTGCACGGTGGATGTCACCTGGTGGCTGAAATCGCTAATTTTTGCACGGTGGACACCATTTTGTGGCTGAAAATCGCTAATTTTTGCACGGTGGATGTCACCTGGTGGCTGAAATCGCTAATTTTTGCACGGTGGATGTCACCTGGTGGCTGAAATCGCTAATTTTTGCACGGTGGATGTCACCTGGTAGCTGAAATCGCTAATTTTTGCACGGTGGATGTCACCTGGTGGCTGAAATCGCTAATTTTTGCACGGTGGATGTCACCTGGTGGCTGAAAATCGCTAATTTTTGCACGGTGGATGTCACCTGGTGGCTGAAATCGCTAATTTTTGCACGGTGGATGTCACCTGGTGGCTGAAAATCGCTAATTTTTGCACGGTGGATGTCACCTGGTGGCTGAAAATCGCTAATTTTTGCACGGTGGATGTCACCTGGTAGCTGAAATCGCTAATTTTTGCACGGTGGATGTCACCTGGTAGCTGAAATCGCTAATTTTTGCACGGTGGATGTCACCTGGTGGCTGAAATCGCTAATTTTTGCACGGTGGATGTCACCTGGTGGCTGAAAATCGCTAATTTTTGCACGGTGGATGTCACCTGGTGGCTGAAATCGCTAATTTTTGCACGGTGGATGTCACCTGGTGGCTGAAAATCGCTAATTTTTGCACGGTGGATGTCACCTGGTGGCTGAAATCGCTAATTTTTGCACGGTGGATGTCACCTGGTGGCTGAAAATCGCTAATTTTTGCACGGTGGATGTCACCTGGTAGCTGAAATCGCTAATTTTTGCACGGTGGATGTCACCTGGTGGCTGAAATCGCTAATTTTTGCACGGTGGACACCATTTTGTGGCTGAAAATCGCTAATTTTTGCACGGTGGACACCATTTTGTGGCTGAAAATCGCTAATTTTTGCACGGTGGATGTCACCTGGTGGCTGAAAATCGCTAATTTTTGCACGGTGGATGTCACCTGGTGGCTGAAATCGCTAATTTTTGCACGGTGGACACCATTTTGTGGCTGAAAATCGCTAATTTTTGCACCGTGGACACCATTTTGTGGCTGAAAATCGCTAATTTTTGCACGGTGGATGTCACCTGGTGGCTGAAATCGCTAATTTTTGCACGGTGGATGTCACCTGGTGGCTGAAATCGCTAATTTTTGCACGGTGGATGTCACCTGGTGGCTGAAATCGCTAATTTTTGCACGGTGGATGTCACCTGGTGGCTGAAATCGCTAATTTTAGCACGGTGGATGTCACCTGGTGGCTGAAATCGCTAATTTTCGCACGGTGGATGTCACCTGGTGGCTGAAATCGCTAATTTTAGCACGGTGGATGTCACCTGGTGGCTGAAATCGCTAATTTTAGCACGGTGGATGTCACCTGGTGGCTGAAATCGCTAATTTTTGCACGGTGGACACCATTTTGTGGCTGAAAATCGCTAATTTTTGCACGGTGGATGTCACCTGGTGGCTGAAATCGCTAATTTTTGCACGGTGGACACCATTTTGTGGCTGAAAATCGCTAATTTTTGCACGGTGGATGTCACCTGGTGGCTGAAATCGCTAATTTTTGCACGGTGGACACCATTTTGTGGCTGAAAATCGCTAATTTTTGCACGGTGGATGTCACCTGGTGGCTGAAATCGCTAATTTTTGCACGGTGGATGTCACCTGGTGGCTGAAATCGCTAATTTTTGCACGGTGGACACCATTTTGTGGCTGAAAATCGCTAATTTTTGCACGGTGGATGTCACCTGGTGGCTGAAATCGCTAATTTTTGCACGGTGGATGTCACCTGGTAGCTGAAATCGCTAATTTTTGCACGGTGGATGTCACCTGGTGGCTGAAATCGCTAATTTTTGCACGGTGGATGTCACCTGGTGGCTGAAATCGCTACTTTTTGCACGGTGGACACCATTTTGTGGCTGAAAATCGCTAATTTTTGCACGGTGGACACCATTTTGTGGCTGAAAATCGCTAATTTTTGCACGGTGGATGTCACCTGGTGGCTGAAAATCGCTAATTTTTGCACGGTGGACACCATTTTGCGGTTGAAAATCGCTAATTTTTGCACGGTGGATGTCACCTGGTGGCTGAAATCGCTAATTTTTGCACGGTGGATGTCACCTGGTGGCTGAAATCGCTAATTTTTGCACGGTGGATGTCACCTGGTGGCTGAAATCGCTAATTTTTGCACGGTGGATGTCACCTGGTGGCTGAAATCGCTAATTTTTGCACGGTGGATGTCACCTGGTGGCTGAAATCGCTAATTTTTGCACGGTGGACACCATTTTGTGGCTGAAAATCGCTAATTTTTGCACGGTGGATGTCACCTGGTGGCTGAAATCGCTAATTTTTGCACGGTGGATGTCACCTGGTGGCTGAAATCGCTAATTTTCGCACGGTGGATGTCACCTGGTGGCTGAAATCGCTAATTTTTGCACGGTGGACACCATTTTGTGGCTGAAAATCGCTAATTTTTGCACGGTGGATGTCACCTGGTGGCTGAAATCGCTAATTTTTGCACGGTGGACACCATTTTGTGGCTGAAAATCGCTAATTTTTGCACGGTGGATGTCACCTGGTGGCTGAAATCGCTAATTTTTGCACGGTGGACACCATTTTGCGGTTGAAAATCGCTAATTTTTGCACGGTGGATGTCACCTGGTGGCTGAAATCGCTAATTTTTGCACGGTGGATGTCACCTGGTGGCTGAAATCGCTAATTTTTGCACGGTGGATGTCACCTGGTGGCTGAAATCGCTAATTTTTGCACGGTGGATGTCACCTGGTGGCTGAAATCGCTAATTTTTGCACGGTGGATGTCACCTGGTGGCTGAAATCGCTAATTTTTGCACGGTGGATGTCACCTGGTGGCTGAAATCGCTAATTTTTGCACGGTGGATGTCACCTGGTGGCTGAAATCGCTAATTTTTGCACGGTGGATGTCACCTGGTGGCTGAAATCGCTAATTTTCGCACGGTGGATGTCACCTGGTGGCTGAAATCGCTAATTTTTGCACGGTGGACACCATTTTGTGGCTGAAAATCGCTAATTTTTGCACGGTGGATGTCACCTGGTGGCTGAAATCGCTAATTTTTGCACGGTGGATGTCACCTGGTGGCTGAAATCGCTAATTTTTGCACGGTGGACACCATTTTGTGGCTGAAAATCGCTAATTTTTGCACGGTGGATGTCACCTGGTGGCTGAAATCGCTAATTTTTGCACGGTGGATGTCACCTGGTGGCTGAAATCGCTAATTTTTGCACGGTGGATGTCACCTGGTGGCTGAAAATCGCTAATTTTTGCACGGTGGATGTCACCTGGTGGCTGAAATCGCTAATTTTTGCACGGTGGACACCATTTTGTGGCTGAAAATCGCTAATTTTTGCACGGTGGATGTCACCTGGTGGCTGAAATCGCTAATTTTTGCACGGTGGATGTCACCTGGTGGCTGAAATCGCTAATTTTTGCACGGTGGATGTCACCTGGTGGCTGAAAATCGCTAATTTTTGCACTGTGGATGTCACCTGGTGGCTGAAATCGCTAATTTTTGCACGGTGGATGTCACCTGGTGGCTGAAAATCGCTAATTTTTGCACTGTGGATGTCACCTGGTGGCTGAAATCGCTAATTTTTGCACGGTGGACACCATTTTGTGGCTGAAAATCGCTAATTTTTGCACGGTGGATGTCACCTGGTGGCTGAAATCGCTAATTTTTGCACGGTGGATGTCACCTGGTGGCTGAAATCGCTAATTTTTGCACGGTGGACACCATTTTGCGGTTGAAAATCGCTAATTTTTGCACGGTGGACACCATTTTGTGGCTGAAAATCGCTAATTTTTGCACGGTGGATGTCACCTGGTGGCTGAAATCGCTAATTTTTGCACGGTGGACACCATTTTGCGGTTGAAAATCGCTAATTTTTGCACGGTGGACACCATTTTGCGGTTGAAAATCGCTAATTTTTGGCCGGTGGACACCATTTTGTGGCTGAAAATCGCTAATTTTTGAACGGTGGATGTCACCTGGTGGCTGAAATCGCTAATTTTTGCACGGTGGACACCACTTTGTGGCTGAAAATCGCTAATTTTTGCACGGTGGATGTCACCTGATGGCTGAAAATCGCTAATTTTTGCACGGTGGACACCATTTTGCGGTTGAAAATCGCTAATTTTTGCACGGTGGATGTCACCTGGTGGCTGAAATCGCTAATTTTTGCACGGTGGATGTCACCTGGTGGCTGAAATCGCTAATTTTTGCACGGTGGATGTCACCTGGTGGCTGAAAATCGCTAATTTTTGCACGGTGGATGTCACCTGATGGCTGAAAATCGCTAATTTTTGCACGGTGGACACCATTTTGCGGTTGAAAATCGCTAATTTTTGCACGGTGGATGTCACCTGGTGGCTGAAATCGCTAATTTTTGCACGGTGGATGTCACCTGGTGGCTGAAAATCGCTAATTTTTGCACGGTGGACACCATTTTGTGGCTGAAAATCACTAATTTTTGCACGGTGGATGTCACCTGGTGGCTGAAATCGCTAATTTTTGCACGGTGGATGTCACCTGGTGGCTGAAATCGCTAATTTTTGCACGGTGGATGTCACCTGGTGGCTGAAATCGCTAATTTTTGCACGGTGGACACCATTTTGCGGTTGAAAATCGCTAATTTTTGCACGGTGGACACCATTTTGTGGCTGAAATCGCTAATTTTTGCACTGTGGATGTCACCTGGTGGCTGAAATCGCTAATTTTTGCACGGTGGATGTCACCTGGTGGCTGAAATCGCTAATTTTTGCACGGTGGACACCATTTTGTGGCTGAAAATCGCTAATTTTTGCACGGTGGACACCATTTTGTGGCTGAAAATCGCTAATTTTTGCACGGTGGACACCATTTTGTGGCTGAAAATCGCTAATTTTTGCACGGTGGACACCATTTTGTGGCTGAAAATCGCTAATTTTTGCACGGTGGATGTCACCTGGTGGCTGAAATCGCTAATTTTTGCACGGTGGATGTCACCTGGTGGCTGAAAATCGCTAATTTTAGCACGGTGGATGTCACCTGGTGGCTGAAAATCGCTAATTTTAGCACGGTGGATGTCACCTGGTGGCTGAAAATCGCTAATTTTTGCACTGTGGATGTCACCTGGTGGCTGAAAATCGCTAATTTTTGCACTGTGGATGTCACCTGGTGGCTGAAATCGCTAATTTTTGCACGGTGGATGTCACCTGGATAGCTGAAATCGCTAATTTTTGCACGGTGGATGTCACCTGGTGGCTGAAATCGCTAATTTTTGCACGGTGGACACCATTTTGTGGCTGAAAATCGCTAATTTTTGCACGGTGGACACCATTTTGTGGCTGAAAATCGCTAATTTTTGCACGGTGGACACCATTTTGTGGCTGAAAATCGCTAATTTTTGCACGGTGGATGTCACCTGGTGGCTGAAATCGCAAATTTTTGCACGGTGGACACCATTTTGCGGTTGAAAATCGCTAATTTTTGCACGGTGGACACCATTTTGTGGCTGAAAATCGCTAATTTTTGCACGGTGGACACCATTTTGAGGTTGAAAATCGCTAATTTTTGCACGGTGGACACCATTTTGTGGCTGAAAATCGCTAATTTTTGCACGGTGGACACCATTTTGCGGTTGAAAATCGCTAATTTTTGCACGGTGGACACCATTTTGCGGTTGAAAATCGCTAATTTTTGCACGGTGGACACCATTTTGTGGCTGAAAATCGCAAATTTTTGCACGGTGGACACCATTTTGCGGTTGAAAATCGCTAATTTTTGCACGGTGGACACCATTTTGTGGCTGAAAATCGCTAATTTTTGCACGGTGGACACCATTTTGTGGCTGAAAATCGCTAATTTTTGCACGGTGGACACCATTTTGCGGTTGAAAATCGCTAATTTTTGCACGGTGGACACCATTTTGTGGCTGAAAATCGCTAATTTTTGCACGGTGGACACCATTTTGCGGTTGAAAATCGCTAATTTTTGCACGGTGGATGTCACCTGGTGGCTGAAAATCGCTAATTTTTGCACGGTGGACACCATTTTGCGGTTGAAAATCGCTAATTTTTGCACGGTGGACACCATTTTGCGGTTGAAAATCGCTAATTTTTGCACGGTGGACACCATTTTGTGGCTGAAAATCGCTAATTTTTGCACGGTGGTCACCATTTTGCGGTTGAAAATCGCTAATTTTTGCACGGTGGATGTCACCTGGTGGCTGAAAATCGCTAATTTTTGCACGGTGGACACCATTTTGCGGTTGAAAATCGCTAATTTTTGCACGGTGGATGTCACCTGGTGGCTGAAAATCGCTAATTTTTGCACGGTGGACACCATTTTGTGGCTGAAAATCGCTAATTTTTGCACGGTGGTCACCATTTTGCGGTTGAAAATCGCTAATTTTTGCACGGTGGATGTCACCTGGTGGCTGAAAATCGCTAATTTTTGCACGGTGGACACCATTTTGCGGTTGAAAATCGCTAATTTTTGCACGGTGGACACCATTTTGCGGTTGAAAATCGCTAATTTTTGCACGGTGGATGTCACCTGGTGGCTGAAATCGCTAATTTTTGCACGGTGGATGTCACCTGGTGGCTGAAAATCGCTAATTTTTGCACTGTGGATGTCACCTGGCGGCTGAAAATCGCTAATTTTTGCACGGTGGATGTCACCTGGTGGCTGAAAATCGCTAATTTTTGCACGGTGGACACCATTTTGCGGTTGAAAATCGCTAATTTTTGCACGGTGGACACCATTTTGTGGCTAAAAATCGCTAATTTTTGCACGGTGGACACCATTTTGCGGTTGAAAATCGCTAATTTTTGCACGGTGGACACCATTTTGCGGTTGAAAATCGCTAATTTTTGCACGGTGGTCACCATTTTGTGGCTGAAAATCGCTAATTTTTGCACGGTGGTCACCATTTTGCGGTTGAAAATCGCTAATTTTTGCACGGTGGACACCATTTTGCGGTTGAAAATCGCTAATTTTTGCACGGTGGACACCATTTTGCGGTTGAAAATCGCTAATTTTTGCACGGTGGACACCATTTTGTGGCTGAAAATCGCTAATTTTTGCACGGTGGTCACCATTTTGCGGTTGAAAATCGCTAATTTTTGCACGGTGGACACCATTTTGCGGTTGAAAATCGCTAATTTTTGCACGGTGGACACCATTTTGTGGCTGAAAATCGCTAATTTTTGCTCGGTGGACACCATTTTGTGGCTGAAAATCGCTAATTTTTGCACGGTGGATGTCACCTGGTGGCTGAAATCGCTAATTTTTGCACTGTGGATGTCACCTGGTGGCTGAAATCGCTAATTTTTGCACGGTGGATGTCACCTGGTGGCTGAAATCGCTAATTTTTGCACGGTGGATGTCACCTGATGGCTGAAAATCGCTAATTTTTGCACGGTGGACACCATTTTGCGGTTGAAAATCGCTAATTTTTGCACGGTGGACACCATTTTGTGGCTGAAAATCGCTAATTTTTGCACGGTGGATGTCACCTGGTGGCTGAAAATCGCTAATTTTTGCACGGTGGACACCATTTTGTGGCTGAAAATCGCTAATTTTTGCTCGGTGGACACCATTTTGTGGCTGAAAATCGCTAATTTTTGCACGGTGGATGTCACCTGGTGGCTGAAATCGCTAATTTTTGCACTGTGGATGTCACCTGGTGGCTGAAATCGCTAATTTTTGCACGGTGGATGTCACCTGGTGGCTGAAATCGCTAATTTTTGCACGGTGGATGTCACCTGGTGGCTGAAAATCGCTAATTTTTGCACTGTGGATGTCACCTGGTGGCTGAAATCGCTAATTTTTGCACGGTGGACACCATTTTGCGGTTGAAAATCGCTAATTTTTGCACGGTGGATGTCACCTGGTGGCTGAAATCGCTAATTTTTGCACGGTGGACACCATTTTGCGGTTGAAAATCGCTAATTTTTGCACGGTGGATGTCACCTGGTGGCTGAAAATCGCTAATTTTTGCACTGTGGATGTCACCTGGTGGCTGAAATCGCTAATTTTTGCACGGTGGATGTCACCTGGTGGCTGAAAATCGCTAATTTTTGCACGGTGGACACCATTTTGCGGTTGAAAATCGCTAATTTTTGCACGGTGGATGTCACCTGGTGGCTGAAATCGCTAATTTTTGCACGGTGGACACCATTTTGCGGTTGAAAATCGCTAATTTTTGCACGGTGGACACCATTTTGCGGTTGAAAATCGCTAATTTTTGCACGGTGGACACCATTTTGCGGTTGAAAATCGCTAATTTTTGCACGGTGGACACCATTTTGTGGCTGAAAATCGCTAATTTTTGCACGGTGGACACCATTTTGTGGCTGAAAATCGCTAATTTTTGCACGGTGGATGTCACCTGGTGGCTGAAAATCGCTAATTTTTGCACGGTGGACACCATTTTGCGGTTGAAAATCGCTAATTTTTGCACGGTGGACACCATTTTGCGGTTGAAAATCGCTAATTTTTGCACGGTGGACACCATTTTGCGGTTGAAAATCGCTAATTTTTGCTCGGTGGACACCATTTTGTGGCTGAAAATCGCTAATTTTTGCACGGTGGACACCATTTTGCGGTTGAAAATCGCTAATTTTTGCTCGGTGGACACCATTTTGCTGTTGAAAATCGCTAATTTTTGCACGGTGGATGTCACCTGGTGGCTGAAAATCGCTAATTTTTGCACGGTGGATGTCACCTGGTGGCTGAAAATCGCTAATTTTTGCACGGTGGATGTCACCTGGTGGCTGAAAATCGCTAATTTTTGCACGGTGGACACCATTTTGTGGCTGAAAATCGCTAATTTTTGCACGGTGGACACCATTTTGTGGCTGAAAATCGCTAATTTTTGCACGGTGGACACCATTTTGTGGCTGAAAATCGCTAATTTTTGCACGGTGGACACCATTTTGTGGCTGAAAATCGCTAATTTTTGCACGGTGGACACCATTTTGTGGCTGAAAATCGCTAATTTTTGCACGGTGGACACCATTTTGCGGTTGAAAATCGCTAATTTTTGCACGGTGGATGTCACCTGGTGGCTGAAAATCGCTAATTTTTGCACGGTGGACACCATTTTGCGGTTGAAAATCGCTAATTTTTGGTCGGTGGACACCATTTTGTGGCTGAAAATCGCTAATTTTTGCACGGTGGATGTCACCTGGTGGCTGAAATCGCTAATTTTTGCACGGTGGATGTCACCTGGTGGCTGAAAATCGCTAATTTTTGCACGGTGGACACCATTTTGTGGCTGAAAATCGCTAATTTTTGCACGGTGGACACCATTTTGTGGCTGAAAATCGCTAATTTTTGCACGGTGGACACCATTTTGCGGTTGAAAATCGCTAATTTTTGCACGGTGGATGTCACCTGGTGGCTGAAAATCGCTAATTTTTGCACGGTGGACACCATTTTGCGGTTGAAAATCGCTAATTTTTGCACGGTGGATGTCACCTGGTGGCTGAAATCGCTAATTTTTGCACGGTGGATGTCACCTGGTGGCTGAAAATCGCTAATTTTTGCACGGTGGACACCATTTTGCGGTTGAAAATCGCTAATTTTTGCACGGTGGATGTCACCTGGTGGCTGAAATCGCTAATTTTTGCACGGTGGGTGTCACCTGGTGGCTGAAAATCGCTAATTTTTGCACGGTGGACACCATTTTGCGGTTGAAAATCGCTAATTTTTGCACGGTGGATGTCACCTGGTGGCTGAAATCGCTAATTTTTGCACGGTGGATGTCACCTGGTGGCTGAAAATCGCTAATTTTTGCACGGTGGACACCATTTTGTGGCTGAAAATCGCTAATTTTTGCACGGTGGACACCATTTTGCGGTTGAAAATCGCTAATTTTTGCACGGTGGACACCATTTTGCGGTTGAAAATCGCTAATTTTTGCACGGTGGATGTCACCTGGTGGCTGAAATCGCTAATTTTTGCACTGTGGATGTCACCTGGTGGCTGAAATCGCTAATTTTTGCACGGTGGATGTCACCTGGTGGCTGAAATCGCTAATTTTTGCACGGTGGATGTCACCTGGTGGCTGAAAATCGCTAATTTTTGCACGGTGGACACCATTTTGCGGTTGAAAATCGCTAATTTTTGCACGGTGGACACCATTTTGCGGTTGAAAATCGCTAATTTTTGCACGGTGGATGTCACCTGGTGGCTGAAATCGCTAATTTTTGCACGGTGGATGTCACCTGGTGGCTGAAATCGCTAATTTTTGCACGGTGGATGTCACCTGGTGGCTGAAATCGCTAATTTTTGCACGGTGGACACCATTTTGCGGTTGAAAATCGCTAATTTTTGCACGGTGGACACCATTTTGCGGTTGAAAATCGCTAATTTTTGCACGGTGGATGTCACCTGGTGGCTGAAATCGCTAATTTTTGCACGGTGGATGTCACCTGGTGGCTGAAATCGCTAATTTTTGCACGGTGGATGTCACCTGGTGGCTGAAATCGCTAATTTTTGCACTGTGGATGTCACCTGGTGGCTGAAATCGCTAATTTTTGCACTGTGGACACCATTTTGCGGTTGAAAATCGCTAATTTTTGCACGGTGGACACCATTTTGCGGTTGAAAATCGCTAATTTTTGCACGGTGGACACCATTTTGCGGTTGAAAATCGCTAATTTTTGCACGGTGGATGTCACCTGGTGGCTGAAATCGCTAATTTTTGCACTGTGGATGTCACCTGGTGGCTGAAATCGCTAATTTTTGCACGGTGGATGTCACCTGGTGGCTGAAATCGCTAATTTTTGCACTGTGGATGTCACCTGGTGGCTGAAATCGCTAATTTTTGCACGGTGGATGTCATCTGGTGGCTGAAATCGCCAATTTTTGCACGGTGGATGTCACCTGGTGGCTGAAAATCGCTAATTTTTGCACGGTGGACACCATTTTGCGGTTGAAAATCGCTAATTTTTGCACGGTGGACACCATTTTGCGGTTGAAAATCGCTAATTTTTGCACGGTGGACACCATTTTGCGGTTGAAAATCGCTAATTTTTGCACGGTGGACACCATTTTGCGGTTGAAAATCGCTAATTTTTGCACGGTGGATGTCACCTGGTGGCTGAAATCGCTAATTTTTGCACTGTGGATGTCACCTGGTGGCTGAAATCGCTAATTTTTGCACGGTGGATGTCACCTGGTGGCTGAAAATCGCTAATTTTTGCACGGTGGACACCATTTTGCGGTTGAAAATCGCTAATTTTTGCACGGTGGATGTCACCTGGTGGCTGAAATCGCTAATTTTTGCACGGTGGATGTCACCTGGTGGCTGAAATCGCTAATTTTTGCACGGTGGATGTCACCTGGTGGCTGAAAATCGCTAATTTTTGCACTGTGGATGTCACCTGGTGGCTGAAATCGCTAATTTTTGCACTGTGGATGTCACCTGGTGGCTGAAATCGCTAATTTTTGCACGGTGGATGTCACCTGGTGGCTGAAAATCGCTAATTTTTGCACGGTGGACACCATTTTGCGGTTGAAAATCGCTAATTTTTGCACGGTGGACACCATTTTGTGGCTGAAAATCGCTAATTTTTGCACGGTGGACACCATTTTGCGGTTGAAAATCGCTAATTTTTGCACGGTGGATGTCACCTGGTGGCTGAAATCGCTAATTTTTGCACGGTGGATGTCACCTGGTGGCTGAAAATCGCTAATTTTTGCACGGTGGATGTCACCTGGTGGCTGAAAATCGCTAATTTTTGCACGGTGGATGTCACCTGGTGGCTGAAAATCGCTAATTTTTGCACGGTGGATGTCACCTGGTGGCTGAAAATCGCTAATTTTTGCACGGTGGACACCATTTTGCGGTTGAAAATCGCTTATTTTTGCTCGGTGGACACCATTTTGCGGTTGAAAATCGCTTATTTTTGCTCGGTGGACACCATTTTGTGGCTGAAAATCGCTAATTTTTGCACGGTGGATGTCACCTGGTGGCTGAAAATCGCTAATTTTTGCACGGTGGACACCATTTTGTGGCTGAAAATCGCTAATTTTTGCACGGTGGACACCATTTTGCGGTTGAAAATCGCTAATTTTTGCACGGTGGACACCATTTTGCGGTTGAAAATCGCTAATTTTTGCACGGTGGATGTCACCTGGTGGCTGAAATCGCTAATTTTTGCACGGTGGATGTCACCTGGTGGCTGAAATCGCTAATTTTTGCACGGTGGATGTCACCTGGTGGCTGAAAATCGCTAATTTTTGCACGGTGGACACCATTTTGCGGTTGAAAATCGCTAATTTTTGCACGGTGGACACCATTTTGCGGTTGAAAATCGCTAATTTTTGCACGGTGGATGTCACCTGGTGGCTGAAATCGCTAATTTTTGCACGGTGGATGTCACCTGGTGGCTGAAATCGCTAATTTTTGCACGGTGGATGTCACCTGGTGGCTGAAATCGCTAATTTTTGCACTGTGGATGTCACCTGGTGGCTGAAATCGCTAATTTTTGCACTGTGGACACCATTTTGCGGTTGAAAATCGCTAATTTTTGCACGGTGGACACCATTTTGCGGTTGAAAATCGCTAATTTTTGCACGGTGGACACCATTTTGTGGCTGAAAATCGCTAATTTTTGCACGGTGGACACCATTTTGCGGTTGAAAATCGCTAATTTTTGCACGGTGGACACCATTTTGCGGTTGAAAATCGCTAATTTTTGCACGGTGGATGTCACCTGGTGGCTGAAATCGCTAATTTTTGCACTGTGGATGTCACCTGGTGGCTGAAATCGCTAATTTTTGCACGGTGGATGTCACCTGGTGGCTGAAATCGCTAATTTTTGCACGGTGGATGTCACCTGGTGGCTGAAAATCGCTAATTTTTGCACGGTGGACACCATTTTGCGGTTGAAAATCGCTAATTTTTGCACGGTGGACACCATTTTGCGGTTGAAAATCGCTAATTTTTGCACGGTGGATGTCACCTGGTGGCTGAAATCGCTAATTTTTGCACGGTGGATGTCACCTGGTGGCTGAAATCGCTAATTTTTGCACGGTGGATGTCACCTGGTGGCTGAAATCGCTAATTTTTGCACTGTGGATGTCACCTGGTGGCTGAAATCGCTAATTTTTGCACTGTGGACACCATTTTGCGGTTGAAAATCGCTAATTTTTGCACGGTGGACACCATTTTGCGGTTGAAAATCGCTAATTTTTGCACGGTGGACACCATTTTGCGGTTGAAAATCGCTAATTTTTGCACGGTGGACACCATTTTGCGGTTGAAAATCGCTAATTTTTGCACGGTGGATGTCACCTGGTGGCTGAAATCGCTAATTTTTGCACTGTGGATGTCACCTGGTGGCTGAAATCGCTAATTTTTGCACTGTGGATGTCACCTGGTGGCTGAAATCGCTAATTTTTGCACGGTGGATGTCACCTGGTGGCTGAAAATCGCTAATTTTTGCACGGTGGACACCATTTTGCGGTTGAAAATCGCTAATTTTTGCACGGTGGATGTCACCTGGTGGCTGAAATCGCTAATTTTTGCACGGTGGATGTCACCTGGTGGCTGAAATCGCTAATTTTTGCACGGTGGATGTCACCTGGTGGCTGAAAATCGCTAATTTTTGCACGGTGGACACCATTTTGCGGTTGAAAATCGCTAATTTTTGCACGGTGGACACCATTTTGTGGCTGAAAATCGCTAATTTTTGCACGGTGGACACCATTTTGCGGTTGAAAATCGCTAATTTTTGCACTGTGGATGTCACCTGGTGGCTGAAAATCGCTAATTTTTGCACGGTGGACACCATTTTGCGGTTGAAAATCGCTAATTTTTGCACTGTGGATGTCACCTGGTGGCTGAAAATCGCTAATTTTTGCACGGTGGACACCATTTTGTGGCTGAAAATCGCTAATTTTTGCACTGTGGATGTCACCTGGTGGCTGAAATCGCTAATTTTTGCACGGTGGATGTCACCTGGTGGCTGAAATCGCTAATTTTTGCACGGTGGACACCATTTTGTGGCTGAAAATCGCTAATTTTTGCACGGTGGACACCATTTTGTGGCTGAAAATCGCTAATTTTTGCACGGTGGACACCATTTTGTGGCTGAAAATCGCTAATTTTTGCACGGTGGACACCATTTTGTGGCTGAAAATCGCTAATTTTTGCACTGTGGATGTCACCTGGTGGCTGAAATCGCTAATTTTTGCACGGTGGATGTCACCTGGTGGCTGAAATCGCTAATTTTTGCGCGGTGGATGTCACCTGGTGGTTGAAATCGCTAATTTTTGCACGGTGGATGTCACCTGGTGGCTGAAATCGCTAATTTTTGCACGGTGGATGTCACCTGGTGGCTGAAATCGCTAATTTTTGCACGGTGGACACCATTTTGTGGCTGAAAATCGCTAATTTTTGCACGGTGGATGTCACCTGGTGGCTGAAAATCGCTAATTTTTGCACGGTGGACACCATTTTGCGGTTGAAAATCGCTAATTTTTGCACGGTGGATGTCACCTGGTGGCTGAAATCGCTAATTTTTGCACTGTGGATGTCACCTGGTGGCTGAAATCGCTAATTTTTGCACGGTGGATGTCACCTGGTGGCTGAAATCGCTAATTTTTGCACGGTGGACACCATTTTGTGGCTGAAAATCGCTAATTTTTGCACGGTGGATGTCACCTGGTGGCTGAAATCGCTAAATTTGCACGGTGGATGTCACCTGGTGGCTGAAATCGCTAATTTTTGCATTGTGGATGTCACCTGGTGGCTGAAATCGGTAATTTTTGCACGGTGGATGTCACCTGGTGGCTGAAATCGCTAATTTTTGAACGGTGGATGTCACCTGGTGGCTGAAATCGCTAATTTTTGCACGGTGGATGTCACCTGGTGGCTGAAATCGCTAATTTTTGCACGGTGGATGTCACCTGGTGGCTGAAATCGCTAATTTTTGCATTGTGGATGTCACCTGGTGGCTGAAATCGGTAATTTTTGCACGGTGGATGTCACCTGGTGGCTGAAATCGCTAATTTTTGCACGGTGGACACCATTTTGTGGCTGAAAATCGCTAATTTTTGCACGGTGGACACCATTTTGCGGTTGAAAATCGCTAATTTTTGCACGGTGGACACCATTTTGCGGTTGAAAATCGCTAATTTTTGCACGGTGGACACCATTTTGCGGTTGAAAATCGCTAATTTTTGCACGGTGGACACCATTTTGTGGCTGAAAATCGCTAATTTTTGCACGGTGGATGTCACCTGGTGGCTGAAATCGCTAATTTTTGCACGGTGGATGTCACCTGGTGGCTGAAATCGCTAATTTTTGCACGGTGGACACCATTTTGTGGCTGAAAATCGCTAATTTTTGCACGGTGGACACCATTTTGTGGCTGAAAATCGCTAATTTTTGCACGGTGGATGTCACCTGGTGGCTGAAATCGCTAATTTTTGCACGGTGGATGTCACCTGGTGGCTGAAATCGCTAATTTTTGCACGGTGGACACCATTTTGTGGCTGAAAATCGCTAATTTTTGCACGGTGGACACCATTTTGTGGCTGAAAATCGCTAATTTTTGCACGGTGGACACCATTTTGCGGTTGAAAATCGCTAATTTTTGCACGGTGGACACCATTTTATGGCTGAAAATCGCTAATTTTTGCACGGTGGACACCATTTTGTGGTGGAAAATCGCTAATTTTTGCACGGTGGACACCATTTTGCGGTTGAAAATCGCTAATTTTTGCACGGTGGACACCATTTTATGGCTGAAAATCGCTAATTTTTGCACGGTGGACACCATTTTGTGGTTGAAAATCGCTAATTTTTGCACGGTGGACACCATTTTGTGGTGGAAAATCGCTAATTTTTGCACGGTGGACACCATTTTGTGGTGGAAAATCGCTAATTTTTGCACGGTGGACACCATTTTATGGCTGAAAATCGCTAATTTTTGCACGGTGGACACCATTTTGTGGCTGAAAATCGCTAATTTTTGCACGGTGGACACCATTTTGCGGTTGAAAATCGCTAATTTTTGCACGGTGGATGTCACCTGGTGGCTGAAAATCGCTAATTTTTGCACGGTGGATGTCACCTGGTGGCTGAAAATCGCTAATTTTTGCACGGTGGACACCATTTTGTGGCTGAAAATCGCTAATTTTTGCACGGTGGACACCATTTTGTGGCTGAAAATCGCTAATTTTTGCACGGTGGACACCATTTAGCGGTTGAAAATCGCTAATTTTTGCACGGTGGACACCATTTTGTGGTGGAAAATCGCTAATTTTTGCACGGTGGACACCATTTTGCGGTTGAAAATCGCTAATTTTTGCACGGTGGACACCATTTTATGGCTGAAAATCGCTAATTTTTGCACGGTGGACACCATTTTGTGGTGGAAAATCGCTAATTTTTGCACGGTGGACACCATTTTATGGCTGAAAATCGCTAATTTTTGCACGGTGGACACCATTTTGTGGTTGAAAATCGCTAATTTTTGCACGGTGGACACCATTTTGTGGTGGAAAATCGCTAATTTTTGCACGGTGGACACCATTTTGTGGTGGAAAATCGCTAATTTTTGCACGGTGGACACCATTTTGTGGCTGAAAATCGCTAATTTTTGCACGGTGGACACCATTTTATGGCTGAAAATCGCTAATTTTTGCACGGTGGACACCATTTTATGGCTGAAAATCGCTAATTTTTGCACGGTGGACACCATTTTGCGGTTGAAAATCGCTAATTTTTGCACGGTGGACACCATTTTATGGCTGAAAATCGCTAATTTTTGCACGGTGGACACCATTTTGTGGTTGAAAATCGCTAATTTTTGCACGGTGGACACCATTTTGTGGTGGAAAATCGCTAATTTTTGCACGGTGGACACCATTTTATGGCTGAAAATCGCTAATTTTTGCACGGTGGACACCATTTTGTGGTGGAAAATCGCTAATTTTTGCACGGTGGACACCATTTTGTGGTGGAAAATCGCTAATTTTTGCACGGTGGACACCATTTTGTGGCTGAAAATCGCTAATTTTTGCACGGTGGACACCATTTTATGGCTGAAAATCGCTAATTTTTGCACGGTGGACACCATTTTATGGCTGAAAATCGCTAATTTTTGCACGGTGGACACCATTTTGTGGTTGAAAATCGCTAATTTTTGCACGGTGGACACCATTTTGTGGTGGAAAATCGCTAATTTTTGCACGGTGGACACCATTTTATGGCTGAAAATCGCTAATTTTTGCACGGTGGATACAAAGACTGCATCTTATGTGAAGTTTGCCGGAAGAAAGCGCATTCCTTCTTTGACACGGCCTCGATGCTACAACTAAATTTAACAACAAAATTCTGGATCGATTGGGAGGGTATCATTTTGTCTCCCAGGAATTCGGTAAAGTTTTTCTTAACTATTGACTGTTCATAGTTCGACTAGTGAAGTACACAAAATATCTGATGATTCGGGTTTTCCATGCGTCACGATGTTCGCTCGTCTTTTGACTGACTCAACGCTAGAATTGATCACCTTGTCCAAATGAACACCGCCTTGCGTACACCGAGCCGTGCACGTATGCTTATCTTATCGGTCAGTTGTGGCTGTTTGGGTTTCGACCGCCTCTAGCTGAATTTGAGGGTTTCTCTTTTTCTGTTAATTTTCCGTCGCTTTTATTGATTTTAATTTACTAGAATTGTTTTCTAGGTAAAAGTGATGGCACTGGTGAGCTGTTCCTGATCAAATGTTTGCGTGTCGGCCACATGTATCTGCCACTGTTCAGGGTTAGGAAGGTACGTATATTTTGGCGAATATCGTTGAAAAAATCTATGCAATGGAAGCGCTGTGCCCCTGCTGCTGAAATCGCTGAATTATTCTCATTTGCAGGTTCAATCTCGCCTTCCAAGGAGATGGTTCCAAGTTATTGCTGTCTGTCTTTTCTATCTGGTAATTGTGTGGATTTTCCTTAAGATTTCGCCATATTCCATAGGGTTAGAGCTTTTTACCCCAAAATTTAGACCAGACGCCTTCAGATTCGACGACTATATTCCATATTTTTATAATTTCCGTAATTTATCCGATCTCTTAAATGTTGATTGTGACGCGGTGATCAGCGGCAATAACAGGTTCATTTAAAATTTAGGTATTTTAATATCTTCAGCGCATTAAAATTATATAAAAGATGGCATTTTGATTTCTCTTTAATTGAGGAACAATTAGAAGAATCCAACGACAAATGCGGGATGATAAAGAGCCTATTTTCCTTTATTGAAAATCCCCTGAGCAAGGAAGAAGAAAATTTCCCTTTGGCTTATGGTGCCCTCGTCTATCAGAACATCGTCCAAGTTTTATAATGAAAATACTAAAAAGAAGGCGGATATTTAGGTGCTGTTTATGTTATCTGCCTTCTATCATCCACAAAATTTGTATTGCATAGCGGTCAGTGGATCAGCTAGTCCTTCCTTCAAGAAAATGATTCATCATTTGCCGTTGTGCTTTTCCAATATTTACATTTTGGTGAGTCGAATGGGAAAAATCACTTTGCTCGCTCAGTAGAATATTCGGCGGGAATTGAACCCGCGATCTTTGAATTGAAGCCATTCGCCTGATTTCCTTCTGCGAATTCGAGTATTTTCATTTCAGGATCGTCCTCCAATCCGCTGGGGCTCTTTCGAGATTATAAATTCCACTTATTCTTGCATGGAAAGTCTGTCCCGACGGAACCACACTTGGAAATATTTCCAGTATTTATCGGGGGTCGATATTCCGCTGAAAACAAATCTGGAAATGGTGAAAATTCTCAAAGAATTCAACGGAAATCCTAATGTTGAATTTTTAAAATTTCAATCCGGACGAGCTAAGAAAAAAAACGTAGGACTTCTTTAATTTTTAAATTACGGACTGATTAGATACTGGATTCACCTCTTCCACTATTCAAATCGTCACTTTCTGCTATAATTCCAAGAAAGGCTGCCGATTTTTTGGTTGCGAGCCCGAAAACTCGGCTGCTTTTGGATTTTCTACAGGATACCGAAATTCCAGACGAATCTTTTTGGGGTACGCTGCTTGGAAATGTTAGAGGTGGGTAAATTACGGTATCCTGAAGTCGTCTGTTTACTAATTTTTCTATTATTTTGTTCAGAGTTTCCAGTTCCTGGCGGTTTGGAGGCTACGAAGTTCATAGAATTCCAGGAGCACATAAAATCCCGGAATATTTCAAAAATCAACGATATTCCTTGGTCATATTACATTTCCCGAGAACAAACATGGCAGGCAGATGCGTGTCACGGTAGGAGTTTCTCGAATTACCCCATAATTTTACAGGAAAAATGGTTTCGTATTCTTGTGCATATGGGATTCAAGATGTTCCCCGATTGATGAAACATCCAGCAATGGTAGCTCATAAATTTTACTTGGATTATCAGCCAGTCGGCTATTTTTGTGCCTTGAAAGTAAATTTAATTTTTTGGGCCCCAAAGAGACAATTATAATTTCAGGAAATTAGGAGAAGAACCCTTCATCCTGTGGATTTCGACACCTCTATTTATTCAAAGTTGCCGCAATATGAGTGGCTTCGAGGAATTTCAGCGGAAAATTTGTCGCATCCTTCTTGGTTATAGACAGATTTTTGAAAAAAATACGGGTTACCCAATTTGCCAGAAAATAAAATGTGTACATCAGCATTTACAGACAATGAAAATCGTCTTGAATAGAAATTCTCACAGTCAGACGAAGCCGTCAGTGAACCGTTTTCCCTTTAAATATTCCTAAAATTACTTTACAATCCTTTTCCTCCAACTTCTGATAACAATGACTGTGCTGCACTAAAATTATTGAATCATCCTGGACCGCGCCTACTGATAACGCGACCTAGAGCATTTTGCCAGCGCTGCAATCGACAGCAACGCGGCTCTCACCACCAACTGGAGACGCAGAAACTGGTGAGACATATCACAGAAGTTTTGTCCCGGTTGCCTCTTCCACGAGCTTGTTTTTGAAGCCCTCGAGGAAACTCATAAAATGGCCCGAATTGTATGCTTTACACGGGACTACACTAGTCAAAAACCTTCTCTAAACTATGGACAGCACTGATTTTCCATCCTATAGACAGTTTTCCAGTTTTATTGAATGGAGAAGCCTTCTCGAAGTAAGAAACTCCTCCACCTTCAAGGTCTCCGTGGATTGGCCATAATTGCTGTCACTGGATTCCATTTTTACCCGCATGTTTTACCGTATGGATATCTTGGTGTTGACGTGTAAGTCGAATGACGGCCAGTTTATAAAAGATTTCCAGATTCTTTGCTTTATCCGGTTATCTGATGACAATGATGTTGAGTCGACTTCCCCATTTGGGACCGGCGGAAATTGTGGATTTTTTCTATAGACGGGTTAAACGAATAGTTCCATTGTATTATCTCATCACATTATTTATATTAGGTGAGTTATCATAATCTTTACAAAATGTAAAAATTTAGGTGGACTATATTTTGCCACAATTACTGTTCAAAAGGCGAATCTTGAACCGGGACTGGCTTCTATTCTTTTTATAACCAACCTAAAACCGCCTGATGATGCTGGAGGATATTTTGAAAAGGTGGGAATTATTTTTTTTTACAAAATTTCGTGGTCCAATATTTTCAGCTAGGATTATCTGTAGATATGTTCGTCCATACATGGTCGCTCTCACTGGAAATGCAATTTTACCTCCTATTCCCGGTCATTTTTCTTCTTTATCAGGCTGCTCCTTATAAATTAGGGAACTTAGTTCTCATCTTGACAAGTCAGTTGATTGTCTCATTTTTTTCCGAAAATTTGGCAAAAAAAATCCTCGGATATGGAAGGGAGTCGAACCCTCGACGTTTGAATTTTTCTTTCACAGAAAAACATCGAACGCGCAAATTAGCCGGCTCCAAAACTCGTTTTTTTCCGAATTATCCGCCATCCATTTGGTGACCCGCGATTCTACACAAGCCTTAGTTTAAATCCTCCTTTCAGGTATACTCTCCATATTATTTTACACCTACTCTGATGAATTTCTGTCGTTTAATTCTGTCTTTTCCCGAATCTGGCAATTTATTGCAGGTAACTTTTCCATTTTTCCATGTTCACTTTCTAGGAATGTTCGCCTATATTTTGGTGAACCCTGAGCCTTTGTATCAACGCGTAGATCTCATCGAAGAGGAAAACCTTATAGAATCTTCTTTACCCAAAAAGAAAGACAATCTTATCCTTTATTCGTTCATTATCCTCCTTGGCCTAGTTTTTATCCCACCATCAATGCACGCCGACTCTTCCAGGTACCAACATTTACCATAAAATATACTCTAAAACACTGGTAATTAAGATTTTTGATGATAATAATATCCATGCAATTATTACAATGGGGGGAAGGGAGTTTTCTGGAAAATCGAATTCTGGTAATGGTGGGGGAAGTCTCGTATTCTTGGTATCTGATCCATTGGCCATTTGCTGCACAATGCAGATATATGCAGATTACTAGTCCAATCGGTAAGTTTTTATGCATCAACTGTCAATTACGGCAGAATTTCAACCTCGGAATCGGTGTGTTGCGAGACGTCAAGACGCGCACATTTGAATTTCCCGTTTTTCAATGAAAATTTAAAAATTTTACCTGATTTTCAAGAGGTTCCACAGCTCCCATTTTGCCCACAATTATAAATCGACTATAACTATTTAGCCCTGTTTCTGGTCCTCAATCTAACCCTGATACTCTCTGTGGCCGTTTATTACGGTTTTGAGCGATATTACCTAACGTGGAGCAAGTTCCAAATAATCTCTGTAGTCATCATTCTATTCCTAGCAAATGGTGCGAATATTTTCTATCTGAAATGTACGTTATTCGAAAAAAGTAGCAGCTATTTTGTTAGCCAATTTATCGACAGACGACAATAGTCAAATTAAAACGAGGACGTCTACAAATTTGACTGGCCAAATCAGCTCTCCTTTCAACTTGCCGTCGGATTTTCAGGACTGGCAGCCATTTTATGCCAACATGAGTCAAAGTTAGGATAGCCAGGGAAAACAACATTTCAGTTTTCAGAAGAACGATTGAAATTAAATGAGGGTTATCTGGCTGGAGATATCCCGAGGTCGATGCTGGTGAAATATTGCCCACGGGTGAAGACAAATAATACAGCGGAAAGTAGATGCGTCTTTGATGAGGTCAGTCAAGATATCCGGCTGCCGGTAACCAGACGGTAACACATCTTTCAGGGACTAAACAAAGACTCGAAAATGTCTCTTCTTCTCATAGGAAACAGCTACGGGTCCAATCTCTTCCCAGTTATCAAAGAAGAATGCAGCCAGAATTTTTCACACATGGAGATCTCTTGGATGGGAGGTAGTGGATTTCGAACTCTTGGAGAAACAGAAGTTGTAAGACCCGTTGATGATAATGAGGCAACATTTTTGGAATTCCATTGGAAAAAGGAAAATTTTAATGCGATTTGAAGTGCAGTGACTCCCGTTTCCTCCTCAGAATTGGAAAAGAGACATTTTAAATGTAAAAATTCCAGGTTGTGAAGTATTTGCACGTTCTGTACCCTCCAAATGGTTCGACTGTACAAAGGATGCGTTTTTCGTCGAAGCGGTTCAACGTGTCCAGCCGGATGTTTTATTCATTGTACAACGGTAATTCTTCAAAAAAACACTGTATTCTTGCAATTTCAGGTATTTTCAATTCTTGGAAATTGTCAATGGTACAACGCCATTTGACGATACAGTTTTTAAGGTAAATTATCCACTATTCTCTGGATTTATCGCCGTTTTAGATAGCGTCAGACCGTCTAACAGAAATCCAGAAACATGTAAAGAAGAGAATTTTTATCTTGGACGATTTCCCAGAAAGTGCTGACGCAATGCAAACGGCGATTAAAAAACTCAAAGGAAAGGGAGAAATGAATGATGTGGCCGATTCCTTTTCCAAAATAATTACATTTCCAGAAAAAGCTGAATAAATGGGGATTCCCCAATCTGATTGGCAGAATGAGGTTGACCCGGCTCGTGAGCCAATGCCCAAAATGTCGAATTTTCGATTATACCCCTCAATTTTATTTCAATGGGTCTTTCAAGGTATTTTGCTTTCATTTTGGTGGTAAAATTGGAGATTGCAGTTCTATGACCCGAAATATTTTGTGAGTTTTGTCTCTACAGCCAGGCATTTGACACCCGCTGGATGGGAACGCATTCGACCGCTGATACGGCATCTGTGCTACAATGAAATACCACAACAAATATTTGAAAACGCTGGGATTTTGTAGTAGAGAACAATTTATCTTCAATATTTATTAAAACTCACTGAAATTTTGTACCAAATCCGATGAAAACGTGTCTTCATTTATCCATTATTTTTCCGTAGTTATGTTGCGGCAATTTTACACACCACATTGGCTCCGCTGTCGTCACACAGCTTGGTGCACCACATACCGGCAATCCTTTTAATTAAAGCGCCATGGTGTCTGTCTGTCTGTGTGTAACTTGACAGAAAAATCGTGGCCGAGTGGCTAAGCCGTTAGCCATGCAAAGAGGGTCGCGGGTTCGGATCCCGCCCAAGGCAAATGTGCTCAAAACCTTTTTGCTTTTTTGTTTATTACTTTTTACAGTATTTTCGCTGCAGGACACCACACGCGCGACCAAAGTTCTATCCCCGCCGGAACCAAAAATTTTTCTTTTCTTTCCTGAGACTTAGACTATGCCTAATTAGTCTTTTTCTTTCTTTTGCAAATGTTTTCGCTGCGAGACCTGATCGTGGCAGAATCCCAAACGGAAGGTCGCGGGTTCGGATCTCCTCATTTGCCAAACTGCTTTTATTCGTCCTATTAGTCTTTTTCTTTCTATAATCACTGTATTCCATCCATAAACCAACCCTGAGGGAAAGAACAAAACTGGAGGGGGAGCGAGGTCCTGAAGGAGCCGAAGGCGAGTGACGGGCCGAGCGGACTACAATCAGGCGCGAGCCGTAGGCGAGTGCCTGCTTGCGGTATCCATGTGTAATTTCAGCGACTGGAACTATCGGCTTAGGGGGAAATGCTGGGAGGGGAAGCGAGGTCCGGCGCGAGCCGAAGGCGAGCGACGGGCCGAGCGAACTATTGCCCGGCGCAGCCGGGCCTCCGTTCTTACCCAACAATTAAAAATCGTTGTAGTTTCCGTTTGCAAAGGGGAGCGAGGTCCGGAACGAGCCGAAGGCGAGAGACGGTCCGAGTGGACTGAGGTCCGGCGGAGCCGCACAAGAAGTGAGGAGCCTTGGACCCTCTAGCCCGCGAAGCGGGCCACCAGCCCAGGCCCCCCGTAGGGGGGCCGGAAAGGCTGGTATTCATCTGAAATGGGATAATTCTTCTCCTCGCCGGAATTATTTCCCACAAACATGCAGGTGATAGTGGAAGGTGTGGCTTGTGGACATGTTGGCGAATCCCAATTTTCATAAGAATACTGTAAAAATTATTATGATAAGGGCTTGCCGGGTGATACCGTTTCACCGTCACTCCACGACCAAGAAGGAGATCCTGTGACTGTTGGAGTAACAGAACTTCCGCCGAGGTATGGCTCAAATGCTGCATAAATCGCTTAATTATAATAATATTGTGTATATTTTAATCGTCATACTGTAAATGAAATTATTCTCTGCTGAATCGAGGACAGATGCCGTGTGTGATCCCGCATAATACGCATTACACTTCATCTCAGGAACTGCGGTCGACGCCGGGCTGATGAGCATATAACAGAAATTATTTGCGGTATTTAATAGCCACATTGGAGGACAGGCTGAAAGACAAATTTTTGATATACATGGCGGATCAGATGCTGAGCGTGATCCCGCGCGACCCTGGAATATTTTAATGCTCCGAGTTTAAGGCATAATTTCTAGCCTACTTCCTAATGATGTCATCGTCGTCGTTATTGTAGACGTGATTGTGGTAGTAGTTGGGGTAGTGGTGATGGCTGAATTATTTCTTGTAAAGAACAGCAAATTTTCCTAAATTATAGGCTGAGATATCTCTATACGCACGCGGGATCGCACTCAACATCTGTTTTCCGAATCCGTTGGCTACATTTTTTGAACGGATAAGGAGAAGAATTCATCCAAATTCTAGCTCGACACTTCTTAGCCTCAAACTATTGAAAATTACCGGAAGTTGTTGGTCGCACTGGTAGAAGCTGTCGACGGACTAGTCGGCTCTACGGTCGACATTTCCATGACGGAAGTCATTAATACCGATCTCGTAGACATTTGCTCCAATTCTTCCAATGACCACCCCTCCTCCGCCATTGCTAAAAGTTAATATTTCTGTGGGAAAAGGAAAAGTTCCACGATCAATTGTCGGAATACAACAAGAAGACTGGTGGAGGAGGGCGGCAAAAAGGATCGGGACGGCTGCGAACATCTTCTGGAAAATTATTTGGATAAAAAAGGAAAATTTGAAAGAGAGTACAAAAAGATAAGGCTGCGCTTGACCAAAATTGGCAAATGACAAGCCGCGAAACGGATATCATCGGGAAAATCGGCTTCTATCAAGTGCAACCTGATCGCCTCGACTTACCGTAATTAGACACTGATTCGAAGAGATCTATGGCATATCGTTCACGGAACTATTTCCGACTTTCCATAATACTCATTTACAGTCAACAAGCTGCACATCAGATCATCTGGCAGTCATGCGACATGAATTGACCCGAATCCACCCCAGTCAAGTCCCAGAATTTCTCCTTTCACTGCCGTAAGGGTGGAAGTTATAAATTTTCTGGATTTGTGATACATCGTTGGAGAAGAATTGGCCGTAATATGACCCGCCAGCTGTGATTTTTTTTGAAAATGCTGGCCATCGTCTTGTTCCAGATTTCAACACGAAAAAATACCCAGAAAAAAATATAAAAGAAGAAGATGTTCTGTTCAGAGTTTTATTTGTTCGAAAAAAGAGTACCGAGAAAAATATTTTTAAAGTTTTGACGAATTCATCGTACTGTGAAAAACGCCTGTAAACATCGGACCTTGTTTTACATTAGCCACCATGGGTGGACGATTTTGAGCAAAACGACACATTTTTAGATTTTTCTCTCTTTTGCATTCGGTCAGGCGTATCGAATTCTACGCGAATGAGTTTTATCAGAAAATCCGACCGCTTTACTTCTGAGATATAGCATTTTTTCACTTTTTCTCAAAAGTTAACTGAACAATGTGTGGTGCCAAAACTCAGTCGTGTAGATTTCGGTATGCTCGATCGAATGCAAAAAAACAGATTTTAATGAAAATGCTTCATTCGGGAGATAATCGGACGATCACCCAGGTGGGCTGTTTTTCAATCATCTTTTTGGCCCGAAAAAATCGAAATGTCCCAAAATTCAAATTTTGGCGAGCTGTGCAGCCAGTCCCCCGGGCTTCCTTTAAGGCGCCGACCTCGGCGAACTGTGGAGTACATCCGTCCGCTTACCAAAATTTGACATTCATACTCGGAAGCAAATTATTTTATTAGAGTAGATTGCCGTTGTAATCGGCTGAATAAAATAAATTAAACCAAGGTATGACGGAATCACGCATTGATGACGTTTTTGGCACATTTCAGTTGCAATCGCCGTTGGAAAATATGGACATCACATGTAATCGTATAATTGGTATGTGCAAAAGAAAAATTCAGCAGATATTCGTTGTCTCCTTGACGCAGAACCATCGGGTCCACCTCATTGAACCAACTAAGAAGTTCGTCAGGAAGCTGAAGAGCCTGGGTCCAGCGAGCATCAAAGAAAAAATCATTGCACATGGCCATGCCAACGGAACTCAGCTCCTGCAAAACGGATTAGGACAGAATGTTTTCTGCTCACCTCTAAAAGAAAGGTTAAGAGATAGAGGGAGATACTAGAGGTGTAACTGGCTGTGCCGATTACTACCTTCTGAAAGCCTGACAAGAGTCTTATTGTTACAGGCAGAACACTGTCGGAATCCAGATACAGCAGTACTTCTTTCTATAAAAACATAGCATTAACCCATTTGTTCCCACCGGTTCAAATATGGAACAAAGTCGCCTTGGTCCCCTCTTTGATGTTTTTCGCTAGATCGGAGAAAACCGACGTTTTAGAACTTATTTTCTCTCAAAAAAACTGTGTAAAAGCTGAAAGTGGACACACTTGACCGCCGAAGTGGACACACAGCTCGTCTCCGGCTACAGGACCGCGCTGCATTTTTGGCAAAGACCTATTTTGAGGCATAACTTTTGAGCATCAGTGGATTTACAAAAAGGGTAAACATAGGAAGAATCTCCAGCTCGAGACGATCATGCTTCATCAAAAAAATCCTGGAAATCTTTCACCCGCCTCGCGTAGGCCCCGATTCTAAAAAACTCGGATTGACAGCTTTTTTGACAAAACCAGTGGGCTCCGCCCCCCTTGAACCCCCCTTGACAGGATATGAAAAGATAAACCAAAATAGAGTGTGGCCCCGAAAACGCACAAGAACCAATATTTGAAGACGAAAATCACACTTATGAAGTTTTCGAAACATTCGCGCATTGGAGATGAGCTAATATCTTACCACAGTTATTTGAAGGTCTTGGAGAAAAAGAGCTTCAAAACGGTTTGAACTCCGGCTGCACAATTCAATTTTTTCAGGATTCAAAACGTTGAATAGCTCCATAAAATGTCGTGGTGTCATTCTTGTTCCCCGGTCATCTGCCCTACGAAGATACCATTGAATAAAAAAAGTAGAAAATAATGTTACCCTTCGTAATATTCAACTGACACAGCCGTAATACAATATTTTGTTAAAATGTTAGCGAATCCAGTTAATTCGGCAGCGTCTGTAAGGTAAATTTATAATAGACGAAATCGGAAGGGTTGAACCAGTAAACGTATATCTGATTGCAAGCTGCTGGAAGCGGATACATGAGAGACTTCTAAAATCGGTGACTTCTCTTGCATTTAACCAATATAATTTGCCATCTTCTCTTAATTCACATCGGCTAGCAAAGCAAGAGATATTTTGATTGTCGTAAATAAATTTGTTCATAACTCGGCATGTTTGCTGAATACGAAAGAAACTGTAGCTGTCCAACTGCAAGTTTGTTATAGAAAAATACATAGGATCGACAGACCTTTCTGATTACTTGCTCCAAGATAAGCAAAGGTAGGGTAGTGATGGGAAAAGGATCCAGCATGTTACCGTCCTCCAATAATTGAACACGAGTCTGGTCATCGTTTTGTCGCACTTTGATCCAAGATGGAAGAGCGAAGCGTAAATAAACGAATGCCATACCACAGACAAATAGACTCCGTCTGGTCAACGAGGATTTCTCATTGAAAGCGACACCAAATGCCAACAGAAAGAAAGCGAAAAACCGCTTTTGAACACTTTTCACTGCCGTAAGGGTAGAAGTTATAAATTTTCTGGAACATTGTTTCAGAAGGGTTGACTGCCATATGACTCGCCAACTGTTTTTTTAATTCAAAATGCTGGATCTAAGCACGAAAAAATGCCCAGAAAAAAATATAAAAGAAGATGTTCTGTTCAGAGTTTTATTTGTTCCGCGTCTACTTCTCCCAATCGTAGGGGAATTCAGGCAGGCCGGTTTTCTGAAGGGCGGTGCGCATGAGGGTGTAGATCTCCTGGTAGGGCGGGGTATCAAAGTACTGAAGGCGATCGATCATGGCCAGCATTGTTCGATATTCCTGGGGACAGGGAGGCGGGAAGAGCTGAGACAGTCCGGGCTCGACACGGCAGCGTTGCTTGAATTGGCCGACTTGATTGATGTCCTGCACTTCACGCCACGGGACGCGTCCAACGGTCAGCTCGACTTGCATATAAACCCAAGTCTCGACGTCATCCTTTCGAGCCAACTCCTGCTGCTTGTGACAGGCAATCGGTGCGTAGCGCACGGTACCACGGAAACCGGCAGCAGCACGCGGTTTACGGATGACGCCTTCCTCGTTGGTGAACTTGCGACACATTCCAAAATCCAGAATGTAGACCTTCCTCAACTCGTTCAACTCCGGGCGACCAATCGTGTAGTTGCCGGGCTTTACATCACGGTGCAGGTAGCCAATACCGTGCAGATCCTCGAGAGCTTCAAGAGCCTGAAAAATCATCATTTTATTAGTTCAGAAACGGCTGCAAAATACCAAGAAATACTCAAAAATAATGTTTGTCCATTTTTTACACAAAAAAATGATTAGGCGGCAATCGATAGGTGCGTCAACTGAAATTCAACTGACGCGAGTTCGATCCCACAAAGGCCAAAAAGTTTTTGGTTTATCTTTTGATGACTAAAAGAGATTTTGCAGCTTTTCCGATTGAAAAAGCAATTTTTAATAATTTTTAATAAATTCTGTACCTGAATTCCACAAGACATAGCACAGGCGAGGCTAAGATTTTGCAGAGGACGTTCTTTGCGAAGATCTTGAAGTGATTTTCCGACCATCGTCATCACAACATAATTGAAATCACCGTAGCGTCCTTTGTCTTCAATTTTACAGAAGTGACGACTTCCTCGCTTATTCAGCTCGCCAAGCACAAAGACTTCCATACGAAGAACTTGCATCTGCTCGTTGACGCCTTCCGTCTTCAGGGCATAAAATTGACCCGCAGCATCTTTTACCTGAAATATTTCATTGAAATCTGCGATTCCTGGACATTTTTCATGTTTTTTTATTGTGAACATTTAAAAAATAGTTTTCTGGCGAGTTATGGTTTCGTTCATATATCAAAATATTTGAAAAAATTTGATCTATTTATTGCAGTAAAAAGCAGAACAGAATAGCTTGCTGTTTTAAAGAAAAACATAAATTTACTAAGCCATCAAGTCGCTGCACGATGTTTACGCGTGATTGCACGCTAACGTTGCAAAAAATTCAAAGTTGCTCGGTTTTGGCCCAAAATTTTTATTTTTCATCTTGCGCGTTATTTTTTACTTTGCTGCTATTCTTTTCATGCAAAAAGTTATAAAATTAGTGCTAACCTTGTACACAGCGCCGAAACCACCCTCTCCGAGCTTCTTGTCAATAGTCCAGCGATCTATGACGACTCCTGGAGTAAGTTGAACAATGGTGTTAGCCATTTTGCTAAAACAATTGTATTTTTACTCTTCTGGTCATAAAAACTTTAAAAAATTAGTAGAAAATAGAACTAACCGTCCTTACAGCAAAGAGAATCAGCAATAACGATGCTCTTCATTCTGCAATTCTAACTATTTGTCAAATTTCATGTTTAATCTTGTTTTCTGCTGTTATTTTGACATTTTTATAAGTTTTCAACAATTTTTAGCTCTAGAGAATGAGTAGAAGCAACTTTTGCACGGAAATAACAGAAGCCAGCAAAAAAACATGCAGCACAATTCAAAATCCTCTTTTATTTTTGACTTCTCTCTTATATTCTGCTCTCTTCAACTTGCTATTCTTCTATTTTATGGTTTACAGGTAAAAATGGATCAAGAATCCAAAGATTTTATTCGATTGCTAGCAATGGCACCGGTTAGGAATGGAGAAGACAGTGAATCGAATGAAATGAATGTCATAGGTGGAGTCAATGTTTCAGAATACATTCCAAGTGGGCTTATTTTCTACATTTCTACTTATTTTCAAATTCAGATGGTGGTAACAATCATGAAGATACATTACTAGGACAATTTGCAAGAGGTGAAATATCATATAATGAATTTATGAGACTTGGTGGTGGACAAACTATTGAAGAAGAATTAGGTGCAGCAGGTAATTATTCTTATTTTTGCTGTAATGTTTATTTTTTAGCCGATGATGATGGATATGAAGATCCTTCAATGTTACCAGGACCATCAGGACTTGTAGGAATTTTGTTGAATTTTAAGCAAAGCTCAATTTTAGCCATATCCAGAACCAACTACAGCTCAAGATGGAGAATTACCCTTCTTTGTACGGAATCTTGTCAAAGAGGTTGGCAAATTTTATTGATTAATCCAAAATTTTTCAGGTAGTTTCTGAAGAAAATAATCAAAATTCGGCTGGACTGACTTTACCAAAGAGTGGAACATATGGCATGGAAGATGGTGGCGATTACGAAATGGAAGAAGGACTACAAATTCCATCTGAAACTTCAGCTTTTGCTCCACCAGGTAATTTTTGTTTTTTTAACATCTAAATTTGTATTTTTAGCCAGTAATAAAGTGCCACCAAGAAAGATAGCAAAAACAATGGATGCTCTATTAGGACAAGCAAATTTGGAATACGCTCGTGGTAATATCCGCGAAGCTTTGCAAATCCTTCTAGAAGTATGCTCATTTTTTTCCTGGAATTTATTATTTTTTAGGTTATTCGAACAGATCCTCGAAATGCATCAGCTTATCAACAAGTCTCTGATATGTACACTGAATGTGGAGATAAGGCCAAAAGTTTACAGTTTGTTATTTTATCGACTTTCACATAATTTCATCTTCAGATATGGTTTACTAGCCGCTCATTTGAATCCCAAAACGCCGGCTGATATGTGGGTTCGTTGGGGAGATTTATCTACAGAATTAAATTTAATGGATGAAGCTGCTGCATGTTATGGCCGAGGTTTGCCATTTCTTTCTTCCCATGTAAAGCTATTTTAGCAATAAAATTGGATATTGGAAATTTTGAATATTATCAGAAACGTATCCATGCATTAGATCAGCTACAATTACGCCCATTGGCTATGAGAATGAGATTACAAGCTATGCAAGAAATACATAATAATGGTGAAGTTAGCTTCCAATGGTTTCAGGATAATATCAGAAAAGTAAGCTGGATTTCTTTATTTTCAGTGAATTTAAATATTTAGGTAGCTAGTTATTTTATTGGAGTAAATGATGAAGATAAAGCCATAACGTGCTTAGAAATATTTATTACAAGAAGTAGAGAATTTGGTGAAGATGCATCATCTCAACATGAAAAACTACTAGGTAAGTTTTTTTTGTCAAGTTTTTATTATTTCCGGTTTAGGAATGTTGCTAGAAAAAGGACGATATCTAGAAGCTAGTCGTTCTATACTGGCTCTAGTAGATGGAATAAGAGTAGTACATTCTGGTGGGGAATTACAAGGACATTCAGCTATTGAAGTAATATTTTACCGTATTTTTTAAGTTATTATTCAGGTATTTTTTATTGGAGGAGTATATTTTGTCCGGCCTTATCCACCACCAGAAGGAGTTCATTTTATTGTAGAAGATGAATTTCCAACGGTTATGTTAGCTCGACTGGTTGAGTGCTTCCTTGGAATGCAGAGAAAAGATCTAGCAGAACCGCTAAAAGAAATCCTACTAGCCAGAGACCTTAGTGATTTAAATCTGGAACCACAAATATTGGATGTGGCTAAGGCTTATTATTCTCCTGGAAATTATAAAACATGCAAGGTGAGAGCTTTTAAAACTTCGTGATCTTTTGTTTTAGAATTTTATCGAGCATTTTGAACAGTATCCAATTTATAATAAATGTGCAGAGCTTCATTTTATTTATGGAAATGCTCTTACGGTAAATTCCTATAAAGGATCGTTTTTATAATTTGTTTTAGGCTTTAAATCAACTAGACAACGCAGCTTCTTCTTTTGAAACATGTCTATCGGTAAGATTTCATTAAAATCATTAGATAAAGTGAATTTCAGCTGTTACCAACTCATGTGGATGCTCGAATAAATTTAGCTGATCTTCAATTGAAAGCAGGAAATACGGAGCTAGCTTTACAGACATTACAAGGATATGATTTAGATGCTTGCTCAAATTTACCTGTAACTTTTTATTATGTCTTTAAGTTTGAATTAATTTCAGGACAAGCGTTTACTTATTCAACAAGCTGATGTTCTATTCGAAGAGAAGAAAATTGACCAATTTATTCGTTGTGTCCGAATGTTATTGACCCCGCATTTTTATGAAGTACATAGAAGTGATGTCTTGGCTAAACGAAGATATTCTAAAAATTATCCAGGTTGAAGTTTATTCTCTTTTTAAATATTCTTCTAGGCCTTCAATTAAGTAATACACTTCGCACGGCTGCATTAAATGTTGTACAGAACACTCCTTGGGAAAAATTTATCCGTCGTCTTGGATGTGTTTCTGTAAATGAAGGAAGAAATATAAATGACATTTCCGTAACAATGGTAAGGCTTCTAGAAATGATTTTAATTCTTTTAGCTCCATGATTATTGTTTAAAATTATTGGAATGTCTAATAGGACAAGAAAGACATCAGGATGCGTTGATTGTATGTGCTTATGCTTTTTTACAGCCGAAAATTACTAAAACGGATAAGTAAGTTATTTCAAATTGCTTATAAAAATCCTTTAGATGCGCCACATTCCGAGATTTAATATATTTTTGTGCAATTAAAGCACATAGTTGGGCACTTGCTTTTGAATTTATTCGATGGTTCCATGCTAATATTATGGTTTGTTTTATTTAAAATTGTCAACTTTTTTTTGTTTAGAATAGTGAGGAAGAAGCAGCTCCTCAACTTCATAAGCGTATCTTCAATGCTATGAATTATGTCTTCTGTCATTCGCAAAATGTCTGTTATCATCGTTATATTATGCGGGCATTGACAAAATCACCAGGAAATCATGCACTTCAAGCTATTTCTGGAAATAATTCACTTATTACGGGTACTTATCGTCATGCTCTTGGTAATTTTCGCTCGTTTTGAATTTATTGTTTCAATTTTAAGGCGAATATCTTCAAGTATGGCATCAAAATCAAAATAATCCATTGATGTGTCTACTTCTTGCTTTAACATTTACTCATATGTCATGTAAAAAGGATCTCAGCAGTCGGCATATGATTGCCCTTCGAGTATGTTCAATTTTCCTTTTTATTTACATATTTTAGGGAATTGCTTTTATGAAAAAATATGAAAAAGTACGAGCATGCCAACAAGAAGTTTGGTATAATATTGCCCGTATGTTCCATCAGATGTCTATTTTCCCGCTAGCTATTCATTTTTATGAAAAGGTACGACATTTTTCTTCTTTTTAATTGAAACAATTCAGGTATTGTATATACCATCGCCAACAGTTGTTACTACGGGTCCAGACGGTAATGAAGTTGTCACAGATGATGGTAAATATGATCTACGACCATTTGCTGCTCATAATCTTGCCTTGATTTATCGAACCAGCGGAAATGATTACCTCGCCCGTCAAATCTACGAAAATTATTTAACTGTGTAATTTTTTTGTTTATCTTTATTTTGTATATGAAATTGTTATTTTTATATTGTAGATCGTTGAAAGTCGACCAGTTGAATTCGGGTCTGCAAATTTCGGCGAAATGGCTAGCTTCTTCATTTCTCTCGCGATTTCTTCAGTTTTTTTTTTCATAATTTTACGGACAAGTCGCTTCATTCATTCATGGACTTTCAAATAATGCCGACACATCGTATTCCCCTACTTCGGGTTCATTGATTTCTTCAAAATAGTCGTATGTCGAATAATCGCCAAATTCTTCTTCCCGGCAAACGTCTCGTATTTTTTCCATTTCTTTTATTTCAACAATTCAAACCATTTCAAAAGACAACAGCCAATGAGAATTTTATGTTTTGGCTTCAGTATTCTGATACGGAGGAGTCTGATCCACATATAACTATCCAATGTCTACATGAATTTAAGGAAAATTACATCGATTTTGATCCAATTATGTGTGCTCCTTTCAAATATATATAACTGTTCTCCAAGCTTAACCTACTCGAAAATTACGCAGTTCTATAACATTCTGGAAGGAATTTCCCTTTTATCATTCAACAGCCTTTTTATCCGTCGACTGCTTTTTATCCCCCACTCCTCAATCTTTTTTTGTAACAACTGAGTAACAATTTGAGAAAAGCATAAATAAAAAAACGCATGTCAGTTTATTTAAATAGCCGATATATTCCACGTTTTGTGTTGATGAAAATGTAATCGACTTTATTATGCGCTTCGAATTGAACAGCTGTTCCATGGGAAGTTGGCCTCTTCAGAGGATGATCTGGGTCTGAAAAAGGAATTATAGAAGTTATCCGCGATCAAATATTATGGGAAAATTTCTTTTACCTGGCTGACAATTCCTGCCTATGTTGTAGCGCCTCATTGAGATCTTTCCAATTTTTCTTCAAATAATTGTCCGCCCATTTGTTTTTCAGCCCGCCATTTTCCATTATCCTCTTGAAGAAGTTATCCAATTGCCCGTTTTCAATGTTCCAAACTTCTTCGCAGACAGGAAACGAGGATGGATATCCAATTTTCCCGCAATTACGTGGCTCATAGGGGATTACTGTAGCCATTGGTGGGTAGTAATCCGGTATCCGGGCTCTTTCTCCTCTTCTATTTTTTCTATTCGCTTTCCATGATTCTTCAATAATTTCTTCTACTGGCAACGGCAGGCTCCGGGGATGTCCCATATGCGCCAAAAAATCCGCCAGTTCATTTTGTAAAATATCTGAGTGTCCAGGAACATGAACCAGAACACATCCATGACGACAGGATTTAGCCAAATGGTAAACTATATCGGAATATTTTTTGGAGTATCGTTGTGCTTTTAAGCTAGGCCCGCTGCCTTCTTGAAATGCACAGTAAGGGCAGAGCTGAAAGAAAACCATTAAGGAAATATGCAGTGGAGATCTTACCGGTATCAGAAGCGATTCAATAAGTGGCATTCTCTCATCGGGAGCGGTTGCCAAGAAGTTTTTGTGGATGCCTTGGAGAGCGCGGTTGAGACTTCTGGACAACTGGAAAAGAGACATATGGTAACCTTGTGCTGCCACCACCGCGTGTAACCGTGTGGTAACCGTCCACCGCTGTATAGTAAGTGTTCAACTCACCGAATCTTCCTTTGTTGAACATTTTCCTATCATCAAATTAATTTTCTTCCGCAAACTTCGCGGCAGACAAGATTTGTTCATATTCTAAATAAAATTATGCCATTTAACTGTATTTTTCCTACTTCGTATAATCGAGCAACGACATCCGAGGTATGTGTTGCCATTTCCGGATCCTTTTCTGATAGATTGAATTTTTTCTAAATTTTTAATCAAAATATTTAAATGATACTAACATATTTCGTCTTGAGCGCCTCTACCCGTGCTATAATATTCGTTTCATCCGTGAATATCACTACAGGCCGCGTATCCAACCCCAGATCTTGGATCCTCTTCAAAGCGCAGATTATAGCGATTTTTTCAGCCAAATGGACATCAGAGGCATTTGTATCGGTTAGGTCCGTTGAGTTGGGCGAGGTGAGAAGTACGGAGCATGTTAAAGGGCTTTTTATCCCTGCGTAGATTCCAAATGACCCAGTTAATCCACCCGGAGCTATTGAGCCGTCTGTAAAAACGACTAGAGGCTCGACTCCAGTGGGTTTCATAAATTTCCTCCATAATTCTTTTAAAAATCCCGTCAATCTTCTGGAAATCTATGGTTTTTAGGAAAAAGAAAAATGAAAATTACCCGGACCACTGAAATTTTGTCATTTTCCATTGACTTGAATTGTTCAATTGGGAGATGTACCGCCGATTTCCATTTTTCGGGGTAAGCACGAGACCAGAAAAATATGACGAGCGTCTTGATAGGATTCCAAGAGAAGAATAAACCAGCATTATGGGGATTTCGAGAGACGATGACACAAGGCACTGCAGGTGGAATATCACACAAACGCCAGAATCCTGTCTTCGCTTTCCTTTTTGGACGCTTTCACTTACAGAGATATTAGTGGAAGAGGAAAGAAATTCAAGGTGATTCCCCGGATTAGAACCTTTGACGGTTCAGAACCGCCACTTGTCAGAACTCGGACGGTTTAGAACCGGTCGATTCTGCACTTGGACAGTTTAGAACTGGAACGGTTCGGAAATCGGACGCGTCAGAACTTCCCGGATTAGAAATCGGACGGTTCGGAACTGGACGGAACCACCAAATTCAAATATCAATTCGTTTGTAATCTTCCATCTGGAATCGAGAGTCTGTAAAAAGCAGAGAGACGCCCTTGATATCACATCACACAATAGAGCACAGGAACCAGCTTGACCAATTTTTTACCTCGTTCCAATCGCGACGTGTTAGTGACCTATCAAATGGCAGCTGTGGCGAGCCTGCCACTAACCAGGGAAGTGTCACAACTGGGGTTGCTGGTTTGAGCTAATTCATTTTGTATGATATAGAGACATACTAGTAATGTACAAAACAGAAGAAATTAGCTACTACATTCACGATTTGGAGGAGCTAGACCGTCTCATAAGTGAAATGGGGGTATTTTTGACCATTTTCGCACCCTCATAACTTTAGACCCTTATTTTGTGGACACGCCCGATTTGTTTCCATACATAGAAGACATCAAGGCAAATAAGGACTTTTGGTAAGAGATTTTAAATGATCTTCTTCAATTTGTTATTAAATAAAGTTTATATACAAAAACCTAATTATGTACAAAAAATACAGCGACTACCACAAACTATTCCTTTGACAATCTTCTCTTGAGATCTTTCCAATTTCTCTGCAGATAACTATCCGCCCAGATTGCATTCAATTCGTCACTTTTCATCATATTCTTAAAGAAATCGTCCAGCTGTCCGTTGCCATTATTCCAAACTTCTTCACAAATAGGAAATGACGGGGGATATTCAATCTTCCCACAGCTTCTCGGCTCATAAGGGATTACTGTAGCCACGGGCATATGGTAATCCGTCGCTCGGCGCTTTTCCTGTCGCTTGTATCGACTCTTTCTATTGGATTCCCAGGACTCTTCAATCATTTCTTTAAATGAAAGGGATGTGCTTCTTTCACGAGCCAAGTGAGCCAAAAAATCGGCCATTTCATTTTGTAGAATATCCGAGTGACCATGGACATGAACCAGGGCGCATCCTTGACGGCAGAACTTGGCCAGGAGATAGATTATTTCAACATATTGACGGGAACATTTCGTGACACAGAAACCGCTACGGGCACAATGAGGACAGAGCTAGAGAAATAAATGAATTTTGTGAAAGGATGCGCTTACTTGGATTAGGAGACTGTCAATAAGCATCAGCCTTTTACGATGAGCTGCAGCGGTGAATTGCTGCTGAAGACGGTGGAGAGCACGGTGGAGACGTTGGAACAGCTGTAAAACCATGGTTTTATTAGATATTTTATTATTGAATTTTTCTCTTTTTAAGTCCCATTTCACTCCGTAAAAATTTGGATAACTTACGATTTCTTTCCTCTTCTCGCATCTTCCAATAAGAGAATTGATCATCTTCCGTATTCCTTGGGTCAGACGAGGTTTGTTGATAATCTAAATTAATATTTACCCAGAAATTTCAGTTTCTTACTTCATATAACCTTGTGACAAGTTCAAAGATCTCTGTGGCTATTTTTGGCTCCTTCTCCCAGAAGTTGAATTCCCTCTAAAAAAATTCTGTAATAGAAATTTTAAAAAGTTACTAACATATTTCGACTTCAACGCCTCTACAGCAATTATAATCCCCGGGTCATCAGTGAAAATTACCACTGGACGCGTATCCAATCCCAGGTCTTGGATCTTCTTCAGCGCGTAGATTATCGCAATTTTTTCCGCGTAGTGGATGTCCGCTGTACTTGTATCCGACGTGGCAGATGCTTTCAGTGATACGGAGCAGGTTAGCGGGCTCCGTAGCCCGGCATAGATACCAAAGGATCCGGTGAGACCTCCCTTGAACACGGAACCATCCGTAAAAACTGCCAATGGTCCAGATCCTATTGGCTGGAGGGGAAGAAAACTGGCCGCCGGGATGAGCTCCAGTTCTCGGGCCATTTTTAGACAATAAACTGACGACAGAAGGAGAAAATCCAGCTCATTATGGAGGATCATTGAACTGCAAGAGAGGGACAGTTCGGCCACTGGAAAAAAGCCAATAAAAAATTTGAAGGAATTTTACCATGGGATTCTACTAGACGCAGGCGCTGCTTTAAAATTCCCCGTCTAAATCGACCGATCTCGACCAATTTTCCCGGCTTTCTCGACTTTGAATGAAGAAAGCAAGAGAAAAGAAATAGAAAAGAAATAGTGATTTTCTTCCATAATTTCTTGAAAGATGTTGTCAGGCCTCTAAAAATTAAAATTTTGGGTAAGAAAAGGCTGTTACCGAGGCAAGGACCACTCAAATTCGACTACTTTCCATTGTTTTACCATATTAATTCGAGACTTCCACAGAGGTTCAACTGCTTCCAACCGAGATGTGCTTCCGTTGACCATGAGACGAAAGAATGAAGGACGGTACAATCGACGAAACATGAATCCAATATGGTTCTAAAGAGAAGCAGGAGCGCAGCAGCCGGAAGCGCTTCTGTTCGCGTCATCACTTGGCTTTAGGATCAGAAAATTCGCTTCTTACAATAAGAAGCTAGTTCAAGTGGGCAGTGACATATTAAATTTCCCTAAACTTACTAATTATCAAGCATTTCGCAAAGAAAAGTCAGGTTTTTTATTTAATTTGTGGATTTCGCTTCCCTACCAAAGGAAATCAATAATTCAAGATCCCATATTCCCTTCTGATGGACTATTTTCCATTGTTTAGTTTTCCCCGTCATTTGCTGGAAAAAATTATTACTAAAGTTCGTTTCTCCTTCTTCCATAAAACGTTTTCTAGACTGATTCTACCAGCTTTCCGTCTCCAGAAGACATGTAAACATTTTCGGGATTTAATTCGAAGCTGTTCATATATCCGAGTCTGCTCGAGCATCGAATTTTTCCTCGAATGGGAGGAGAACAACACACTTTGTGGCCAGAAAAAGATGTCTAGTAACTTTGGCAGGACTGAAATAAGCCGCTTTAGCCGCGATAAGGAACGAAACTAGCGACCTTTTCAAACTCGACACACGACATTATTTTTAGATTGTCAAAAGTTATCAATTATGTGGTCTATATCAGATAGTTTTGCGTTGTTTACAATCCAAACAAGCTCGATTTTTGATAAGAACTATGAACCAGAGCAAAGCCCTTGCCACAAAAGAACGAGCATTGACGCAACAAAAAAAGTGGAGTAATTCAATGTTTATTTAATTTTTATGCGGGAGATTTTTGGCGAATGAGATCTTCTGCCGACGGCGGGGCACTGGAATCCACGACGAGATCATCGCAATTCATTTCCATCTGTTGCCACATCCGGTCGAAGGCTTCTTTCAAAACGTAGAAGTTGTTTCGCAGCCGGATCATTTCTATCTGCACGTATTGATTCGGAATCTTTGACTCTGCCTGGTTCAGTTGGTTGATTCCCTCCGACAACATTCTCCCGGCACGGGCCAACGTCTCCCGGAGTTCAATCGTCCCGTAACAGAAAGGAATCGGAAATCCGAGCAGTCGGTGGCTTTCTTTCATCGTTAACTTTTTGCCACTGGACGGGGTGTTGGTCGACTGGCTACTTTGGGAGGAAAAGACGGCGCTGTTTCCTTTCTTCTTGCCGGTTTCATCGACGAATTTGCTCACAGCCATTTTCAGTTCATCCGCATCCTTGGCCAGTTGCTCACTTAGAGCCCTCATTGCAGCCTCGATATCGGACAATTCACACATTCTAAAAGTCAAAATTATTGGTCAAAATGAATAAAAATAAGGTAGCCAGCTGCTAGAAAAGACTTCTTGGAATGGTAGACGTTGCCAAGAATAACATGATTTTAGCTTTTTTCGACTGACTGAACTTTGCTGTCAACTTGCCATTAATTTTGACATAAAATAACCTGTAGATTTTCAAATAATTTTTTAAAATAAATAAACTGTTTTCCATGACTTTTTTTCACATGTATTGTAATTCTCGAAACAAACACAACAACGAGGGAAAGATTTGGTTATCAGCAGCTTAGCAAATGTCCCTCCATTTTCCGTTGGCTTACTGCACGACATGCAGCTTTTTCTCCTTTTTCTTCCTCTCGGTACAAGTTTTACTTGGCATTTGATACATATTTCCAGGAGTATTTTCTCTAACCTGTCCTTCTGGTTATTCTAACGGCGGAGATGGTAGCTGTTACCACATTGTAATTTACCAAATTCTTATAAAACGACCCCATTTTAGTCACCCACACCTGCTTCCAGAAATCAGGCTTACGATATTTGTGCCGCTGACAATGCTTACCTCTTCGACGTGCCTAATGCTTTTCAAAATAACGGAGTTCAACAGAGAGCCGGTGGCGCTTCAAGATTATGGCTGGGTCTTACCTGTACCCAAAGCAGTCAGACAAGCTGCCAATGGGATTATGGACTCAATTTGACTTCAAGTTCCTACACTAATTTTTACGCAGGTTGTTTTTATTCAAAAGTGTAAACAGGGTAGATTTTGGGTGGGGACGGGGGATTATTTCTGCTAAGCGATAAGAAAAAGTCATCGCACTGGGGACGGAAGTCCAACAGTGACTCAGCGGGACAGAAAAGAAATTGACTATTCACCGTAGAATATCCAATCGTATGATAATTGACCCTTCGCGGTGTAAAATCCAATCATAACCCGATATGTCATAACCGTTGGCCAATATTTCTTCCAGGACATCCTATCCCTGATGCTGGTCCCTGCGTCTATATGGAAGTCTCCAGTGGCTTTTGGTTAAATGGAGATTGTGCCCAAGTGAATATGACTTTTGGCTGTAAATATACACCGAATGTTCTGGGTAGGTCTAATTATATTCCAAAAATTCCGATTTTCAGCCCCGTTATGTTCTAGCAGTCGTATAAGTGATGTTGTAACATTTCGTAGTCAATGCTATTTCCCCGTAAACTCCTACGATTTTTATGATGCGGTCAATACTTGTAATTCTCATTGTGGAAAAGTGACATCTATCCATTCCCCGGGGGTTGGTTCCCTTTTTTTTAAAATTATAATTTTTTTAAGGAAAATGAATTCGTCTACAGTCTAGGTGCCAGTTATTCCAGCTATGACTCGTACACGTTTACGGGATTACAGTATGGTCCTGGATATTTTTCCCAAGATATCGGATCATCACCGACAACAACCCCTGAAACACTTTCTTACCATTGGAACGACAGTTCTATTGTAGATTATACAAATTTTGGTAGTTTTCAATTAAAATTCATGGAATTGGGTCCATTTAGGATACGAAAATCCACAAGATGGACAGTGTGTTGCCATGGCTTTGAAGCAAGATTTGTTAAAGATCGGCCAGTGGATAAATACTGATTGTAATGCGAGATTAACTGCTGTTTGTAAAAAAGGTAAGCAATTTTATGGAGAAAATATGGAATTTTCTAATGTGGTTTCCCTGGAAAGTTGCTGATTGACGGGAATTCACCCCAATTTCGAAAAAAATTTGACTCCCTTACAGACTTTGCGGTATTCGATTCGGACTAAAAACTTAACAGTAATCTCATTAAATACTTTTCAGATCTGATAACGGGCTGCGATCTCCCTTCAACTGTTCCTGCCACCTTAGCTCCATTGGAATGTACATCGCCTTATTTTTATTCTGGAAGTGGGACGGTAAGTGGCCTTCTCTTTAACGCAACTGCCCAGGTCTACGGATTCTGCTGATGGATTTCGCAACGATCCAAGTTTTCCGTGTACAAAAGAGAGCCCTTGCAGATCTATTCGCCTGGATATCCCCTCTCCAGTAATCAGGACAATTCCTGCGAATATCTAATCTCCGAAAATTCTGGTCATATAGCTTCTATCCATTTCCGAGAGCTAAACATGAACTACTACAGTAATATCACATTCTACAGCGGCATAACTGACACAGTTCCCTTTAAAACGTAAGCAATTTTTCGTATCAGTTGCAGATTTTCTAGAATCACTTATGACAATCAATGGAGCAGTCAGGATGTCTATTCTCCTACTAATATTATTCGAATGTATTATTATGCTAGGGCGGAGAATCCAAGTTCATGGGTTGCTGATTACGGTAATCGTAATAATTTCCCTGGATATGTGCAGTTTAGGATCAGACGCACCGATATATTCGCAGACTCCTATAGCAAGGACAACTGACCATGGACAGTGGACTAGATCTCCCACCACAACCTGGAATCCGTGGCTGACCACGGCGTCAACGGGATCTTGCGGAGGGAATTATTTTATCAGTGGAACGGTAAGTAGGAATCCTTATAGATGAAGGGCACTGGCGTACAAAGGCCACAGGGTAATTTCCGCGTCAAAGTTGGCACACGGCATCAATTTTGGCGCCGAAAAAATCTGTTTCTTTTTTTTCTGATTCATGTCCTGCGACCCTTACGTGGTAGACCTCCTCCTGATCCGCTTTTCTCCAGATCAAGAGTCCTAACTACCCGTCCAATTATCCACAAGTGACCCGGAACTGTACTTATTTCCTCAGCGCAGAGCAATCAATGTAAGAAATCTTTGGAACCCAGTTTTGTCTTATAATTCTTGACTTCAGAACCTGCATCACCTTTGACACATTCGATATCCGCTATTATGACTATGTCACTCTTTACGATGGACAAGATACCGTTGACATTTACAGTATAGAAATGGCCAGGTAAAATATTCCATATACACTGCAGTTCGCAGATTCACTGGAAATGATGGACAATCCGGAACTTATTGTACAAGTTTTTATCGCACTATGACGGTGGTATTTGAGACCTACAGCTACAATTTTGGATATGTGGAGGGATTCTCGGCTAGATTTGCTGGTTAGCTTCAATTGACAAGACGGAGGTTATGATATTTCAGCTAGTGCTGCTCAACTGAATGGATCGATCACGACAGCCTACCCCTACACATGGAAGCCGAAATAAGATGAAAATTGAAATAACAATACTTTTACTTTCTTATATTCTTTTACAACAGATAGTGAACATACAGCTGAGCAGCAAAGCAGACTCATTACTGAATGAATTTTTCCACCGTGTTCGAGTTTCCCCAACGCGTCTTCGGTAAAATCTGCCAATTTCTGTACGGTGACCACATTTTCATCGGTAAAATCTGCCAATTCCTGTACGGTGACCACATTTTCATCGGTAAAATCTGCCAATTTCTGTACGGTGACCACATTTTCATCGGTAAAATCTGCCAATTCCTGTACGGTGACCACATTTTCATCGGTAAAATCTGCCAATTCCTGTACGGTGACCACATTTTCATCGGTAAAATCTGCCAATTCCTGTACGGTGACCACATTTTCATCGGTAAAATCTGCCAATTCCTGTACGGTGACCACATTTTCCCAAATAAAATCTGCCAATTTCTGTACGGTGACCACATTTTCATCAGTAAAATCTGCCAATTCCTGTACGGTGACCACATTTTCATCAGTAAAATCTGCCAATTTCTGTACGGTGACCACATTTTCATCAGTAAAATCTGCCAATTTCTGTACGGTGACCACATTTTCATCAGTAAAATCTGCCAATTCCTGTACGGTGACCACATTTTCATCGGTAAAATCTGCCAATTCCTGTACGGTGACCACATTTTCCCAAATAAAATCTGCCAATTTCTGTACGGTGACCACATTTTCATCAGTAAAATCTGCCAATTTCTGTACGGTGACCACATTTTCATCGGTAAAATCTGCCAATTCCTGTACGGTGACCACATTTTCATCAGTAAAATCTGCCAATTTCTGTACGGTGACCACATTTTCATCAGTAAAATCTGCCAATTCCTGTACGGTGACCACATTTTCATCGGTAAAATCTGCCAATTCCTGTACGGTGACCACATTTTCCCAAATAAAATCTGCCAATTTCTGTACGGTGACCACATTTTCATCAGTAAAATCTGCCAATTTCTGTACGGTGACCACATTTTTATCGGTAAAATCTGCCAATTTCTGTACGGTGACCACATTTTCATCGGTAAAATCTGCCAATTCCTGTACGGTGACCACATTTTCATCAGTAAAATCTGCCAATTTCTGTACGGTGACCACATTTTCATCAGTAAAATCTGCCAATTCCTGTACGGTGACCACATTTTCATCGGTAAAATCTGCCAATTTCTGTACGGTGACCACATTTTCATCGGTAAAATCTGCCAATTCCTGTACGGTGACCACATTTTCATCGGTAAAATCTGCCAATTCCTGTACGGTGACCACATTTTCATCAGTAAAATCTGCCAATTCCTGTACGGTGACCACATTTTCATCAGTAAAATCTGCCAATTTCTGTACGGTGACCACATTTTCATCGGTAAAATCTGCCAATTTCTGTACGGTGACCACATTTTCATCAGTAAAATCTGCCAATTTCTGTACGGTGACCACATTTTCATCGGTAAAATCTGCCAATTTCTGTACGGTGACCACATTTTTATCGGTAAAATCTGCCAATTTCTGTACGGTGACCACATTTTCATCAGTAAAATCTGCCAATTTCTGTACGGTGACCACATTTTCATCGGTAAAATCTGCCAATTTCTGTACGGTGACCACATTTTTATCGGTAAAATCTGCCAATTTCTGTACGGTGGCCACATTTTCCCAAATAAAATCTGCCAATTTCTGTACGGTGACCACATTTTCATCGGTAAAATCTGCCAATTTCTGTACGATGACCACATTTTCCCAAATAAAATCTGCCAATTTCTGTACGGTGACCACATTTTCATCGGTAAAATCTGCCAATTTCTGTACGGTGACCACATTTTCATCGGTAAAATCTGCCAATTTCTGTACGGTGACCACATTTTCATCTGTAAAATCTGCCAATTTCTGTACGGTGACCACATTTTCATCGGTAAAATCTGCCAATTTCTGTACGGTGACCACATTTTCATCGGTAAAATCTGCCAATTTCTGTACGGTGACCACATTTTCATCTGTAAAATCTGCCAATTTCTGTACGATGACCACATTTTCCCAAATAAAATCTGCCAATTTCTGTACGGTGACCACATTTTCATCTGTAAAATCTGCCAATTTCTGTACGGTGGCCACATTTTCCCAAATAAAATCTGCCAATTTCTGTACGGTGACCACATTTTCATCTGTAAAATCTGCCAATTTCTGTACGGTGACCACATTTTCATCGGTAAAATCTGCCAATTTCTGTACGGTGACCATATTTTCATCGGTAAAATCTGCCAATTTCTGTACGGTGGCCACATTTTCCCAAATAAAATCTGCCAATTTCTGTACGGTGGCCACCGTACAGACTTGCATCTTCTTTGACACATTCCAACTCCGTCCACATGACCGCTTTGCTCTTTACGATGGTCAAGATACAGGGCTTGTAATTGCAAGGTACTCTTTTTTCAGAACTTCGTACGGTTTAGAATTTAGACAGGTACACGCGCGTTAGAACCCGTAACGGTTAAAACTGTCCTTTTCTAAATCGCACAAAGTTCTGAAAAAGGGCACCTTGTAATTTCCTAGTATTTGACTACTTATTTTTATGGATATTTCTTTTCAGCTTGTCGGGTACTTACATACCTCAAGGAGTTTACTGCACAAGGTACTATGACATTATGACTGTTCGTTTCTACAGCTATGACTACACTTATGCAAATGTCATAGGATTTCAGTTCAGATATGCTGGTATTCATTGGATCGAAAGAAATCATCCATTTCAGCTAATCCTGAGCAACTGATAGGAACTACGGTTAATCCAACGGCGTATCCCTACACTTGGAAACCGAAATAAGTCTGAGAAAGTTAACTTATGCAAAATGCAAATAAATCATTTTTGTGTTTCCATTGTTTTTGAAAATGGTGACAATTCATTTAAAAATAGTAACCTGACAAAGAAAATGTGGCTACAACTGTTTTCAAAGATCAAGATCTCGTAAATTTGTGCCCGCACCATGTTGGATTTTGTTCTAGCGCTAAATAGTGTACCCGAGCACCTCTATTGCTTATCTCCCACGTGCCGACCTGTCCTTTGAGGTCAGTCGCACATTCTCTCTGCCGCAGTCCAATGACCGATTGCCATTCGTCAACATCGGTGAGAAATTGCCATTTTCTCCGCATTTCTTGGCCCTTTTTAACTATATGAAATTATATTTTGCTTTTTTCTTCAGGTGAGGCATTCATTATTATTTTTAGATTTTTAATTTATCATTCAAAAGCGTTTCCGATTCAAATTAATGGGAAAAGGGCGCGAAAAGCGCAGCGCCCCAGTAGGCGGAAATAAGAACTGCGCTTCGCTTTTTTGGCCACTTGCAACCATTTTTGCGCTATTTTATAGTTATTTATTTACTCTAGGCTGTGCTCTTAATTTTCATTATTTTATTAATAAAAATAAAGTCAATTTTCAGAAGAAGAGCCTTTTATCGCTCCGATATGGCAGATCCTCGCCCTCTCCGACTTGAAATTCGATTTGACGAGAAGAAAAACGTGGGTTATCGTAATTTTTTTATTAGAGCTTTTAATTTTAGCAATATGTTCGATCTTTATTTAAAAATGATGGAAAAACTGAGACACAGATAATGCTGGACGACGTGGAATTCTATATGATAAATGTCAATAGCGTCGTTATTGTAAGTTTTTTAATTTTTCAAAAATAGCGGGAATTTCAGGAAGCCACCCAAATTTGTTTAAATGAAATATGTTCCGTTAAATGCGAAAAAGAAAAATGTCTTAAACAGCTGTTCCACTATAATATGAACCGAAAAATTGTGGTCAATCTCCGGGTCGAAAGCCAAACCACCGAAGAATTATGGGAATTAATCATCAACTCGTTTCAATTTATGATTTTAACTGTTAGAAAATTGGATACAGAGCAAATTCGACAGTTGGCTTTGGAGCAGGTACCCTACTTTCCCAATATTTTGACTTAAATTTATTTTCCAGAGATGTCACGCCCTTGAAATTGAAGACGAGATTGATTTCTCTGAATTAGAATATGATATGTTGATAGAATTTCAAGATTTGTATTTCCATAAGATAAAAGAAGATGATGGAGCTGTGACCAAAATGTTTAAGAAATTTTTACAGGTCAGTTTGTACATGTTTTATGGGTTAGCAGATAGAAATCACCACGAAAATACCCGAAATTGTAAAAAAAATCGCAGAAAAATATCTTCTATCCTCAGGAAATTAGCAAAAATCTGTGATTATGGGCGGGAATTGAACGTATGTCATGAATTCAAAGCATCGTCCAAAATGCAGCGTACTGGTCCAAGTTTTTGAGCAAAAATTCTCTGGGCAGGGGGAACTTTTTGTCTCAAGGGGAATCAAACCCTTTTGACTTTTGAAACCACTGAAAGACTTTTGAGAGCACAAATCCAGCGGTATATTATCCTAACCCCTCGTCCATGGATCCACGAGCACTCTTCTGTTTTCTGGCTTTTTCAGTCCAAACAATCCATTCAGAGGCTTATTTCACTCGTTTTTACCTTATTCTTTCAGCAAATGAAGAAGAAAAAGCACTCAGGCAACTTGGAATTCCTCCGTGAATCAGAGACGACGACTTTGACCGACTTGGTCCTCCAGAAGAATCACGAACTTGGCCTGAAGGAGCTCTGCAGCCATAGATCTTTCGCCTTCTACAAGATGAGTATCAACACTGAAAAGATGCTCCTGGTCCACGTTGGAACGCCGTTTATCCTCACAGTGGTGGAAAAGAAATGGCCGCTGGTTATAGCCAAAATTGTCGAACTGACTTTTGGATCAGAAAAAGAAGCAGAAGCCTTAGCGATTATGGAATCTTCGGGTCTTTTTGCCGAAGGACAAGCGGCTTTTAGCCAAGAACAATTGGAAGATTTCTTTAAAAATTTATGGGATAGTTTAAGTTCAGAATAATTATATTTATTTTTAATAATAAATTGTGTGGATCACAAAGTTTTTTTGAGTTTTGGCACAAAAAATAAGACAAAAATGGACAGATACCCGGGTATTTTGACTAGGTTACCCTGTTGAGAATTGAAGCATCGGATAGGAAAACGGAGAAAAAATGTGGAACAATTGAGCAGTTCAATTATTTTGAGGCGTCATTGTGCTTTCCGAGGATTTCCTGTAACGTCTTGGACATGTAGAACGGTTTCTCCGCACTGCCATCGTTCTGCTCGGAGTCTTCCACTGAAAATTTGCATGGTTTTATACTTGTTTAAAACTTACAGAAGCAGATGAAAGTAGTATCCACTGCCATTTCGTAGACATCAAAGAACAAATCAGCCATGAAATAGCTACCTGAAATTCGTGGCCATTATTATTGCCCACAGAATTTTCTCCTTACCAATAACAACAATTATAATTGGCACAAAGTAATAATACAACTCGACTCTGGGAATGCCATTGACTGTCCATTGACCGGAAAAGAAGAAGAACCCAACGACACCTAAAAATTTGGGTAATTTCCGAGTTTAAACAGGAAAATCCTACCCATTCCCACGGTAATCATAGCTTTTCCTATGAAGAGAAGGATTCCGGCCACTTCGTTGACCACAACAGTCCGGACAACATTCCTGGTAAGGAGGAGGAATGACCGCTTGGCAGAGGAAAAGAAATTTTGCCCGTAGATGGCCATCATAATGTAAGCATTTTTGGTAAGGAATTTTAGGAAAACTTCCATGCACCAGAAACAGCATTTTAGCATCCTGAAAATGGGACTTTAGGCACTAGAAAGGGAATTTAAAAACGTATTGGTCTAGCTAATAAAAAATTAAAAATACCGCTAAAAACAGCAGAAAATTCTGGATCGAATGAGTTTGATTTCAGCTTGACACGCTGGAAAAATGGACCAGGATTCTGGGCGCGTCGATGCCCAGCGGTTTCGCAAACTCCGACGGCAAGTAGCGGAAAGTGGGACTCATTCGACTCAGAATTTTCTGCGGATTTTGATACTACTTTCCCGATTTTTAGAATCTCATTAAAAGGCATATTGTACGCTATTTAATGAAAAAACTCACCCGAAAATGACCTTGATTACTGTATTATTAGTTGTATTCATTTTCTTCTCCAAATATTCCAGTATTACCCTAATAATCTTCACCAAGGCGATGATCAGGGACCCAAAGGCTAGGGAACCAAGATTGTAGCGAACAGCTCGACCAAGAGCCCTCAACACCGGGAAAGATGGCACATCCTTATCCTTATCCATAGCCCAATAATGAGAAGCAAAAGCCCCAGCCAGGGCAATGTCACCGAGAGCTGTGACAAAGCAACTGATCCAGAAAAAGGCAAAAAGATTGTAGAGTTGGAGCCAGAAAACGGCGTCTTCTTTCTTTTGGATCCCCATGTAGACGCAGGTTTGATCAACGGTGCTCAGGGAACAGTCACATTGACGGCTGGTATTAGTTGGCAGCTGTCCAGGGACAGTGGAAACACGGCAAATTTCTTGACCAGAAGACGCCAACCAAATACAGACAGAGCCCCAGAGAATGAAGACGAGAAGATGGAGAACGAAGGGGAACAGCGGGAAAAGCAAAGTAGACATCATGTGACCAACTGCTCTGAAAATTTAAAAATAGTAGGGCTGGACAGCGATTTTGTTGGCAAAGTGTACAGTAACTTACTTGCTCGATTCTTCAATGAGCGCCACAGCTATGGCTATCCTCTTCCGTACGAAAATGATAACCAGTAGGAAAATAGCCAGGAGAATACTGACAGCAATAGCAATGACCATCCAAGTTGTTGGCATTTCAAAATAGACACTGAATACCGGGCTGAAGCTGTAATCATTGATGGCTCCAGCAGCCCTTAATTTATTCCATTTCCACCAACTGTAACCGCATCCTAAAATCTTTTCGTGTTAGGAGCCAAGGCACAGTACCTGCTCCCAATCCAACGAGGACGATTAAAATGGATGTCCAGATCATTAAACCGCCCAGAATTCTCATAACAACGGTCCAAATGAATGCGAGAAGGCCGGCGATGCCAATCATTGCGAGGACTTGCCACCAAGTTTTGGACAAATCGTGGGCGATTTTATTCAGGACTGATTCTTGGTTTACGACGTTTTGAACCACTCTAGATTACGATAATTTTCTTTAAATAGGAGCTTACCCAGTATTTTGAACAGCTTTATCACTAGGAATTATCCCGCCATCATCTCCCAAAGTTCCTCTCAAAGTGTCCAAGGTAAAATTTCCTTTTTGTAAGTCATTGAGCGTATCAGCTGCACCAACGATTGCTGCAGGAATACATCTTCCCAGTACTAAAAAGGTAATATTTATTATTGGGCGCCTTACCAGCAGCGGATTTAACCGTGTAAGCAGTACATTTCCCCGCCTGGACATAAGGCTTTAGCTCAAGGAAACTGTTAATCCGACTGCGATCCACGTCATCGGTACAGTAAACGTTATTCTTGAATTTAGTAGCAAAATCTACAGAATTTTGGAGTTGGAGATAGGAAAAATATTCGACTGGGCACTCAGCGACACAGATCTGGAAATGCGGGAATATTCCAATGATTAACGGGTGGAATTCAAAACTTGGGAGTTCGACTGGATTTTTGCTAATATTTTGGACCATTCGTATCCCAGGTGCATAAAATTCAAAAAATCGTACCTGCGACGTCTGACATCCTCCCAGAGCTGTGGTGTAGGAAAAACATTTGGTAATATCAAAGTACAGCAGGTAGGGTTTATTTCTAAATAAAGTTTTGGTACCATCATGGATTTTTGGGCTTACACGAGGTTATAAGCATTTGGTCGAGATCCGCCACATCGTCTACCCAGAGAATCTGTCGGAGTTATCAGTCGTTCAGGATCTCCCCACATGAGACCTAAAACTCAGCTATTCTTTGTCAAAAATCAAAATCTTACCAATTCCAGCAACAACAGCCCATCCCGCCGTAAATACCAAGAATAGAAAACAGCAAAGGACGTCGGTACAGCCTCTAGAAATTATAAATTTAGGTTTTCGCAGTATTCAACCTTTTTGTGTTCAATTGTGGATTATGTTTCTTATAAACTTTTCCCGGTTTCAATCGGAATCCTGCTTTATTTCCCCGTTTATCTTTTATCTCCTCATAAACTTCTGCCTCCTGTTCGGTGAGAACATCCCCAATCGCTGGTGGAGGTATGTGAGTAACCGAGGCATGTACAGGATTGTGCGCCGGTTGTACTGGTGGAGGACTCCAAGAATATGGCGGCGGAGGAAGGGAGTATAATTCTTGTGGTGGGGCGGATGGATAGATCCTTTGCTGTTGCCTCATTACCGCATAATCTGACGGAAATTACTAGTAAAAGAAGCGGGAGTAAAGACGAGAATCAACAATTTTGGAGAGCTGGTCAAAGGGATGAAGCGCGCGTGGACACAAATCGTGTGAGCCGCCTGTCGGGTTCGAGGGAACAAACAGTGACTCATGGGACTCGCTTATCCTAATTGAGGACAGAGGATTTTTGTACGGGGAAGTGAGTAAATACGATAAAAAAGGCCAAAATGGTCAATTTGAGAGGAATTCAGGGATTGGGAACAAAAAAAAGATCGCCTGCCCTTTTTGACCAATATCTCTTCGAGAATTAATGCATTTGACCCTCGGGAAAACCTTGAGGTCTCAAGAATTTGACCAAAAGAAAGAAAATGCCATAACTGCGCGCCTTCTGTGTCCTCTAACATTTGCAGAACTGGTTGACTGCCGGTCGCGAGTGCCTTAAATGACCACCGCTGGGTAAAGATAGATTTAATTGGAATTTGAAGAGGATTTTGTGCACCGTAACAAGAAAATGTAAAGTAAATTTAAAAGGAATATATGATTAATGATTTCCAGCGGAAAATCGTGGGATGCGCTCATTTTCCTCCGGGAAATCGTTAAATTATTGATTTTTATTTAAAAATCACACCGGTAAGTACGAAAATATCATGAATCCCCGGTATAATAGAAGAATAACACGGTGAGCAAGGAAAAAGAGGGAAAAATGAACTGTTACGCGGGATTTTCAGCAAATTTGTACTAGTTCTTTTGGATTACACAAAAAATCGTCCTTTCCTCTTTAAAGCAAGCGGCCAAGAGCAAAGAAGCATGCCAAAATGATGAGAAACCGTTTGAATAATGAGACAGCCCGGCGAAGAACAATAAAAACTAGTCGTGTTGTTACGCATCGCCATTCGTGTGGTGGCTATTGTCCGGAGTCCATAATCTGCCCGGAAGCAACAACCTATTCACGAACAGCAGCGGCCGGCCGTGTATGACTCAGATGTCAGTGTTCTGGTCAGCGGCGGCTTTGTTTACTTTTCTCTCCGGGCTCGTTTTGTTGGCCTGAGATGGCCATAGTTACGATTTTTTGGGGTAAAGGGTCATTTAAAGAGGAAATTAGAATAGAAATAGAGGAAAACAGCGGAAAGTGGAAAGAATCCAGTTTGAACAGGCCAGCTTGTGACAGCTGCCGGAGGGTAAAGTTCTGACGTCAAAGCGACAAAAAGAAAACTGAGAAGAGACAATAACTCGAGTAAAACTCCCAGTAAAATCTCCCTTTAACGGAAAAAAAAGGTGAGCTATTGGGTTACGACTACAATTCCATTTGTTGACTGAAAGTAGCCGCCACCCCCTCGCCGAGGTGTGACCGACCAGTTCAAGGACAGGAAATGAGGACAAATGGGATGGGAAGGATCATGTTCCCCATTACAACATTGGATTGTACACCTCATTTAAAGAAAAACTCAAGGGTAGATATGATGGCAATTGCAGCGACGAGAGAAGTGAAAGCACCCTCGTTTTGATTGTGTCTTGGAGGACGGCGCCGGCCGTGGTAATTTTCTAGAGTAATTTAAAGGGGAAGGCCACTTTTTTGAAGGTAAAATCGCGTCAGAACCTAATTGCTAGTAAAAAAAATGGCGGTAAGGACGGAAAAATGGGAAATTCTTGGCATTTCAAGAGAAAAAACAAGGGAAAACAGAATTTTTGCGCTGTTCCGAGGTTTTCCACGGATATTCCTGGTAGATTTCAGCCTTTCCAATCATCTTCTTTAAGAAAAGGTACTGCATGTTATAAAATATAGTTAAATGGGCGTAAAAAGCGTGTTTCAGTCTAAAACAAAACAAACAAGACAATTTTACCAAATTTTCACCGAAAATCAACAGCAAGGAAGCAAAAAAACGCCTGAAAACGGGTAATTTCAAGGTTTCCGACCTATTTTTACCACTAAAACTCACTCCTTTCCCTAATTTCTAGTTAAAAAGTCATAAAACTAAGTGTTTTCACTTCAACAGAGCCTGTTGACCTCCTAGAGGGCAACTTGAAGTACTCAAACTGATAATAAGTGTCGTGTTTTGGTGTTCTTCCTGTTCAAATGAGAGGAAAATCCAGTTTCCTGGTCATGAACTGTTCCACTTGATGGTTATGTAATTGGCCCACGTTTTATCCTATGACGAAGTAAGAATAAAAGGGAAAAAGAACAGCGCCAATTGCGTAGGAATTAATAATGAGATGAAAATTTGAATTAGCGGGGAAAAGGTCACATGAAGATGGAAATATTCTCAGGTTTTCGACAAAAAGGAGACAATGTGAGAAAGTGGATGCCGTATGCGTCAGCGCCCGAGGGAGAAAAGCAGCGAGAAAACAGGATCCAGCGAACGAGACTAATCATATGCCATTGATGTTCGCTTTGTTGCGTTTTCGTCACAGAGATATTGGCAAAAATCCTGCGGACAAACTGGTTGGATCGAAGGTATTGGGGAAAATCTGTTGGGAGCTTCCGGATATCGAACCCGCGACCTTTGGACGTCCATCCTCACCACTGGTTCATGGACGCTCCTGGATTTTCCAGATTACCTCCCGAAATAAAAAATTGAGGAGATTTTCTAGTCAAAAATCACCTGCTGGACCAATTTAAATGACACTTTTCATCTTATTTCCCTTCAATTTCCCGATAATAACGTAAAAACAGAACTCACCGTCGATTGAGGCTGATTTCACTCATTGGATTGTTCGTATCTTTGGCTGAAAACGATTTTAGTACGGCTGATATATAAAAATAGTGCGGTGGGCTCGAGAATCTCATGGGAAATGACTGCTAGTCGATTCCCAATAGCTATCTCACGATAGGTGTTACTATTCTTGAGACCTGTCTGGGGACTTCGGATTAAAAGATTTTAGCTGGTGATTGAATAGAGGAACAGGCGGAATTTGAATTTGATTTTATCCAAGCAAAAGTCCTATGAAGCGCAGGAAAGGCGAGTTTTACATTTTTGCGCTTCCAGGTCTCACAGCGTCCTTTTCAACTGGGAGGAGAAATGCGAATTGTCACATGGGAACCATGTTGAACCGAAACTCTTGACACGAAAAGCAAACTATTACAGAATCTCCCAGAAATTACAAACATCATTCAGAGGTTCCGAAGCGAATTTTGGTCTTTTCTATCAATTTTACTTCTCAGTCCAATCTAGCTGGCATCCTAATTTTGTTCAGTCGCTTCGAGAGCCTCAAACTAGATTTCAGGTCCTTGATTTTTTCTTTCTATTCCCAGTCAAAAATTCCAATTACATCCATTGAAACGCAGAAAGTTTTGAAAACATTTCCCACGCTACAGCTAAAAAATATTGTCATGATTTTCCCCCGCAAATTTTATGGCTTCTCGCATTGACCCATTATACTTTTAGTACTTTATTGCCCTTATTCTGTACTTCTTTATAATCACCGCATTCCGGGCTTTTTTACCGGGGTAAAACCTGGGATTACCCGGAAATTGAACAGTAATTGGGACTTACCAACAGAGACGGTTGTTGTTTTCATCGCTACGGCTTCCTCGTTGTTTTCCCGCCTTTTCTGAAAAATAAAGGCTCAAAAATTGAATAATGAGGAAGGAGGGGAAAAAGTCAACGAAGCGGATGACGACGGAAAAGGTGACAAGGTCGCCATGGCTGCGAGCTGACACTTTGTAATCAGGCGTCCGATTATTATGAAAGTCGACTTTTCTGCAGTCAATTAGGAGGCGGAGGCCCGTTGTCAAGGAGGAAAAAGGGATGAGAAAGGTTGACGAGAATCTAGCCTGACGTAGAAAATGACGAAAAGTCGAGCAAAAAGCCGTATTTCAATGGTAGAAGTGGTTTATTTTGTTTAATCGAGTAGGCGACGACAATATGACAATGCGAGAGACGCCGCCCGTATTGAAAAGCTATTGATATTCTGAGCATATGAATCCCTATGTTCATATTATCATTTCCTTGAAAAATATGGGCATTTCTCCATGAAAAAAAGTAGTTTTTACGTCATTTCGGAATACCCTGTTGAGAATTTCAACAGAGGGAATCATCCATGGTCGAGTGGAATCCAAAGAAGGTTCGAATCAAGATTTTTGTCAATGTTCTGAACAAACGCTTGTGCCTGGATGCTCTTTTTCAAAGCAAAATGCTTCGTTTTCCTCAGAAAATTTATGACAGCGGCAATCCTTTTCAGGAAGATATACAGAAAAAAAATGTATAATTTACGTAATTACAACCAGAATAATAATGCCAGCAATAATCAGTAGTCCAAAAATTACAATAAATGCTATAATCCTGCACCAGGAGAAGGCGTGTGGTTTTTGTATGGACTGCTCACAATATGGACAATTGTACCGCTTATGATGTCTACCTGGAAACTCCTTTAAATAAGGAAACAAAAATTAAAATACTCACAAATTCGATGCTGTAGACCGTGTCGCCGTAGCCATTCATTATTATGCCACCACAAAATATCCGGCGGTTTTGTGTCTTTGATATAATACGGAAGGGTAAGTTCTGTGTCGATTGGAGTAGCTCTTATCCTCATTTTTTTAAATTTAAAACGACTAGGAAATAAAGAGGAACTGGAAGATTATGCCAGTAGGCAACTGCACTCAAGTGTCACACGTGCCAACCGGATGTCTGTTTGTTCTTCTGTTGACATAAGGGTTAGGGGTTCACAGCGTGTTGACCCTTGGAATAGATGGCAGAGAAATTTGTAAAATTTCTCATTTTTGCCAAGAAAGCGGTTGTTGAGCAAAGCTGTGCGTTATCCGCTTGTATAGAAAAGCGAAAAACGCCATCGATTGTATTAATTTCTAGTTCAATTTCCCATCCTTCTCCTTTAGAATATCTCCATGTTTCCACTAACAAATCTTCCTCCAGCTCTCCTCGAGCAGATAATCAAAAAGGTATCGGCTCTTTTAATTTTATTTAAACGAATTTCAGCTCGAGGGGAAGAGTTATCTCCGCCTGCAGCAGACATGCCGATATGTGGCTGAATTTATCCAAACAAATCAGCATATTGAAGTCTATCTCCAAGTAGAGTGTAAATTCAGAATTCCGCGGGCGTATGAGTATGAGACAAGATTCCACCCATATTGGCTAATCCTCAATGGTAGAAAAATCAGTTGCCTGAATCTACAAAGTTTATATGGAGTTCGGATTGCTGCTTTCATGCCTCCTCCGGGTAAGTTATCAATTTTTAAATTTATTTACAATAAAATTTAGAAATAGAAGATAGCGATCTGGAAGAGGTTTGCAATACCTTGAGGACACGCAGAATTACTGCCCAAGAAATGGATATGTCAGGATCTTATGGCAATTTAAGACTGACAAAAGAACAATGCTCACTTTTGTTTACAACTCTACAACCTACGCGATTCTCATTGGACAGCATTGGGTCCAATCGGTTCGAAGCTATTCTGGATTGCAGACAGCAGATAATGGTAGGTTTCCATGTTTTTTAAAGTGTAAATCCGCCGAAAGGGAGATGCGCCCATGGTTAGCCCGAAGAATAGTAATTCAAAGATCGCGGGTTCAAATCGCCTAGTCGATGAAAAGTTTATTTTTTTTTCGCTCAGCTCGCAGGATCGACTCCTAGCCAAGTACTGAGGGTTTTTGAGAGTAAAATATGTGTAAAATCACTTGCATTTCCAGGAAAGAGCTACCATATACGTTGAAGCGAATGACGGCGTCGACGCGGCGACACATCTCCTTCCGCGATTTCAACATGTACAGATCCACATTGACTATAGGTTGACCCAAAACGAGCGGTTCTCCGAGACCATTCTAATCCTGGAGGTAATATTATTTTGTATAAAATTTTAACAGTTTTTTTTTCAGTTTTTACGAGTCACCCCATTGCCTAAGCTACAGTCCTTTGAGTTTTATGCTCGATATTATGAAGAAAGGCCATTACCATCTATTGAGGAAGTGGTTGAGAAGTTCAGCGATTTTCAAGCAGTGGCGAAGAAAGGACCGAGAAGTATCCCATTTACCATGAAGTGTCGACTGGGTACTGCAGGATCTTGTGACATCCGAATAGAAAAAGATTCGATGAATATTCTCTATCCCTCTGTTCCTTCTTACCGTACATTTCGATGAAATTACAATAAACTGTTCATTTTTTATTTTTCTGAGACTAGGAAATTAGACGGCACACAAACAATAAAATAAAACCCTTGCCAATGTTTCCCGAAAAAAAAAGACAAAGCTCTGACGAAATAGATTTATTATTTCAAGCCAAATATCCCAAAATGATAATGAAGGGCAAAAGAACGATGGAGATGACTTTTCCTCCACTTGTGTCCCAATCTGAATCTAAATCATTGTACATTCCAAAAGTTCCATTGGGATAATTTGTGATTTCAGTCGTTGTAGAGCTGTTTGTCGACGTGGTGATACTTGTCGTTGTAGGCGGCGAGGTGGTCGTCGTCGTTGGGCTGGTAGTTGTCGTCGTGGTAGCTGTGGTTGTACTGGTAGTAGTCGTTGGAGCAGTGGTGGTGGTTCTCTCTGTTGTGGTAGTGGTCGTAGTAGTTGTGGTCGTTTTTGTACTGGCAGTTGTCGTTGGAGCCGGGGTGGTAGTTTTTTTCGTGGTCGTTGTTCCTTCTAAAAAAGGGAAAATAATATAGTGTAATCAGTTTTCGCCGGGAAATGGGCGCTCTGGGATCTGCTTGAAAATCAGGCAAAAATTTTGAATTTCCATTCATGTTTCTCTGCAAAATTGGAAATTGACCATAACTTTTGATTAAAAATTCTAGATAGAAGCCAAATTACCAGAAAATGATTAGCCAGACTTTTAAAAACTATCGTTGGAATAATATCTGACCCCGAAAAATGTGAAAATAACCCACCTCCTTCGGTCTGGATATCTCCATTTCCATGCGCAAATAGCCTGAGATATTGCAAATTGTTAGCGGTCAGGAGCGGATTTTTCCGAACGACCAGTACGATATTTTTCCATATTGCCTCCTGTGTCCCCAGTTGAATCATCTTCAGCTTACGATTTTCTTTAATTTCCAGCAGACCTATAATAAATTTTTCTGTAGTCTCAGGTATTTCAATCGTTTCCAACTGATTATTATTATTTATGTGCACTTCTAGAAATTCTTTTAAATAAGTAGAAGAGCTCCAAACCTAGAAATGCAAAACCATTGCAAGATTTAGTGAAATCCAACGTGGACAAGGCCTTATTCTCAACAATATAAAGTTTTGAGTTGCGCCAGAGCCATTCATATTTCGTTATTCGAATGGTATGAAGTTTAGGATTTTTTGAAATAGTCCAGGTATGTCCTTCAGCCTTTTGAATTATGTTATCAGCCTCTAATTCAAATATTTCCAGATTTTTATTTCCACTAATGGTCAAATATCCTCCACCATAATATTCTGCCTCAATCTTGATTGATTTCAATTTTGGATTTCCCTTTATTTCCAAATTGCTGGTATCCACAATCAAACGTTTAAGATTTCCCTTGAAGGTAATTCGTTCCAGTTTTGGATTATTTGAGATAATCATTTCTGAAAAAGGCTTTAAAATCCTTCAAGATCCCGTACTATTCCATTCCAGACGATCAACCTGTATATCCAATTCAGTCAGCGAAGTGCCAATCACTTCGACGTCAATATCCCAGATCATACCAAGACCCTCGGAAATGAATTTTAAAAAAGCGTCTTTAATGGTATCATCTATCCGAAGAACATAACCAGGACTAAAATGCCATTCATCACAATCATGAATTGCTCTATCAAAATGACCATCAGCCTGCGAACCTAAACTTTTATATTTTTTGATGGTTTAACGGTCTAGAGGGCTTACACCAAGGCGGGTTTGGCCTTGGACCATTTTGTCTCAGTCGTCGATTTAGCAAGGAATTATTAGATAGCGATTTATCCGACAGACGAACCGCACCACGGGAAATGGCTTCTTCGGGAGGAATCAGCTTCTCCACCGGCAGGCTGACAATCAGATTGGGAATGACACTCACAAGGGAATGTTTTTTCCTTAGGTTGGCCTTTTCGATTGAGACCTACACCAATCGAAAGAGCATAAAAAATTAGGAAGGGTAGTGGTTTTCGATTTTCCTGCGGACCTCTGGCTGAGTGACACGGAGGTCGAGAAAGTTGAGAAATTTTTGGAAAACTCCTGTCGAAAAGGAAACAAGAAAAGCGAAAAATAAAAATATGAAGCAATGGCCTAGTGGATAGTTGTTCTACTTATAAAATTTTTGTTTTTTTTGTCACTCACGAGTTCGAGGTCCCCATGGGCCAGGACAATTTTTCTGTTTTTTTTGTTGTAAAAATGGGGACGGTGTTGCATTCATTAGAGAGGGCTGCCTATCGTGTAGAACAATGTCCTCGAGTCTTTCTTTAATCAAAAATCAGAGATAACAAGACAACGCTTTGTATATCTCACGGAAAAAAAAGAAAAATTGTGCTGGCCCATGGGGACCTCGAACTCGTGAGTGACAAAAAAACAAAAATTTTATAAGTAGAACAACTATCCACTAGGCCATTGCTTCATATTTTTATTTTTCGCTTTTCTTGTTTCCTTTTCGACAGGAGTTTTCCAAAAATTTCTCAACTTTCTCGACCTCCGTGTCACTCAGCCAGAGGTCCGCAGGAAAATCGAAAACCACTACCCTTCCTAATTTTTTATGCTCTTTCGATTGGTGTAGGTCTCAATCGAAAAGGCCAACCTAAGGAAAAAACATTTCCTTGTCAGCTTCTCCACTTCATTGGCTACAGAATTGTTTCGATGGGTCGAATCGACGGCAATCGACGTCTAAAAGTAGCAGCGATTATCCAAATAAAATTGGGTAAAAATACCGCGAAGCAAATGAAAAGAAATACAGCCAGTCGCATAGAAGAGCAGATGATTGAATAACTGCAAAGGCTGCGGACGAACTGTTGTCAGTTTTTTAACCCGTTTTATCTTTTGACACGGATTTAACTGACAGAAAAATCTAGAAGGAAACGTGCTCATACAGTCCGGTCAAGAAGTATATAGCCACTCATTTTTTAACGGATACTCGATAAATATCCGGATCTCGTGAATTGAGATGTGCACCATTCGATTGCCCGTCATCAATTACCCCTATACCCAAGAGATCATCAATTTTCCTCAGCGTATTCCGATTTGACACCGATTTTTAGATAAAAGGCCAAAATCCCGCGGTCAAGAAGTATATAGCCACCTCAAAAAACCGCGTTCGCACGCTCAGAAACTGGTCAAAACAGTTCATCTGTCGTCTGGCATGCATCCATTTGCCCTTCTGTATTACCATGCCGCGCGGTACACATCTTTCTACTCAAGAAAAGGCAAAAATTGATGCCTGGAAGGACGTCGACCCTCCGCTGAGTAATCGCCAAATTGCGGACAAACTTGGACGTAGCCACGGTGTCATTGACAACTACGTGAACGACAGGAACGGATACGGCAAGAAGAAGCGTTGTGGTCGGAAAAGAATTTTGACTCCGCGGGACGACAGGCAAATCCAGAGGAAAGCCTCCAACAGCAAAATTTCTTTGGCACAAATCAAGCACGATATGGGGCTGGCTGTGTGCAAAAACACCATCAGGGATTCTTTGACACGCTCTGGAAACAGCGGAGGGTCGACGTCCTTCCAGGCATCAATTTTTGCCTTTTCTTGAGTAGAAAGATGTGTACCGCGCGGCATGGTAATACAGAAGGGCAAATGGATGCATGCCAGACGGCAGATGAACTGTTTTGACCAGTTTCTGAGCGTGCGAACGCGGTTTTTTGAGGTGGCTATATACTTCTTGACCGGACTGTACAACCAATTTTCAAAATTTTTCGGCCCGGCCCGAAAAATCCCCAAAATGAGAAGGGATGGCAAAAAGAGCGGCGCCTGAATCTGTTGAAAAATAAAATAAATTCAGAATTGCCCACATTTTCAGAGAAGAAACAAGCAAGAAATTAAAACTGTGAAAAAGAAACAGATGAAAACAGCAGAAATAGCTGGGAAGATTTTATTTCAATCTCAATATCCCAGAATGACGAGCGAAGACAAAAGGATAATCGGGATGGCTCTTCCTCCGGTCGATGACGTGTCGTCGCTGTAACCTCCACCTGGGGAGATTAGCGGCGGCAACGGACCCTCTGAAATACAAAATATACATTTATTTCAACCAAATTCATACCTCCATGCTTTTGGATATCACTATCATCATTTCCATATTTCTTGAGAGTTTCCAAATTTTTAGCAGGAAGGAGCTTATTTTCACGAATGACCACAGTAGTGTTAACCCATCTAGTCTGCTCTCCCAGGTCAATCGACGTTAGCTTGTCGTTTCGCCTAATTTCTAGCGTATCTACGCCGAATTGCGTTGTTGACTCGGGTATCTTGATGCTTTCCAAGTTGTCATTATTCAAAATGTGTACATCTAATAAAATAAGAATAAAAATGACAATAATAAAAAGAACCTGAAGGTCCAAAAATACTTCCTGATTCAGAAAAATCCAGCTGGGATAAGGCCTTGTTTCCGGTAATGTAAAATGATATGTGGGGCCAGAAATTGGCTGATTTTATGTTGATGCTGTGAAGTTGAGGATTCTTCGAAATAGTCCAAGTGTATCGAACTGTGTAGTGACTATGATTCACTTCGTTTAAGTCCAATTCAATAGTTTCCAGTTCACTGTTACTGCTGATTGTCAAATTGCCTCCAATAAATTGCTTTGCGTCGATCTTGATTGATTTCAATTTCCAATTTCCTATTATTTCCAAGTGGAAACTTGTTTCTACTGTCAATTCTGGGTTACCCTTAATGGTAATACTTTCCAGCTGTGGATTATTCGAGATAATCATATCTGAAAAAATGTATCGGTTATGCGCATCACATGCATTTATTAGAAGTGTTTATAAACAAATGTTATTGCAGCACTCACTTCCGGAAAGCTTATTTAAGTTCATATTGAATTCTGTAAGAGATGTGCTGCTCATTTCTACGTCCTGGTACCACCCATCCCAATTATTAGCCATACGTATCCATGTGTCTTTATTGGCATTATTTATCCGAAGAACATAACCAGGACTAAAATTATGTGAATCACAATTATCAATGATTTCGTGGAAATGATCCTCTGCTTGCATGCCTAAACATTTCAATGTCAATTTTCGGGCACTTGCAGTAAAATTAAATGTGAAATAACTTACACCATTCAGGGTTTGGTCTATCCCGTTTCAGTCGTCGGTTCAGTGAGGAATTATTAGACGGAAGACGAGCCATAACATTGGCGATGGTCCTCAGCTTCTCCACTTCATTGGCTACAGAATTGTTTCGATGGGTCGAATTGACAGCAATCGGCGCCTGAAAGTAGCAGCGGTTATCCAAATAAAATTGGGTAAAAATACCGCGAAGCAGACGAAAAGAAATACAGCCAGTCGCATAGAAGAGCAGATGATTGAATGACTCAAGAGACTGCGGATTGAAAAGTCAGTTTTTGAACATGTTTTTTACCACATTTTGTTATGTCAATTCCCACGTTTCCCGACAGAAACGGAGAGTTCTTTTCCAAGTCTCTACAATTCCAAAAGAGGATTTCTAAATGTAATCCAATTTATTCCACTGAGCATAAAAAACAACAGAAGGCCGATCAACATCCACATAAAAATCCGGGGTCAAAAGTATTAGAAGGGTCCCTTTCCACGACATTTTCCGGTTCGGGACCCGAGCGCACATGTACAGAATATCCTCTGATTGTGGTCAGCTCATTTCGTTCAAAAATCGTTGTTCTAGGCCCGCCTGTGAATGCATCTATGCATTTGGCTGTTATCCTGGTTTCTTTGGATCCTGGTACTGTTGGATTGACGTAATGATACATTTCGATCCATTGTTTTGGATTGTGTTTTAATCCCAGCTGTAGTCGACAAAATTTGGGCTCCTGGTTATGGGGAAGCTCGTGGCCATGGAGAAACTAAAAAAGATTTATTCTCACCAAAAAAAGAATAAAATTACCTGTACCAAGCCGTTGACTATGGCATTTAAATCATCAGTATGAGCATAACCGCCGGTGACCGCAAGCACTTGTAAATGTTGGATAACCAGAAGACGCTTTAGCATAGGAAGAGTCACATCTGGATTGGTGTCGATGTCGTCAAAAATTACACGTTTCTATAAGTTAAATATTTAACAAAATTCTGTTTATTCTATTTATGGAGTACTGAGTGAAGCACAGCAGTGATTTTTTGGGCACTTCTCTATACGCTGGGACTGTGAGCTTCTTTTACTTTGAAAGTGCTCCAAATTTTGTCAATAAAAAAGCTTAGAATCTCTTTTTTTTCATGGTCTTTGAATTAGACAAAAAGTTTCAGATACGGGCGAGATATCCATAACAGAAAAAGGAATGCAAGCTCGTTGGGTGCATTTTTGTCAATAATCTGCGTAATAGCCGATAAAAACTGACCAAAGTTGTAGAAAAAGCAAATGCATCAAATAAATGTTCATCTTTTATTTCCAATTTGACTCCCTGTGGCTTCAAAATATCCAAAAGTGCTGTGCATTGTTCCGTTGTTGCGCTGCCTTCCAAAAAAGAAAGGATTTCACAGCCAATACGGTGTTTCTCCAGCAATGTACAAATAAGTCCAAAATACATATCCATATCTGTAAAAGCCCAAGATTATGATTCAAATCAGTTCTCCTGACTTTGATGAGGTGCCGCTAGGGCAATTTTATTGAACCGTAATCCAAATGGGCAATATTTTGTGACAATCGGTTCCATAGTTAGAAAAGGTTCCAAACCATGTTCCATTTTTCTCCAAAAAGAAAGGATAAATGTCCCAAAATCAATATCATATTTCCATAAGAGCGAAACTTCCATTTCGAGAGCAATTCGTATATTTCGGTTATCATAAGACAAGTTGTCAATGTGCTTGCATGTTTGTCGCATGCGATAATGACTTCTGGCTTCCATCTAGAAAAATGTGAATAGAAAATAATTAAACAACGAACTTTTGTTAGGATGGCCTCCTGTAATTGAATGGGGAGATCACATATTGGAATGTAGGGTTTTTCCGGGCGGAAAAGGGAACAGAAACGACTCCAGAGGTCCATTCTAGACAATTGTAGCGCTAGATAGTATTCGAAAGCACAAGCAACTTGGATGTATATTGATTAGGGTGAAGGAGTCGCTTGTGATCGAAGGATTACCGGCAGATATAAGTAAGCAATTGTCTCATGGTAACTGGATTTTTCCTTTGTATTCTGACGGGAATTGAGCAAGCGACATTTGGATTATATGTCCAACGGGTTCATCACAATGCAACGGCCTATTTTTCAACAGAAACGATGCATGAGCTCTCAGATTTATTCCCCACTGCCCCAGGTAATAAAAGCGAATAAATTCTGTAAAAAAATAAGGGCTTTATTAAAAAATAAATTAAAAATAAATAGCAAAGTATCATATCGTTCAAAAGTCCAAATTTCCTCAGGGGCTGCTTGGAATTTTTCGACTTTTTTTGTCCCGCCAAATCAGAAAAATGGCAGAATTTCTCCTTCAATATCGGATATTCACCACAGTAATTCCACCATTTAAACTTATTTCAAACCATCTCCCAGTATCTCCGACTCGTTCTATGTTAAAAGCCGAAAATTTAGTCATAATTTCTTGTGTTAATGATGTTCTAGGCTCGGATGCTTGGTAGTAGACAAATGTGAAGGTTCTCAACACCCTGACTGGGTAGAATTGAAGGTCCTGAAGAAAAAATCTAAAAAAAGAGGAGTTCTTACATTGAGTGTGGCGGACATTTCTCCGTACCACCAGTCATCATTTCTGGCTCCCTTCACGTGGAGCGTAACATTTTCAAAAAGAGGAAAAAGTTGCTTGGCAAAAAGAAATGCGCTTTCTATTTCCATTCGAATTATTACAGATTTCTTTAAAGGAAAATTAAATAAAATTGGGAGAAAAACTCACAACTCCTTCTGAGTATAAAACGGCGTCACAGCGCTTAGACAACGTGCTGTCGATGTCAATTTCCGTCGGTCTTAGAATCTTGATCAATTCAGAGCAATCCGGCATTGTGAGATTCGACTCACAGCTAATTATCAAATTCTGGCATGTGATTCGATGATCTCGTAAAAATTCACAGAAACTTGGGCCATGATCGGTATCTGAAATGGTTAGAATTTGCACCGGTGAGAAATTGGAGAAGAATGGAAAAGGGCGTAATCAATCGACGGCACACAGTCAAAATATTTCCGGGTAGAAATTCGAAGTTTTAGCGCCGTAAACGACATCAAATGCTATTTTTGATATAGAAATTACAGGGGTAAAAATCTCAATAAATTGGGGGAGAGAATAACATGAAAATTTTCAAAATAAGGGCCTCCTTTCAGAAATCGGGCGTGATCATCCCCGAGATTAAAAACTTTTAGCTTTTGAGAAAGGTGGGAAAAAGAGGTTCGAATCTGAATTTTGGATATGTTGCAAAAATTGCTGGATCTGCGAAAACTGATACAAAAATTATTCAAAAAGTTTACGGGTACTGTTCTGGTACAGCCAACTGCAAATTCGAAAATTCGCTTCTGGATTTATGCACGAAATTACCGATGTTCCTTTCCGCCGAAATTTGAAAAAAGATCCCCATTTTTCTACATATGCATAAAAAATCAGAATCTAAAGTCTTTACCAAAAAAAATATAATTCAAATTCCTACCTCGATCAAATTCCAATATAGACAGCGTAAATCTATGAAAACTACGTAGATCAACAACTTTCGTTGTATATTTTCCGAAGCAGCAGAGTTGGACCAAGCCCCAGAAGCTGCGATAAGTATGCGTAGTATCCAATGCTGCTCGCTGATCCAATTGCTGGAAATATATTCAAAAAAAATTAAAGAAAATACTTACAATTTGAAATTGTGGATCTTGTTCTTTTTTATCCGGAATTTTATAAATAATTTTTAGATACCAGCGTCCTCTGACGATCATATGGCAACTATTTTGAGCTATTTCATCAATATATTTGCATGTTCTCCTCATTCGACAATAACTTTCTATAGAATCCAGCTGAAAATTATAGAAAACATAAAAAATAAGGGAAAATGACTTACTTTTGGCATAATTTTCTGTATTAAATCGGGGCAAACTTCACTCAGCCGGAAACCATCCGCGGTGGTAGGCATTATGGAGAAATTTGCTTTGTAGATGGTTAGGAAATAATGCTGACTATTCTATCCAAATAAATCGATAAAGGTTATCAGATTGCGAAAAATGTGCAAGTGGGTGCGAGTAATTACTAAAATTCCATCGAATCGAGCGGTGAGAAAATGCGCTCCAGTTTGCGCTGGTGGTTGTTATCTGCTGGGACAAAAAGCGACGAATATTTGCACAGACCACGCATTATTTTGGAAAATATACAATTTTTGGAGTTTCTAAATTTTTACGAGGGTTACTACTGAAAAAGCCATAATATGGTCAATTTCAGCTGTGAAATGCCCTGCAAAATTGGTATTCGTCAGAGAAATTCGATGAATAAAATTTGTGCCTATTTTCGCTTCAGGATTTCCTCATTAAACTCTTTTATTAAAAAAGTTGCTCATCAGCGTGGAATGTGTAAGGAATTGACTATAATACCTTGTTTTTTCTAGGAAAACTGTAAAATTGAATAGTTTATATGGGCCAAATTTGTATGTTTCCACTATTTCAATACATTGTTTGATCAACCGGCTCCAAACTGCTGGATTATTCAGCACTTCGAATTTCCTTCCTTGAATTGGTGAATTACCACGTGTTTTTATTAAACATTTATTAACAAAATCAAATACCAAAATGGGAGACATCAGCCGTTTAGACAGCGAAGAGACGCGTTCCATTTTTACTGGAAAAGAAGTCTTCTCATATTGGCAACAGAGCGAGAATCCTGAATTTTTAAATCTTTTTAAATTTTTTAGGGCTCTTACAGTTTTGAACAGTTTCTCATCCCATTCAGCAAAGAATTTCTTGAAAGTCACCGGTTCATGGCCCTAGAAAACCATCCTCTCCGATTTTTTGGATCTTACCTGAGCAACAACCTCAATTTCCGACTTCTTTCCTCTCGGAAGACGAATATCTTCCAAGAATTTCTTCGCAGTATCTTGAGCAACATCCCTCTCATTTTTATTTGCTTCAGCTCCAATCCAAACGAAGATTGTGTTCAAAGCGTCGAGAATCATGACATCGTCGCCATCGAGACACAGCTGGTCGTATTGTTCAATCTCCTCTGTGACGAGTTTCCCAGTCTCATCGGAGACTTGGTAAAGGCGAGGCTCGTAACTTTTCTTGGACTTTTTCTCTTCCCAATCAGCGAACCTAAATTCCTTTTTTTTCCTGGAAAAATGGTAAAAACCATTGAGTAAAAGCCGTTGGCTCAGCAGTTTCGACGATTCTTGTCAGGACAGTGAAATCAGGAAGTTTCTGGAGATGATTGTAATACGAAATACTGGATCTTCTACCCGTTTGTGGAGATATTTGGCTCCGGTTTCCATAGCTTTCTCCCTTTCATCAGCAGTACAGTCTTTACCCACCCAGACGAAGACACCACCTTTTCCGGCGTCGAGGATGAAAGCGTCCTGAAATAGGGAATTACTATATCCAGCTCAAAAAACTCCGTGCTAACCTTGGAATCCAACATGTTCGTCTTGAGATCTCCTTCTCCCACTTGGCTGATTTGCATTTCTCCCGTAGAATCAGAGACTCTCCACAAGGAAACGGTATTGTTGAGCTTCCAATAATCCTCATCGTCATCATCTTTAGCTCCCTTGATAACTGACAGGACTTCTTTCCCTCCAAAATGGGACCAGAAGGCGGTATTGGATTGCCAGTCATCGTCTAAAAGTTCCAATTTTTGGGATTTATTGCAAATTACCAATGATGTGGACTTTGCTTTCACCCTGGCGATCAACTTCAGCCATGTTTTTGGCTCGACTCATAGCTTTAATTCGTTCCAGACGGCCGCTCTTTGGCGGCATCCAGACGTAGATATCGCGTCCCAGATCCAAGATGAAAACATCTCCCAGATTTAGAGATTCCTTCTTGCAATCCATTTGACAACAGCGAATATTCCTTTTTCCCTTGCAGTGGAAAAGTTGCGGCTTCCAGTTATTCAACATTTCCGGGGAGAAACGATATCCGCCCTCGTATCCGCCGGACAGGAGACTGAAATCTGCAAATTGCACAGAAAATAGCGGAAATGCTTACGTAATTCCATTGGGAAAATAACTGAGGAAGAGAGGAGATTCATGTCCTTCCAGTTCACGATGAACGACGGGATTTCCACCCAACGCGTTGTCGATGTGGACGGACATCGCGGCAGCGACTCCACGCTCATCTGGGCTGCAACCATTTCCCAACCAGAAATGGATGTCCCAGCTACCGTAACTCTTTGTCTAAAGGAAACTCTCTTCAGTAGGTCAAAAAATTTCCAAGGCTGCAACTTACAGAGGCAACAGCGTTCATTAATGAAAAATACTCACATTCAGGAGTACGTAACAATCCCCGCTGTAAAATGATCCGTATTCTTTTTTTGGAACTTCTTCCAGGTCAAACTCCTTGACCCGCCAAATTTGAAGTCCACGAATTGTTCCAATTTCTCCTAGATCTCTCAGCTTGATTTCGGCGGTCATTTTGTTCCTACAAAATGCTGTTTTTTAGCAGAAGGTGAGGAGACAAGAGGGCAATGACCTGCAGCAAGTTTACAACCGGCTTGAGGTGTGTAGAATTGCAGCAAAACAAATGCCACAAAATGGGTGACAGCCACTCGTCAACTAAAAAGTACGAGGACTGAAATGAGGACCGGCATCTGTTCTTTATTGGAAGAAAAAAATTAATGGAAAAGGGATGGGAAAGTGATGGCAGAGGTCAACAACTGCCCAAGACTCTTTCAGCCCTTTGGAAGCGATTCTTCTTTCCTTTCTAGTGAATAAAGATGGGAAGCTCTTTTTTTGAGAATCAAAGGAATTAACAGAAAAGGAGGCAGAAACAGCAGAAAAGTCATCTAGCCAACAAACAACAAACGGCCAGATGGCCACCAACGGCTATTACAACAAGTTCAAATGGCAGCGGACTTCTGAACTTTCGAAAGAGAGGAATTGCACCCAGAAAAGATCTGGAAAATATAATACCCTCTTGTAATAAAATTTGGGCCACGTGTTTTGATCGTCGTCCCATCCTTGAAGAACTTTTTTGCTGCCCAACCCTGGGATTGAATGCTGTCAACTTGCAGGCAACACATTCTATGCTTATCAAGTTCACTGACGATTGGAGAGAAATTCAAAAGTTCCGCTCCTTATCAGGGCTGCGCGAGTACTCGGATTCGAGTCGAAAAATGGTCCGAATCCGATTCGAGTACTCGACTCGGATTCGAGTCGGACTGATATTTGCGGATTCGGGTTCGAATCGGGTTCGCCATTTTTGGTTTTCAGAGGATTCGGAATCGAATCGGATTCGGTACTTTTAGGGTCCCCGAATCCGAATCCTCAAATCAAATTTCGCGCGGTCTTTGCTCGTTGTTTAGCGGCTGTGTTCTCACTGGGCGCCGAGGCCGTCAGTTTAAAGGTCGCGGATTCGAAAATGGTCCTAGCACGATCACGCGGAAAAGGCGCAAAATTTGAATTTCAAAGTCAATGTAAGGGGAAATCGGGGAAAAATACTCAGATTACGATTTCTCTGATCTCAGCTATTATGGCTTCACATCAAAATGATCTCAACAATCTTTCCGGCTTCGGCCCACCCCCAACAGCCTTTTTCAAGGCTATTACTACTCCTGAGTAGGGTTGTGCGCGGGCCGGGCCGGGCCGGGCCGGGCCCTGAAATCTCGGCCCGAGCCCGGCCCGGCCCGACGCGGGCCGGGCCGGGCCGGGCCCGGCCCTCCGGCCCGACCTTCCCAGGGACCTCCAACCAAAGTCGACCAAAGGGTTTTCGAGACCTATTTTTTTGCCTCCTTTATCATTTTTAACGCATTTTATGCCTATTTTAGTGTATCTAAGACATTTCCAAGGCAGTAAAACTGTTTCAGAACAGCAAAGCAATACTTGGCATACAATGCGTTATTATAAGGGTAGAGTGCGTATTGTAGTGGCAGTATACTATGATTATTTCATGATATACGTATCCCAATATACTTTTGTAAGTATTGTTATCCGTGATAATATAGCAGATATCAGCAGTGCATCCACCGAAAAGAGCAATTCACTGTATTGGATACTCATTGCTTACTTCATTGTGTTAGCCATTACTGTAGTACTTTGCGTAATAGTACTGGAAGCAAAAATGGAAGCTTAGAAACAGTTATAAAATAGAGAAAAAAAGATTTGATAACAAGAAGAATTGAACCCGCTACACTCAAATATGATGGTAGATCACTAACCGACTGCGCCATTGTAAACTCTAGGGAAAATAAAAAATTTGGGGAAAAAAAGTGAAATTTTCTGAAAAAAGTTCGAAAATTTTCATGAAAAATTGCCTATTTTGTCAAAATTTTCCAATTTTTCGGCCCGATCGGGCCGGCGGGCCGGGCCGGGCCCAAAACCACAGGGCCCCGGCCCGGGCCGGGCCGAGGGCCGAGCGGGCCGGCCCGGCCCGCGCACAACCCTACTCCTGAGGATAAATATTCCGATCCTATGACGGAACGCACTCAAAAAGGAACAAAAGGGATGAAAAAAGTAAATTATTATAAGGGATGTAAAGGCTCTCCTCGTTATTATGGTTTTAAACAGCTTAACAGGTTATTTTTCTTAAATTTTGGAAACAAACTAAATACAGCAAGAAGAAGTCCAATTGTCGAAAGGGTATCGGTGGTAGACCTCGCAAATGCTCCGTAATTAGTCTCAGTCCACAGTTATCTCCAGCCCGTCCTGTTGACGTAAAACATAAGCTTGTTTTTCCATCCATTTCTGTTCCAGATATTTCCTATAGTTTCTCCTTCAATTAGTCCGATTCCCATAGTGGACAACAGCTTGATAGACGATATAATAATGGATAACGATGATTATATGAATATCAGTGCGATAAATGATGATGGTTTGAAAACAAAATTTTTAGCATTTTTCTTAGATAATTTTCTCTCAATTTCGCAAAATTCAGCCGGTGCTTGTGGCACTTCTCGTAGTTTTTATCGCCTTATTGATAAATGCAGTAAATGCAGTGGACAAAATATGATAAATGGAAAAAGTTTAAAAGTATTTAGAAATAAGAAGTTAAAATATTTTGGTCAAAAAATTTCAGGCTGCAGTAAAACAAAAACGCGGCAGTCTTCTCTGTTTTGTTGATGAAAATGGCACTGATTTTTATACGCATGTAAAATTGCAAGAGCGGTTAAAGCCTCTGTCAAAAACCTCAAAAGCAAACGACATTACGCTTCGGTATCCAATATTTTGTTTCGTCTTTCTAAAAAGAAATAATTGTCAGAAGGCGTACCGAGGTATTGATGTCATGGTTACAATGCCTAGCTGCAGAAGATGATAAAAATTCTGAAATAGAATCAATAGCTGAAATTATTACTAAATTATTAAAGAGAAATAGTGGAATTCGTAGTAAAGTAGAAAAGAAATTAAGAAACAGTATAGCTGAGCCGGCACTAATCCAAATAAGTGAGTTAGAAATTTAAGGAGTACTAGAAAATTGTCTAGAGGATTCACTATCAACTATTGTACGATTGACTCATTCGAAAAAATCAGCCGAACAACTAATGAGCGATTTAAATAATGTAGCCAAGAAAAGAATATTCCAAACAAGAGCTAATTTTCGAGCTTTGTATGCAGCAAACGATTTGGATGCCGAATATAAAAGTTATTACGCTAGAGTAGATCGGGAAGGTTAGCCAGATTAAATTAGAAAATAACCCCAAACATTTGAAGATTATTACGAAAATGTCCCAGTTTCTATAATGGTTAATATTGGCGAAGTATTCCAAAAATATGTCACACATTTATCGTCAATTATTGAAATATCTCCACGGACAAAAAACTCGCTATTAGTTAGAGTTGGTTTGGACAAAGGTGCTCAAGACACAAAACTATCCATATCTCTGGCTAACCTTCCTAAATCGCAGTCACCATATGCACAACTTATAGTTGGAGCATACGAAGGCGCTGATACTAATCTCTACCTAAACAAATGTATAGCTGAAGTATTCAAAGAAATAAGCAAAATTAAAACCGTAAATATTGATGGACAAGCCGTTCCGGTCCGCCTTTTCCTCATAGGCGATAACAAGAGCCTTAGTGCAATGGTCGGACATATAGGACAGTCTTCAAAATTTCCGTGCGTCCACTGTCACCTTGATTCAGCGGCTATCAAAGCAGGAAAGAAACCTATAACTAATAAAACAAACCAAATGCATCCTGGATACAGAGAAGCTCCTTTGATACAAATTCCTGTATCTCGTATAGTTCCTCCTGTCCTTCATGACTTTCTCACCCCCGCTGGATCTCTATTATCGGCAATATATTCTGATGCGGTCTATTTGGATAGGAAATGTATAAATGGCGGCGTAATAACAGCAGCGGAATTGCCCTCTAATGATAGCAAAGTGAAAACTCTTAGTCAGAGTCAAAATTTGAAACCTCAACTAACCGACACTGGAATGGATAAATGTCGAAAATTAGCAAAAATGTTCGTGAATAAATTAGCTGGAGCAACAGGTGAAATTAACCTGCTAATGTCTTTCATTTCAATTTAGGGCCGTTATTCGCAAATACTAAAGGTTGTTCAAGTAATTGGTGTTATATTAAATTGGGATTACGAATTAACCAAAAAATTTCTAGTCCAATAGTGGAATGTAATCTTTGCAAAAAATTGGTACATAACATTTGTAATGGAGAATTAGTATCTCAAACTTTTAGTAAAAGCGTAACTTGTTGGAGGTACTCTTATATTTAATTATTTAATTTTTGAATTTTAGTTGTGCTTATCCAAATGTTGACCCGGTCTGGGTATACCAAAACGCAATAGAAAAGTTAGAAAAGGAGCAAATCCAAGAGGATTTGTTAACAGTTTGTCGCCAGCATGTTGGTTTTGTGCACCACATTGACCAAACTCTAAATAAAATACGGGTAATATGCCAACCTTTTCATGGCGGTTAGTTCCTCTAACGTTTCGCTGCAAAACAGGTCCTAGGATGTCTTACTGGCAACCATGCGCAGAGGTTTTTAGAAAATATTGATGTAATTGTTGATCCGCTGCTAACATTTGAAGATGACGATCCAAATCAACAAAAAATAGTTAGAGATTTGGGATTTCACTACAGAAACGTAATGAAGATAAAGTCACAGTTACACAAAAATTATAGATAGGGACGATACTCAAAAACATACAAACTTTGACAAAAAACGACTTTTTAACAAACGATGAACTACAAGTCTTAGACGAAATGTGTCAATTGCTGCCGGAAGCAATAACTAAAATACCAGCGATGCACTTTACTCCTAAGCTTCATTCAATTTATGGTTACACTAAAATTTGACTAAAATCAAATATTTCAGCTCATTTTCCATCTTTTGCTCGTGAGTATGGTAACTTAGGAGCTTTTGGAGAGCATTTCATCGAGCACGGTCATGTGCATTGGAATTTGATTAAAACACATTATAGCACTACCAAAACAGGCGCTCAAAGGCTCGAAAGTGTTATGCGCAATGTCAATATAAGAAATATAATTTTGTATCGTGATGAATAAATGCGAAAATATATACAAAGCAATGTAAAATACAGAAGAAAACAACAGACATGTTATATCAATGATCACCAAGTTGCGCGGAAGCGCGCCGTAGTGAAAAATGCACCTGTAAACAACGGGCAAACCGATTATTCATAACTTGCACGATGGGTGGACGATTTTCTTCAAAATTACACATTTTTACATTTTTCCCTTTACTGCAATCGATCGGGCACATCGAAATCTACTAGAATGAGTTTTTTCAGCGAAATCGGTCATCTCCTCTTCAAGATAAAATGTTTTTTTGATTTTTCTCGAAAGCTGTCAGACGGAAGTATGGTGACAAAACTCATTCTAGTAGATTTCGATATGCCCGATCGATTGCAAAAGACAGATTTTCATAAAAATGTACCATTCGGGAGAAAATCGTCCACCCAGGTTGTTGGTTGAGTTTTGGCGCGAAAAACCCGCGTTGTTCAGAAATTTGAATTTTGGCGACCAGTGTTCTTGCCATGCTGGCGTTACGTAACGCATAATGTAATGTTTTTTATTCTTTTTTTGCTCATTTTTTGCTTATTATATTGTTCTTTCTGTAATTTTTATGGTTTTCGCATTTATAATTTCGTTTAGAACAATGAAGTGGGACAAATTTTTCAAGAGGCACGCGGATAACTCAAGAAAATTTACGTGTACTCTATGCCAAGGATCAAAAGCAGTTTTTACACAGTCTAAGGATAATGGCACGAGCAATTTTCAAAAAAAGAGAAAGATGAAAGTCCGACCGTACTAACATCTCAAGAACTGCGAAAAATACTTGAAGAGGATAACGTGTTAGAAAAATTCCGTATGAGGCATGCTCAGAAAGTTTTACCTTCACCCGATCTTCCTGAAATCAGAATTGAAACAAGCCGCTTCTCGTGTATGTTCTTTTTAAAATTATTGTATGAATATCTAATGTTTATAGGAAGTTCAGTATTATTTGTCTGAGAGAGCGGACCATTCAATAGACTGCTTCAAATACTGGAACGACAACAAACACAAATTTCCTACCCTGGCTCTACTAGCTAGAAAGTACCTTTCCGCTCCCTCAACGTCTTCGGAATCCGAGAGATTATTTAGCGCCGCTCGATTGATACTGTCTGATTATCGCATGGGCATGAATCCACAAACATTGGAGAAGTTACTATATCTGAAGATTAACTCAAAAGTGAAAGATACTAATAATAATCCGTGATATTTGGCGCTGCTGTTATAGTTGTTATTTTCTTTTCGTTATAATCGTTATGTTTTTTCCAATAATAAAATTGTGTTTTTCTAAAAGCCGGCAAATTTTCAAGAAAGACTAGAGATTCGGATTCGAGTCGAAAAATGGGCCGAATCCGATTCGAGTACTCGGGTTCGAATCGGTTTTCGAATCCTACCTTCCGATTCGAGTCGGGTTCGAGTCGGGGTCATTTTCGAGGGGTAGGATTCGACTCGGAATCGAGTCGGTCTTGAAAAACCAGGATTCGCGCAGCCCTGCTCCTTATCACTATAAAGCAATAGCTCAATCGTCAGATTTCTGTACCCGGCAACGTCTAAAAACCTGTCCTGATGCCTGATGGCTAACGGTGGTGGCGTCGGCATAAACCATGATAATGGAGGCAACGTCCAAGCTGGCAATGGTGCTGCTGGCGACGATACCGACCATGACGAACAGCGAGAAGCTCCACCGGGTCGTAAGTTCGCATAGTCGTTTTTCAACCTTGAGCGAAACATTCGCTGTGGGACTTCTCAAGCGTTTGAATGTGACATTTTCCAATTTAAATTTGGCAATAAAAGTAATCATTTAGCACCGGCTGATAACAATGCTCTAGTAGAAGATAATCATAATGAACAAGGAAATGCTCCACCGGATCGTAGGCTCAAATGTAATCCGAATAAAACTTTCTAAATTTTGCAGACGTTGCTGAGAAAACTCGACAAGCCTTTCTCCTCGGTATTTTCCTCGTTTGTGGATCGTTTGCTTATCGGGTGAAACAAATTACAGAAAAAGGTAGAGCAAAAAGTGGTGATATCATGATTTTGGTAAGAAAATAGCATTCAGTCAATTGTTTCAGATAATCAAAAGTTTTCTCTACGGAGTCTCCAGCGTGTATATTCTAAGCTATGCTATATATTATTCAATAAGTAAAAATCTAAAAAGACATCTCACTCTTCTCAGTTTTTCACTTAGATCAATATGTTTCTGTAAGCGTAGCTTGATGTTTTATAATTTTTATAGGGATTTCTTCGTTTCTAACATTAGCCTACAATCTCGCATATCTGATACCCTGTTTCCCTAAATTACATATCTTTGGCTCTGGTTTACGTGATGAACAAGAAGAGGAGTGCTTCTTGGGGTTTGTTATATTTTCTTCAAGGGTATATAGAAACTTAAAGAACTGTTGTCGAACGTTTTGAAGAAGTCGTGTGGTTCTTTTCCCTGGGAATTTTCATCTGTTTCAATGGAATTGTAAGTTTCAGATACTTTGCCCGATAATCGTCATCTTTTTCCAAATTTATTAAGTGCAATAGTGCTACAGAACCTTGAGGGAAACGTGCGTTGCAGGACCGCTTGAAAATCAAGCAAAATTTCAAATTTTCATTGAGAAAAAAGTCAAATTCAAATGCGCGTGTCTTGAGATCCCGCAGCGCCCCTTTCCCCCGGTGTTGGAAACCGAATATATCGTACAAAATCCATAAAAAAAACTCACCCTGATGCAAATTGTTTCAGTACCCTCGAGAGACTCGGATGGACGTATTAGCAATGACAGTAGTTTCCAGCAGCGCCATCTATGGCTATTTTATCACTGCTGTATTTGAAATGAGATTAATTTATTACGAAGTTCGACTGTAAGTTGTTTTAGGTGGTAGTAATGAAAAGGAGGACTAAAAAATCAACTTTGGACCGTGTTTTTATGGTTGTATTTTAGCCGAGTCAACGCAACGGACTGGCTCCCAATAGAAAATGCCCTAGAAACTCATGAGGGTTGTTTCAACATGTGGGACTGTACTGTTTACCATTATCTGGAATTCTTGTGAGAATACAAACGTTTTTAAATGATTATTATCCTTCAGTTACGTGATGATCTCTGAATTTGAAGTTGTGGCCAGTGCCCTCAGTGTGTCAATTATTTTAGAAGCTGCTAAGAGAACTCCTACTGTCAGAGAATTTCAATGCAAGGGTATAAAATGGCTAGTGACAAGTGTCATCGTGTTATTAATCATCGGTTTCTGTGTGTTTATCCTTATTAAGTTTGACTTCCATAAGTCGGACCCGGAAGATTGGGAAACCAAATTGGTATGGCAGCCACTTGCTGAAAAGTTTGTTCTATTTAGATTTTCATGATTATAAACTTGTTGTTTACAATTGGAGGTCTCATAATCTCTGGGATTATGTATTATACCAAACAAATTAATGATAATACAGAAGGACATCAGCCAGAAGCAGAACATAACACAGCCTCTCACAAGATTGAAATGCGTTTGCTCTACTTTGGAGGATTCTTCGCAGTTCTTTACATATTTTGTAAGTAACACACTATATTAAATGACAATCATTCCAGTTGGTATTGTGCATTCCATTTATCTATTACTGGATCCAGAGTATGCAGACGAAGCAGCAATTGGCAGTCTAATTGTTGATGTTCTTAGTTTGGTAATTTTTATAATAATTCATCTCTCAAACAACTATTTTAGATTCAAATTTGGATCCAGACAGAACTTATTGCAAGACAAAAAATTGAGAACAATTCATGCTGGTAAAAAAAGGTGTAATATGGATAGAAATATATTTTTAGCTGCGTTTTTGGTACACTTCTAGTCTTTTGCAATGTTGGCCTATTTGTTGTGAATATCTTCGACGCTTCAACACTGGGAATTGTGGCTAATACAATCCCGGTAGGAACAAATCTATTCTGGGCTATGTGGGTTAGAGGACTTTCACCATTTGATGTCTTCTACAGGTTAGAAATGAAAAAAATGGATTAGAATTGGTTTAGGTTCCATTCAATGGCTATGCTGAGTGAAATGGTAGAAGAACATTTCGATAAATATGGATGGAAACAACATTGGGAACATTTCTCGACAGCCATGAAATGCTGCTGTGGCTGCTGTGTGCAAAGACCAGAACAGTCGGAGGACCAACAAGTTTTGATCCTCTAAAAAGAAAATTAATTTAAAACTGCTAGAACTCAATGTCAGCCCTTGTACATAGACCTTGTAAATACAAATTTTTTTATCCTTTCTATTTCCAATATGCTTCCTGTTCCAGGCCCATTATTGTCATCAAACCCCGTCATGCTAGCCATTTATCTCCTGTTGCTATCCTTTTTTGACAAATGGGAGAGCCGATTTTGGAATTTTGGGAGAGGAAAAATATAGGGAAACGAGGGACTTTCCAAACTTCCTAAATAAAAATTGGCTTTCTTTTTACATTGGTGGTAGATACCTGATATTCCAGGACCAAGGATAACAAGAAAGCAATGATCTCCTTCTCCAATCTTGTGGTTTTCGGCCGTCAAGCGGTATCAAGTCTAATCGAAACTTTTCAGACAAATTTTTATTTTTTCTACGATAATTTTCATCTCCAGAGTCTCTTTCAGCTTGACGAAAGCTTCAAAAAATTGAGGAACTGCCCATCACTCTTTTTCAGGGCATAAAAGCAGCTCATAGAATGTTGGCGCATTTGTCAAGTGTGATGCCTAACCGAACACTTCAATCTACCCGTCTCCTGATCAGCCCGAGTGCCCCTATTGTCGAGTCCTCAAACAATAATAACAATTTATTATCTGAGATCATTATCAACAAGAGAGATCAAAGCGATGTTGAGATCATAGGAATAGAATTTACAATAACCAGATTTACAAGAACAGGCTACAAGGATGTTGAGGAGATTTTTCTTCTTTTTACCACCGGTATAGGGATGTCGGTATCCCGTTATGCTCCACCACCCCAGCCGGAATCTCGATGGCCTCTCGAACAAGAGGCGGGACTTTTTTGGCCTTCCGAGGCTGGTCATTGCCTCCAATCAATGCGGCGGCTTTTGGTTGGCTCATGGTGATCAAATCCTCCCCGGCCAACCACTCGCCTCGGGTCATGAGAGTGATGGCCTGGGGGACGACACGCCTTTTCAGCACTTTTATTCTGATTTTCTTGATCCTTTCTTCGCTGGGCCCAAAGAATTTCTGAAATTTACTTACTGGAGTTTCAAATTTGGACAAACCTGATCTTTGATTTCTTGATAGCGGAATCTGGCCTGTTCCGAGACGAAGAAGAAACGGTTCAGGAAGTCGACAGTCAAATATCTTCGAACGCCCGGGAGATTGACCAGGACGGTGTGGGGATGACGGGCTCTTGCTCTCAGTTTCCTGATTTTTTTGGCATTTGGGAACAACCTAATAAAAATATTAATTTAAAAAAATGAAAATCTTACTCCGGTGAGATCTTTTGAGCAATTTTTCGCATCTTTCTGTTAGCTTTCTTCGTTCCATGACGGGAGATCCTTTCCCAGGCTGATTGAAACTCCGGAGCCTGGAGTATGTGTTTGATTTGAGGGTATTCACCCTCTACTTCAGACTCCTCCAACGGGATATGGCCCATTATTTGGAACAAAACCAGAAACCTCATCTGAAATTATCATTTGATTACTGTATTCCAGTCGAATTATTCCAATTTCCCTTTAAAAGATCCCCAACTTACCCAATCCGAATTCTCCCTCATCACGTCCGCCCTCGTGAAGAGGTTGGCCGAGAGAATCCGCTTCCAGTATTGTTCCCGGGTCACCGCCTAAATATTTCGGTCGTTTTCTTCTATCTTTCAAAAAATACCCTGTCCCGGGGAATTTCGAAGATCGTCGTGTCCATGGCCGCCACAGCCTCGGACCATTCTCGCAATAACTGGTTCCATTGTTCTTCTTCTGGGTCTTCCTCAGGGATGATGGCCAGTTTGAATCGGGCCGAAATCAACTGAAAATATTAATTTAATTTTAAATTTAGTTTTAAAAATTAAAAAAATAGAACTTACTTCTCGGGCATCTTCCTTTCCAACTCCCATCAATCTCATTTCCAGATATTGCCTCGTAAGGCGCCGTTGGCACTGATGTCTCCTTTCGAGGGAGACATACGAATCTTCCGACGGATGACTGGGCCAGCCTTGATTTTCCGGCAAGACGACGTCCTTTCCTTTTTTCCTGTTGATTACCTAAAAATGGGGGATTTTTAAATTATAATCAGCGTTTTCTACCTCGTCGTGGTTCAAATATCCGTGTTCTGCCGGTGTGTAAACGGTCCAAATTTTCAACCAAGGGAGGCGGGGCAAGATGAACTTCATAACATGGCCATAGATCCACGGGGATGAGCTGACAGTTCCAACCACCGAGATCAATACCGAGCAGAAGATGATTACGACCGAGATACTGAAACGGATGACGTGAAAAAGAGAAAATTGACGAAAATTGAAAAAAATTTGTTAAACTCACTAAAATTCCAAGCTCTGCTCGAGTCCAGTGGCAACTTGGTCCTGGGACCACACGGCTAGAGCATAAGTGGCAAAGACCACCGGAGCTTGAAATGGTTGCAGCCATTGGCATCTTTCCACTTTGTTCAACACTTCAATGGCAACCCGCCCCTTGTGAAACTCGAAATAGTCTCTTTGCTCACCCATAACCCCGGGATAGAATCTGAACAAATGAATTGTTTAAAGAATAAGTTAAACGGGCTTACTTTTTCGCCACTTGACAGAAACAACCAAGCCCGCAAGCGAGGTACGACATTATGGCCATGAGTAGAAGATTGGCAAGTGCGGCCGGGCTCCGGAGGCTTGAAATCTCTCCCAAAGTGGTATACGGTGACGGGATCTAAAAATGGAGATCAATGGGGAAAAAGAAGGAGAAACTAACTGAATCATAGAACGAACAGAAAATAGCCAATTCGACAACAATGGCGAAGATTATTCCAGGGTAGATCATAAAGGATTTATCCAGGTACCATTTGTCCTCTGGCTCCTCGCTTTCACACCAATTGTCCTCCTTTGCCTTTTCCACGCCGAGTGTCCAGCGGTTTCGTCCGATACCAAAATACACACAAAATGTGATGTAGCTTTCTATGATGAGGCACCAGAACGCTGAAAATTAGTGGATTAAAACTGGAAAATAAGAAGAGAACATACCAGGGCTGCGCGAGTACTCGGATTCGAGTCGAAAAATGGTCCGAATCCGATTCGAGTACTCGACTCGGATTCGAGTCGGACTGATATTTGCGGATTCGGGTTCGAATCGGGTTCGCCATTTTTGGTTTTCAGAGGATTCGGAATCGAATCGGATTCGGTACTTTTAGGGTCCCCGAATCCGAATCCTCAAATCAAATTTCGCGCGGTCTTTGCTCGTTGTTTAGCGGCTGTGTTCTCACTGGGCGCCGAGGCCGTCAGTTTAAAGGTCGCGGATTCGAAAATGGTCCTAGCACGATCACGCGGAAAAGGCGCAAAATTTGAATTTCAAAGTCAATGTAAGGGGAAATCGGGGAAAAATACTCAGATTACGATTTCTCTGATCTCAGCTATTATGGCTTCACATCAAAATGATCTCAACAATCTTTCCGGCTTCGGCCCACCCCCAACAGCCTTTTTCAAGGCTATTACTACTCCTGAGTAGGGTTGTGCGCGGGCCGGGCCGGGCCGGGCCGGGCCCTGAAATCTCGGCCCGAGCCCGGCCCGGCCCGACGCGGGCCGGGCCGGGCCGGGCCCGGCCCTCCGGCCCGACCTTCCCAGGGACCTCCAACCAAAGTCGACCAAAGGGTTTTCGAGACCTATTTTTTTGCCTCCTTTATCATTTTTAACGCATTTTATGCCTATTTTAGTGTATCTAAGACATTTCCAAGGCAGTAAAACTGTTTCAGAACAGCAAAGCAATACTTGGCATACAATGCGTTATTATAAGGGTAGAGTGCGTATTGTAGTGGCAGTATACTATGATTATTTCATGATATACGTATCCCAATATACTTTTGTAAGTATTGTTATCCGTGATAATATAGCAGATATCAGCAGTGCATCCACCGAAAAGAGCAATTCACTGTATTGGATACTCATTGCTTACTTCATTGTGTTAGCCATTACTGTAGTACTTTGCGTAATAGTACTGGAAGCAAAAATGGAAGCTTAGAAACAGTTATAAAATAGAGAAAAAAAGATTTGATAACAAGAAGAATTGAACCCGCTACACTCAAATATGATGGTAGATCACTAACCGACTGCGCCATTGTAAACTCTAGGGAAAATAAAAAATTTGGGGAAAAAAAGTGAAATTTTCTGAAAAAAGTTCGAAAATTTTCATGAAAAATTGCCTATTTTGTCAAAATTTTCCAATTTTTCGGCCCGATCGGGCCGGCGGGCCGGGCCGGGCCCAAAACCACAGGGCCCCGGCCCGGGCCGGGCCGAGGGCCGAGCGGGCCGGCCCGGCCCGCGCACAACCCTACTCCTGAGGATAAATATTCCGATCCTATGACGGAACGCACTCAAAAAGGAACAAAAGGGATGAAAAAAGTAAATTATTATAAGGGATGTAAAGGCTCTCCTCGTTATTATGGTTTTAAACAGCTTAACAGGTTATTTTTCTTAAATTTTGGAAACAAACTAAATACAGCAAGAAGAAGTCCAATTGTCGAAAGGGTATCGGTGGTAGACCTCGCAAATGCTCCGTAATTAGTCTCAGTCCACAGTTATCTCCAGCCCGTCCTGTTGACGTAAAACATAAGCTTGTTTTTCCATCCATTTCTGTTCCAGATATTTCCTATAGTTTCTCCTTCAATTAGTCCGATTCCCATAGTGGACAACAGCTTGATAGACGATATAATAATGGATAACGATGATTATATGAATATCAGTGCGATAAATGATGATGGTTTGAAAACAAAATTTTTAGCATTTTTCTTAGATAATTTTCTCTCAATTTCGCAAAATTCAGCCGGTGCTTGTGGCACTTCTCGTAGTTTTTATCGCCTTATTGATAAATGCAGTAAATGCAGTGGACAAAATATGATAAATGGAAAAAGTTTAAAAGTATTTAGAAATAAGAAGTTAAAATATTTTGGTCAAAAAATTTCAGGCTGCAGTAAAACAAAAACGCGGCAGTCTTCTCTGTTTTGTTGATGAAAATGGCACTGATTTTTATACGCATGTAAAATTGCAAGAGCGGTTAAAGCCTCTGTCAAAAACCTCAAAAGCAAACGACATTACGCTTCGGTATCCAATATTTTGTTTCGTCTTTCTAAAAAGAAATAATTGTCAGAAGGCGTACCGAGGTATTGATGTCATGGTTACAATGCCTAGCTGCAGAAGATGATAAAAATTCTGAAATAGAATCAATAGCTGAAATTATTACTAAATTATTAAAGAGAAATAGTGGAATTCGTAGTAAAGTAGAAAAGAAATTAAGAAACAGTATAGCTGAGCCGGCACTAATCCAAATAAGTGAGTTAGAAATTTAAGGAGTACTAGAAAATTGTCTAGAGGATTCACTATCAACTATTGTACGATTGACTCATTCGAAAAAATCAGCCGAACAACTAATGAGCGATTTAAATAATGTAGCCAAGAAAAGAATATTCCAAACAAGAGCTAATTTTCGAGCTTTGTATGCAGCAAACGATTTGGATGCCGAATATAAAAGTTATTACGCTAGAGTAGATCGGGAAGGTTAGCCAGATTAAATTAGAAAATAACCCCAAACATTTGAAGATTATTACGAAAATGTCCCAGTTTCTATAATGGTTAATATTGGCGAAGTATTCCAAAAATATGTCACACATTTATCGTCAATTATTGAAATATCTCCACGGACAAAAAACTCGCTATTAGTTAGAGTTGGTTTGGACAAAGGTGCTCAAGACACAAAACTATCCATATCTCTGGCTAACCTTCCTAAATCGCAGTCACCATATGCACAACTTATAGTTGGAGCATACGAAGGCGCTGATACTAATCTCTACCTAAACAAATGTATAGCTGAAGTATTCAAAGAAATAAGCAAAATTAAAACCGTAAATATTGATGGACAAGCCGTTCCGGTCCGCCTTTTCCTCATAGGCGATAACAAGAGCCTTAGTGCAATGGTCGGACATATAGGACAGTCTTCAAAATTTCCGTGCGTCCACTGTCACCTTGATTCAGCGGCTATCAAAGCAGGAAAGAAACCTATAACTAATAAAACAAACCAAATGCATCCTGGATACAGAGAAGCTCCTTTGATACAAATTCCTGTATCTCGTATAGTTCCTCCTGTCCTTCATGACTTTCTCACCCCCGCTGGATCTCTATTATCGGCAATATATTCTGATGCGGTCTATTTGGATAGGAAATGTATAAATGGCGGCGTAATAACAGCAGCGGAATTGCCCTCTAATGATAGCAAAGTGAAAACTCTTAGTCAGAGTCAAAATTTGAAACCTCAACTAACCGACACTGGAATGGATAAATGTCGAAAATTAGCAAAAATGTTCGTGAATAAATTAGCTGGAGCAACAGGTGAAATTAACCTGCTAATGTCTTTCATTTCAATTTAGGGCCGTTATTCGCAAATACTAAAGGTTGTTCAAGTAATTGGTGTTATATTAAATTGGGATTACGAATTAACCAAAAAATTTCTAGTCCAATAGTGGAATGTAATCTTTGCAAAAAATTGGTACATAACATTTGTAATGGAGAATTAGTATCTCAAACTTTTAGTAAAAGCGTAACTTGTTGGAGGTACTCTTATATTTAATTATTTAATTTTTGAATTTTAGTTGTGCTTATCCAAATGTTGACCCGGTCTGGGTATACCAAAACGCAATAGAAAAGTTAGAAAAGGAGCAAATCCAAGAGGATTTGTTAACAGTTTGTCGCCAGCATGTTGGTTTTGTGCACCACATTGACCAAACTCTAAATAAAATACGGGTAATATGCCAACCTTTTCATGGCGGTTAGTTCCTCTAACGTTTCGCTGCAAAACAGGTCCTAGGATGTCTTACTGGCAACCATGCGCAGAGGTTTTTAGAAAATATTGATGTAATTGTTGATCCGCTGCTAACATTTGAAGATGACGATCCAAATCAACAAAAAATAGTTAGAGATTTGGGATTTCACTACAGAAACGTAATGAAGATAAAGTCACAGTTACACAAAAATTATAGATAGGGACGATACTCAAAAACATACAAACTTTGACAAAAAACGACTTTTTAACAAACGATGAACTACAAGTCTTAGACGAAATGTGTCAATTGCTGCCGGAAGCAATAACTAAAATACCAGCGATGCACTTTACTCCTAAGCTTCATTCAATTTATGGTTACACTAAAATTTGACTAAAATCAAATATTTCAGCTCATTTTCCATCTTTTGCTCGTGAGTATGGTAACTTAGGAGCTTTTGGAGAGCATTTCATCGAGCACGGTCATGTGCATTGGAATTTGATTAAAACACATTATAGCACTACCAAAACAGGCGCTCAAAGGCTCGAAAGTGTTATGCGCAATGTCAATATAAGAAATATAATTTTGTATCGTGATGAATAAATGCGAAAATATATACAAAGCAATGTAAAATACAGAAGAAAACAACAGACATGTTATATCAATGATCACCAAGTTGCGCGGAAGCGCGCCGTAGTGAAAAATGCACCTGTAAACAACGGGCAAACCGATTATTCATAACTTGCACGATGGGTGGACGATTTTCTTCAAAATTACACATTTTTACATTTTTCCCTTTACTGCAATCGATCGGGCACATCGAAATCTACTAGAATGAGTTTTTTCAGCGAAATCGGTCATCTCCTCTTCAAGATAAAATGTTTTTTTGATTTTTCTCGAAAGCTGTCAGACGGAAGTATGGTGACAAAACTCATTCTAGTAGATTTCGATATGCCCGATCGATTGCAAAAGACAGATTTTCATAAAAATGTACCATTCGGGAGAAAATCGTCCACCCAGGTTGTTGGTTGAGTTTTGGCGCGAAAAACCCGCGTTGTTCAGAAATTTGAATTTTGGCGACCAGTGTTCTTGCCATGCTGGCGTTACGTAACGCATAATGTAATGTTTTTTATTCTTTTTTTGCTCATTTTTTGCTTATTATATTGTTCTTTCTGTAATTTTTATGGTTTTCGCATTTATAATTTCGTTTAGAACAATGAAGTGGGACAAATTTTTCAAGAGGCACGCGGATAACTCAAGAAAATTTACGTGTACTCTATGCCAAGGATCAAAAGCAGTTTTTACACAGTCTAAGGATAATGGCACGAGCAATTTTCAAAAAAAGAGAAAGATGAAAGTCCGACCGTACTAACATCTCAAGAACTGCGAAAAATACTTGAAGAGGATAACGTGTTAGAAAAATTCCGTATGAGGCATGCTCAGAAAGTTTTACCTTCACCCGATCTTCCTGAAATCAGAATTGAAACAAGCCGCTTCTCGTGTATGTTCTTTTTAAAATTATTGTATGAATATCTAATGTTTATAGGAAGTTCAGTATTATTTGTCTGAGAGAGCGGACCATTCAATAGACTGCTTCAAATACTGGAACGACAACAAACACAAATTTCCTACCCTGGCTCTACTAGCTAGAAAGTACCTTTCCGCTCCCTCAACGTCTTCGGAATCCGAGAGATTATTTAGCGCCGCTCGATTGATACTGTCTGATTATCGCATGGGCATGAATCCACAAACATTGGAGAAGTTACTATATCTGAAGATTAACTCAAAAGTGAAAGATACTAATAATAATCCGTGATATTTGGCGCTGCTGTTATAGTTGTTATTTTCTTTTCGTTATAATCGTTATGTTTTTTCCAATAATAAAATTGTGTTTTTCTAAAAGCCGGCAAATTTTCAAGAAAGACTAGAGATTCGGATTCGAGTCGAAAAATGGGCCGAATCCGATTCGAGTACTCGGGTTCGAATCGGTTTTCGAATCCTACCTTCCGATTCGAGTCGGGTTCGAGTCGGGGTCATTTTCGAGGGGTAGGATTCGACTCGGAATCGAGTCGGTCTTGAAAAACCAGGATTCGCGCAGCCCTGGAACATACCCCAGAGCATGAGAATATTAACCAATAAGAAAACCAAGCGAGCACCAAATCCGTAAAGTGTGAAGACAAAATTCGGATGCCCGTAGAGGGTGATCATCACTCCGGCGACGCCTACGGAATATTTTCTCATCGCATTGGTGTAAGACAGCGGGTCCGTTGGTCCATTCGTTGAGATTAGGGCGGCACACTTGATGAAAACTTTCAATACCATTTCCACAGCTTCCAATGATGTCACAGCCACAATTGCCACTTTTCCAGCATTCAAGAAAGGAGTCTAAACGGTGGAAATTTGCTCATTTTTGAAGGAAAAAAACTCACAGAATCTGGGCCACCAAACCACGTGCAGTTGTTGACCGGGAGCTGGCAATTGGTTCCTCCAAAGCCGGATTCACACTTGCAGATGTACTGTAATTTAATAATTAAAAATCAAATTTAAAAGAAAAATTTTACCTGGTCAGGATAACTGTGGCAGGTTCCCTTTCCGTTGCATTTTCCCGGGTTTCCGGCTTTCACCCAACAAGCGTCATCGGATTTCCAACACGTATTTTTCTAAAATGAGTAGATTTATGTTACATGGCAACATGTAAGATTCTTTTCTTTTCGTATTTTGTATTTTGCGCGCGTTAGGTTCCTACCACGACGTGTCCGCGTCACCCGCCCGCGCGCTATTTTAGGTAGTCTTGTGTGTGTTTTGACCTCGATAGGTCGCGTTATATTATCTGTGTGAAATTATTATTATTGTGAGTTGTGAGATAAATATATAAAACCACAATCTCTTGTACTCTCTCGTCTCTACAAGAAACCGCCCCTCGACTCTTCATTGGATACTTCCCCCGAAGCAACATTTCTTTTGTTTGTTCGACTACTGCCGAGTAGCGGACATAACAATTTAAGAGAGGATTATTGTAGCCAACTGACCATCCAATTTCTCTTACAGGCGCATTTGAATCCTCCTTCCACGGCATCACATGTCTCGGTTCCCTGCTCAAAACAATCGCATTCCTTCCTCACTGGCTTATTGTCTGACACCGGCTTTTCACGACCGAAACTTTCTAAAATTAGAGAATAAACAGAAGAAAAATTCAAAACTTACTGGAGATCTTGCAGCTCACAGCGGCAGTTCCGGGCCGGGGTGTCATTTTTCCAAATGAGTCACACCTCAACTGGATTACGGTGTCCGACGGAGAGAGGCACTGGACCCTCACGGTTGTTCCAGGGACTACGGGCTCGGGCATGGGAGATTCCAACAATCCAGGCAGGGAGTCATAGAGCGGACCGAAACTGCAGTTGAACGTCGAACAAAACTCTGAAAATGTTTTGTAACTTATTATAAAAAAAATTGGAGAAAATGTGAAAGTTGGAAACTCACCCGGGATGGTACATATCCCAAAATAATTCCGGACATCAGACATTTTGATAGTTTCTATCGGGGCGAGCTCCACACCAACTCGTGACAAATTGGTATACATTCCATAAATTTTGTTTCCTTCCGATGCAAAGGGACCTAAGTATAATGAGAAATTGTTGACGTCATATCCCAATGTCTTCAACCACGGCCTAATTGTTCTGATGTCCTGTCTCAATTCAGCCGGCTCCAATAGATGTCCGGTTCTATTCCGTCCGCAATACGAAAAGGATAAGTGGAAGGACTGAAATTTTTGATATAAAAAATTATCATAAGAATTACCGGCTGATAGGCTGGTGGAACAATTTGATAACAACGTCCAGATCCGGATAACGTTCCTTGCGGGCATCTCTCGTCACATCCCTCTCCATCTGTAAAAAGAAAAAATATCAATAAAATGGAAAAGAAATCTTACAGGCAGCAGTGGACTTCAAAGTGGTCGGTCCAGGGCTGCTTCCGGTGGGTTTCGTCGATCTTTGGCTGGAAGTCGAGGGAACAGCGGATTCAGATGTGGTCCAAGGGGCAGAAGAGAAAGGGAGGGAAGTAGCTTCCAATTTCTGGGTGGTCGACTGGCTGGCTGATGTTGTCTTCTCCTGTCCGATGGTAGTTGCTTTCATCTCTGTAGCCATTGGACCTTTTGAGCTCGTGCTCTGTCCATCAGTGACTGTTGTTCCGACAGTAGTTTGGGCCACGGTCTCTTCATCAATTCCGGTGCTCAAGTTTCCAGTTGTTCCAGTAGAAGAAGCTCCTCCTTGAGTCACGGTCGACATTGGCTGTGCAGTGGACTTTTCAAAAGTTTGCTGGCTGGTCAAAGGTGTGGTTTCCTAGAAAATTCTCAAAATTCGTCGAATCAAAAATCTTTCCCCACCTTTTCCACGGTAATCTCCAAGGAAGAAGGGCCATCAGTTAAAGGAGCCGTGGTGGAGGTTACTTTGGTCGATTCCGTTGTCTCTACATGAGGCAAGAACGTTGTTTCTTCATTAATTCCCACATCCGAGGTCAGCGAAGCCATTTCTGCACAAGATGATTACTAAAAATGAAGAAAAATGCTACCTGCAGTAGCCAAAATTGAGGTGGTTCCTGAGCTTTGGCTCGACGAAGAAACAGAACTAGAAGAAGTGGCCTGGGTGCTACTCAAGGAGGAGAAAGGAATTTCGACGGATGTTGTCACTCCCAAGCCGACAGAAGAAGATCCTGTGGAAGATTTTCCAGCGGCTTCAGCACTTCCGGGAGCAAAAACAGTACTATCGGCGGTAGAAAAGCCGGTAGTTTTTTCAGACTCAGTACTTGTCACTGTCGTCACCTTGTCCAATCCACTTTTTTCCGGGGTTCTGTATCGCCTTCCATTCAAAACAATCTTGGCCGTCGTGGTCATCGGCAGTTCCCAAGGGGTGGTGGGCTTTTTGGAGCTGACTGTAGATGGTGTGCCGGTAATCGAAGTAGCAGGAACGGATGTCTCGACAGATTGACTGCTGGTGGGAATCCAAGCTGGCATGGTAGAAGTTGCAGGAATGACCGGGCGCACAGGAGTTATCCACCGGCGACCCGACAAAATTTCCTTGAGGGTCGTGGCCACGGTGACGGGAAGAGTTAAGGTAGTCTTTTTCTCATTCACCGGAGCAGTCCTTCGGCCATCCAAAATCACCTTTTCTGTGGTCCCTTTTCCTGTTGTTTTTGGCAATTCAGAAGAAGTCGCCGGATGTTGTTGTCCTTGACCAGGAGGAGTTCTTCTTCCTTGGATTGGAGGCCGATGGGTGGTTGGATCAGAAGACGTGGGCTGGGTCGATTCTGTTTCAGTACTGGGAGCCGCAGAAGAATATCCAGAAGTTGTAGATTGGACCAAGTCCGTGGTGGTGGAAAGGGTAGACAATCCTGTAGGAGCCACAGTTGTCGTTTTGGTGCGCCAAGCCGTCGAGCTCGTTTTCTCGCTCGTTTCCGTCCCAAATTCCGTCGGAAAGCCTGTCGAGCTCGTTTTCTCGCTCGTTTCCGTCCCAAATTCCGTCGGAAAGCCCCATTTTTCAGTTGTAGAAATTGTAGACGTGACACTGCTGGCAGTTGTTGGAATCAAAGTAGATGAGGAATATTCGGATGACAATGCACTAGATTCAAAGCCGGTGGACATAATCGTAGATGTGCTCTCTCCCTGTGGAGTAGATGGAGCTTGAGACGACGCCGTGGAGGGAACGCTTGTAGTCTCGGGATAATCTCTCATCATAACGGGCGAAGTTCCTCCAGGAGTTGTTGTGTAGTCTTCTGCAGTCGATTGAAGTTTAGATGGTCCAGAAGACGGCTCTGTTCCTGTCGAACTCATCTGTGCTGTCGTCATCGTGTTCATTTCTTCAGTAGTCTCATATTCAGTTGTCTCTAGATGAGTCGAAGAGCTGGAAGTGCTCGGAGTCAATGTTGAAATTCCTTGACTGGATGTCGAGATGTCCAATTTTGTAGAGGCGGATCCAGTACTGTACAAATCTGTGGAAGATGCCGAAGAAGAACTGCTGTGAGTGGCGAATAAAGTTTTTCCCTCGGAAGTTGGGAAGCTGGTCGTCGGAGTATTGCTCGATGACGAAGACGGCAAGAGCGACGACGATGACTCAGTCGACTGAGAGGACAAAATCGAGAGGAGGGACACCGAGGACTGAGGATCAGACGTGGGAATCGATGGAATCGTGGGCCGAGAGGGAGAAACCGAGCTGGGAACCGATGACAACAGCTGAATTGTCTGGCTTGACGTCCTGGAAGAAAGGCTGGCAGCGGCAGATGATGTCGAGTCGACAACAGTCGACTGCTCGACCTAAATAACCAGTTTTTCCGTTAATAATTCACGAATTAAAACCGTTGTGGAAGGAATATCGCTCGAGAAGGTAACAGAAGTCAAATCAGTCTCGGTGGAGACAGATGTCGTCAATTCTTCGGGAAGAGTACTAGTTTCTACCTAAAATTTCGGCATCAAAAAACGAAAAAATGTGTAAAACTGACAGCCGAGGTACTAGAAATTGGCCTGGGAGTTACCGTAGTCGTGCTCGGCGAAGAATAAACATCAGTCGAAGATGACGAAGTCATAATCGGTGTTGTCTGGGGACTAGTCTCTTCTGGGTCAGTAGGAGGCGATGAGAAGCCTGTCAAGGTCACTAATAACATGTTTTAAATTCTTTTACTGGAGGGCAAACTGGTCCAAAACGGCGTAGTCGATGGCAAATCCGATGTCACGATTGTTGAAGTGGAGAAGGCGATCGACTGGAAAAGTCGAAAAATATTGCAGATGGTAGTAAATTCTTTTTTTTGGATCAGATTAATTGTGAACCTGTTTTTAAATTTCCCGCAAAAAGTTTCGTCCCGACTCGGGCCACCCTGCCCCTTGACGATCGGGTATAAATCAGACACGGGCCGCTCGTAAAGTTGGTATCTCCGAACCAGAATTGGGCGTCAATTTAGGTGGTCTTTGAAGAGCCGACTTCGCATCTCAAACGTGCGAAACTTCCGTGGAATTTTCACTGGGAGGTCCGACGAATCCAATGATCGGCAAATTAAGGACAAGAAAACACGCCATTTTCTTGCTTTCTTCTTCTTTTGTTATTTCAGCTAATCGTTCTTGTTCTCTTTCCATTTCTGTTAGAATTTCCCTCTTATCAATGATAACCAATCAAAAGGACTTTCGTGAGGTTTTCTGACCAATCATTTAACTGAGAAAAATCCCAATCCCACCCATTTCAAACGCCCAAGGCAGATCAGCTCAGTTCCTACCGTGCCACCTTGTTTTTCCTTGAAATTGCGTTGTTCTAATATAATTGGTATTTCTATCAATTCTAAAATTCATCCAATATAGATCATATCGAAAAGACAGGATCGATATCTACCCGAGAGCCTGTACAATAGTACCGTATTCCCATAATTACAGTAAAAGCTGAACAGAAACTCCAGTTATCTCGGTTATTACCGTACCCCTTGGCCGCCGCTCGTTATTTGTGGCGTTGCTAGGGGCAATGCCGCTTAGGAACAAGTAATAAAGATTCGGAATGAATTTTGCTAACTTTCTGACACTGTTAGGTAAGACGATCTCTTCGGATAAAGGCGCTTATTAATCAAAAGAATTATCATGGGATTCTTAAACCCAATCATTCAACTGCGATCGAGTCTAATCTCATCTCTAATGCTCAGAGCAGATCTAGTTCCCACCAAAGTTTGAACCCGCCCGGCCCGACCTGTAATCTTTCCAACCAGATCCGGCCCGTATTTCGAATCATGGTGGTTGAGGACCCGGCCCAACTTGAAGAACTCCAACCCGCATAGCCCTGGTTCCTGCTGTATCCTTTTTCCCCCTGAAAATTATCGATCCTTCGCCTGTAAAAGTAATGTCAAAATACGAGCACCGATAATTACCGTAAAAGCTGACCAAAGCCACCAGTTATCCTGGTTATTACCGTATGCCGCCGTCCATCTCCGAGCCGCTGCCGGGTTGCTATGGGGACCAGTTAGGGAAGAATATTTATTCGCCATCAATTTCGCCAACTTTCTGACACTGTTAGATAGAACAATCTTTGCTGCTAAAGGCGCTGATTTAATTTTCGACATGATAGCTCCAGTAATTGCAGTTGATTCTTTCTTGTAGATAGCGAAAAAGTCTAATGCTACATTCAAATTTTAACTAGTAACTGTAATATCAACAGAACAAGTTCAATAGCGGCCCCAATTATTACAGTAATACTGTAATCATTATTTTTAGAATCGATAAGGATCTTTATTGCGTCATGAGAGAGAAATAAAAGTTGACCAAGTTCGACAGTTATCCCTGCTATTACCGTATGCCGCCACCCACTTCCGGGCCTCCGTCTGGTTGTTATGGGGCCGTTAGGAACAAAGGAAGGAATTTACTTGAATTTTGCCACCATTTTGAGTGTTATCTTGTGTTGAATGGCCCTCGTTGTCGTGTCCTTTTTTCTTATGAATTTTCCAAAAATCCATCAAATACTGTAACTGTATTTTCGGTAGTGGGAGATCAATATCCAGCCCGATTATTAGAGCAATGTCGCTTCTCCAATCTCCTGCTGACCAAGTTTACCAGTTCCGGGGCATTACCGTACCCCTTTGTCTATTTTCGAGCGTCACCGTTTCGGGTTGTTATGTGGCTGTCCTAGTCACCAGGGAATAAAACGGAGGAATATGACATTTTATGTGATTCGGTAGCTCAGAAAATCGGCATCAGATTTCAGAGATCCGGTTACTAGCGGATTGTCATCGGTAACTATGCATTCAAAAGAAATGACAGTCCCGAATGGGGTTATGATGGGGACAAATGGCCATCAAAAATGTCAAAAAGAATGAAAAGATCGGCCCGAAAATGGTACGAAAATTGAAAAATTTAGGATTTAGATGGTAATTTGGCCTTCTTTACTTTCCAATTTCTTGGCTTTTTCAGTAGTAGGAGGAGCATATCAAGGTCTGGGAATGTGGACAAAGAGGAGAGGATTACTGTAGATGACCTTTCAAAAAGTTCTTACGACATTTTTTGGTCACAAAAAAGGAGCTGAAGATAGTCTGGGATTGATGGGGAGAGAGATTTATAGCAAAATACGAGAGAACTCCGGCTACCGTAAGACTAAATAATGTGATTTTGACAATTTCTAGGTCGTTTGAGGAATGATCGATGTGGGAAGGGAGACTTTTGCTGACTACGGTAGCTGATCTCGTCCCGTTTTTTGGATTGCGCTGTTAAACTTCTGACCATATGCGTTTAAAATGCGCGCCATAAAGAGAAAAACTCACGCAATTTCCAAAAGAAGTCTCATTGAGGAAGGAGAAGTTGGCAAGCGGATTTATTGGATCATTTCGGACATCCGGTAGACACCATAACAGCCAGAATAAGAGAGCTTTCACAGTCATTTCTGTAATATTTACCAGAATTTTTGATGAAAGAAGAAATCTCTAACTCACCGCTTCAAGAGAGCAAATGCTGTGAATGAGCCGGGCCCGTATCCTAGCATCCCGAAAATCTCGAAGCTCCGCCTTTTCATTGACTACCAGGCACAATTCCAGGCCACCTTGAAATCGACCGTAAAACTTGGTTCAGAGGAAGCTGAGGACCTTCTCTATGAGGGGTATAGTTCCGAACTCGCAGGCTCGGCCATATCATTTGAGTTTTCAGCAATTATTATGCCACCGTGCAGAGCAAACAAAACTCTATTTTGTACCCAAAATCCCAAGAAGTTAGCATTTAAAGAAAAATTAAGACAGCAACTTTCTTCGATATTTTTAAAGAAGACTGATTTTCTTTTCACAAAAAAATTGTAAAAATTATTGAGGCGTTCTTTACAGTTCACAAGAGGAGTATGCTTCCAAAAAAGGCAGAGGATGAGCATAGTGAATCGCTTACGGCTGCCAGTCCCGAAAATTATTCGTTTATGTATTAAACAGAGATTAGTGGATTGTGGCCAGGATAAGAACTACAGCAGTGCTACGACAAAATATCTGTAGCGTATCGCAACAATGCTTTGTTTTTGTCGGTTTTCTGATTGGCTGCAGCCCTACAGTCACACTAAAAACACTGAAACAAAAAAGAGATTGCCGGTTTTTTCGTCTTTTCACAAAAAAATTTGCGTTTTTCTCATGAAGACAAGTTGGAGATCCTTTTAGACCATGAAAAGTTGCTAGCCTAGCAAACATATCGGTTTGATAGGTTATAAGAACAGATAGACAGAATGAAAGATCAGACACTATTCACTCGCGTGACTGTCTGAATGAAACAGGCCGACCTCAAGCAATCAGAGAATCGATCTAAAATGGCAATGACACTGTTTTCCTCCGAAGTGGCCATCTTCTCCAGATCAGATTTGTGTTCTCTTTCCCTTTCTTGACAGCTCTATTCATTTTCTATTCATATTTGCACAGTGGATAGTAACAAATGTAGTAGATTTTTGGCTAATCTTTTGCTAGCGCCAGCATTATCAAATACACAAATGAATTGCTGTACCGGACTCACTAGCTGTCGTTCGCGAGTTCCCGTTCTCGGCGGGGTCTCTGAGTCATATTCACAAATCCAGCCATCACAAAATAGTCATATGCACATATTTACTCTAGAATAACAAAAATTTAGATAAGCTAAAGAAGATCACCGATAGAAAGTGTGAGATATTGTTGTCAGGCGTTCCGTACCGCAACTCTGAGGGATCCACCGAGATGATGGAATTCATGGATTTTCTTCAAAAATGTTCCTGTGGTATATGTATCTCAAAAACTACTGCCAAAAATAGTTTTCTGTTTCACGATGCTCAGTTGGCCTATTTCCTGATGTCTCACATTTCATTGTAGGAACAAATTTACGGGTTTTAGTGAAGCTCTATTCTTCCTATACTTTTTTCTTGATAATAATGATGCTTTCCGTGGTCGAAATTTTTGAAACTCCTTGGCAACGACTTTACTTCTATACAACCCAAATTGGATTTACCGTATACTTGTCAGATCCTTTTCTTCTCAATCTTCCCATTATCCAAAATCTTGCTCACTTTCTATTTGAAATCCGTTGATTCCTTTAACACAAATCTGACGATTACTGTAAACTCCTTGTAATTTTTGAAACCTTAATCATCTCATAACCTGTTTCTTTTGACAGCAATTATGGTACTATATTCAGAGGCAAGCTACAGTAACCTGAGTGTGTTCACTTGATCTAAATTCTCTGCGATCGGCGTAGATTAGCAATTTCAAGACCGGAAACGGATAGTGAACTCTTCCTGGCTAAAATGGATGAAAAAGAACGAGAAAAAGCAGCTTCTGGGTAATTATTAAATCGATCTCATTCGAAAAAAGCCATATTTGTACTTTGAGCTTATGACAGGAAGGCCACCGCGCCATCATTATTTTTAATTAGTTTTCTGGGGAGGGGCTGTAATCCTCATTAAACCTACAGTACCACTATTTAAGGCACCGTACGACGCCCATTTTCATTCAACAGCATCGAAGTATGGCTCTGCTACAGCTCTTTTTAACTCTGTTAACCATTCGTCCTTCATCTCAATGTGTGGCAATGCGCCCTAATGATTTCGATGATATCATGCCCCTTACCCGTATTCCTCCTACAAATCCCCTGTGGACCACTCCCGCTCTCGAAACTACGGCAACTCCTGAGACCGTTCCGGATACATCCACCGTTTCATCCACAATGGCGACTACAGTCACCACAACTCCTTCAACGACTTCCTCTACCACAACCTCAGGCAAGTTAATTAATATTATACACTTAGACTACTAACACCTGTTGCTCTATAGAAAAAGAGCCTGATGATAACCCACTACTACCGGACACCCGTACGCAGGTAAATCAGAACTCCTTTATGAAAATTAACATTCTAAATCCCTGAAAAATCTTCTTTTCTAATTAGGAGGGCTACCAAACATTGACGTGAAAGATTATTGTATCTCCTGGTCTGGAGAAGGGGGCCCTCCTTCCATGGGCACGATTGCGCATCACAGCTCCTGGTTAGGTTAGACACAACACAAAGATAGATTTGTCAAACACAGAGAAACAGTATTAGTAGGCACTGATCTCCTACTACTAAAACGCTATGGTGTCTGTGCGTCTGTCCGTTGACATGTCGAAAAATTGTGGCCGAGTGATCTAAGGCGCGCGCACCAAACGAACGACGCGGGTTCGACCCCCGCCGATGATAAATGTGTTCAAAACATTTTTGCTTTTTTGTTTATGGCTCCACTATAATTATTTCGCAATATAAGTGTGACTGAGTATCAAATGGGCCATTTGGCTGCGTATTTCTTATTTTTCATTCTTACGCAGCGAAATTAGTATCATTCGACTGCTCTCAGTCTGGGGAGTCAGAATCTGCAACTTATTTTTTCTTTAATGAGGCTGAGTATCAAATGTGCAATTTGGCTGCGTATTTGTCAATTTCCGCTCTTTCTCAACAAAATAAGCACCGTTCGACTCCTCTCAGTGTAAGGAAGTCGACTATGGTGATGGTTTTCCATTTAAATGAGACTGAGTATCAAATGTCACATTTGGCTGCGTATCTCCCAATTTTCATCCTTCTGCAGTGAAATTAGCATCATTCGAATGCTCTCAGTGTGGAGAAGATGAATTAGATACTGGCTACTAATGAAGATGAAGGTGAACACCAAAGTAGCAGGTAGAAAACGGGGGAAAGGGAACCATGTGGAGGGGGAGCGAGGTCCGGCACGAGCCGAAGGCGAGTGACGGGCCGAGCGGACTAAGGTCCGACGCAGCCGGACAAGAATTCGGAGCCTTGGACTTCCTAGCCCGCGTAGCGGGCGCCCAGCCGAAGACCCCCCGTAGGGGGGTCGAAACGGCTGGTAATTTATTAGCTCGGACCAATAATAAACCGTATGACACGGTGACGAGAAAGTAGAATCAATATGAATTGACAAAACGAAGTCATGCGACGTGACAAAAAGAATGGCGCACGAATACAAAGTAAGGCGCCAAATAAACAATTTGAAAATAACTAAAATCGCTTACACTCAACAAAGATGTACCACAATATTTGAGCTATTGGGTTGTTACATAGGTATTGTCGCCGCCGCTATTTTTCTCTGCTGAGATTCCCGCTTAACCGTTGTTACCATATAAAACACAGCGCCTTATAGAGCTTTTTTTGCTCTACAAAAGGCTATATGTGAAAGCCCCATAGTTTTCTATTTCAGGACTCTAGAAAATTTGCCGAAATCGTAGCTCATCGAGCCTTTTGAAAACGCGATTTTCGTGCTACTTCTCCAAGATTTGGTAGGAATAACCTATGCTAAGTAGTTGATTATCGCATACAAAAAGGAATCCCGGAAAGCTTTGGCTCCACGAGCAGGAACAGACATTATCTCCGCCGCGCCTCAAAAAAAGACCCCCAAAATGATGCCGCATCCTGCGAAGGTAAACGGCCGTTTTCCGAAAAGAAAATCCTATTTCTGAGAAAAAGAGAACACTTTCTAGAGATAATTTTTTGCGTTTTTTAATGTGCTGACAACAACAAGTATGAATACTGGCCCATTTTTCAGCAATTCCGGTGCATTGCCATCAAATACCCATAAACTCGGGAATGCTCTACTCTTCTGAAGATGTTGGGTTATTCCCAAATTACACAGGCGTTTTATAGAACATCATCTGTTGTATCCAGAACTATCAGCAGAATTTGAAAAAATTGTAGGACAATCCCGGAAGAGGCCGGGTTAGCTGCTTTTGCACGAATCAACATGTGCCGCGCATTTCTCACCTCGGCAGGGAACCGCTCTAGTTTCTCAAGAAAAAAAAGCTACAGGGCTCATACAAATATCATTTTGAAGAGAAAAGAAAGCTTTACAAGGTACTGTGTCGCATATGGCAAAAGTCCCTAAGCGGGAATCCCCGAGAGCAGATTATTGTCGGCGACACCACTTATGTAACAACCCAATAATAACGGTAAGGAGCCCAGAGGACGAGATGGAAATCCTGTTCTTATAAGAAGGAGCTCTTCTATCTGAAACAAATGTTACTGTTTGTGTTTTCTATTATTTGTGTTAGTCTTTCAATTGGATTAATTTGGTGTTTATTTTGAAATCATCTTTATCTGCCAATTAGTTTGGTAAAGTAAATTACGAGGTATATAGATCAACAACCGTGGGAGTAAAAAAAATGATCCAGGTTGTACATGTACCCAAATTGAGCACATAGATGTATGAACAATGGCGGTAAGCATTTTTATGCAAAAAACTAGCTTCGCAACGTTCAGCTGACCTGTCCGAAAATTGCCAAAATCTCAAAAATCGTACCGGACCGCGTTTGAGGCCACAATAAACATCGGGCTCATCTTACCGGCATCTCAAAAAAAATTGAAAAAAACAAGATCCTCTCACGATGATGTGCAAGAGGGATATGCTGGCCTTTTTCTGATAAGGTCGGGTTGACCATCCGGCAAAAAATCGAATCGGGTTCGGGTTGGAGACTCTTGACTCGAAAATAGGGCGGGGTCAGGTTGGATTAGCAACCCTCAACCAGAAAGTCGGGTCGGACAGGGTTGAACTTAAATGGTCGTTTTACGGGTCGGGGTCGGTTCAGAGATTGCCATAGTTTCCAAATTCCATCGATTTTCGGGCTGTCTCACTTTTTTTCCTGAAGGTGTCTTTTTGTAGTGAGACCTACACCATTCGAAACTTTCGAAGGGTATCGTATCGACCCCGATACGCAAATTTCAAAAATATTGATATCGAGATCGAACCCGATATACGGATATCGTATCGAGGAAAAATTCCCATATCGTGCAGCCCTGTTCGAAAGAGCGTCAAACGTACTTTCAGAAACCGTTTTCAAAGTTTACGAAATGGTCCACGGTGCGACGTGACTCGACGTTTTTGGTTCACATGTTCACATGTTGAATGGTCGACCGAATTGTAATCAAATCCAATTTTCTACAAAAATGTGGTACAGCCTCCCTTTTTGGAAAAACCGTGTTCAAAACTGGATGTTTTCCGTTTTCGCAATGGAATTTTTTCAAAATCGCCGAAAAAATAAATCTCAACGGCCGTTTTCGAAATGGGGGGGGGGGGGGGGGGGGGGGGGTTGGATACACATCGACAAAACCAATAAGGGAACGGGTTTGAACTTCGAAAAACAAATAGGGAACGACTTGAACCGGAAAAAACCAAGCCGGGAAAGCGCACAATGGAAAACGTCCATTCCGGCAAAATTTTTCTGCAATGCATTTTTTTGCACACGACACTTTCTCGCTTTTTGCGAGGGGTGTTTTAAGTGGCTTTTTTTTCGTTTTTCCTCCATGAAAATAGTATCATCAAATCAAAAAAAAATATTATAAAATCAGAAAAATCTAGTAACATATGAATTTATGCAAAAGAATGCAAAATAAGGCAGGAGTAGGCGAAAAAACCTATTGCAGGAAAATTTTGCCGGAATGGACGTTTCCCGTTTTGGGTTTTCCCGGTTTAGCATGCGAACAGGGAACTTCACCATCACCAAGTTCACCATCGCCCTGAAACCTCCTCCAAAATCGTTTTTTTCTAATGTTTTTTTCTACCGTAGGCATCTTTAGACTTTGTTGTGTCTACTGCAATCGTTTAAATTAAATTGGCAAGTCAACCTGGCGAGCTACAGGGTGACGAAATTCAGGCTCATTTGGTGAACTTCCCCATACTTGCGCCCCAAAAACCTTTCAAAAAAATTTTTCTCTCATTCTTTTTCTGTCAAAAAGTGGGCGTTGGCTTAGTAGAGTTTATTTTACTATTCACGAAAGTTTTAAGGCTTGAACGCTGACCTACACACCGCGGCACGCAAAAATAGTGTTTGGTGAACTTCCCTATTGGCCGAGCATTTTGCACGGTTTACCGGCTCGCCCTTTTTCGTTTCGCATTTGTCCGGGCGTTTCGTTCCCGATTTCATCGTTTCCTCCTTGTTTGTCGATGTGTATCCACCCCGACATGGAACTGTTTCGAAAGATCACACACTTTGACAACTTCAAACGTCAAGCCTGCTACAGCCTTCCAGAGTGCTTTTTTTATCGTGTTCAGCGACCTGAAATTAGTCTAGAAAAAATAAGAAACAATGAAAATACTGAAAGAATAACGGGGAGCTGCTGAAAGGTTTGTTTTATCTAACCAGGGAACCTTTTTAGTTTAAAGGGACTCTGAAGGATTAAAATTATTTTTTGCAAAGTTGTTTTTTCTATTCTTTCTCGTGCTTAAAATTAAGAAAATAATTATTATAGCATACTAAAACAAGAAAAACATACAAAATAAAGCTGAAAACCACTTTTTAGAAATTATTCGTATGCTGCAGTCATTTTATTCAACTAAAATTGAATTTTCGATATTATCACTATTTCCATACATCAAATGATGTACTAAATTACTGCTAATATGTCTACATTATTTTCAATAAGAGAAATAAGCAAGAAATATAATCGGTTTCCAACTCTGGGGGAAACGGGCGTTGCAGGACCACTTGAAAATCAGGCAAACTTTCCGAGTTTTCATTGGATTCAAATGCGGGCGTCTTGAGGTCCCGCAGCGCCCGTTTCCCCCAGAGTTGGAAACCGACTATATGAAGAAAATGAAGAAAATCGAAATTTATAGATGGCTAATCATAACCCACGCGTCGCCCGCGAAATTCAAACTTCCTTAGATCTAACAAGCAAAGTTTTTCAGTTCGCAACGCGTTCCCGTAACGAGACCTATACCATTCGAAAGAGCGTCAAAAATTAGCCCAGTTGGCGGTGTCAGTAACTGCCGACTGACTGTTTAACCTATTGCGCCACGCTGCTAGTTGAATAGTTGAATTCTGTTGCTTTTTCCGACATGACATATTGAAAAACCGTTAACCTGCCGAGATCTTACGGGTGAGCGCGTTTCCGATGACGCGCTCGGCAGTTACTGACACCCCGCGCACAACCCTAATATTTCAGTAATAATAATATTTAGACCCTTGTGATGCATGCAACTTGCCAACAATCCTCAGTCAGGACGATATTTCTACCGATTGTGGATTTGGAGATCCAACAAACCCTCCTGTTACCATGGAAAAACTTCCGAACGGAATGAACTGCGAGTTGGTTCTGACCGGTTGCTCCGGCTACGAAATTCTTAACAACATTGGTCAATGTGCTGTGGATTTCTATACCACCAACGCTCTTTGTCAGAATGGCATGTTTGTTGCAGCTAATGGACCCATTGCCCAACTCCGGTGCCTTAATCCGTGAATTGATTTTGTTGTTAAAAATAAATGGTGGCATCTTTCCGATTGAAAAGTTGGAACAGCGTCTGGAATTCCGAAGGAAAATGGGTTAATTACAGTATTCACCCATTTCTAATGCAACCAGTAATGAATTGATATGAATTTTATTTAAAAAAAGCCATTTTAGGGTGGGCACGAAGAGAATAAGGAAGGGATCGTAAATATACCGGTCTCTGTAAACGGTACGGGCCGATGTTGGGACTGTCAGGCATGGTGCACAAAACGCCAGGGGCGATGGCGCACCAATTTTCGCCAATTCCGCCAATGTTATGTGAACCATGCAGTCAGGGTCAAATCCCGTCCTTGTAGTTTATTACATTAATTTTATGAAAAGTAAATGGAAAATAAACGAACAATTAGAGGGAAGCTAATTCATTCAAAATCTTACCGTACGCAAAGTGGGATGGCGGAAAGAGAAAGTAAATAAAAGAAAATTATTTCTGGATACATCTCTTTGAGCCCATTACATCGTCGAAATCATTAGGTTGCATTATGACGCTAACATTTTTTTGACATGTGTTTGCGGTTGCTTATAGTTTGCTGATCTTTCAACAGTTTTTCTCAGGCATTCACTATTAGAGAATGTTGTCAGGTTTTTATTGATTTTTTATTAACAAGAGCAACATTGGCAACGCGACTTTAATTTTCTTATTGGATGAATCGAGCAAAATTTCCGTCAATGAAACACTCGATTCCCATGCAGTCGACGAGATTTGCTCCATTGGCTGAAACGGCAACTGTCTCCAATTCTGCGGCATGGCTATTAGCGGCCAAATAATATCCCTTTCCGGAGCTATGAATCTGAAATTTTCTTTAAATGGATTACCCTTTCAGATGGTGGACTTCATAAACATAAACGCCTAACTTACCGTGAACAATCCTTGGAAGTAAGCAAGTAGTACTGGGACTTTTGGTACACCATATTCGGATACCAGCACATTATAATCCGTATTTGGCTGACTGCCTTGCAGAGAGCCCACAACTAAAGACATCATGTAGTTCGGATAACCTCCAAAGATGACACGGAACAATACTGTACCATTCGCCGCAAAGCCATTAATTTTAATATTGAATATTGGATCCTTAGCGCTATAATAATACTTTTATTTTGATGAAACGGGAAAAAATACCTGTTTAATATGCATACCACCCTAAAAGGTGTATCCTGCTCAATATATCCCGACACATTCTGGGAGTACTGAATAAAAAACGCTTACTAGTTAGTGTGCTTTTTGAGAGCCCGAAAATAGAAAAAAGCGGCCAGTGATAAAATTAGCATCCGGATCAACCATTGCCGGCTTTCCAAAGGTAGACACCTCGCTATATAAAAGTAATTACCTACCGGAATTATTCCGACGGTTAGCCCCACTGCTAGAAGACATCCTAGGACGGAACGATGCATAGTCGAATAAAGCGCTGCCAATCGCCAACGTTGCTAAGCAGCTACGCATGAAAGGAGGAGCTATAGGATTTAAACAATCCCCGGACATCTGAAAATTTAAAGATTATCTGACAAGTGATAGAAAACAGAGGATGTACAGAAATCCATAATGGGATACGAAAAGGTACCAGAATTTTCTCATATGGTTCCAAAGGGCAATTTTTTTTCAAATTTTTCCATAGTGCCGTAAACGGATACTGTACATTTTCTACGGATATTCCTTCCAATCCCCTCTTGCTACCTCACAGTTCCAAAATGAGATTTCTCCATCAGCGGAAACTTTTGAGATCAGCGCGCAGTTCCCCGCAACTGAAATATTTTCGAAGGAAACCTTGAAAAATTAATTCAGACCTGATCACAAGTTCTCATGTGTTCCCGAATCCTGACTGTTACCAATCTTTTCATCCCTTCTGGCATTTTTGACATCCATTTTCCTTTCATAAAAATCCCACTCGAGGCCCATTTTTTCGGAATAGTATAGCAACGGAGGCAAACCGCTTAGTTACGGGCACGATGCCGATTTTTGACATAAAATGCCATATTCCCCGATGTTTTGACTAGTTTAGGAAGGGACTTCGGCTAAAACAGTGAAATGATCTCTCAGACTGGCAGAAAAGGTATCATTACAGGCAACCGAAATATTATTTGGAGTTTCGAGTGGTTCAGCCAGTAAACAAATAATCAGCGATGCTCTGACGAAAACAATAAAACATGCACAAACTTTTTTTAATATTGACAAAAAAGATTGATGGACACAATTCGAGAAATCATTTTGGCCACTGGAGAAAAGTAATGCAAATTTATGTTGCCGTACCAGAAAAATTTCATGCATTGCTTGTATATTTGGGCCCAGAATTTTTTTTGATCGGAACAATTGATTGGCGTTGATCAGGAGAATACGAGCATGCTGGTTTGCCTTCAATCTCTGCCTTCTGTAGCCGTGAGAAAATTTCCCCGGCGGATTTCTAACTGGGGTGGTTTGTTACCAGGGCGATCTGACGAATTTTGGAATGGAGGCCGTGGATGAGATAAGCGACCGAAAGAGATACAAACAATTTTTGCGGAGAATTGAATATTGCACGCTTACAACAGTCACAACCCATAAAAGAAGTGTCTCGAACAATTGTTCGCAATTATATCACTGTGTAGAAAATCCAGATTTTATCAAAGCAACAAGCCGTAAACTGTGCTCTTTTGCCCAGGTTAAATCAAAATATTCCTTTTTTTTTGCAGGTCGGCTCAGTTCATCTAAAAAACTACCGAAAATAAAGGCTTTGTGGCTCCAAAACTTTCTCTAAAAAGCAAATGATATAGTTGCCATGTAATGAAGCCGCAGGTGTTATCTACGCGAGGTTCCAAGCAGGTTCGTCTAACCACGATTTTATCTTCTTCAGCCTAATTGCTTCGGGTCAACCATTCATTTACAAGTCACGCTAACATTCTGATGTCTTTCTCGTCTTTCACCAGTCATTTTCCCTACACTTCCTCCAGTAAATGTGTCTTCTACTTTTAATTTGTTCATATTATAAGGATCACTACCAAATAGCAGAAGGACAGCAAAGAAAAGATCCAGGATTCTTTATCAAAATGATAAAATGACCAAAAATGTATCCTTTTTTAACGGTCCGAGAGTCTCTCCCCTGTTGATTCATAATACTGTAAGTCGGGATCAATAAGGGGCCGATAATATGTTACTTATTGCAAATAAGCATCGCCCACGACCAACAGCTATTACCAATCTCTCGCTTCATAGTATCTGTTGGCCAACCTTGAATTTTTGGACAACATTTTAATATTCTTTTTCTTCCATTTTTGAAAATCTAACAAGCCGATTCTACCGAAAGACAAAAACCCCAAATATTCGCCCAAAATTCAGAGACACCATTCTTTTAATTCTCATTTAAGAAATTCACATAAAATATTTTCTAATCTCAGGTCGATTACAAGGTGCCCTGGAATTGTGCCTGATGGTCAATGAAAAGGCGGAGCTTCGGGATTTTCGGAATGCTAGGATACGGGCCCGGCTCATTCACAGCATTTGCTCTCTTGAAGCGGTGAGTTAGAGATTTCCTCTTTCATCAAAAATTCTGGCAAATATTACAGAAATGACTGTGAAAGCTCTCTTATTCTGGCTGTTATGGTGTCTACCGGATGTCCGAAATGATCCAATAAATCCGCTTGCCAACTTCTCCTTCCTCAATGAGACTTCTTTTGGAAATTGCGTGAGTTTTTCTCTTTATGGCGCACATTTTAAACGCATACGGTCAGACGTTTAACAGCGCAATCCAAAAAACGGGACGAGATCAGCTACCGTAGTCAGCAAAAGTCTCCCTTCCCACATCGATCATTCCTCAAACGACCTAGAAATTGTCAAAATCACATTATTTAGTCTTACGGTAGCCGGAGTTCTCTCTTATTTTGCTATAAATCTCTCTCCCCATCAATCCCAGACTATCTTCAGCTCCTTTTTCTGTGACCAAAAAATGTCGTAAGAACTTTTTGAAAGGTCATCTACAGTAATCCTCTCCTCTTTGTCCACATTCCCAGACCTTGATATGCTCCTCCTACTACTGGAAAAGCCAAGAAATTGGAAAGTAAAGAAGGCCAAATTACCATCTAAATCCTAAATTTTCCAATTTTCGTACCATTTTCGGACCGATCTTTTCATTCTTTTTGACATTTTTGACGGCCATTTGTCCCCATCATAACCTCATTCGGGACTGTCATTTCTTTTGAATGCATAGTTACCGATGACAATCCGCTAGTAACCGGATCTCTGAAATCTGATGCCGATTTTCTGAGCTACCGAATCACATAAAATGTCATATTCCTCCGTTTTATTCCCTAGTGACTAGGACAGTCACATAACAACCCGAAACGGTGACGCTCGAAAATAGACAAAGGGGTACGGTAATGCCCCGGAACTGGTAAACTTGGTCCGCAGGAGATTGGCAAGCGACATTGCTCTAATAATCGGGCTGGATATTGATCCCACCCTACCGAAACTACAGTTACGATATTTGATGGATTTTTGGAAAATTCATAAGGAAAAAGGACGCGACAACGAGGGCCATTCAACACAAGATAACACTCAAAATGGTGGCAAAATTCAAGTAAATTCCTTCCTTTGTTCCTAACGGCCCCATAACAACCAGACGGAGGTCCGGAAGTGGGTGGCGGCATACGGTAATAGCAGGGATAACTGCCGAACTTGGTCAACTTTTATTTCTCTCTCATGACGCAATAAAGATCCTTATCGATTCTAAAAATAATGATTACAGTATTACTGTAATAATTGGGGCCGCTATTGAACTTGTTCTGTTGATAAAACAGTTACTTATTGAATTTTGAATGTAGCATTAGACTTTTTCGCTATCTACAAGAAAGAATCAACTGCAATTACTGGAGGGAGAGCTATCATGTCGAAAATTAAATCAGCGCCTTTAGCAGCGAAGATTGTTCTATCTAACAGTGTCAGAAAGTTGGCCAAATTGATGGTGAATAAATATTCTTCCCTAACTGGTCCCCATAGCAACCCGGCAGCGGCTCGGAGATGGACGGCGGCATACGGTAATAACCAGGATAACTGGTGGCTTTGGTCAGCTTTTACAATAAATATTGGCGCTCGTATTTTGACATTACTTTTACAGGCGAAGGATCTATAATTTTCAGGCTGCGATGACTTATGCCCACGGCAGGGCTTGGGCATAAGTCTACATGCGTGGGCATAAGTCACCTATACCAAACAAGGATAATAACTATACCAAGAAAATGATAATGTAAATAATATTGTACCAACAAATTCGCGCGAGAAGTGAGATCATGGGAGCCAGATCACTGGGCATAGTTGAACTGAAGAATTTTTGATTCCCTGATTCAGCCTGCAGCACGAAAAAGATTCAAAATAGGTATAGGTGACTTATGCCCACGCATGTAGACTTATGCCCACGGTCGGGCGTGGGCATAAATCATCACCTCCTAATTTTCAGGGGGAGAAGGGGATACAGCAGGAACCATGGCTGTGCGGGTTGGAGTTCTTCAAGTTGGGCCGGGTCCTCAACTAGGGTTGTGCGCCGACACGACACGACACGACACGACAGGCAAAATCCGGAGCCTGTCGTGTCGTGTCGTGTCGTGCCGAGACGACACGACAGGCTAGACGACCCGACACGACACGACATTTCAGCAAATGTCGTCTGAAATGTCGTGTCGTATCATGAAACCAAAAAATGCTCCCAAATAGGGAATTTCTAGTTTTTTTGTTATATATCATTCCGAATAAGTTTTTTATGATATAAGGAACCTTTTTAAAGTAATCATTAGAGATTTCTAACTGTCAATAAGCATTTTACTGTTTAGTATGGTTATCCAACCCAAGCCGGCGTGTACTGTCGTACTATTGGCTACTGCTGACTAGCCTATTAGCTTATTACTTTAGAGATTTCTATGACCAATTTGGGCCAAGAATGCAGGTCCAAAGTCAGCGCTATTAATAAATATATGGGAGTAGTGCCTATGACCAGTGTCTTCTACCATGTTCTCGCCTAAGTATCGCATAAAATAATTACAGAAGTAAAATTTTGAGGCGCTAACCAACAAAAAATGCCAAATACTTGATTGGAATAGAAAAAATTGAGAAAAAAATTGAAAAAACACTAAAAATTACGAAAAAAATATGCAAAAAATTTCAAAAAATCGCCATTTTACTTGATTTGGTCCCTGACACGACAGGCATACGACACGACACGACACGACACGACACGACATCTGGACCCCGGACCCTGTCGTGTCGTGTCGTGTCGGGGGGTACGACACGACACGACACGACACGACACGACAGACGACACGACACGACACGACATTTGAGGTGCCTGTCGTGTCGGCGCACAACCCTATCCTCAACCACCATGATTCGAAATACGGGCCGGACATGGTTGGAAAGATTACAGGTCGGGTCAAGCGGGTTCAAACTTTGGTGGGAACTAGATCTGCTCTGAGCATTAGAGGTGAGATTAAACTCGATCCCAGTTGAATGATTGGGTTTAAGAATCCCATGAAAATCCTTTTGATTAATAAGCGCCTTTATCAGCAGGGATCGTCTTACTTAACAGTTTCAGAAAGTTAGCAAAATTCATTCCGAATCTTTATTACTTGTTCCTAAGCGGCATTGCCCCTAGCAACGCCACTAATAACGAGCGGCGGCCAAGGGGTACGGTAATAACCGAGATAACTGGAGTTTCTGTTCAGCTTTTACTGTAATTATGGGAATACGGTACTATTGTACAGGCTCTCGGGTAGATATCGATCCTGTCTTTTCGATATGATCTGTATTGGATGAATTTTAGAATTGATAGAAATGCCAATTATATTAGAACAACGCAATTTCAAGGGAAAAACAAGGTGGCACGGTAGGAACTGAGCTGATCTGCCTTGGGCGCTTGAAATGGCTGGGATTGGGATTTTTCTCAGTTAAATGATTGGTCAGAAAACCTCACCAAAGTCCTTTTGATTGGTTATCATTGATAAGAGGGAAATTCTAACAGAAATGGAAAGAGAACAAGAACGATTAGCTGAAATAACAAAAGAAGAAGAAAGCAAGAAAATGGCGTGTTTTCTTGTCCTTAATTTGCCGATCATTGGATTCGTCGGACCTCCCAGTCAAAATTCCACGGAAGTTTCGCACGTTTGAGATGCGAAGTCGGCTCTTCAAAGACCACCTAAATTGACGCCCAATTCTGGTTCGGAGATACCAACTTTACGAGCGGCCCGTGTCTGATTTATACCCGATCGTCAAGGGGCAGGGTGGCCCGAGTCGGGACGAAACTTTTTGCGGGAAATTTAAAAACAGGTTCACAATTAATCTGATCCAAAAAAAAGAATTTACTACCATCTGCAATATTTTTCGACTTTTCCAGTCGATCGCCTTCTCCACTTCAACAATCGTGACATCGGATTTGCCATCGACTACGCCGTTTTGGACCAGTTTGCCCTCCAGTAAAAGAATTTAAAACATGTTATTAGTGACCTTGACAGGCTTCTCATCGCCTCCTACTGACCCAGAAGAGACTAGTCCCCAGACAACACCGACTATGACTTCGTCATCTTCGACTGATGTTTATTCTTCGCCGAGCACGACTACGGTAACTCCCAGGCCAATTTCTAGTACCTCGGCTGTCAGTTTTACACATTTTTTCGTTTTTTGATGCCGAAATTTTAGGTAGAAACTAGTACTCTTCCCGAAGAATTGACGACATCTGTCTCCACCGAGACTGATTTGACTTCTGTTAGCGATATTCCCTCCACAACGGTTTTAATTCGTGAATTATTAACGGAAAAACTGGTTATTTAGGCCGAGCATTCGACTGTTGTCGACTCGACATCATCTGCCGCTGCCAGCCTTTCTTCCAGGACGTCAAGCCAGACATTTCAGCAGTTGTCATCGGTTCCCAGCTCGGTTCCTCCCTCTCGGCCCACGATTCCATCGATTCCCACGTCTGATCCTCACTCCTCGGTGTCCCTCCTCTCGATTTTGTCCTCTCAATCGACTGAGTCATCGTCGTCGGTCTTGCCGTCTTCGTCATCGAGCAATACTCCGACGACTAGCTTCCCAACTTCCGAGGGAAAAACTTTATTCGCCACTCACAGCAGTTCTTCTTCGGCATCTTCCACAGATTTGTACAGTACTGAATCCGCCTCTACAAAATTGGACATCTCGACATCCAGTCAAGGAATTTCAACATTGACTCCGAGCACTTCCAGCTCTTCGACTCATCTAGAGAGAACTGGAAATGAGACTACTGAAGAAATGAACACGATGACGACAGCACAGATGAGTTCGAAAGGAACAGAGCCGTCTTCTGGACCATCTAAACTTCAATCGACTGCAGAAGACTACACAACAACTCCTGGAGGAACTTCGCCCGTTATGATGAGAGATTATCCCGAGACTACAAGCGTTCCCTCCACGGCGTCGTCTCAAGCTCCACCTACTCCACAGGGAGAGAGCACATCTACGATTTTGTCCACCGGCTTTGAATCTAGTGCATTGTCATCCGAATATTCCTCATCTACTTTGATTCCAACAACTGCCAGCACTGGCAAGTCTACAATTTCTGTGACTGATACAACTGAAAAATGGACCACAGGAGGAAGTACGGCAGGCTCTCCGACGGAATTTGGGACGGAAACGAGCGAGAAAACGAGCTCGACGGCTTGGCGCACCAAAACGACAACTGTGGCTCCTACAGGATTGTCTACCCTTTCCACCACCACGGACTTGGTCCAATCTACAACTTTTGAATATTCTTCTGCGGCTCCCAGTACTGAAACAGAATCGACCCAGCCCACGTCTTCTGATCCAACCACCCATCGGCCTCCAATCCAAGGAAGAAGAACTCCTCCTGGTCAAGGACAACAACATCCGGCGACTTCTTCTGAATTGCCAAAAACAACAGGAAAAGGGACCACAGAAAAGGTGATTTTGGATGGCCGAAGGACTGCTCCGGTGAATGAGAAAAAGACTACCTTAACTCTTCCCGTCACCGTGGCCACGACCCTCAAGGAAATTTTGTCGGGTCGCCGGTGGATAACTCCTGTGCGCCCGGTCATTCCTGCAACTTCTACCATGCCAGCTTGGATTCCCACCAGCAGTCAATCTGTCGAGACATCCGTTCCTGCTACTTCGATTACCGGCACACCATCTACAGTCAGCTCCAAAAAGCCCACCACCCCTTGGGAACTGCCAATGACCACGACGGCCAAGATTGTTTTGAATGGAAGGCGATACAGAACCCCGGAAAAAAGTGGATTGGAAAAGGTGACGACAGTGACAAGCACCGAGTCTGGAAAAACTACCGGCTTTTCTACCGCAGATAGTGCTGTTTTTGCTCTCGGAAGTACTGAAGCCGCTGAAAAATCTTCCACAGGATCTTCTTCTGTAGGCTTGGGAATGACAACATCCGTCGAAATTCCTTTCTCCTCCTTGAGTAGCACCCAGGCCACTTCTTCTAGTTCTGTTTCTTCGTCGAGCCAAAGCTCAGGAACCATCTCAATTTCGGCTACTACAGGTAACATTTTTCTTCATTTTTAGTAATCATCTTGTGCAGAAATGGCTTCGCTGACCTCGGATGTGGGAATTAATGAAGAAACAACGTTCTTGCCTCACGTAGAGACAACGGAATCGACCAAAGTAACCTCCACGACGGCTCCTTCAACTGATGGCCCTTCTACCTTGGAGACTACCGTGGAAAAGGTAGGAAAAGATTTTTGATTCGACGAATTTTGAGAATTTTCTAGGAAACCACACCTTTGACCAGCCAGCAAACTTTTGAAAAGTCCACTGCACAGCCAATGTCGACCGTGACTCAAGGAGGAGCTTCTTCTACTGGAACAACTGGAAACTTGAGCACCGGAATTGATGAAGAGACCGTGGCCCAAACTACTGCCGGAACAACAGTCACTGATGGACAGAGCACGAGCTCAAAAGGTCCAATGGCTACAGAGATGAAAGCAACTACCATCGGACAGGAGAAGACAACATCAGCCAAATTGGAAGCAACTTCCCTCCCCTTACCTTCCGCCCCCTGGACCACATCCGGCGCTCCCTCGACTTCCAGCCAAAGACCGACAAAATCCACTGGAACTAGCCCTGCACCGACCACTTTGAAGTCCACTGCTGCCTGTAAGATTTCTTTTCCATTTTATTGCAACTTTTCTTTTTACAGATGGAGAGGGATGTGACGAGAGATGCCCGCAAGGAACCTTATCTGGATCTGGACGTTGTTATCAAATTGTTCCAGCAGCCTATCAGCCGGTAATTCTTATGATAATTTTTTATATCAAAAATTTCAGTCCTTCCACTTATCCTTCTCCTATTGCGGGCGGAATAGGACCGGACATCTACTGGAGTCGGCTGAATTGAGACAGGACATCAGAACAATTAGGCCGTGGTTGAAGACATTGGGATATGACGTCAACAATCTCTCATTATACTTAGGCCCCTTTGCATCGGAAGGAAACAAAATTTATGGAATGTATACCAATTTGTCACGAGTTGGTGTGGAGCTCGCCCCGATAGAAACTATCAAAATGTCTGATGTCCGGAATTATTTTGGGATATGTACCATCCCGGGTGAGTTTCCAACTTTCACATTTTCTCCAGTTTTTTTAAAATAACTTACAAAACATTTTCAGAGTTTTGTTTGACTTTCAACTGCAGTTTCGGTCCGCTCTATGATTCTCTTCCCGGAATGTTGGAATCTCCCATGCCCGAGCCCGTAGTCCCTGGAACAACCGTGAGGGTCCAGTGTCTTTCTCCGTCGGACACCGTAATCCAGTTGAGGTGTGACTCATTTGGAAAAATGACACCTCGTCCCGGAACTGCCGCTGTGAGCTGTAAAATCTCTAGTGGGTTTTCATTTTTTTTTTCTGTTTATTCTGGAATTTTAGAAAGTTTTGGTCGTGAAAAGCCGGTGTCAGACAATAAGCCAGTGAGGAAGGAATGCGATTGTTTTGAGCAGGGAACCGAGACATGTGATGCCGTGGAAGGAGGATTCAAATGCTCCTGTAAAAGAAATTGGATGGTCAGTTGGCTACAATAATCCTCTCTTAATTCTATTCATTTTAGAAAAATACGTGTTGGAAATCCGATGACGCTTGTTGGGTGAAAGCCGGAAACCCAGGGAAATGCAACGGAAAAGGAACCTGCCACAGTTATCCTGACCAGGTAAATTTTTCTTTTAAATTTGATTTTTAATTATTAAATAACAGTACATCTGCAAGTGTGAATCCGGCTTTGGAGGAACCAATTGCCAGCTCCCGGTCAACAACTGCACTTGGTTTGGTGGCCCAGATTCTGTGAGTTTTTTACCTTCAAAAATGGGCAAATTTCCCCTGTTCAGACCCCTTTCTTGAACGCTGGAAAGGTAGCAATTGTGGCTGTGACATCATTGGAAGCTGTGGAAATGGTATTGAAAGTTTTCATCAAATGTGCCGCCCTCATCTCAACGAATGGACCAACGGACCCGCTTTCTTACACCAATGCGATGAGGAAATATTCCGTAGGCGTCGCCGGAGTGATGATCACCCTCTACGGGCATCCGAAGTTTGTCTTCACACTCTACGGATTTGGTGCTCGCTTGGTTTTCTTATTGGTTAATATTCTCATGCTCTGGGGTATGTTCTCTTGTTATTTTCTAGTTTTAATCCACTAATTTTCAGCCTTCTGGTGCCTCATCATAGAAAGCTATATCACATTGTGTGTGTATTTTGGTATCGGACGAAACCGCTGGACACTCGGCGTGGAAAAGGCCAAGGAGGATAATTGGTGTGAAAGCGAGGAGCCAGAGGACAAATGGTACTTGGATAAATCTTTTATGATCTACCCTGGAATAATCTTCGCCATTGTTGTCGAATTGGCTATTTTCTGCTCGTTCTATGATTCGATTAGTTTCCTCTTTTTCCCCATTGATCTCCATTTTTAGATCCCGTCACCGTATACCACTTTGGGAGAGATTTCAAGCCTCCGGAGCCCGGCCGCACTTGCCAATCTTCTACTCATGGCCATAATGGCGTACGCCGCTTGCGGGCTTGGTTGTTTCTGTCAAGTGGCAAAAAAGTAAGCCCGTTTAACTTATTCCTTAAACAATTCATTTGTTCAGGTTCTATCCCGGGGTTATGGGTGAGCAAAGAGACTATTTCGAGTTTCACAAGGGACGCGTTGCCATTGAAGTGCTCAACAAAGTGGAAAGATGCCAATGGCTACAACCATTTCAAGCTCCGGTGGTCTTTGCCACTTATGCTCTAGCCGTCTGGTCTCAGGACCAAGTTGCCACTGGACTCGAACAATCTTTGGAATTTTAGTGAATATTAAAAGATTTTTTAAAGATCCCGTCAATTTTCTATTTTTGACGTCATCCATTTCAGCATCTCGGCCGTAATCATCTTCTGCTCCGTATTGATCTCGGTGGTTGGAACTGTCAGCTCATCCCCGTGGATCTATGGCCATGTTATGAAGTTCATCTTGCCCCGCCTCCCTTGGTTGAAAATTTGGACCGTGTATACACCAGCAGAACACGGATATTTGAACCACGACGAGGTAGAAAACGCTGATTATAATTTAAAAATCCCCCATTTTTAGGTAATCAACAGGAAAAAAGGAAAGGACGTCGTCTTGCCGGAAAATCAAGGCTGGCCCAGTCATCCGTCGGAAGATTCGTATGTCTCCCTCGAAAGGAGACACCAGTGCCAACGCCGCCTTACGAGGCAATATCTGGAAATGAGATTGATGGGAGTTGGAAAGGAAGATGCCCGAGAAGTAAGTTCTAATTTCTTAATTTTTAAAACTGATTTAATTTAAAATTAAATTAATATTTTCAGTTGATTTCGGCCCGATTCAAACTGGCCATCGTCCCCGAGGAAGACCCAGAAGAAGAACAATGGATCCAGTTATTGCGAGAATGGTCGGAGGCTGTGGCCGCGATGGACACGACTATCTTCGAAATTCCCCGGGACAGGGTATTTCTTTAACAGATAAAAGAAAACGACCGAAATATTTAGGCGGTGACCCGGGAACAATACTGGATGCGGATTCTCTCGTCCAACCTCTTCACGAGGGCGGACGTGATGAGGGAGAATTCGGATTGGGTAAGTTGGGGATTTTTTAAAGGGAAATTTGGATAATTCGACTGGAATACAGTAATCAAATGATAATTTCAGATGAGGTTCCTGGTTTTGTTCCAAATTATGGGCCATATCCCGTTGGAGGAGCCGGAAGTAGAGGGTGAATACCCTCAAATCAAACACATACTCCAGGCTCCGGAGTTTCAATCAGCTTGGGAAAGGATCTCCCGTCAGGGAACGAAGAAAGCTAACAAAAAGATGCGAAAAATTGCTCAAAAGATCTCACCGGAGTAAGATTTTCTTTTTTTTTAAATTAATATTTTTATTAGGTTGTTCCCAAATGCCAAAAAAATCAGGAAACTGAGAGCAAGAGCCCGTCAGCCCCACACCGTCCTGGTCAATCTCCCGGGCGTTCGAAGATATTTGACTGTCGACTTCCTGAATCGTTTCTTCTTCGTCTCGGAACAGGCCAGATTCCGCTATCAAGAAATCAAAGATCAGGTTTGTCCAAATTTGAAACTCCAGTAATCGATAAATTCCAGAAATTCTTTGGGCCCAGCGAAGAAAGGATCAAGAAAATCAGAATAAAGGTGCTGAAGAGGCGTGTCGTCCCCCAGGCCATCACTCTCATGACCCAAGGCGAGTGGTTGGCCGGGGAGGATCTCATCACCATGAGCCAACCAAAAGCCGCCGCCTTGTTTGGAGGCAATGACCAGCCTCGGAAGGCCAAACAAGTCCCGCCTCTTGTTCGAGAGGCCATCGAGATCCCGGCTGGGGTGGTGGAGCATAACGGGATACCGACATCACTATACCGGTGGTAAAAAAAGAAGAAATATCTCCTTCCTCCTGGTAATCTGTGAATGGGCCTTGTGAACCAAATTGTTGTAAAATGTCATCTTGTCTTCCTGATCTCACAAGAAACTGTTGATAATGATCTCGGATAATAAAATGTTGGCACTTTATGACAAGCTTGACATTCATGGCTGGGACAAAAGTCAGGAAGCTACGGGTCGGCAGATGAAATTCTTCTTGTCATCTACCCGTATTCCTTACATTATCGAAAATTTGAAGGGACACGGGAAAAATTAGGCTAGTGAATCCGCTATGACCTCCTGTTGAGGAAACTCTTCATCGGCCAACTTGGCTAGAATTTTGACGCACTTGTGTGGATTTTTACAGACGGTCTCGAAACTTCTAGTCTGTCTTCAAAAATTCTAGATTTTTCCATGTAATAGATTAAGAAAAGGCGCCCCTATGAAAGTCAGGAGTGTAAATTATTTCGAGAGAACAATCTTCTCATTGAAACAGCCACTTTTCCAGATGAAAATAAAGAAAAATCTTTTCTTATTTTAATAATTCTGCCCTAAAATGGTCCCTCTTCCTATTCCACCAATATTTCCCCTCAATAAACAGCCCATTTGGGTGTCTCATTTTTCAAGAAATGGGTAGCAACCGGTGACGGATGGCTGGTAACCGATCCTCTCTATTTAGAGGGGGAGATTATGGACCTTTGACGACAGCCCTGATGAGCTAAAATCAAACGATGGAAATCTACTATGAAATGGAACAGGAAGCGTTGCCCCCAATTATTTTAGCAAAGCTATCCATCATCAATTTTGTCATGCTACGAAGAAAAAATGACCTTTGCGGGGAAACTGACTGTGGGGTCAGCCACCACAGAAAAATTAAACTATACGGCATCCACCAAAGAAAAATTAAACTATACGGCATCCACCACAGAAAAATTAAACTATACGGCATCCACCACAGAAAAATTAAACTATACGGCATCCACCACAGAAAATCGCAATTATACGGCATCCACCACAGAAAAATTAAACTATACGGCATCCACCACAGAAAATCGCAATTATACGGCATCCACCACAGAAAATCGCAATTATACGGCATCCACCACAGAAAATCGCAATTATACGGCATCCACCACAGAAAAATTAAACTATACGGCATCCACCACAGAAAATCGCAATTATACGGCATCCACCACAGAAAATCGCAATTATACGGCATCCACCACAGAAAATCGCAATTATACGGCATCCACCACAGAAAATCGCAATTATACGGCATCCACCACAGAAAATCGCAATTATACGGCATCCACCACAGAAAATCGCAATTATACGGCATCCACCACAGAAAATCGCAATTATACGGCATCCACCACAGAAAATCGCAATTATACGGCATCCACCACAGAAAATCGCAATTATACGGCATCCACCACAGAAAAATTAAACTATACGGCATCCACCACAGAAAAATTGAACTATACGGCATCCACCACAGAAAATCGCAATTATACGGCATCCACCACAGAAAAATTAAACTATACGGCATCCACCACAGAAAATCGCAATTATACGGCATCCACCACAGAAAAATTAAACTATACGGCATCCACCACAGAAAATCGCAATTATACGGCATCCACCACAGAAAAATTAAACTATACGGCATCCACCACAGAAAATCGCAATTATACGGCATCCACCACAGAAAAATTAAACTATACGGCATCCACCACAGAAAAATTAAACTATACGGCATCCACCACAGAAAATCGCAATTATACGGCATCCACCACAGAAAAATTAAACTATACGGCATCCACCACAGAAAATCGCAATTATACGGCATCCACCACAGAAAAATTAAACTATACGGCATCCACCACAGAAAAATTAAACTATACGGCATCCACCACAGAAAATCGCAATTATACGGCATCCACCACAGAAAACTTAAACTATACGGCATCCACCACAGAAAAATTAAACTATACGGCATCCACCACAGAAAATCGCAATTATACGGCATCCACCACAGAAAAATTAAACTATACGGCATCCACCACAGAAAATCGCAATTATACGGCATCCACCACAGAAAACTTAAACTATACGGCATCCACCACAGAAAAATTAAACTATACGGCATCCACCACAGAAAATCGCAATTATACGGCATCCACCACAGAAAAATTAAACTATACGGCATCCACCACAGAAAATCGCAATTATACGGCATCCACCACAGAAAATCGCAATTATACGGCATCCACCACAGAAAATCGCAATTATACGGCATCCACCACAGAAAATCGCAATTATACGGCATCCACCACAGAAAATCGCAATTATACGGCATCCACCACAGAAAAATTGAACTATACGGCATCCACCACAGAAAATCGCAATTATACGGCATCCACCACAGAAAAATTAAACTATACGGCATCCACCACAGAAAATCGCAATTATACGGCATCCACCACAGAAAAATTAAACTATACGGCATCCACCACAGAAAATCGCAATTATACGGCATCCACCACAGAAAATCGCAATTATACGGCATCCACCACAGAAAATCGCAATTATACGGCATCCACCACAGAAAATCGCAATTATACGGCATCCACCACAGAAAATCGCAATTATACGGCATCCACCACAGAAAAATTAAACTATACGGCATCCACCACAGAAAATCGCAATTATACGGCATCCACCACAGAAAATCGCAATTATACGGCATCCACCACAGAAAAATTAAACTATACGGCATCCACCACAGAAAATCGCAATTATACGGCATCCACCACAGAAAATCGCAATTATACGGCATCCACCACAGAAAATCGCAATTATACGGCATCCACCACAGAAAATCGCAATTATACGGCATCCACCACAGAAAAATTAAACTATACGGCATCCACCACAGAAAATCGCAATTATACGGCATCCACCACAGAAAAATTAAACTATACGGCATCCACCACAGAAAATCGCAATTATACGGCATCCACCACAGAAAATCGCAATTATACGGCATCCACCACAGAAAATCGCAATTATACGGCATCCACCACAGAAAATCGCAATTATACGGCATCCACCACAGAAAAATTAAACTATACGGCATCCACCACAGAAAATCGCAATTATACGGCATCCACCACAGAAAAATTAAACTATACGGCATCCACCACAGAAAATCGCAATTATACGGCATCCACCACAGAAAATCGCAATTATACGGCATCCACCACAGAAAAATTAAACTATACGGCATCCACCACAGAAAATCGCAATTATACGGCATCCACCACAGAAAAATTAAACTATACGGCATCCACCACAGAAAATCGCAATTATACGGCATCCACCACAGAAAATCGCAATTATACGGCATCCACCACAGAAAATCGCAATTATACGGCATCCACCACAGAAAATCGCAATTATACGGCATCCACCACAGAAAATCGCAATTATACGGCATCCACCACAGAAAAATTAAACTATACGGCATCCACCACAGAAAATCGCAATTATACGGCATCCACCACAGAAAATCGCAATTATACGGCATCCACCACAGAAAAATTAAACTATACGGCATCCACCACAGAAAATCGCAATTATACGGCATCCACCACAGAAAATCGCAATTATACGGCATCCACCACAGAAAATCGCAATTATACGGCATCCACCACAGAAAATCGCAATTATACGGCATCCACCACAGAAAAATTAAACTATACGGCATCCACCACAGAAAATCGCAATTATACGGCATCCACCACAGAAAAATTAAACTATACGGCATCCACCACAGAAAATCGCAATTATACGGCATCCACCACAGAAAATCGCAATTATACGGCATCCACCACAGAAAATCGCAATTATACGGCATCCACCACAGAAAATCGCAATTATACGGCATCCACCACAGAAAATCGCAATTATACGGCATCCACCACAGAAAATCGCAATTATACGGCATCCACCACAGAAAAATTAAACTATACGGCATCCACCACAGAAAATCGCAATTATACGGCATCCACCACAGAAAATCGCAATTATACGGCATCCACCACAGAAAATCGCAATTATACGGCATCCACCACAGAAAATCGCAATTATACGGCATCCACCACAGAAAATCGCAATTATACGGCATCCACCACAGAAAAATTAAACTATACGGCATCCACCACAGAAAATCGCAATTATACGGCATCCACCACAGAAAATCGCAATTATACGGCATCCACCACAGAAAAATTAAACTATACGGCATCCACCACAGAAAATCGCAATTATACGGCATCCACCACAGAAAATCGCAATTATACGGCATCCACCACAGAAAATCGCAATTATACGGCATCCACCACAGAAAATCGCAATTATACGGCATCCACCACAGAAAATCGCAATTATACGGCATCCACCACAGAAAAATTGAACTATACGGCATCCACCACAGAAAATCGCAATTATACGGCATCCACCACAGAAAAATTAAACTATACGGCATCCACCACAGAAAATCGCAATTATACGGCATCCACCACAGAAAATCGCAATTATACGGCATCCACCACAGAAAATCGCAATTATACGGCATCCACCACAGAAAATCGCAATTATACGGCATCCACCACAGAAAATCGCAATTATACGGCATCCACCACAGAAAAATTGAACTATACGGCATCCACCACAGAAAATCGCAATTATACGGCATCCACCACAGAAAAATTAAACTATACGGCATCCACCACAGAAAATCGCAATTATACGGCATCCACCACAGAAAATCGCAATTATACGGCAGCCACCACAGAAAATCGCAATTATACGGCATCCACCACAGAAAATCGCAATTATACGGCATCCACCACAGAAAAATTGAACTATACGGCATCCACCACAGAAAATCGCAATTATACGGCATCCACCACAGAAAAATTAAACTATACGGCATCCACCACAGAAAATCGCAATTATACGGCATCCACCACAGAAAATCGCAATTATACGGCATCCACCACAGAAAATCGCAATTATACGGCATCCACCACAGAAAATCGCAATTATACGGCATCCACCACAGAAAATCGCAATTATACGGCATCCACCACAGAAAAATTGAACTATACGGCATCCACCACAGAAAATCGCAATTATACGGCATCCACCACAGAAAAATTAAACTATACGGCATCCACCACAGAAAATCGCAATTATACGGCATCCACCACAGAAAATCGCAATTATACGGCATCCACCACAGAAAATCGCAATTATACGGCATCCACCACAGAAAATCGCAATTATACGGCATCCACCACAGAAAAATTGAACTATACGGCATCCACCACAGAAAATCGCAATTATACGGCATCCACCACAGAAAAATTAAACTATACGGCATCCACCACAGAAAATCGCAATTATACGGCATCCACCACAGAAAATCGCAATTATACGGCATCCACCACAGAAAATCGCAATTATACGGCATCCACCACAGAAAAATTAAACTATACGGCATCCACCACAGAAAATCGCAATTATACGGCATCCACCACAGAAAATCGCAATTATACGGCATCCACCACAGAAAAATTAAACTATACGGCATCCACCACAGAAAATCGCAATTATACGGCATCCACCACAGAAAATCGCAATTATACGGCATCCACCACAGAAAATCGCAATTATACGGCATCCACCACAGAAAATCGCAATTATACGGCATCCACCACAGAAAATCGCAATTATACGGCATCCACCACAGAAAATCGCAATTATACGGCATCCACCACAGAAAAATTAAACTATACGGCATCCACCACAGAAAATCGCAATTATACGGCATCCACCACAGAAAATCGCAATTATACGGCATCCACCACAGAAAATCGCAATTATACGGCATCCACCACAGAAAATCGCAATTATACGGCATCCACCACAGAAAATCGCAATTATACGGCATCCACCACAGAAAATCGCAATTATACGGCATCCACCACAGAAAAATTAAACTATACGGCATCCACCACAGAAAATCGCAATTATACGGCATCCACCACAGAAAATCGCAATTATACGGCATCCACCACAGAAAAATTAAACTATACGGCATCCACCACAGAAAATCGCAATTATACGGCATCCACCACAGAAAATCGCAATTATACGGCATCCACCACAGAAAAATTAAACTATACGGCATCCACCACAGAAAATCGCAATTATACGGCATCCACCACAGAAAATCGCAATTATACGGCATCCACCACAGAAAATCGCAATTATACGGCATCCACCACAGAAAAATTAAACTATACGGCATCCACCACAGAAAAATTAAACTATACGGCATCCACCACAGAAAATCGCAATTATACGGCATCCACCACAGAAAATCGCAATTATACGGCATCCACCACAGAAAATCGCAATTATACGGCGTCCACCACAGAAAATCGCAATTATACGGCATCTACCACAGAAAAATTGAACTATACGGCGTCCACCACAGAAAATCGCAATTATACGGCATCCACCACAGAAAAATTAAACTATACGGCATCCACCACAGAAAATCGCAATTATACGGCATCCACCACAGAAAATCGCAATTATACGGCATCCACCACAGAAAAATTAAACTATACGGCATCCACCACAGAAAATCGCAATTATACGGCATCCACCACAGAAAATCGCAATTATACGGCATCCACCACAGAAAAATTGAACTATACGGCGTCCACCACAGAAAATCGCAATTATACGGCATCCACCACAGAAAAATTAAACTATACGGCATCCACCACAGAAAATCGCAATTATACGGCATCCACCACAGAAAATCGCAATTATACGGCATCCACCACAGAAAAATTGAACTATACGGCGTCCACCACAGAAAATCGCAATTATACGGCATCCACCACAGAAAAATTAAACTATACGGCATCCACCACAGAAAATCGCAATTATACGGCATCCACCACAGAAAATCGCAATTATACGGCATCCACCACAGAAAAATTGAACTATACGGCGTCCACCACAGAAAATCGCAATTATACGGCATCCACCACAGAAAAATTAAACTATACGGCATCCACCACAGAAAATCGCGATTATACGGTGATAAAATTGTCTATGCCTTGTTTTCTTGTAGAAAATTGCCGAACATGTCGGCAGCTGCTGCAAATGCTATCTAATCGAGCTGTGTGTGCGTCTTGATAGCCGACTATTCCACAACAACTCGGCCCAATGAGGACAGTGTTCACTGTTATATTCTTATTTTCTTTGGTTAATGGGATTATCGACCTATTTGATGGTAGTAATCGGCTAGGAGAGAAGGATCACCACTTCTTTGACGGCAATTCCAATGGAAATCAGTGACTTTGTCTATTTTTACCTCATTTACCGTAAAATTTGCAGAATTATCAGGGAAGATGTTCCGGATCAGTTCCAAAATAGTGGAAATTCCCATAATCTCAATATGTCCGATATTCCCGTGGGTTCAATAATTTATTAAAAGAAAAAATTTGGATTTTCAGGATGTTGATCAAGTAGACAAAAATGTAAATGAATTCGCTGATTTCTGGAATAAATTAAAGCAAGAACAGGAGCGAAAATACAATGTAATATCTATTTTACCAATTCTTTAAAGAGCATTACTATTTGTCTAGGAATTCATAGAGAAAATGAAGCAAAAGGAGGAAGAAAAATTGAAAGAGAAGCAAGAAGAACAGGCAGAATTCGGGAAATTTAAAGATTTTTGGAGTAAATTGAGACAACAAGAAGAGGAACGCTACAATGTGAGATTTTCTTAATTTTTTACGTATTCTTGTGGTTTCTAGGATTTTAAAGAAAAATTGCATCAGCGAAAGGAAGAAATTAAAGCAGAGAGGCAGGCGAAAAAAGAAGAAAGAATGCAGCAATGGGAGGATTACAAGCAACGGACAAAGGAGAAATTGGATAACTTCAGGGATACCGTAAGTTGTTACTATTTTCGATTTTGAAGGGGCCTACGATAATTTAAGGGAGCTGTTAGACGGGTTTTATAGACTGTTTCCAACTTTAGGGAGAACGCTGAGGATGAAAATCAGGATAAATTATCCGAATTTTCATTGGAAAACGCCTAAAACAGCTGCTATTTCGGTGTTCACAGCGCCAGTTTTCCTCTGGATTGGAGACGAACTATAATTACTGCTAGGTCCTACAACGAATTTTGTATTTTCCAGATTCGAGAAAAAGAAGCTCAAAGAAATGCCGTCGCCCAGCCCGAAACCCGCTCACTTCTGCCTCCTGGCATCTCCCCAGAACAGAAGAAACAAGCAATCGAAGAACTTCTCGTCGTCTTTGAAGGAATTGTAAACGCCACAAAAGTCAAAAAGGCCGAGGAAAAGGCGAGAAGAAAAGAAATTCGAAAACAACTGCAACCCGCAATTGACGAATTTTTCACCAATTTAAGGACAAAAATTGGCGCTTGGAGAGCGGCAAAAGAGGCGGAGAAGGCCCAGGTTTGATGGAATCCCTACAATATAAGGAGATTTTAGCGATGGGCAGAACTGAAGACCACGCTGCTTTTGATTCTGCAAGGAGCAGAACAACGGAAAACGGAGAAAAACGCGGCTCTTCGAGAATTTTGGCAATCTGTTCATGATAAAGTTGCTCCTATTTTGGAAGCAACTGGAACGGGAGCAACTGTAGATACTGTAGAGCCAGTTGTGAAGGCCAGCTTTATTGATTCGTGAGTAAATTTTACTGTAAAAAATGGCGCTGTGGGACTTGTAAATTGTGTAAAATTTTCGAATTTTCATTCAAAAACGTCAAATTCCCGCGTTCTGTGGTCCCGCTGCGTCTGTTTCTCCCCGAATTGGAAAACAAATTGAAGAACTTGGTAGTTCTTTTTTTTAATGAGTTGTACACCAAATTCAGAAGGAAATCTTGTATAAACCCGGCAATTTTTCAGGATCACTGGTGCCTCTAGTTGGCAAACGATAACTTGGATCCTTTTGGCCATTTGCGTCGCCCTCGCCATGGCTCTCCTCGTCCTTGTTTTCTACCAGGTAACTTTAAGTTTTCCTCCTTTAAATGAGAGATACAGTACCCGCACATTTTTCTATTTCAGACAACCCAGAAGAAAAAGTTTCTTTACCAGCGGTTGCCAGGAAATGACAGTGAGACGCCTTCTCTCTATCCGAAACGGGAGCTCCAGCAAGCATTTTAGGCCCATTTTTTTTATTTTCTGATGAGTTTTATGATAATTTTATATGTGATTTAATGCAATGAATTGTTATTTTGATTCCAATCGTGTTGAAATGTTGATTCTGGGTCCAAAATTCTTTATTTCTGCGTGCTTTGTAGGATACACTGGGTTATCATTTGTTTTCTTTATTTGGATCTTTTTCTGGCGGTCACATGCTCATTGTTGAGTCATTAAAATCTTGGGAAACTCGTTCATATTTAGCGGAAAAGCCATAATTTTCAATGTTGGCTGATACACGGCGCATTGACGGGAAATACCTCATGATTACCGCGCCGATTGTCAATTCGAAGGTCTCAGATTCATTTCCCACCCAATTTCCTAACATTTTAGTCAATTTCAGTGTTAAACCGTGGCTGAACTTTGAATCCAGAACATAATTTTAATGGTACTGGGAACAGTGATCATTAGGAAACACCGAGAGGGAGACTGGAGATAAGGAACAGCGAGCAGTTTGGGCAGTAAACAACTCCCGGTACAAAACAAACCATAGCCATTATCTCTGTCTCTGTATCGATACATCGATCATGTGGTCATATTAGACTCCCGTTGAAGGAAAGGTTTATTTTTCGCCTTGTTTTTGTCATCATCACATTGAAATTATTATTTTTGAATACAGAGAAAACTCTTTCCGCGTAGGAATCCTCCCCAATCCTTACAAATTTTAGTAACCTCTTTTTTGCCTGATAATCCACAGAATTTCATGGTGACGTGAAATTTTAGGACGGAATTAGCCCGAAAATCGGCGTTTTTATCATACACACCCATTATTTTGTAAAGAAAAGGGCACATTTTACCCGCCCAGAAAGTTCCCAAAAAACCTTTGGAAATGCCTGGGATTCGGACCCGCGACCTTTTAATTTGCGAATCTCTCGATCGGTCAGTTTCTTCTCCCCCAATGCGCTACAATATTCTCATTTCTGTAATATTTCGTGTTCCTGGTCTTATTTGTTTCCCGTTGTTTACCTCCCGATACAAATCATAGACCCAAGGAGCCAAAAGCACCGTGTCCCAATTGATATTGATAAGAATCCATCGAGTGCATGACTTCTGTCTCTTCTTTTTCTACCTCGTGTCACTCAAGTCTACAAAACACAGAATACTTTTAATTTTAGGAATGAGGAGCCTTCTTCTCTTTTTACTTTTGCTAGCTGCTGTGAACCTTGGCCAGGGGCAAGATCTCTCTGGATCTGATTTATTCCAGGTGGTTTTTATCGAAAAGCAGAAAATGTTCCTTATTTTCAGAGATTTCTGGATGTAGAAAACGAGCTAAAAGAACAATGGAAGAATAACTATGAAGCGTATAGGAACAAGCAGAAAGAGGCACAGGAACGGCAACAGGCAGCAAATGATAAGATGACGGAGGCTTTTAAACAGAAATACAATGAAATTAAGGCGGTATTTGATGTGAGTTATGGGGATTTTAAAAAGATTAGTCATAAAATGGCGCGTCGACAGAAAAATCTCTGAAATACTCATTGGAATCCGGGAAATAAAACGAAAAACGTTCGAAACGGCGCAATGTTCGAAGTATTTTTCAGGTTGTCGACCAAATTTTTTACTACCAAAGCCATAATCCCCCTAAATTCCAGGATATCCGCCAACAGCAACAACAAAAACAACAACAACGTGACCAAGAAAAGCAAGAAATCATGGACGAGCTGCGTACAGCTTACAACAATATTATGGCCGCTAGAAATGAAACCAAAGAACGGGAAAGGCAACAAATAAACGATCTCCTGAATAAATTGAAGGAGAAATGGGACGAAAAGCAGCAGGAAGCAGCTGAAAGAAAAAAGCAGGAAATTTTGGTAGTTTTAAGCATTTTCTTTAGAAATTTGGCTGATTCAGGATTTTAAAAATGCCATGGATCAAATGCGCGAGAAATGGAATGATTTCTTGGTTCAAATGGATCAAGCAAGACAGGAAAAATTTGAAAAACAGAAAGAGGTAGAGAGGGTACTGTAACCATTAATAAAGATCTACAGAAAATGGAACAAGCTCGTCAAGATCTGGCAAATTTAAAGCAAATGATGCAGGATGAAATGAAGAGGAGGGAAGATGCCAGGCAACAAAGACTACAGCAATACAATGCTAAAATGGATCAGTATAGAAGCGATATTCAGGTTGGTGGAAGGCAGGTCAGTTCGAGAGAAGTGTCCTTTGTCTCTTTTCCCTTGGTAATTAAAAATATCCTTTAAATGCACTATCCTTTAAATGCCCAGCTTCTAATCGAGGGAAATCCTCCAGTGTTTATCCTCATGAGTTCCAAATTTCAGGCCAAGAAAGATGAACTCGACCAATTGGAACAAGATATAATGCAGAAGCTCCAAGAAATCCAGTCCAAAAAGCAAGAAATCAACACCCTGATGCAGAATGCCATGCTGGATGAGACTCGAAAATCCATAAATGAAAAAATGTACAAGAAATTCCAAGACAGTTTGGATCAGGCTGCTGCTCGGGAAATTATGAATGAAATGTACCCGCAGTTGGGAAAAGAAGGTGGTGATCACAAAATTGGTGGAAGCCATGATGGTGGCTCCGGAATGTGGAATCAACCCGGCGGAGGGCGAGGATCTGGCACTCAAGGCGGAAGAGGTAGTGGCGGAGAATTTGGAGGCAGCGGCCATCAAGGAATTGACATATTCGGTGACCATGAAGTCGATAAGCAACGAGAGTACCCCAATGAGGCATCGGATTTGGTAAAGGATAGTCAAAAAGGAGGCAGACAGTCGACCTCCAGTGGTCAGGGGCAGGTGCTCCAGCTGACGACTGGTAAAACCTTGGAGGAGACATGGAAAGACCAGGAAAAAGTCGTAGACAAAATTGGTGAAGTCATTGACAAGGTCGACAATCAAGACAGCGAATATGGGAAACATCACATGGAACCGGGAGTGTCCCCAGAGCCGAGGGCTACCATTTTGGACGAGTGGGTCTTTCGAATTAAAATTGAGAGATTTTTGTTAATATTTGCGTAATTTTTCGTGTAAATCCGCGAATTCGCCCAAAATTTCTCTACAAAATCCCAAATTTTCAGAATAACCGGCACCAGCCAGTGGCAAACTGTCACTTGGATTCTCCTAGCCCTTTCCATCCTCTTGGCTGTGGCACTTGTCGCCCTGGTAATGTATCAAATCGCCCAGAAAAAGCACTACGAATCTTTGGACGATGAAAGGACTCCGTTGACTCGACACCAAGGAGGTGGTTACATGGACGTTGGAACGTCGTCAGCACCACAGAAGGTAGAAAACTTCAAGGAATTAGAATTTGTTTAGTCAATCCTGGTAGCTCCCAAGTCCAAAGCCGTCTCCGATCGTTTAACCACGTTGCAAATGGATGATCCTTCAGCTCCTGTTGAGCCTGTTATCTGATCTTGAGCTTTTGTTACACTTTCTGGCTAATAAAATACATATCTTCAATGATTTCAAAGAAATGGAGAACGGTTAAATAATTTTATTGTCAGTTATTGGAACTATGCATTCTGCTACTGAGCAGGTGATTTAGGCGGCGATTCAATGGTCGGATCCAATGGCAGATCCTTTTTATTTTCGCGTTCAGCAACCCGTTCAGCTGCGCTTTTTTTCCTCCTTTTTCCTGCGACTGCCGGTCGACTCGGTGCTGCCGTTTTCTCAAAATCTGTGCTCGGCTCTTCAACATCTTTGGACATTTTCTTGCCCAGCTTCTTTTTCTTCTCTTTTTCCTTTTTTCCATCATCTTTCTTCACCTCTTCGACTTTTTTGACTTCTTCCGGCTTCTTGACTTCTTCCGGTTTCTTGACTTCCTCTGGTTTTTTGGCTTCTTCGACTTTTTTCTTTTCCGGATCCGAATGGTTCAATTTCTTTTCTCGTTGCTCTTCCATTGTCCTTTCAGTCGAATTTGATGACGATTTCCGCTGTCCTTCAGCCTCATCCAATGTTTTGTTCACTTCTCCAATGCTGCGCTGTCGACTGCGACGTCGCCTCATCTTCTCTCCTTTCGACTTTTTCTGATTGGATCGTTCCTGTTTTGGTGCAGGAGAAGGAGTAGTCGGAGTGGCGGTGGTTGGAGTACCGACAGCAGTCGACGTCTGTCCACCTGATTGGCCATGAGGCCGATGGACAAACATGGCTTTGATGTATTCCATAACGACCAGCTGCTGGTAGAGATTGAAGCAAAATGTCGGGGAAAGCGAAGATTTTGGCTATTTCTAACTGTGGGCGGATTATTCTGGTAAACTCTACAGTCTATTTTTGGCGGAAAACTCAAAAAACTACCAAGAACTTTGGAAGACGGCCGTTTTCGACTGTGTAATCTGTGAACTCTCCTCGAACCTCGCTACCATCAGCTGCAACCATCGACGACAACACCGCGAGCGAGATGGATTGCCTCAAAGAGTTTTGCTTTTGTTTTTGGAAGTGACCAGTGACCTTGAAGAGTGAGAGGTGTGTGCACGTGTCTAGTCGTTTACTTCTTCTATTTATTTTGCGTCTTTTCTTTCTTTCTACTCATTGCCATTTTACTTTATGGCATTGTTGATTTCAGGTCTCGACTCTGATGATGGAGTAATTTTGAGGAAAAATTCTGCGCTAGCACGGGGTAAGTACTGTTGTCAATATTTTATTCACATATTCTATTTTTAAAAATACCAGAATATTATCCTGTAAATTCCTTGAATTAGAGCCCAAATTCCATATTGGTCACACGAATGTAGCCAAAAATCCTTAGAACTTGGGTGCAGGTCGAATCCTAGACTTTTTGATTGCAAGGTGCACTAACCACGGCCATGGACGCACCGTTCCATTCTGTGTGCTTCTGACATAACGCCGTAAACCTTATGGCAGCCAGGACGCAATATTGCTAGCTCATGATTACGTGTCACTGTAACTTTTGGCCCCTTTCTGTAGATTACTTATATTGATACTGACCTCAGACATAGAATTTGAGCGAATGCCAAGATTCTGGATCATTTCTATCTACCATATTTCTGCCCATCTTTGATTTTGCTTCCTGGTTCTTTTACCCGAAAACAAGCCCGTGTTCTTTCTTTCTAAATTTGTCCACCCATCAATCCTAATAGATCTTCTTCTTCGCCTTGTTCGGGTTTTATCAATACATTTAACTGTCGTGTCTGTGTAATATCACAAGTTTGACAGTTAAAACCACTAGCGTCACGCACCTAGAGAGATCCTGGAACCCGCCAAACATAACAGAGAGAGCGATGGCGGCAAAGATGTTTGAACCGCACGATAATCGCCGTTCTGTTTTCTTTTTGGGGGATTCTTGACATATTTTGGGGGAGAGAAATGGGAAAAATGGGAGAAAAAGGGAGTGTTTCGCGATTTTTGACTGTTTGTTAGGTTTTTGGGCTAATTTCAACGGCATGAGTTGGTTGAGTTGGGCATTTTGACGTCTTACAACAAACAGAAAACTATGAAGCCTTAAAACCGTTTTAAATTTCAATTACAGTAACCTGGGTCCATTATCTCGATGCAGAAATTCAAATAGCTGAGATTACGATATTTCCCCTCGGTTATTTTGTACCTAACCCGCCGTAATTCCAATAATTCCACGTTTTTTTATCAAAAATACCGTGTGATACACAGGATTTTTTGAAATAGCAATCAGTCTTCGATTGTCTTATGACCACTTTTTTGTAGTCTAGAACTTCTACAATGTTTTCTATCCAATTTTATAGCTTTTTCCTTAAAAGTAGCACTCTCAAGTTGCCCTTTCAAGCTTAACCCCCGAAGTTTTGTCGTCAGCTACTTGACGCGCCGTTGATTATTTGTTTGACCGTCTACGTGTAAGATCGTAAGTCCCGGTCATTTTGTTGTCATCGTCGCGGACAGTTCAAAAACTGAATAAATATTGACCACTGGCCGAAATTACCGCCGTGTTCCTCCTATGAGTAACACCTACTGGTAAATCTTGTACTCACGGCGACTGGCGGCAACTTTTGCGACGTAATCAACACAGAAAAGTCCACTGGAAAAAAAGGAACGGTGCCGGAGGTCAAGAAATCAGTTGGTCCCTCGCATCCCACAGAAATTATGGGCGAAATTGGAAATGTTCCACCACGTGGGTGTCGACCTCTGGCGCCCACTCGTCTGCCCCGCTGGAATTGTAACTCGTTCCTATCTGGAATAATATGAACAGCATTTTTGGACAGCGTGGGAGATGGGGGAAAATGCGTCACGACGAGCGGGGATGTCTGGATGACGAATGGTCGTTGACCACACCCAAACTATTGGAAAAACCTGCGATTTCCAGCGATAGTTGGCTGTTTTCTGGAGGCTTTTGGTACTAAAATGTAGGACAGAAAGTTCTCCACAAGAATTATTCGAAGAATGAATCAGCCGAGAGCTTACAGGTGCGAAGATAGCCGATTACTTTCTATTTTCGAAATTAGTCGACGTTTTTGGATTCTTCAAATCAAACTTAGCATTTTGATGGACGAAATTGGTATCAAAATGCAGCCTAGGAAATTCTCTACAAGAATACATGCAAATCACTGATTTTTGCTCTAATTTAAAGCAATGGTAAATTTTTGGAAACCGCAATGTTTTCCCATCGCCTCCTCAGCTAAAAGTAAAACCTTGCCTCGAGGTCTTTCTCCCGATGAAGGTCGATGTGCCAGTATCCCTGCATTCTGATCCCCTGAGATGTTCTTTTTACTATCCGAGAACCAGTTCCCATAAGCTTCCGTAAAACTCTCGATCACAGATTTGAACCGCAGGGTTTCTCAAAATATCTCGGCACAAAGCATAAAATCCTTTCTCGACTAAAAATCCAGTTATTTTCTATTGACACAATGGAATCCTTTGAAATTTTCCAAAATTCCAGTAATTTGTCGATTTTTTCGGACAGGGATGGGAAATATTTACCAGAGGCGTGTTAGTTTTCATAGGAACTTGATTGTCTCTTTAAACCGGGTCAAATGTTGCCTGTTCCCCTTGTCAATTGGATGAAAAAAGTACACGTGGGGGGTCAGCAGAGGAAAGTGAGACGGGGATCCTGTTTCTTCTTCTAAAGTCTTTCTACAATTAATAAATCATTGATTGTTTTGGAGATTTTCTACATGAAAAACAGGTGAAAATTATCGGTGTTTCTGAATTTTTGCCCAATTTTTATTGCCTGATTAAAATTTTCTAACAAAATGCACCGTAATTTCCCTGCAAATCATTAGCAATCTTATTTGTACCGCGTGTTTATAATTCTAGATGCTGTTCCTGAAGTTTGCCCGTAAAAATTTTAAAGTTGCACTAAAATAGGAGATCGAACGGCGTCAAACAAATAACAACTTCATTTTTCTTCGTCTTTACTGGCAAAGGAATCTTTGGCACGGGTTGTGACGTTATGCAGGTGTTTGTCCTCTTGGTAATGATCTTTTCATACAGTAATTGCAATAATTGACTCTGTAGAAGTTCAAAATAAGTTCAGATGGCTAAAAAAGGATTTCTGGCGCATCAGAAACCACGGGCGCGCCGAATGACACCGGGCTACAATCAAAAGATTCCTGGCATGATTCCCCTCAGTGACAAGACATTTTTCTGACTGTCCAGGGGAGTTTTGCCTATATTTTTGGTACAAAAACGTAATAATTCAATGTAATATCTGTCCACAGACTTTAGGATTGGCAATCTGGATTCTGTGAGCTAAATTCTTGTCTATTTCCTTCTTTAAACAAAGAAGGGTCATCCAGTTGTATGACTCATTCCCTTATTCATCCTCTGAAGTACACGAATCTTGAGACTATTCTTTGTCTGTAGGGAAAAGACCCAGATCCGCCTCCAGCTGCCAATCTGAATCAGTCCTTCTCTCTTTTGGACAAGGAATCGATCCCCGACTGGTTGTCAGAGACTGGGCTTTACTGGTATCTTTCTTTTTTCTCTTTAACCCTCCTCGTGCTCCTCCTCCTCCCAATGGCATTTGATCTCGGGGTTTATAGCCTCCCTTGCTTCCCCCACAGACACGACCTTCGCCGGTCCGGGTCCTCGACAAGTTTTATCCTCCTCCGGGTCACACTTACACATCCCCTCCTTCAATAACATCCACTTACATTCCTTTTCAAATACTTCTGGTCACTTTCTCTCTTTTTCTTCCCTGTTTAAAGCTGGATACACCCCTGGGAAGATAGAAGAAGATCACGGCCAGAGGGGGGAAGATAGACGAAACAAGAACGGAGAACAGACATGTGACCATAATTATTGGGGTTGTTCATATTTTCCATGACTTTTGACCCACTTTTATGATAGTTTTCTGGGTATTTCCCTTGGTTTCAGTAGTCTTCTCATTTATTGGACAGGAGAAACACTTTTATGGCTTGTTTATCCTCTCTTTCCCTTCTTTCTCCCCAGCTACCCGTCTTGAACGGTTTTTGAAGAATCTTTTGAACAGAATTAATCCTAGCAGATGTTGCGCAGCTCCCGCGCAAAAGCCATTGTACGGTGAAAGATCGAAATCTGGCTGGGTGCAGGAGGATTATAGTCTGTTTCAATATTCTGAGATTCAAATCCCAAGAGCGAACTAAAACGCTGTGAGACCTGCTTGATAATCAGTCAAATTCTTCCGAATTTTTGTTGAAAAACGCCGAATTAGCATGGGCGCGTTTTCCGCCGGGATTGGAATCCGACTATAATATTTTTTCCAGTTTATTGCCCAAATTTTAATGAATTAATCGAAAGTCGCCTCTTGTCAAGCCTAGGTCCATGTCAGCCTTTATATTTATCAGTTTTTCTCCTTTTCGAGCAAATTTTCATTAGTAAAATTAACTTGTACTCCAGAGAATAGCCCACCCTCTCTGGAAATTTGACCTGAAAATAGGCAGAATCCCACATCTGGTGCCTTCTCTTCTTCCCCTTGTTATTGTTACTTTCCCCTCATCTCTCCCTTTTCTTTCTGTTCTTCCCGTCTCCCCCAAACCAGCTAGATAGATGTCAGCTGTAGCAATCCGACTACAACAACAAAATATACTTATCCTGTGCTTTTTATCCGAATCGTTTATTGATTATCCATCTCTTTGTTTTGTAACATTTTCTGGAGATCTTTATCTATTTTACCATGTCTTGTGACTTCAGGGACTATTTCCCGGGTCCCGCTTCTTTTAAATCTCGCAATTTTTGTTGTAGTATTTGTCACTGTTCCGTTTTTCTTTGGAGTGACGGACAATGTGGCCACTCCTGAAAGGATGCTAGTCAAAATTGGCAACGTACAACTGGGCCCCGCTAGAAGTATTTTTTGTCCTTCTCTTCCTTTCCGTATCTTTCCCCATTAAAATTAAAAATTTCCGGGTTATCGCTTTAGGGGTTTACTGTAAACTCAATTTCTAATGGTAAAAATTTCCGTTAACATAAAAATCTGTGAAATATCCATAGAAATAGTCAAAACTAGCCGAAATTTTCGCTGTCCTTTTAATGGCAAGTGATTGGTGTTGGATATTCATATCCAAGATTCTACGCTTCTGTGATCACGTACATTCACCCCTTTCTTTGTACACGCGCAATATTACCAGTCTTGTCGTGATTCTTGACCTTACGAGGTCGTGTCCCTTTTGGTGCTTTCCTGTTAAAATTATAATCTTTGTCCTCGGATAATAAACATATAAAATACAAGACTCTTCTTCTATTATCGTTTGTACTACTAGCCGAGAGTAGTACATAACATTGGCGACGCTTCGAGTTGAAAGAACACTCATCTACTTCTTCATTTTGCTACAAGACTGCACTTTTGGTGTAGTGAAATTAGCATTTAAAGGGAAAATTTTTTGGTGTTTATAAGTCCTTGAACAAGCATAATCTTGAGCTTACAAGGCAGAACAAAATAAAAAGGAAGTGTAGTAAAAATGGCTCCTCCTGAAGTACAAGAAAATGAGAATACTCTTTTAAAGCTATTACAGTCAATGCAAAATATGCTGGCTACCCAAAATGAGAGAATAGCATCATTGGAAGATAGAAAAGTCGATGTTTCTGATACGTCACCGACAAACGCTCATCTGACTCGCCTATTTGGAGAATTAGCCAAGAGAATTCCCGAATACTCTTATAAGCCTGATTCTGATACGAATTTTGTGGATTGGTATAATCGTTATTCACCAATTATCCTCACAGACGGAAAAGATCTCGATGACAAGTCGAAAATTCGCTTGTTGACGGAACGTCTCGATTCTGAGGCATATCAACGATTATTGAGTCATGTATTACCAAAAACCCCTTTGGAATTAGAATATGATGACGTAGTTTCCAATCTGAAGGATATCTTCGAAGTTGCCACGTCTGTTTTCACAAAACAGTACTTGTGTTGGACCGAAGAAATGGATAAGTCGGAATATGAGGACGATCAACAGTACGGGGATCGTGTAAACGAACGTTTTCATAAATTTATGGACGGTATCGACATTGAAGGACTGAAAATTCTTAGATTTTTGGTTGGTTTGAAGGGTCGAGAAGACCAGGAGTATCTTCCATATCTGTTCTCTCATGCGGATAAACTAAGAGATAGTGGAGGTAAACTTACCTTACAGGAAGTTATCAAAGAGTTGAAAAAGCTGAGAAGCTATACAAAGGACGGTCAGTTAGTTTCCAAAAGTCAAGGAAAGACCGTAAATAAGGTTAGCAAGACAAATAGTGAGGGGAATAGAGCTCACGTCGTTTGCTATAATTGTGGTAAATCTGGCCACATAAAGAGAGAATGTAAATCGAAGACATTCTGCTCATTCTGTAAAAAGTCAGGGCATAAAGAAGATCAGTGTTTCAAGAAGAAAAACACGGGAAGATCGCAAGGTAAACAACAGTCTTCTAATCCTAAGAAGAGCTCCCATATCAGAAAGGTTGCCAATGAGCAGGAACCAAGGGCAAAGTTGGATCAGAATAAGGATTCTGTCAAAGCCATAAGGTTGTATTCTGACGTCATAGTCAATGGGAGGCAAATTATGTTCCAAGCAGATACTGGAGCCGATGTTACGCTCATAAATCTGAAAAGTTGGGAAAGGTTAGGAAAACCTCAATTGGAACTGGCGGATAAATCGCTTTTTACAGCGAATAATACACTTCTTCCATGCAAAGGAAAATTACCATGCTCATTCTCAATCGCAGGAGAAGAGGAGCAAAAAGGTTTTGCATATGTGGTCGAAGGGGAAAATTTATTAGGACTCGACTGGATGAGAAAGTCGAAAGAAGTCCAGGAAGGATTAGACAAAATAGGATATGCTCTGAAAGTAAATAAACTTGAGACTAAAAAGGATATCAAAGAACAGCTGATATCGAAATTTCCAAATGTTTTTGAAGCTGGATTAGGAACTTGCACAAAGGAAAAGGCAAATCTGAGATTAATTCCGGATGTCTCGCCTAAATTCCGTCCCGCTCGTACGGTTCCGTATGAAGCAAAACCAGCAGTGGAAAAAGAATTAGATAGGCTATTGGAATTAGGAGTGATTGAACCCATAACGTATGCAAAATGGGCAGCTCCGATAGTAGCCGTGGATAAAAAGGGAAAAGGAATAAGAGTCTGTGCGGACTTCAGTACAGGACTGAATGAATCCTTGGAAGGAAACGAATACCCTCTTCCGCTCTCAGATGACATTTTCGCGAATCTCAATGGAGGAACAGTGTTTTCTCAAATAGATTTCAGCGATGCTTATTTGCAAGTTGAATTGGATGACGAATCTAAAGAATTAGTGGTAATAAACACACATAAAGGGCTATTTCGGTATAATAGATTGCCATTTGGCATCAAATCGGCACCTGCCATTTTTCAACACATCATGGCTACAATGTGCACGGGTTTAAATGGTGTAGCGACATATCTGGATGACGTTTTAGTCACTGGAAAGACCAAAGAAGAGCATGATCAAAATCTCCTCGCATTATTTGAAAGAATTTCTGAATATGGATTCAGAGTGAGGATGGAAAAATGTTCTTTTCACCAGAACCAAATAAAATTTCTTGGTTACATTGTCGACCGAAATGGAAGAAAACCCGATCCAGAGAAGATCTCTGCGATAGTAAACATGAAAGAACCACAAAATGTCAACCAATTGAAGTCATTTTTGGGAATGATAAGTTATTATGGGAATTTCTTATCGAAAATAAAGCAATTTCGAGGAATATTGGACAAATTGACGCACAAGGATGCAAAATGGGATTGGAATAAAGGACATCAACAAGCATTTGACTCTCTGATCAAATTGCTGTCCTCTGATTTAAATTTAACCCATTACAATCCAAAACTTCCGCTGATTATTTCAGCAGATGCGTGTGATTATGGCGTAGGCGCTGTAATTTATCATAGATTCCCGAATGGCGAAGAAAAGCCAATACATCACATTTCTCAAGCGCTTACACCGGCTGAGAAAAATTATCCACAAATTGAAAAAGAAGCATTAGCTTTGGTAACCGCTGTGAAAAGGTTTCACAAGTATATTTATGGAAGGAAATTTCTGTTGAAGACAGATCACAAACCATTATTGGCTATTTATGGAAATAAGTCCGGTCTACCTGCCCACAGTGCAAATCGATTACTTCGATGGGGTTTGGTACTTCTAGGGTATAATTTTGACATAGAGCATGTCAAAACCGCTGATTTTGGAAACGCAGATGCGTTGTCTCGACTAATGTCGAAGGTTCCACTGGAAAACGAAGATGTTGTTATTGCTCACATAGAATTGAGTGTGAATTTGGTTTTTGAAAATTCTATTAGGAATTTACCATTGATGGCGACGGATATTGCTCGTCAAACGAAGGAAGACAAAGTTCTTCGAAATGTTTTTCAATATGTTTTGAAAAGCGAATGGCCGAAAAATAAGAAACAATTGGAATCAGAAGTCTGGCCCTATTTTGAGAGGCAGAAAGAATTGTCAATTGTTCAAGGATGTCTATTATTAGGAGAAAGAGTCATAATTCCAGATGATTATCGACTGAAAGTGCTGAGAGAATTGCATTCAGGTCACCCTGGTGTGGTAAGAATGAAGCAATTGGCACGTAATTTTTGTTATTGGCCAAGAATAGACCAGGAGATAGAAAATTTTGTGCAACAGTGTAACAACTGTCAAAAGGCCGCAAAAATGGATAGAAAAGTTCCTTTGCAGCCATGGCCGACTCCTTCGCGAGTATGGGAAAGAATACATATCGACTTCGCAGGTCCGGTCGACGGATTCTATTTTTTCGTTATTGTCGATTCCTTGTCCCGATGGCCGGAAGTTTTAATAACTAAATCTATCTCATCTTCAGCAACTGTAGCCATGTTGACTACAATTTTCTCTAAAAATGGGTTACCAGAAGTAATAGTGTCTGACAACGGAACCCAGTTCGTGTCAAGAGAATTCAAGCTGATGTGTGACTCTTTGGGAATTAGACACATCAGGTCTGCTCCATATCATCCGCAAAGTAATGGAAGAGCGGAACGTTTTGTCGACATATTGAAGCGAGGTTTCAAAAAGATCGGAGGGGAGGGATTCCGAGTGACGCAAGACACTCTCGATCGATTTCTATTAGCATATAGATCTACGCCCTCACCCGTATTAAATGGACGATCGCCCGCAGAAGCGTTCGTAGGTCGAAAATTGAGGACCACGCTGTCTCTGATGGTACCTACAAAAGACTCAGGGTCGAGTGAAACAGACCAAAAGATGAAAAGACAATTCGACACGAGTCATGGAGCAAGGTCGAAAACATTCGAGATTGGAGATCTCGTTTGGTACAAGAAACATACTGGAAATCATTCGGTTTGGGTAAAAGGTCGAATTACCGGAGTCAAAGGTAAACTGAATTACCTTGTCGACATTGATCGAGGAATGACTCATGCTCACGCTAATTTGCTGCGGAAAAGAGCAGAAGAAGAAGATGACCCGAAGAAAGAAGCTGTCTGGATGTCCACGATGATGCACGCCTTCAATCTGACGCCGCAAGGACCAAGAAGACGTCCATCTCAAGAAGCCGTTCAAGAACAAGAACAACAGCCACTGGAGGACATCTTTCTCTCTGCACCATCGACACCTGTCCGACCGATGACACAATCGCCGACTCGACAAGAACCGATGACGCACTCTCCGAAGATCGCTCACCGTTCTGATGAAACTACAAGACCGAAGATACAAGTCCAAGAGCCGCTCAGACGAAGCCAAAGAACGAAGAAAATTCCACAACGTTATCAAGTTTGACTTTATTATTTCTTCGTTTATTTCCTCCCCACATTTCTGTCTTTATTACCCCGGGAGATGTTGGATATTCATATCCAAGATTCTACTTTCAAATTGCCGCGCTTCTGTGATCACGTACATTCACCCCTTTCTTTGTACACGCGCAATATTACCAGTCTTGTCGTGATTCTTGACCTTACGAGGTCGTGTCTTTTTTGGTGCTTTCCTGTAAACATTATAATCTTTGTCCTCGGATAATAAACATATAAAATACAAGACTCTTCTTCTATTATCGTTTGTACTACTAGCCGAGAGTAGTACATAACAATTGGTTAGCGTAAGACAAACATATTCTTTTCGTATACGAATCGTGTCTTTTTTCGGGCGCCGATAATTTTACAACTTTTTTAAATTCAATTTTAGTACCATTTCCATAAATTCAAACCCTCTCTCCCTGAAGTAAACCCAACCACCAGAAAATATAGGAAAATTTGGACATTCTATCTTTTGTCACTGTAAACTTTTCTGTCCGTCTCTCTGCCCCCGGGGGTACCCTGTCAAAACGGGATCCAGTTTTGGTTTTTAGCCGATTTTCACACAATTTGCCCTTCTTCTTGTTGTCAAAAGTTGTTCCATATATTTTTTGCTGTCCTGTTTTTTCCGGGTTCTTGGTTGCTTCCTTCCAAGGGTTCTTTCCTGGGAAAATCCCGGAGATCTATCGTTTTTTGGCTAAAAATTCCCCCAAAAAATAAGGAACAAAGTACATTTTCGTACATGAGGAAGGGGTCATTAGTTCTTCCGGGGAGGCTCGTCACTTGCTTCGTTTCTCGGGAGCATGTGTAGGCCAGCTGTTTTCGTAAAAAGCCCGCCTTCAAGCGGACAAACTATACTAAAAGGGCTTCCCTGAACCCAGGTCCTGCCCCTTTTTTTCACTTTTCCTTATCCAAAAGTCGAAAGAAAGCTGTCGACAGGCGGAAGTTACGACGTAACCGTTACGTGGCTAGACGCCTTTTCAAATTCTAGATGAATAGGAAAAACATGGACGAAATCATGGTCAAACCGTCATCTTCAATTCATAAGCTTTTCTCTTGTAGGTGACAACAAAGTACGCAATAGAACAATTGTACCGGGCGCTTTTGACCTTTGCGCTGCTGGGTCCCTTCTTGGTCTTCTTCTCTTCCCGGTCGTATCTTTATCTTCTTCGAAAATTAGCTCACTTACCCGCTGTGTGTGGATCTTCCCTCCTTCTCTATCTTACCCACCCGCCAAAAATGTCACCCTCAAAAATTTGAAAACCTCCCGCAATTTCACGCGCCACCCCCATCTTATCAAACAATGATGCGAGATTGAAACCATTCGGGGGAGGACAGCCGAGTCAATTGCCTCCAGGGACGACAGAATAAATATGGACGGGCGAGTTGTACCGGATGGCTACCGCCTCGGGAACCACTCTTGTCCTTGTTGGACACTATGTATACAAAGAGAACGAGAGAGAGAAAGCCATATACTGGTCAGCTCCTTTTTCCTCTCGTGGTCTTTGGCATACATTTGAGGTTTTGCCATGTTCTGTCCAGCTCTTGCCCGTTTGTTAGACCCAGCAGTTTCCACGGGCTTCTCGTGGTTGACGCTCTTCCGGGGAGTTCTTTCTCGAGAAAGCCCTTGATTTCTCATGTTTTTTTCACTTAATTCTGTGCTTTTCTAGTGAAATTGTCAATTTTATCTGAGATTCTTTCCTTGTCCATATTGCGATTTATTGCCGCTGGAAAGGGTCACAGTGGACTAAGTACAAACTGCACTCAACCCGTAACAATTCAAACCTATGACTGTATTCAAAGAACAGGGAGGCATTAGGTTTCTCTTTAAATCATTGGCGACAACGCTTTTGCGCAGAAAACTACATACAGGTCCGATCCGTTTTACAATTTTCAAAAAAAGCCAAGTAATTTCGATGTCCCGCCTTGAAATCAGCGTAATTTCCCCTGAATTTTCCAGTTTGAAGACTTGGGGATTCCCATTTTTCTGGCCAATGTTCTTGGTCAAAATAAAGTGAGGGTCAATTCAAGGGCCAAGGTCTATTGCGCCACGGAATGGTCCCTGATCTCCGGAATAGGATGACCCTGGATAACCATCCGCCTTTCCTCCTCCTCCCATACCACTCTCCCAGCCTCGTGCTTTAGCTGGAGCTCAAATTGGGGCCAAAAAACTAGCAGTCCTATGACTCAGTCTACTTCCTGTAAGTCTGCTCATTTTCCAGTTGCCATCGAGACTATATAATCTTCATTTATGTACCTAATATCGTCTCATGTCTCTAATTCTCCTTTACATCTTGTATCTACTGTGCCAAATATTTACACGAGTAAAATACTCTACCTGTTGACAAGATCTGTTCATTTACTCGAGAGGGAGAGAGTATGCTCTAAACTTTAGCTGTTTTTTCCTTGTGGCAATCAAAACACAGACCTGGGGGGATTTACTACAGTAATTTTGCCCTTTAAAATATCCAAAATATAAGAATTCTTAAAGGATTCTCTAAATATCGTCTTTTATATTTATCTAATTGAACAACAGATTAAAAGGGTCTAGTCACAGTCGTGGCGGCGGCAGCTGCTGCCGTTCGTTCTTATCGTAATTACTTCTACCCATAACCTCGGGTTATTCACAGCTTTTCCTCTTACCAACTGGTAAAAGGCCAATTGATTTAAAGCTTTTATTTTTCCTTCGCGGCCCTGTTCTTTTTCCTCACATTTTTTTACCAGAAAAACACGATCGGCCCTCAACGGTAGGCGGAACGCAAACAGATTATTGTCGAGAAGGAGGTAGCCGCCTCGAGCCATTTCCCACCACTTCATTTGGCCTTCATTCCTTTCGAAGTCGGTCAAGATTCTCTTCTCCTCCTCAAAACAACCCATCCTCTGCTTGTCTTCTTTGTGTCGTCGTTTATCAAAACCAAACACAATAGGAAACAAATAAAGAGGGAGACGATTGAGGATGTTGCATTCCAATTCTCCTTCAGTTCTTGTCTTCTTCTGCCCACGTGGACATTTGTCTAGGAATCTACACAGAGTTAAGACCTTCCGGTCGGGAGTGGGGTTCTGTTTTAGTAATGACGTTTGGCAGCAAAGTTATTAGCACGAACTATAGAGATTAGGCGTTGTTCTAGGGGGAGAAATAGGTCCGGGAATAATATTGAGCCTTTATTTTTTGTTGCTCTTCGCTACAAGACCTTTGAACCAAACTGTAAGCCTAATTAGTTAATTCTTACACCAATAATGATAGCAAAAACTCTTTGGATTTGAAAGGAAATAGTACTTGTGACCATTGAATTAGCAAACCGATTCTCGGCTATGGACGCATCTTTCACCAATCGGCGTTGTCAGCCAACTTTTTCTCTGTCCACCTAAACTTTTCCCAAATGGAACGTTACAGTTCCTTTAAAAAACCTCCCAGAGACCAAGAACACTATGCCTGACCGTTGCTCTCCTTCTTTATTCGGTTGAATAGAGAATTTACTGCCGTCTGCAAACCGCCAAAATCAAAAAACCAATGCTCGCAACGATCTCCCCGCTGTAAGCTTGAAAAGTTCCGATCTTCAGTAAAAATTGTACGTGCTAAAGTACTGGTTATCGCTACAGTATTTTGCTCTTTTACTATTCCCTCCCCCTTGACAAGTTGGTATATAGAGAAAGCCTCGGGGGGAACGCCAGTCTCTATCGTTTGCTTAGGCGAACTTCTACGAACTTTCGAACTTCAACTTGAAACCAAGTGCTTTTTCCCTCGAGGTAGAGTTTTGTTTTGATTATATAACATCAGTTTTAAATGGACAGGGAGGCCACTGTAGCGCCATCGAAATGCTAGCAAAATCCCTGGGTCTTCAAATGGGGACGAGCTGCCGACTTTTCTGTCGCTTCTGGGTTTCTTAGGCGTTGTTTCTTCGATTTTTGAAACTGTTCTGATCAAATCCGAAGATGCAGCTCTGTACCAATATTTCCTGAGATTCAAAGGGGCCTTTCCGTTTCCGGGAAAATTTGGAGGCGTTTAATTTCCTGATTCATAGTTCCTGGGCAATTCAGGTCATCAGAGTTCATTTTAAGTACTATTTTGTTCCCATGTTTATGGGGTTTTTTAATAAAACAAGTTTATCCGCCTCCTTCCTGAATGACTAAACTGGGGCTGAACTCTGAACCCTAATTTAAACGACGACAGGTTATCCGCCTATTGTTCGACTATCCCTCCCATGTCTGCCATTTCCCTGTCTATGCCAATATTCAATAGATGAAGGGCTTTCCCAGACACATTCTTCGACCTTCCCACGACCTTATCTAAATACCGTAAACTGTCCGTCATCAGCTGAAAACCTCTCGCTCATTTTAATATTTTTCAGTGATGGCGAAAATATCGCCGGAAAAAGTCTTCATACCTGAAAAGAAGAGTCCTATATTTCCGTCACTTCGTCTTTTTGTTGCCTGTCTACTATGCCTCTGTTTTATCGCCTTGGCTGTGTCGACGTCGAATATCAGTCAAACCATGGTGTGCATGGTTAGAAAAAATGATGACACGACGGCGACAACGACGACGATGGAAACCACGGCGGAAACTGCCGGTGGAAATAGGACGAGGAGGAGTATTCCTGTGGGGGATAATGTTACCACCTCGACGGAGGCGCCGTGTAAAAGAAAGAGGTTGGTTTTCACAAAGAATCTTGTAATTTTGGCTCATTTTCAGGTCCCATGACGATGTAATTGTGCAATCCTGCGCGGATAGCGGGAAACTTTATTGGACTTCTACTGAACAAGGTAATTTTTTTAGCTTGCGGATTGAATTATGCAGGTCATTCTCCGTATCCTCTAATTCCCATTTTTCAGGATTCGTCTTCGCTGCCCAGAACTTCGGCTCCCTTTTTATGCTGATAACAGGAACCCAGGCGGATCGTCTCAATTCCAAGTACACCATCTGTGTCTCCATGATTCTGTTGGTTGTTTCCAATGCTCTTATTCCCCTGGCGGCGCCTGCCAGTGTCTGGCTCGTTTTTGTTTTGAGGTAATTGCCCAAAAAATTGGATGATGAACGAGAATTTTTAGAATTATTACTGGAATGGGAGATGCTCTTCTATTCCCATCGGCTTCTTCTTTGATTACCAGATGGTTTCCACCGAAGGAGAGGCCATTTGCTTTGGGATTTGTCACCGGTGGAAGGCAAATTGGTCAGTTGTGCACTAGAAATTGGCAAAAATCCTTGGGTGTTGGGAGGAAGCGAACTAGCGACGGTTATTTTGAGCTCGATTTTGTCTCCCAACCCTCCTGTACAAGATTTTTGGTCTCAATGATCTCCCAGAGAATATTTATTTTCCTAAAATGGCTGCAACAATTCTCGGCTACATTTTTCGTGTCGAGAAAACCAGTAATCGCCCTCCTCAAAATATCCTTCCTCACCAAAAATGGACCGGCTTTCTTCTTCTGCGTTTAATTGTGCGCATTTCCTTATTTACCCTCAGGCGACTTATGTTGTGTAGATTGTATTTGTCGTGTCTCTGTTGCGCCTTCTGTGTATGTTGACAAAGCCGTTCTCTTTTACGCCCGCCACGCAACACCACGCGTGTACAGGAAATATTGTCGCCTCGGGGAAAGGGGATTATGACACCTTTTACCGAGGGACATTAACACGATCGCTGTCAACATAAATTCGTGTCAGAATGTTTTATTTTTCAGGAACTCTTCTCATTCTCCCAGCTGCTGGAGCTCTTTGCGATACTCATGGCTCAATCGCAGGTTGGAAAGCGGTCTTCTACTTGTCTTCGGGCATCGCAGCTGTTGTCCTCCTTATTTGGTTGGCATTGTCTGCCGACAAACCTTCGAAACATTTCTGTATCAGTGAGGTTTGTATTTATTTGTCTAGTTCGTGACTCTATTTACCGAGGGATTAATTTAAACCGAGTATATTGAAAACTCTAGAAAGAAGACGCCTATGTGGGAAGAAAAATTGAAGAAGAGCGGCTGGGAAAGCGGACGGAGAGAGGCCATCCACCATGGAGGGCAATGCTGAAATCTGTTCCTCTCTACGTGGCTGTGGCTGCATTGGTTTGCCATGAATATCCACTGGTTATTATGCTTCAAGTGAGTTGAGATGCTAAATTGGGCAGAAATACAGCGGAATATCACCGAAATATGGGGGGAATCCGTTGAAATTGGCTGGGAGTCCAATCCGCAACCGTTTTTGTCATTCTGCACCCAAATTCTTGGAAAATAGTATCATTTTTTGGCCCAGATTCTAATTTTACACTTTTTCCCCTAAAAACAAGCATTTTTCAGTTCTTGCCCAAGTTCTTCTCCGATGTCTTGGCCCTCTCCAGCACGGTCAACGGCCTGGTTTCCGCTCTCCCTGCCGCTGTTTTCTTTATTTCCAAGACTCTTTCTTCCTCCCTTTCTTCTTATTTAACCGCCAGGAAGCCACCAATCCTTTGTAAGCCTTTTTTTTCATTTATAAAAATGTCATAATTTTCCAGCCAAGACGTGGTCCTGCCGCTTATTCAATCTGATTGCCTCTCTGGGTTTGGGAATCTGCTTGGCAGTGACTCCTCTCCTCGGAAATATTGGCAACCCAGCTCCAGCCATTATTATTCTCTGTCTGGCTAATGCTTTTGCTGGATTGCATACTCCCGGAGTCCAAACAGCGCTGGTCCAGCTGGCTCCTGCGTATTCCGGCGTGGTTACGGGTGTCGCCTTTGCCGTTGTGGCTGTATTTTCTATTTTTAATAAGTTAACAAGTAGCTTTATTTTGAGGTAAGGGACTGTTTTTATCAATGGAAATGGCTATTTTTCAGTACGGGTTCCACAAAAGAGTGGACAATTGTTTTTGAGATCTCAGCCTTTGTGGCGCTGTTGCCGGTGATCTTTTTCACATGTTGGGGATCTGCTGATTTACAACCTTGGGCTTCTCCGGTGGCCAGTCCTTGTTCAACTCCACCTAAAGTCAGTTTACCCTCAAATGTTAAACATCAGCAAAAATCCTATGGACAAAAAGGGAAACTTTTGGCATGGAGGGGAATCGAACTCGCTACGTTTGAATTCCAAATTCGAGAAAAGATCACTTGACCACGGACGGGAGTCCCAAAATCTTCAGGCTTCTAAGCAAATTATTTTTCAGAAAGTCCGTGACCCTGACGAGGAATCACAGTCATCAACATCCACTTGTTCCACGGATACGGCTGTCTCGACCCTGGCCAAATACAGTCTCTTCCTGTCCCACGACTTGTCCGCTTCCTAGATTCCTCTCCTGTTCCTTCTTTCCTCCTTTTCTGTATAATGTGTGTGCGTGTGTCTTCTTCTCCTCTCTCCTTTAAATGAAATACGGGCTCTATCCAAGTGCGAATCCCAGCACATTCCCCTCTCTCTCCTGCTTTATTTCTCGTTCAACATATCTCTTCTAGGCGCGTTATTAGAACTCCTCCGGCTTTCTTCTTTTCGGGTATGAATATAAATTTTGTGTATAGGCGTTTGTGTTGATAGGTGTTAATAAAAGATTTCTTTCCTTACACAAAGTTTGCAAAGTCGGAGAAGGCAAAGAAAAATGTCAATGTCAATAGATCGCCAGAGTACAGAAGAACGGCATTAGAGCACTCGAATCGTATCTTTGAAAGTTAGACAGAACCAGTTCGGGATTCCGATTGTAAGCAGAGAAGGTGAGCACAGAAGTACAGGGTGTACCAGTTACTCGGAAAGAAGTTCATATGTACGAAAAGACCGGACAGATGGTAGCAGAGTTCACTTGGAGATTTGTTCACGGGTTAAAGGTAAACAGCCTTGGGGCAACAGAGTATACTTCTAAGTTTACTTCTTGGAGAAAAGGTAAAGAGGGAAAAGAATCCAGGGAACAGGCCTGATTTCCTTCAAATTCGCTCTTTCTTTTAATTTGTCACCTCATAATTTGGGAAGAGATGACACCTAAATAATTTATTCAATCTATTCACTGTCTTCTAAAACATAACGGCCATCGGGATCGCTAGAATCACGTAAAAATCCCAATGATATACGGTAGTTTTTCAAATAAAGTTTGTAATTCACCCAATTTGTACCGACATATAAATCCACATAGGACAATTCGTAACATGGATCTTGTAAATTTTGGACTTGACGATGAGGGCTTGGTCTAAATTCGTGTAGCATTCCAAGCACTTCGCCGGCAGATAAAGTTAAACTATGAAAACTAGAAAGAGCCTTGCAAGAGAAAAGAACAAGATTTGGTAATGGTTCCAAATGATGGATCTGAAAATCCTTCAGTTTAGGGAGAAGCTGATAGAAATTACCTGGAGAATTCCTCTGAGGAAAAGAAAAAACCCTTCGAACGTCCAGTAACCTCTAGGATTTACGATTAAGCTGCGGGTGTTTCTTATGAATTTCTGGGCAACTTCGAGGGCATTACAAGATTCCACAGATAATTTAAGAGTTTCCTTAAAGGAATCGTCAGGGACTGGCCAAAAGGTCAAAAAAGATTAAAGGATTATTCTAATATAGGCTGTAGCGGTTTTTTATAATGGGAAACAATGCTTTCGACAGTTTGAAACCGACATTTTTGACACGAATTGCATCTTTTGGCATGTCGAAAAGTCGACCATTCATTGTTTTTGGAGAGAAAATAAGTAACTATAAAGTTTCGCGCCATCACCTTTTGACACGTTAGAAGGTGATAGAAATGCAATTTTCAGCACTACAAATGCGTTTTTCTCTTGATCCAGACCCCATCATAGAAAAATGCATATATATTAATGATCAGTAAAAATAGGCGCATCTTTTGAGCCCAAGTTGTTTTCAGTCCCTGACGGTTCCTTTAAATATTACAGTACACTCGATTTCCAAATATTGGGGAAGTCGGCGTTGTAGGACCGCTTGAAAATCAGACAACATTTCCAAATTTTCATTGAAAAAAGTCTTGAGACCCCATAATGTCCGTTGTCCCAAGGTTGGAAACTATATAAAAAGAAGAAGTGGACCCTACCAGCGGTCTTGAAAGCCGTGTATCCAGCAGATTCCTACATCGTCCCGTGACATCCAACGTGACAGATTCTGGCTTCAAAATTTTCACCATTAAGTCGAAATAATTTTTGGGACAATTCCTCTCATTTTCACCGTAGCTCAGATGTTTACACGTTATTCTGTACCATTTTAAAATATTGTAGAGTTGTTCATAATCAGCGTCTTCGTTGAAACCTGAATATTTTTAATTTAGAAAGGATAATTGACTGACATATTGGCAAAAAATCTAATCGAACTCCATAAAAACTATCCAAATTGTAGCCATAATATGCATAAGAATTAGAGGCACGTTTATCACGAAGTTCCAGCGCTCCGAAACGATTTTTACGCCAGCAAAAATGGTCGCCATTCCAGGAGGTCCAGATATTCGGAGCATTTCGAACAACATCGTCCATAGTTTTACAAGTTTGTCGAAGACGAAAGAAACCTTTGGGCTTCAACTGAACAGAAATGAAAACAATTTTGTAGTGGGCTTACTTTGTTGAAAATTTGAGCCAAAAGGATGATTGGAAGATAAGACAGCGGAAAGACGGGGCGCTCATGTTGACCTCGGTGTGATCCCCATTTGCTGCGGTTAGAATATGAGGGGTTGTCTTGAGCTGTTTTCATTTATTTGTCTAAATAACCGATGGAATAGAAAGCGAAGAGGCAGAATCATAGTTGGCCCGAGCCCTAACTTTTTTTGGCGGTTTTTAGCGCGCCGAATTCTTTTTCGTCTAATCGCATTCATTATTTGCATGAAGTCGTCTCTTTCTTCCCGACTTTGAATTAGTTCAAAAGGCCAAGATATCCACCTAGGAAGAGCGCATAAAAATTGGCTTTCATTTTTTGGTGTGCGAAAATCGCCAAAAAAAAGATGGCGATCAGGTTAACTAGGGGCAGAAGAAGCAGAAATGGCTTAGATTTGTCTCTGGACTGCGCGGAGCAAATAATAGACTAACCTGACAATAATTAGGTCATCCATCGATAGCACAAGTGTGTGTACACAGGCGTTACATTAGACACAAAAAAAGGCGGGGCTAGGAAATAATTAGGTCAGTTAATACACCAATCAATAGTACAGTCTAGGAATTTACTACTTCGACCATAACAACAGCTGACCAGTTTGCTAGAAATTGTATTGAAGTAGAGTAGACGCCGTGTCGACGGCGCAGTCGAAGAGTCCGAAGTAATGGTCACCGGGAGTGAAATTTTTAGAATATTTCCTGTGTTCTATTGAGAAGAAGACAGAAACGGGTAAACAATTTGAAAAAAATTTGAGGTTCCCAAGAGGTTGTCGCAAAGTCGACTAGACGCTGGGGTGACGCCAAAAAAGCCGAAATTTCATTTACCCGCTAGACAGCCGACCAATCATGTATCATCTTGTTCCCAAACGGATTAAATCCTTTTAAATTACCGTAATCTTTTTTCCATTTCCTGTCATCATTTGACTTTGTGCTTCCATCCCAGGATGTCCTCCAAGTCTTCTCTATCTCGTTCGGATAGCGTTGGCAATGCCGCCGGCGACTCCAATCGCCGCGCCGTCGCCTACTACAATTATCATTCGCTGCCTGTTCCCAGCTCGGGAATTGATAGTCTCCTCAAATTTGTCAGTTCTTATTGATCTTTTCAATGGAAAGATTTCAGGTGACTTCGCAGCTGTCGCTGACAATTCTTTCTCTTTTCTTCTGCTGTGATCTCCGCACAACACCGGCAGATGTCGTTGACCATGTCGAAAAGCTGACTAATTGTACAATTCTCAGCATTTCAAGGAATGACGGTTTTGACATGGAAATATCGAAGCCGCTCTCACTTATGGGCAGCCACGACCCGGGGAAATTGATTCTAATCACGGATGATGGCAGCTTCGACGCGTTGATTCGGCGCCTACCCGGATGGCAGTTGATCGTCTTCCATTCGCCTGACATCGACCGAAATTTCTTCGATTATGCCAGTCGGACAATTGAATTGCCAATGATGGATGAACCGGAATCGACATTTGAAAAAATTGAAATGAAAAAATGGAGCAGTAAACCGGCAGCCGACCAGCCGATAAAACTAAACTTGCCCGGAATGATAATGGACTTGGTTGAAGTCAACAAAAGGTGAGCAGAGGGTAAAAATATTTCAATTTTATTCATAAACAGCACTTCAAATAATTTTCCTATTTTCAGTCTGAGAAAAATGCTGGAAAAGTTGCTGGTCAATAATCACAAGAAAACGGAGCAGCCAACGATCATGACGATCTCCTATGAACCAAAGGAAGAAACGGCCTTCTCCAAAAGCGAAGAGCCAATGTCCCTCGACGACAATCGGCAATCCTTCCGTGGCAATGGTTGGGATAACTATCCGCAGCTGGATGCATCTCTCTGCGGTCAAATGAACGGTTGGGATGAAGTGGATCGAGAACTGGAACAGGAGCAGCAATTCAGCGAGCCGATTAACCCCTTTGGGAGAAAGAATCCCTTCGGGGACGCGGCTTCTTCGATGCCGATTCTACCAGCTTCCCCATACAATCAAGATTTATATGATAATCGCGCTCTTTTCCGTGTCGCCAATGTGTGCAATGGTTTCGTCGTCCAGGATGCTCTCTTCGATAAACCGAAAAGTCGCGACTTTGCCAAAATGCTTCCCGGCCAGGAAATTCCCCCCCAGCTGGTCTCTCACGGAACATGGAATAAAGACGCCACGAAGAAGAATCCCTTCTTTGGAAGGAGCCAAAAGCCGCCGATGATTCCCCGCAATGGAAAGCAACAATGCCCACAATGGGAAGATTCCGCTCATCGCCTGGACACCACCTGCACCATGTATCATCCAATGAAGCCGTGTCATTTCTTCCCGAATTGTCGCCAACCGGCAGCTGATTGCCCATTTGCCCATCCATTTTGTACTGGTGGAGATTGTCAATGTTCTCCTGATGACAAAGATCCTCGTCTGAATCACTACAATCCATGTGGAAAAGAATAACCACAAAAGGAGGAGAGAGAGAGATAAGACGAATTTTTGTCAATGGTCCCGAACCTGTTATATAAAAAAAAGTTTTGTTTTAAAAAATGTAATAAAAAGTTCAAAACTGTGTTATTGTCATTTTCCTTTCTTATTTTGGTCACTTGGACTACGTCGACGGGAGACGACGCTCTTGGTCTTCGTGTGAACTCAACGTCGACTGAGTTTCTCGTGGTTTGAAATTCGGAATGCTGAATTTTAAAAAATTGGCTGTCTCTGGAGAAAAAGAGGGAATTGGGCAGAGATGAGGAAAAATGACGTCTGTCCAGGTGATGGCCCTCAGCCGCCCAAAAGCCCTATTTTTACTCTACGACTCTCTTTCCCCTCTTAAAATTTCAACAATTTTTGCAGCCTACTTGATGTTTGATAATCGACTATGTTGAGTCTCTTCCTTTTACCAAAAATGGCCGCAACAACAGCAGTTAACGAGGCCCGACTCCGGAAGACGTCAGCCACGCAATCCCCCGGTCTCCTCCAATATTTTGTCTGCTTCTTCTTCTCCCTCAATCAATATGAAAGAATCCTTTGCTTCTCCGACTGTTCGCTCTGGAAATGTCTTGGCTTTGCTGGAAACCCTGTATACTTCTGGATTTGCTATGGGATCACCGTCGACGCCCAGTCTTAATGTAAACATCGGAGTATTTTCCCCAAAATTGGTATTTTTAGGGTAGAACTATGCATACTTTGTACGCCCTTTCATTTATAGTTTATTTTTTAAATTGTGTATCGGATTGGGTACATGTCGTCACAACTTTGCAGGTAAGAGAAAGCCCAGCGACAGATCTTCCTGTTTCAGGGCAAAGTGACCTCATTTTCCCTCGATACTTGGCTCGCCGTCTCTCTCGTCACAACCGCCGTCGCGGGCTCCATGATGACCTGGCTACTTCTCGTCCTCTGTGTCGAAAATGCCTTCGCTCATCGCCTCGACGTTACCCCTTATCGAAGTGGATGCGCCCTAATTTGGGAAAGTATCGTCGAATGGATCCAAGTAGCCCCAATCTCTCTAAAAATTAAGAATTTCCAGGCTTTCAATAATTTCCGCGTTGCCTTTCTAATGATGTCACTTCACGATGCTCCCATGACATTGCTCAATTTCTTCTTTGTTGCTTCGTGTCGATGTCCGGGACCGAATGTCATCCCTTGGACGTTGTTATTCTCCTCCCTTACCACAATATTTTCATTATTTTGGAGGTTTACTATGCTGCATTTTGCTTACAGGTGAGATTTACGGGAATATTTGCTCTGAGAGTGAATCTTATTTTCACCACGTGTGGCGTCGCGGGAACCCAAATCAGTTTTATAGTCAGGTCGACGACTTGCCCCTGCGCCACGTCGACAGGAATCCTGGGATATATTCGCGTTTCTAGCCTCCAGAACCCTAATTTCCCGATTTTGCTTTGGATTACAGTAATTTTGCAGAAGAATGTTGTGTCCTCTTCGAAAAAGCACAGCATCTGTCCAAATAGCTGGCCAGCAGACGGCGCTAGAACATCTCCAACAAGCCGTAGACATCCACGAGCCTCGCCTCTCAGAATACGACGAATGTTGGCCAGTTCGTTTCGCTAAAATTCGTGTGTTTGGCCCTCCACTGGATGAAAATGTAGGATTTCTTTTAACTTTGGGATTAAAATTCTTTTCAGGAGCCAAAGTCTTTCCAAAACGTTCCGGGTATATTAACCTTGCCATTTATTGGCTATTGTGCGAGTCTGGTCATCAAAGCGCTGCTCTTTATCAAATCGGCAATATTGTGGATTAGTGTGTCAATTGTCACTGTGGTTGGCTACATGGCAATGACAATTACTTGCTGTGTACCGTATTGCTATCATTACAGTTGTCGGAGGAATTCTTTTTATCATAGACACAAATGTGTTAGGAGTTTTATCAGGTGAGACATCCTCAAATCCTTTTTAAATGCTTATTTTCCTTGCAAAATACTCCATTTTTATAGTCATTTAATAGAATTTTTTCTGCTCTACAAAATGCTACCAAAATCGTAAAAAACGGTCTTTCCCCCAAAAGTTACGGCGTATTTTACCGACCTGTGTAACCTATCCTTTCCAGGTATTTTTCTTGGATCTTTCACATCGCCGTCTTCATAATTTCTATTTCTCTATGTGTTCTGTTAATAATCTTAAATTTTGCTCTAATATCATCGGTACAAATCCTTGGCTCAAGCATGGCCGCCCCTGAATTGGATCGCCTTTGCGTCTCCGTGATGCCTCTCTCCCATACAGTTCGAGCCTCCGTCCTCCCGGAGCCATTTTTCTCTACTACTCCACTGGCTGAAATTGTCAACAGGTAAGACCATTAAATTTTTCTTTAAATAGAACTCTAGAGAGCTCGAAATGGAGGACAGTTACGTCTCGACGTCGTGTAAACCTTTGTGGGAAGATGGCGGATTGGGAATGGGAATTCGACGCCAACCCGCCGGTCCCTGGCAAATTCGAACAAAATTCAAGTCATTTCTCCTGGTAAGCCCCGGAAATTTCCAGTTCTCCTTCCCTTTTGTCCCCGGATGACCTCCAGGGAAAAGTATACCCTTCCATCTGGTTTTCCCCGATTGTGTAACCCATAAAACTCGTCATATTTACAGCAGAAAATCGTAGTTTTTAGGCAGTAGCCACCCAAGCGGTGATAGACAATAAGGATCCAAATCGAGCTCATTTGGATGTTTATTATGATATCGCCGCCCTGAGCCTGGTCAACGGAGAAGACGCCACCCAGCAGTGTCGACGAGGAAATGACACGAATTGGATATTCGTTCATGTGGAGCCAGACTATCCAGCGCCATATTTTATGGCTTGTAGGAGGGATATCAGGTGGGTAAAGCTGTTGCAAAAAAGCCAGGATCCGCTCTTTAAATAAGTTTTAAATTATTGAAGACGACTCAGAAAGAGCCAAATTATACCCAAAACGAGCCCTGTCGTTCCCTTGCCTGCGATCGCTTGTTACTCCCCCTTTTTATGTCCACTTTCTACGTTCTGTTAGCTTTTTTACTGCTAGTAACTGGTATTTTTTTCTATCTCAAAGTTCGTAACAAACAGGCGATATCAATACAACTGGCGGGGTGTGATTGTTTGGATTCTACTAGTTCCAACAGTAGATTTTATCAAAAGACCACCCAAAAGACAGCGGTTCCACAACAATTGACAGTTAACCGTGACCAATTTACAATAAATGACAAGAGATGGTGGTCACTTTTTGGTCTTTTGAGGTCCGAAAATTTGATATTTGGTCAATTTGATGGCATTTATGAAAAACAGAAGATCGAAAACTTTTGACATCATTAACATTTGGTGTTCTTTGTTTCTCGACAGACAAGGAAGAAATTTTCCGACAAACAGTTTGTATCAGATCATAGACATTTAATTTTACTGTAAAGTATTGGAAAACTCGTAGAGCGATAGGTTCGATAGAGATTTTCGGTAGTGTTGTGTGTCGACTTGGGTTCAATCAAGTGGAGTCGATAGAGTCGACAGTCGAGCTCCACTCGATCAAAGCTGAGTCGGAGCAAAAGTTGAGAAGAGTCGAAGCAAAAATCGACATCAGCAAAAAAAAAACTGTCAAGTCGATCACGCATTTTCCTTTGACTCAAGTTTTGTTTCGACGTCGGCTTTCTCGACTGGACATCGACATCGATACACAATTCCCTGTGTCGAGTAGAGTCGACACTTTTTTTCAGATTTGGCCTCCTTCAGGGAAGATGACAGTCACTTGACCCTTTTCCCTAGGCTTTTTCGGCTAATCATGTGGCTCCGATACAGCCGACGCGTTAGGGCCTACAGAATAAAAGCAAATGAAAATAAGAAATGCTCTCCGGCTATTTTCATCCCAGATCAAAAGTCGCCGATTTTCCATTTCAGATTCATTGAGACGTCACTAATTGAGTGCCATCGGACACCGGCCGTCAGATCCACAACACCTGCACAAGGTTGGAAAAGGCGTAAAAATCATCGCCAACGACACGGGAAATTCTAGGTTGCTAAATAAATTGTTGTGTTTATCAGTTTTGCTAGTAATCTTTACTCGACTCTGCGATTTTTTTGGGTGATCACGAAAAAACTTCCCCCATTTCTTCTCTCCTAACGGTCAATGTCATTTATTGTCAATGGCACTGACAAAAAACTGGAAAGGAGTCTTTTCGATAAAAACAGCAACTGCGTAAAAAAATTAGCTGCCTGCTAAGGTTCCAAGATCACGTCCACCTTTAGAGGGAAAAAAAGAAGTTAGCAATTAGGGAAAGGCACCCACCACCGGGGGCAAATTTCTTATAACAGCGAAAGGTTTCACTTCGGCAGGTTCTCCATCTTCATCAAGGATAATCTGTCAAGGCAAGAAAATGCTGGTGAATCCGCCCGAAATAATTTGGCCGTTTTTTATCTAAAGATCAGGGAAAGGAACAGAAGTTGTACTTCTTCTGATGTCGACCCGTTAGCTCTCTGTCCTTGACGTCGGGCAGCCTCCGCTGGTGGCGGTTTCTTTCCTCATCTTTGATGTCGCCGTCTCCGCCTACAGTACACTCTCTCCGGCTTCGATGTTGCTAGCTGTTCGGGGGCTGGGTCTGCTATATAAGGCAGCCGCTGGGCTACTGGCAGACAGGTGAGGAGCTTCTCATCCCACACAGAAACGGTGAGTACTTTTACTTACTGACGCGATTACTGTAGCCAAGTATTTTGAGCCGCCCAGGATCAATTCCCCATCGTTTTCTATCTTCAAAAGATTTTATTTTGATCTAAATTCCTCTCTAATTTCGTTTCTTTTGTCTTCTACCACCCAGCCAGTCGAGTGTAAACCATTTGACCCACCTGTTCCAATCATAAAACAGCCCCACCCATTCCTTTTCCTCACAAAAATATGCAAGAATATTTTTGCAGATGGTAGACGAGAAACAATTGGAAGTAGAGGCAAACTCTCTCCGTAGAATTGCCTTCTTCGGAGTTGCCGTCGCCACAATGGCCACCCTCGTCTGTGTCATCTCCGTTCCCATGGTCTACAATTACATGCAGCACATGCAATCCGTCATGCAATCTGAAGTCGACTTCTGCAAGTCTCGATCCAGCAACATCTGGCGTGAGGTTACCAGGACTCAAGTTTTGGCCAAGGTCGGAGGAGTGAGGAGCAAGCGACAGGCCGGCTACGGAGCCAGCGCCGCCGTCGAAGGCAGCTTCGGAGGACAGGGAGGATGCTGCGGATGTGGAGTATCGCCAGCTGGACCTCCTGGACCCCCAGGACCCGATGGTGAAGATGGAGGAGATGGAGAGCCAGGAGCACCCGGAAAGGACGGACCCGACGGACCCGCTGCCACTCCTGCTCCCCACCACGATTTCTGCTTCGACTGCCCCACTGGCCCTGCTGGACCCGCTGGAAATGCCGGACCCAAGGGACCCAACGGAAACCCCGGAGCTCCTGGAGCCCCTGGTGCCCCTGGAAATGCTGGCGGACCTGGTGCCCCTGGACCTCAGGGACCTCCCGGAAACGACGGACAGCCCGGAAATGCTGGAGCTCCCGGAGCCCCTGGACAAGTTCACGAAGTTCCCGGCCCCAACGGACCTCCCGGACCCCCTGGACCTCAAGGACCTCCCGGACCTGCTGGCGGACCCGGAGCCCCTGGAAATCCTGGAGCCGCTGGACCTCAAGGACCTCCCGGAGACAATGGCAAAGACGGAGCCCCCGGAAACAATGGAGCCGATGGAGAACACGGTCCCGATGGAGAGAGCGGAGCTCCTGGTCAGTTTACCATTTCTTTATTGGATAAAATAAGAAAATTTCAGGAGGTTGCGACCACTGTCCACCCCCTCGTACCGCCCCCGGATATTAAGCTGGGACTGTTACTTGTTTTTCTTTCTCAGATGCTCAACTTTCGTCTTTCTTCATCAGGAAAACGAAATAAAGATCTTATTTATCCTCTGTGTTTCTTCTTCCTCCTGCCAACCAGCTTGCCATGGCATTCCATCACTCGTCCGTGACTCATATGACGTTCCAATCAGGCCGTGTTTGCGCATTCTTCCCGTACTTTCTCCTCTATGTTCTAATGGGGCTTCTGTGTTGTTTCCAAAACCCGCTTTTTGCCTCCCAATCTGCCCGCCTTTGCCCGCCAAAAACGCACTTTTCGAAAGAGAAAGAAGCCAAGAAGCACAACCACCGGCGCATGAAAACATCCTTGACAGATGATAGCATGCTGCGGCGAGGATGCTGGAAAAGGAGAGAAAGAGAGCGAAAAAAACGTGTTTGAAATGGTATAAATGCCCGTAAATCAGTGGGAGGTGATGAGAGAGAAAAAGTGAGATGAGGAGGGAAGGATTCGGGAAAAAAGAGGAGGATTTCAAAGCTTCCAACGATGGCAGACACCAATTCGCGGAGAGCAAAATCTCGGGTAAAAGGGCTGGCACTATGACATTTTCCAGTCATCTCGGGTCAAAATCTTTGAAAAACGAAGAAATTCTAGGAGGAGCAGGCAACCAAATTTTATAGGCAAGACCATCTGACCAAAGGCGAGTAGAATACGCAGCTACGACAGTTTGTTGTCGTCCGACATAAAATTCTGGCTATATTCAGGAAAAATTATTGGTGTCCATATACAAGATCTGTATTATAATTTCTGTAAGTGTTTACTGGTCAAATGGCTAGTCGATTGGCAGAAGTTGGGTTCTTGTAGACGGAATGTACACCAAGAAGCGCACATGACCGAGTGTCGAACTTGTAATCCAAGGATCACAGGTTCAAATCCCACGAATGTTCGAAATTTTGCCCAGAATTACCCCATATCTTCGTTTTTTTAACTATGGAAAAGATATTATTTTTCGATTTCCCCATATTTTTTCACGGGGAAGACACACCCTTTTTTGTCAATCAGATCACTACCAAGGACAATAGATCATGTTCAGCTCACCCGGTTTCGGCGAAATGAATCAACTCAAACTTGGTAAGTGCAAGCAAATCAACGGGTTACAACGAGTTTGTCCAATACGTCGACAGTGGGAAAAAATACCGCTACGCGCGTAGTTTTTTCGCTCTTTTCTAATGGAGATGTCTGGGTAAACATTCCAACATGAAGTAGAATCCCAAGAACTGGCATCATAACAGATTTAAATGCGATGCCGTTTATCATCCGCCGCCATAATGGGATGTTGTAATTCTGCCTGACCAGAGGCGTATCTCTTATCGGCTTTAAATCATACAGAAAGTGCTTGTCCTTCTTGAATTGGGGAATGTCCAGGGTAAACGCCAGTTCTCGATGGATCCTGCAAGCAAAAAATTCAGATAGAAGTCTTCAGATTACTGTAAATTCCGTATTTTATCCTCTGTAGCAGTTTTCGGGCCATATGGAGCGCCGGGAGACGAAATCTGGGCCCGACTATGGCAAATTTTGTAGTCCAAGAGTGGTTTGACTTCCGCCAAAGCCCAGACTTTTTGCCACAATTATACAGCTTGTTCTTTAGATTTTTAAACTGAACCAAAAAATGATAGTCCCCGCGTACTCCTGCAAAATACGACAAACATTGAAAACGAGAAAGCGGCTAGGTGTCCGCCCTATGTCCCCCCGCAATGGCATTTGCCCTTGTGAGAGCGATCCGAAAAGACAGAGAGAGACACGTAGGAAAAACAGAAAATAGCCTGATCCACCGTACTATTACTACGAAGAACAATCAGAACCAGGACTACTGTAAGTTTGCCGGAATTTTACGGGTTCCTCGAGGTCGACACTTGAGTTCGTCACGCATTCCTCAATTCCTCTTTGGCTTTCTGGTTTCGTTTTCTTTTTCTTGCCCTTGACGAGAGGATATGATTCCGAACTAATTGAACCAAGCGGCTAATCGAGCGAGCGCCTGTCTCTCGTCGTTGCGCAAGCTATCTTCCCAGTTTTTAGGGAACACTAGACGACGGCGATTTCTTCTTTTTCCGAAAGGTTTTTACCCAAACAACCACTGACTGGGCAAACACAACAAGAAGAGATTGGATTTAAATAAGAATTTATTTTGTCTCTGAGAGTGAGACCGGTCTTTTGAGCATGATGGCAATGAGATAAAACAGTCCCAGCTTAATATCCGGGGGCGGTACGAGGGGGTGGGCAGTGGTCGCAACCTCCTGAAATTTTCTTATTTTATCCAATAAAGAAATGGTAAACTGACCAGGAGCTCCGCTCTCTCCATCGGGACCGTGTTCTCCATCGGCTCCATTGTTTCCGGGGGCTCCGTCTTTGCCATTGTCTCCGGGAGGTCCTTGAGGTCCAGCGGCTCCAGGATTTCCAGGGGCTCCGGGTCCGCCAGCAGGTCCGGGAGGTCCTTGAGGTCCAGGGGGTCCGGGAGGTCCGTTGGGGCCGGGAACTTCGTGAACTTGTCCAGGGGCTCCGGGAGCTCCAGCATTTCCGGGCTGTCCGTCGTTTCCGGGAGGTCCCTGAGGTCCAGGGGCACCAGGTCCGCCAGCATTTCCAGGGGCACCAGGGGCTCCAGGAGCTCCGGGGTTTCCGTTGGGTCCCTTGGGTCCGGCATTTCCAGCGGGTCCAGCAGGGCCAGTGGGGCAGTCGAAGCAGAAATCGTGGTGGGGAGCAGGAGTGGCAGCGGGTCCGTCGGGTCCGTCCTTTCCGGGTGCTCCTGGCTCTCCATCTCCTCCATCTTCACCATCGGGTCCTGGGGGTCCAGGAGGTCCAGCTGGCGATACTCCACATCCGCAGCATCCTCCCTGTCCTCCGAAGCTGCCTTCGACGGCGGCGCTGGCTCCGTAGCCGGCCTGTCGCTTGCTCCTCACTCCTCCGACCTTGGCCAAAACTTGAGTCCTGGTAACCTCACGCCAGATGTTGCTGGATCGAGACTTGCAGAAGTCGACTTCAGATTGCATGACGGATTGCATGTGCTGCATGTAATTGTAGACCATGGGAACGGAGATGACACAGACGAGGGTGGCCATTGTGGCGACGGCAACTCCGAAGAAGGCAATTCTACGGAGAGAGTTTGCCTCTACTTCCAATTGTTTCTCGTCTACCATCTGCAAAAATATTCTTGCATATTTTTGTGAGGAAAAGGAATGGGTGGGGCTGTTTTATGATTGGAACAGGTGGGTCAAATGGTTTACACTCGACTGGCTGGGTGGTAGAAGACAAAAGAAACGAAATTAGAGAGGAATTTAGATCAAAATAAAATCTTTTGAAGATAGAAAACGATGGGGAATTGATCCTGGGCGTCTCAAAATACTTGGCTACAGTAATCGCATCAGTAAGTAAAAGTACTCACCGTTTCTGTGTGGGATGAGAAGCTCCTCACCTGTCTGCCAGTAGCCCAGCGGCTGCCTTATATAGCAGACCCAGCCCCCGAACAGCTAGCAACATCGAAGCCTGAGAGAGTGTACTGTAGGCGGAGACGGCGACATCAAAGATGAGGAAAGAAACCGCCACCAGAGGAGGCTGCCGGACGCCAAGGTCGGATGGGTGCATGCCAACGGGTTGGGCAGGGGAGGAAGGAAGAAGGCAAGGGGAGAGCTGACGACCTAGTTGCACTTTTACGGGAATGGCTTCTCTCGAGAAATTTCTATTTTTAGGCTTTTTTAAACTGGAAGAAGCTGGGATTTTCTGGCATTAGCGTGCCATTTTAAAGGACTTCCCTCGCTGTCGTTCCTGATGTTTTGCCATATTTCCAGCTTGTTTATTACTTGCCCAAAAAGTGCTTATTACTTGTTCTGTTCAAAAATTCCTACAACAAAATTTTCTGTACTGTAAGTGACCACCCAGTGTCAGTTCCACTTGCCCTAGTGTGACCCGAGAAATAAAAAAAACTACAGTAATTCCTTTAAAGAACAGTTCTTTTTGATCTTTTCTCCCAAATTCTTTTGTATAAATTGTCGCACCAGCCTTTTCTGTTACACAAAGAGAGACATGGAAATTAGCTTTTTTGACTACACCGGGGTCCGGATTTTCGATCCCCTAAAGGAGCTAATTTAAATGCCCGGGCTTTGTTGGGAAAATAGCTGGAAAAAAGCTGCTAGACTGGGCAGATTTTTCTGACCGGAAAGAGGGCTTGCGTTCATAAATTCACTCGGAGATCTTGACTCGTCCGAATTTACCAATTTATCCCACGAATATTAGCAAAAATCCTGGGGAACTTGCAAATTTTAGAGGGCAACACAGTTTTGGTCCGAGCGGAAGATATTACCAGGAAAGCGGGCTCCATTCTCCCTAGAAAGAAAGTGAAATCCATTAAATTAGTATCCTCGACGTTTGGAGAAAAGATCAAGCTTTCTCCTTTTTCAGACACCCTTCACTTTCCATTGCCGACCAGACACCCCTGCCACAGTTGGCATTCTTTGCCTCAAGCATGCTGATTAAAGGGACGATAAGGCAGGATTTGAATTAGCTGGAATTGCGCGCTTGGCTTACTGTAGCTATTTGCAAAAAATTATCAGCATGCATTTTTATCGTTTTTTATTCTTTTCTAGTGTTTTGCCAACATCGAATTACTATAAAACAAAAAAGAAATAAGCGAAAAGTAGCAGGATAGAAAAGATAGAAGAAATTCGTGCAAATTGAGCTTTTTGAGTATAAAATAATATTTTGGCGATTTACGAAGTCGTTCATATATCAAAATGTTTCTAAAAATCAGCTGAGTCGATTGCAAATAAAATCAGATCATGGAAAATAACAGTTTTAAAGAAAAACGTAATTTTTCATTTGGAATTTGCAAAATATGTGCATGATGTTTACACGTACTCTGGAATCAGCGGAAATCCAGCTGAATTCAAATCCTGCCTTATCGTCCCTTTAATTCTGCCCGCCGGTTCAGACTCAACCTCATCTTCCTCGTTTCACTTTTTTATTCGTCTCCCCGGGGGTTGAACGCGTTAGACCATTAATTCACTGTGGGGCCTTTAATCGGCGCCAAAAAAGGATTCCTAGCAGCATTCTCGTCGTCAAGGACAATTCCAGACATGGATGCTTTCGATTCCCATTACTGGTGGGTGGAAGAAGAACGGCATGGATGCCGGTCTGGGCCGAATTCGTGGCAAAATTCGTTCACCCAAGCGGGGGATTGTACTCTCCTTCATATGACCCACAATTGTAGTAAAATTTGTCATAAAAACCATTTTTGTTGTCTCAACTTCTCCCTAAAATAACTGTCTCGTTCCCTAAAAGTCTACCCAGCAGGGGAGTAAACATAACAACAGGGACATTCCAACGACCTCTCCCCATTTACTGTCTCTTTCGGACTTAAATCAATTTCGACTGGCAGGAGAAGGGAAGAGCGGCCACTTCATAAAGCTTCGAGAGAAAAAACCGATCGTAAAGGTTTATCTCCTGAGAAGGACAAGCTAATTGACGCCGACGGTGGCAATCGAAAAAAAACTGTGAGCGTCTTCGAATTTTGAACAGTTTCCTTGAATTAGAATTAGTGAACTGAAAATAAACAAATTGGATCGAATGGAATTTTCTAGCGGTTGTTGATCTGTTGTTCCCCTGTTTCGATGTTCTCTCTCGCACCCACTGCTGCTTCAAGATTTCATCTGTGACCAGTTATAGACAACTGCGATTTGGCGTCATTATCAGCAGAGAGGGAGAGAAATGTTTACACCCTTCTACTTTTAACCAAGGGGGGCTTTATTGGTTATTTTGGGAGGAAGTCGCCGGTTGGGGGAGTTCTGGAAATGGGTAACGGAGAGAATTCTGGGCGCGTTGGACTCCCATCCAGGATTTCTACCAATATTCTTGGCTTTTTCTCTGTGAAGTGATTTTCGGCGCCCTTCAACTGATCTCCAAAAGGAAGCCCTTTATTTACGATGACCTCTGATCTCCTCGACATCTCCTCGGTCTCTCTCCCATCGCCCAGCTGATAAATCCTTCCTTTCACCTTCAGGGTCTTCCTTCCTGCTTGCCCCAGGTTAACTCGATTTTCTGGTCTATTTTCCCATTTTCCAGGGGAAGAAAAAGAAGAAGCCGATGCCTAACCCCCAGCACCAGTCCAATTTAGTCTTGCCAATTCAATGTAATTGCTCCTTTCTCTGTAAGGCCAGGGGACATTGTAAAGCAATTCTAGTTCAGAATAGAAAACAGCAGAAACTTATGCCCTTTGGTCGGCAGCTTTTTGAGGGAAAAAGTAGCTAGCGGTTTTTATCGAATTTTTTTTGTTTTTTTTCTCCCACAAAAAGGAGAAGCGAAGGGACAGATAGATGATAGCGGCGATGGACATGCCAAGGCCACGAACAAACCAACCACCATGAAAGAAAAAAGAAAAAGATGGTATCGGCTAGCTGGGGACAGGTAGCTGCCACTTGCTAACAGGAGGAGACAGTTCCTTGGGTAGGAAATCCAGGCGAGGACAGCAACTCAAAGAAATTACGGGAATATTAGGGATACTGGCAAAAATCCTACGGATTACATGGGAATTCATTTGTTCTGGATGGGAATCGAACCTCTGGCCTTTTTTTCCAATGAAATGTGTCTAGATTTCTCTGCCAACCAGTCGGCCTGCAATCGACCTCTGCATCTTGGATTTTGCCATTTCTGTCGTAAATCGCCTGATTTCAGCAGTTTTTCCCATTATCATCAGCCTTGACCCGTTTCTCTCCTTTTTGTTTTGTCCCTGTCTCAAATATGAATCATAATCCTGTCTCCCTTCCTCCTATTTCCCCCAGTTTCTCTGTTTCAAAGGTGTCAAGTGGATGTCATAAAGTCTCCCCGTTCCACGTTCACACCGTTGACGGCGAGGAACTGAAAGAGAAAGTCGGCGATTGGCAGGTGGATGGCAAAACGAAGACGATTTTCGATCAGTCTAATTAGAGTCGACTCATAAAGTCGAAGATCATTAGAAGGAACTTTGTAATTGAACTGACTTCCCGTCACGGTTGTAAATTAATGACGAATAGAAAAAAATGGACATGGTTAGGACCCAGCTTTACACCCTCCGGGGAGAAAGTTCCTGTTCCAATTAGAAGGAAAAAGTTATTCCTTGCCATTTCTACCGCAAAACTGCCTTTCTCCTTGAGGGAAAGAGGGTATTATTATGGGACTTTTGGGGTGAGGAAAGGGGGCAGAAAACGGGGGAAAAGTGTATTTTCCAAGAAATTCAGGTCATCTTTCCAGGTGCGCTCATGGTCGAGAGCCAAATTTGTATTCCAACAGCCGCTGGTTCGATTCCCTTCGGTGACCACAAATTTCCAGAGGATTTTTGCTAACAATTCTGATACGCATCATTTCGATGCTTTCTTCTGCAAACCAACGATTTTTGTCCACCGAAAGAAATAAGAAAAATGTGAAGAAAAACTATCGGTTTCTTCTCTTTTTCTTCTTTTTTTTCTGCCTCTACGCTGACCGGGCAGTTTTTGACAGCCACTGACTCTCTTCTTTTCGCCATCTTCTAAACGCATCTCTCTCGCATTGGGCAGCAGCTATTTGATGATCGATCACATTTCTTTTGGCAGAAAAAAATAGAACCAAAAGATGGCAATTGAGACGGGGAGAAGGAAGAATGGGGAGCTGGTAAGAAAAAAAATAGCAGTGGTCGCGCTGTGGAGCCGAAATCCAGGAGCAATCGGGCTTTTGTCCTGTGACTGTCCGGAGGCTCCAGGTCCCAAATCTCCTCTAATCTCCGCATTGGTTCCTGGTAGACCGTAACCCGTTCCAGTAACTGTAAAAATAGACAAAAAATAGTCTTTTGGACGGTTTTGATAGGTTGGTTCCGCTCTCAGCTACAGTTAGTGTGACCAGTAGTCTGTATTTTACCGTATCCGGAGTCATTTCGAGGCTTTTTCTAGTATTTCCTTCTTTAAAGATGAAGAAGATCTGACCATTTTAGGTGTAACACGCTCCGGTGGAGATGTGGTGACGTCTTATCTGTCAACCGCATCTTTTACCGGGCCAGAGGACGCAGCGGACATCGAACTTGATACAGGAATTTTGGACAAACATATTTTGGTCTGAGGATCCGGAGGGTACCTAAGTCGAAGCTCTTACCAGTGAGCCATTAGGGCGCGAGTACCCGTACATTCTCGGCAGACAGATTTTGCGTCTAAATGTTACGGATTTGTCCCAGAAATGTTAAAAATTCTTTGGACAACCTGGGAACCGAGAATCGGACTTTTGAACTACAAGAAGCACGCGCGTGCGAACTTCTACCGCTATCAACTTCTGTCGGATAATTTTACACAGGGACACTCCCTATTTACTTCCTGGTTTAAAGCGGAGAAGAAGACAATAAAAAATACCCGTGGCTGATGCGATTGCGCCTTTTTTTGTCCTCCAGCGGGCGACAAAAACAAGAGCGTCGGGCATTATTCTGAACGCTAATTCTTCTGTCCCCCCTTTGGGGTAACAACAGAAGGCCCCCCGCTCATCGGCCTTCAGATTGTGATCATCACAGCAGCGGCTTCTCCGGGAGAACCTGCCCGGCATACGCCCTTCTAATTGGCAAGGTCACTCGGCTGCTTTTCATCTTCTACACGACGACGGTCGACAGGGGTCGAAGGGAGAGTCGACTTCCGCCTGGATATCATTTTCCGTTCGAGAGCCATTAAGAAATTACAGTCGGAAGTTGTGACGCGACGCTGATGGAAAACTGTTATTTTGATGGATGTCGCCATCGTCGGCGAATGGATGTAACATGCCACCGGTGCAGACCACATCCCCGGAGACCTTGAGAGATTTTTGACTTCCTGTGGCCGAGGGCTACTGGGGGATTTTATTTTTGCATGAAAATTTGACCGGGAAATTTGAAAACAGAAACTTCGCCTCAGAAAATATGCGAATTTTGGCCGATTTCCGGAAGCAAATTTACGTATTTTTGACACCAAAAAGGGCAAAAGACGGTTTTGCGTCCATTTGGAAGATTCCAGGGTGCAATTGAAGCAATTCACAATGAGAAAAAGAACAACAGAGGCTTGTCAACTTTGACATTTATTCACTGGGGCAAAAAAATAGGCAATTTTCATCGTCTCAAATGAACTTCTGTATCTCTTCGAAGATGGCGAGGATGAGAGCACCGCCAGTACCGCGGAAAACATTGGAGAGAGCTCCCTTGAACATGGCCGACATTCCCTCATTGCGAATAATCTTGACAGCGCAATCGAGGGTATTCTTGTAGAGAATGTCCTTCCTGCCGGATTGCATCATCATGCGACGACGAACCGTATCCCACGGGTAGGAGAGGACACCAGAGCCGACGGTGACAACTTGAGCAATGGCCCAAGCGGTGAAGAAGTTCAACTTCTTTCCATCCTTGGCAAATACCATCTTGGCAGTATCGAACATGCCAAAATAGGCAGCACGATAGATGATAATACCCTGGACGGAGACGAAGAATCCACGATAGAGGCCAATGGGACCATCGGACTTGACAATCTTCATCAGGCAGTCGGTGAGACCTTTGAATTCGCGGGCATTGCCGCTACCGATGTCAGCAGCCAGACGGGTACGGGCAAAATCCAACGGATAGACAAAGCACAGCGATGTGGCACCGGCAGCACCGCCAGAGGCCAGATTACCGGCAAAATACTTCCAGAAGTCCTTGTTCTTGTCGAGACCTTTTTGGAACATGTTCTTGTACGTGTCCTTGAAGGCAAAGTTCAATGCTTGAGTCGGGAAATAGCGAATGACATTGGCCAAGTTGCCACGCCAAAGAGCCGTGAAACCCTGCTCCTTCGGCACGCGAACCAACACATCCATTATGCCCTTGTAGCGCTTGTCAGCGGCGATTTTCTACAACAATTTGAGTCATAAAAGAGGAAAATGAGAATGACATCCGAAGCATCTTGGACTTGAAGTAGCAGCTTGACACGTTCGATGGGAGCCACGGCAGTTTTCGAGATGACAGCAGCCGTTCCACCAGAAGCCAAATCAATGAAGAATTTCCTCGTCTCAAAAAATTCGAAAAGAAAGCCTAAGGCTTTCTTTTTGCATTTGGCCACGACACGATCCTTTTGCTCCTTGACCTCACTGGCTACAGCTATTCCCTTCGACTTGACATCGTCCACAACTTCTGTGCCTTTTTGCGTAACGCTGGCGAGAGCAGACTCGCCTTTTTGCTTGGCGTCTTTGACAATGTTCTTGGCTACCTGCAGAAAAATAAGTTATTTTTATTACTTTTGGGTAAAAATAGAATAACAATGCAGAAAAAAAAAGTAGCCAACCTCCAGAGCGTCACGATCCATGTTGAATGATCCTTCTTATTCTCTTTTACCCGTTTTTACATGTTTCGAATGTTTTTACGCGTCTACAGATCGCAAAATAAAAATTGGATGCGAAATTCGCCCATTGAATTGGAATCTTTCCAAAAAATCCAGACAAACAGACGAAATCTCCTCATTTTACATCGACATATCCGTCTCATCGCTATGTTTTCTTTTTCTATTGTAATTTCCAACGCCCACAAGCCACACTTTTTGCGCAATGGTAAATCTCTCCACTACGAAGCAAAAGATCTCGGTTCGATCCCGTCTACCTCAAAAAAATTTTGCTTTCTGTCTTTTTCTTGAAAAATGTTCTTTATCATTTTGCAATCGACCATAAATAGCTTTCCAGCATTTTCAGGTGTGGCTGAAGGTTGCAGATGATCAGAAATGGGAGCGAAATATCAGAACACAGGGCAACCTGAAATTTAAAGAACTAGAAAACTTTGTGATTTGATCTTTTGTATCGACCACCTCGGTGTTTCGAATAAAATCCAATTAATTCCGCATTTTTTTGCCATTGTTTGTAAACAATAAAAGAAAAGAAATGATTTATTCTTTTGTCTTGAAAAACTAGCATACGACGTGATTTCTATGTGTCTTGATGCCATGCAATTGAAAGCCCAAAGGGAAAACAGGAACTATTGAAAAAAGAAGAAGTACGTGACACTGGGATGGAATTTGTATGCGCAAGCAGCGTTTGAGTTTGCTAATTTGAGACGACACATAACATGGCCTCTAGCCAGTTCAGGTGGTTGACGGTAAAGACATTCGATAGCTGAAAAGGGGTTTTCTTATTTTTCTGGAATATTCCACTCGATTTTTAGATTATATTTCAGCTTGTAATCGCCGAAAATGGTAGAAATAACGAAAATAATCAATTCTAATAAATTAGAAACTGAAAAATGAGATTTTTGGACTATTTTGCATTGTTTTACAGTCAATAAACGTGTAAAAAATGCATACATCATTGCTCTTCTCCATTATTGTATGTAATCTTCAAATGCAGTGAAAAAATCAACCAGAATCAGTTTTCAGCAGAAATATGCTTTTTGTCTATTTTTTTCTGCAAAGCAAAGCTTCTCTACCCGTAAAAAGCCCGTTTGACCACCCGAATCTACCCGATAAAATGACGCAATGATTCGCTTTTTTCTCATCTCTAAACAGGTGTCCTGTCGGTGTTCATAAAAAACACAATCTGGCTAATAAAATGGCACCAAGAAGCTGGTTTGATTAAATTTTATCTTTTCTTTTTTTCAAATGATCGAAGAGCAGAACCCGTAGTAATCAACGTCGCGTACTATCTCTTCCGTCGGCTCAAGGTTACACTTTTCGCGAGTAAACACGGTTTCAAATGGAAGGTCAGATGCGGATGCCATTGCAAGTTGTGTCACTTTTACAAATTTGACGAAGGCTACGCGAACAAGAGATAGTGGAAAACAAAGAAAGATTGAAAGATCGAGAATTACTGCTGATTTCCGGGGGTCTCCTTGGATTGCGCCCAGTAATCCCGAATTTTTAAAACCTGCAAGGAATCCTATTAGAAATGTTCGTGACTATGCGTTGCATTCCTTTCGCCGCGGGCATCACAACATAATTTTCTATTGTTTTAAACCCGGAACTTTTTGATTGCATTTCCTTTTCAATGGCAATAAATTAAAGCGCCCATCAGTCCGAAAAAAACTAGCTTTACGCCGTTTGCTCTCTGATTCTCCTGGCCCCTACAAGTTCTGGAATTGCTGATGAATTTATTTTGATTCAAAACAACAAAAAACATACAGATTGAATAAGATCACAACATATCCGTAATAGTACAAAATAAATACCAAGCAAATTTAGCTGGAAGAACGTCGACGTCTTCTATCGGAACGAGGTGGAGAACGGCGTCGTCGATCCTAGAAAATGAATGTATTCGATAAAATAAATGAGCTTACATCACGACTGCGGCTTCTTCGACTATCTCTACGATTTGGCGAGTGACGACGTCCGCGATCTCTGCTTCGGCTTCTTCCTTTCTCTCTGCGACTGTCACGGCTTCTACGTCTCTCTGGGGATCTTCTTCTTTCCCGTGAACGAGAGTTTCGACGGCCTCGCGAACGGCTTCGAGACTTGCGACGGCTGTGAGATCGGCTGCGAGACTTTTCGCGACTATGAGATCGGCTACGACTGCGAGACCTGGATTTGGGTCTGGCCGTCTTAGGTGATTCCGATCTATAAGCGTACATTTTTTAGCAAAGAAAAAAACAAACTTTTCCTTTTCAGAAACAGCTGGAGATGCTTCTCTTTGTTCTTTTTCTTCTTCTTGATCTTCTACTTCTGTTGTCTTTTCATCCTCACGATTATCTAATTCTTTGAGAGCTTGAGCTTGTTCCTAAAATAAATGTATGAAAATAGCGGTAGACAGTGCAATCGAATAAATAACACAAATCGAATAATATTTTCTAATATTTTAAGCCATTTACCAAATCCTGAAAAATGCGCTTATCAATTCAGGACGACATTATGGCAAAACAGTGGCAAGGTCGAAATAATGCTTACCCTAGCCTCATCCAGTTCATCATCGTTGTCACTTTCAGCATCAGATTGTCCAAGATCAACGGCTTCGGCATCGCTGTTATCTTCAGGAATTCTTCTAGGAGACATTTCAGCCTCTGTCTAAATAGTGGGTCAAACATTATCTAAACAACTTTTACCTTTACATCTTTCGGTTTATCAGAAGGAGCAACATCTTCATTAGCATCAGCATGGGTTCCTTTCATATATTTCACAACAGTATCCGATCCACCAAGTCTATCTCTTTCTGTATGCAAATCATCTAATGTCTTTAGTCGATTCTGATTTAGACATGATTTAAAATTACAAATATAAGAATAATTTACCACTTCTCTTCTCCAATGTGGAGGAGTTTGACTTCTATCAGTACGATTAAAGCGTAGAAAACCACGGCCCTTAGTTTTAACACCAGTAGTTTTTTCAATACGCTCGTTTCTCTAAAAAAAGTAATATTATACAAGAAGCTGTAAGTCATACGCTTCGTCCAGAATCACGTCCACTTCGACGGTCACGCGAACTTCCACGTCGCCTCCAAGGACTGCCAGATCTACCTCTACGATCCCGGCGAGAATCTCTATGGTCACTTCTCCGACGATCAGGACTTCTATCCCGGCTGCGATTACGTTGACGCTCTGAAGTTCTTTGTTTCTTTCTATCTTCCGGCGTCCGCGAGCGACGCATAAGGAATGAATGTTGGTTTGTAGGTTCGGGAGGGAGATCTTCAGCTTTAACGGTAGAAACCTAAACAAAGATTAATCTGTCTAATAAATATGTCACCTGAACTTCTTCTTTTCCATTTTCTTTTTCATCTTCATCACTGCTTGAGTGGCGCCTTTTCTTCTTCCTCTTATCTTTCTCATCTTCAGACCTGCAAAGCATATGTAAACTGCTCATAAAATATTTTATATGCTATCGACTAAAGTAAACTCACTCTGAAGGATCTGCCTGTCTTTTCCTGACAAGCTCGCCACAATTTATAATTATAACATCAGCAATTGGTCGCGATTTTCCATCTACTTTCAAATGTTCTAGTTCGGAGACTACTTCACTTCCAGAAACTACCTGCAATTTTGTATAATTATGAGTAAGAAAATAAACTCTACTTTTCCAAAAACAACATGCTTTCCATCAAGATGTGGCGTAGGGCGGGTAATAATAAAAAACTGCGAACCGTTTGTATTAGGACCCTAAAAATAAGAATTACACATACAAAAAAAGTAAACCTTATTGGCCATAGAAAGAAGGAATGGCTGATCATGTTTGGCAATAAACGGCTCATCTTCAAACATACGACCGTAGATAGATTCACCACCCGTCCCGTTACCATCAGTGAAATCACCTCCCTAAAATACTGCGTATAAAACGACAAAATGATAGGGAAGCATTTTAATAAACGCAAAACATTCTCGGTAACAGTTAAATTTAAAAAATAACCGTCAAATTACCTGTATCATGAAATCTTTTATAATTCTGTGAAACGTGGAACCTTTGTAGCTTAGCGCTACACCTTTCTTTCCTACTCCTGCTTGTCCTGTGCATAATTGGAGGAAATTCTCAGTAGTTTTCGGTGCTGAAATGTTCCAGTTCGACAACAACCATCAAGAAGTAATCAATACAATCCAATTCGAATAGTGAAAAATGCTAACCTAGATCGTCAAACAGTTCGAAAACAATCCGACCGGCATCTCTTCCGTCGATACTCATATCGAGAAAACAACGACGTCGATTTTTCGCCATCTAAAATTTAAGTTATTCACGCAAAAAAAAATCGAAGACATTGCTCTGCAGAACTATTAGAGAACAAACTAGTGCAAGGCCACGGTAGACTAAGTAGAACGCGATGGTTAGGACGTAAGCTTGATAATACAAATATTAATCGATAATACTTTATGCGACAAACATTTATTTCATATTGTCATAACAACGCAACAATTATTTCAACTCCTTAACTTGGATTCCTGGTGGGAGGGACTGCTTCAGTTTGTCAGCCTTGTCCTTATCCTGAAAATACATAATTAGTTAAAGTTGTCGGAAACGATCGTAGATTTTCCATTCAGACACTAGTTTCATTTCGCTGCATAAAAGCTATCAACTGGAAAGTTACGGGAAGCACTTCCTTGCCCATATAACAGCTTCTCATTTTCGAATTAAAATCTCTACTCTATACTAATATACTGCGGTACAAACCGTCTAAATGAAAAGTACACTTACAGTAACAACCAGGGTATACAGGTACTTGCTGCAGCGGACCTTGAACTTGGTGTTAGTCTTGTTCTTCTTTATCTTGACGGATTTAGCGTCCTTTCTACGGGCCTTCACCAGAAAATCCTTGATTTCCGAGATTTCCTTCGGCATTTTACCTGAAAAAAAAAATAAAATTAGTGGCTCTCAAGAAAAAGATGAAAAAAATGAAGAACACGAAGGAAATGAAAAATCAAATTTCAAAAACTTTTCAATGACCGTAATTCGTCTTTCGGCATAGAAAAATTGCCGAGCATTCATCTAATGCTCCTCTTATGGATGGATTTCAATCATTTCGAAGTCAAACAAAATAAAAACAGGGCAATATGGAGACAGCAAGGGGACGAAAAAGGAGCTCAATTTTAGGCAACGCTGATAAAGTAAAGGACTGCTACCGTGTTACTGTAGCATTGCAGCACATTTACGGCGGCGCGATGTTTGTTTTCGACACCCGTCATCCATTCCGTTTTCCACGCTTCACTATATTTTTTCTCTTTGGCTTTTCTAATTTGCTTTATCCTACTCATAAAAATTGCAAGTTTACTGGTCGAAATCAGGAAAACATCCACGTCAATGAGCAACACGTTGAGCTCAAAATAGTATTCACGGAACAAATTTTAGCTTCAACGGCAGAGAGCCAGCTATTGCGCCGCCCGTATTGGCTTTTTATTTTCATTTTGTTTCTTTAGTTGCAAAGTTATTTTTTTACTAGAAAGGTTTGCAATATAATCTGCATGTTTTGTTGTGCTGTAGAAATTATGCAAAACCTAGAAATTACTGCGTTTTGCTGAAAAATAAGGGGCAATAAACAAAGCATACAATTTTTGTTTTCTTTGCATTCCGTCACGGTTTTTTGATTTTTCCTTCCTAGCCTTGTTATTTCTACTAGCTTCTCCAGCTACCATCTAATTCTTTGCCATTTCTTTATCTAATTTTTATTTTTTAGCGACATGTCCCTCTCTGCAAGGACTCTGGGTATCGCTCGCAACCAATTGCGTCTAGCCTCTTTCCAGGCTGTTCCCACTAATGCTGGAAAGGTCTGTAATTTTGTTATATTTTTAGAATTTCGTTTTATTTTAGACTCCCCCCACTCTCGACCAATTCGACCCTTTGAACCCCGGAGAGTGGCAGCTTGGAGCTGGTGGAAAAATTCTTCCTCGGCTCCCTGAAGGAACTCGTGTTGGCAAACTCGTTATGGGAAAGTATGGCCTTTATGATCCCGTGCTCAGGAAGCGTGTCAACACCTACGCTGTAAGTTTTATTTGTTTTTTTTTCCAAACGCTTTTTGAATTATTTTGTTCATTTGTCATAATATTATTTTAGCAAGCTCTTCTTGATGGAAAGAAATCCGAAGAGGCCGGAGCTTTCGATCGAGGAGTTACTACAATCGTCAAAGTCCTCGGTGAGTTCTATTCTGCTGTGCTAATTTCATATTTCTTATTATAGGAACTTCTTGCTTCCTCATCGGATTGTACAATCTCGCTACTCTTTTCCACGGCAAGCCTCTTCCTCCTTACACCGATTTGAAAGCTCCCGGATCAGCTTAGATATTTATTGTAAAGGATGTCAGTAGACAGTGAATCCATTTTGTATAGCTTTTTTTCTTCTTTGTCTTTCTTTAGAGTAAGGGATTCTTTTTGATAAAATCTGGATCAGAAGCAACAATCTTCGTGACAAGAAAAGCGTGCAAATTGTAAGCAATTGCAAGAACTTCATCGCTTTCCACTTCCTAAAGTATTTCTTCTTTTTATTTGGGGAGGAGTACCTTCGTCTCCAATTTTTCAGCATTCAATGAGCGATCATCTTTGAAAACAAGCTGGAAATGAACTTTACCATCATCGCTGGACGAATGAAGGTCTCGAAATCGATATTGCCAAGTGTAGCCCTAAAAATAGTCGTGGCAATAGAATGGATACACCTTTGTTGGAATATCATAGAGGCTTATTCCTTGTTTGATATCAAGGACTAATCCACTTGGGCGACCTTCAAAACTACAGGCGAATGTTCTCGTCTATGAAAAATATTTTTCCAAATGGATTATTGGCTACCTGCATATTTGTCACAGTAACATAGACACATTTATGATAAGCAGCTTCAAAATTCTCCATCATTTGTGGATTATCAAAAGATAAATAATGCTTGACAGATTGACATGTCTCTATGTAAATGCAATTTTCTCGTTTATCCAAACGACGAGTGTCATTGGGCACCTAAAATTGAATCTTTCCATAACAATGGAAAATTACCTGTCTTAGAGCAACATCATAACATTTATAGAGATAAATACACTTGTTTAAATCTTCGGAATTTAGCTAAAATTAATTTTTCTATTATTTTTTTGGGAATGTTCACTCACTGGAGGACTTTCAAACAAGCAGACATCACCTCCCTTGAGGATAAGAAACCTTGGCTCCCATTTTTGCTTTGGATCATCGGGCGTTCCTTCGCCCATGTACTCATTTATCCAGCCAATGTAAGAAATCTTAATTTTTCATCAATTTTCTAATTTATTTAGACGCAAATTTAGTTTAAAATTTTTAGAATTTTCGGCAGAAAGAGAAAGTTATGATTTATTAACTTTTTGAATTTTTTTTGTGGAAATTTATTCGTAAAAAATAAGAATTTCAGTATTTTTGATAATTTCCTTCTATAGAATGAAATGCAAAATCATTCCTAGCTTCTATTTACTGTTTTTAATAAAAAAAAGCAGACAACAAGAAAATTTGAGAAAACGCTATTTTTGTCGAATACAATCGCAAAAAAATAACTGCATTTATAAAATTCCAAAAAAATTACCTGTTCACTCTGATGAAGATACTTATTAGACATTTTAACTGATTTGTTATTCAGAACTTGTATATGATTATAAATATGAGATAACCATTGTTCAAGAGCTTTAGAATCTTCACAATGAATAACACCACTCGAAGTTCCATCAACTGCTCTCAATTCAAAAGCATTTGGTCTAGAAAAACTCCATTGTTTTGTGTTTCAAGTTTTCTAAAACCTGGTATTATCAGTTCCCCAAAGATATCTTGTCAAATAAGCCATAGGAAGTGGAATAGTTGTAATGGTCCGCCATTTGTCATCCTTGAGATCCAAAGTAGCCACGGATTTCTCTCTTCCTTCGTGGATGTCAATCTCAGATTGTGCTTTCATTGCTGACTGCAATAATTTTCCTTATTTTATTGGGTAAAAATCACCTTCCATGTATTTGGTTCGTAGAGTTTATCCAAGGCGCTCCCACTTCGACCAGGTTGGAGGGATTGAGCTGGTCTGGAAAAAATGGTAAAATAGTTCTTTTCTTCCATAAATATTTGTTTTTCGCTCTTGGGAGGAATTTTCAGTCGTATTTCATAGTTTTTGCTTATTTTAAACTGCTCTTCAAGCAATAAAAGAAGATAAATAGCCCAAGTTATTTAATTTTTACGAGTTCAGCTGCTTCCCACGCACAGGAAATAGTTCGCCTTATTTTTGGCCAAAAAATAGGAAAAATTCTTACTTCAAATACGGAGCAATGTGAGTATAATGCCGAACTCCTAGACGAACCTCGTCTCCCTCCGCTTTGAGCATTTCCACAACCTAAAATAGCTCTGTCCTTCCTAAATTACGGTAGAAAACCTCATCATGTGATTTTCCCTCGACTGAAATGGCGTTGACTTCGACGATGGCATCACCGACAAAAAGTTGTCCCGTTTGATCGGCTGGCATTCCGGGAAAAATCTTTGAAATGACTATCGGCAAATTTTGGGCATTTTCTGTTCCTCCCTTTAAATAAAAATTACTGTGGAAGACCTCCGAAAAATACTTTTATAGAGAGGCCCAGCCCGCCTCCTGGTTTTCGCTTGATAACGACGGTCCGTGTGGCATTTTCTTCCGGGGTATTGGATTCTGGAGGCTCGGTTCCATCATGGGGAATTTGAATAGACAATTGATCTGGAAAATTACGGTATTTAGAGACAGAAAAAGGCTAAAGTAATAAAGTAAAAATATTTTATGCTTCGATGGAAATCGAACCGGGCCCTTCTGCTTTGTAAACCTGGCGACAACGCACAGCGCCACAAAAGAAAGAAATTCGTCTGCAGATCTGATCATTTTTCTCACCTTTTGTTAGAAGTAACCGAGATGGCCGTCCTCTCCCATTTCCATCACTGATCAAAACCAAACCATGGTGCACCTGAGGCAGACAGATAAACATTTGGTTGGGTGTGATTCAAGAAAAATGATAAGAACTGCACAAAAACTTACGATGTCCAAACTTCGAGATTTTGTCTTCATTTTGCTGCAGCGGGCAGTGGCAGCAGGATGGCCGCTGCCTGGAGCATTACAACACACGAGCAACACAAAATCTATCGGATGGGGTACACATTTGTTGATCAAGAAAATTGGGGGAAAATTAATGCAAAATGATGGGAATTCTGGACAGTTATGGCTGCAGCCGGGATAAATGTCGGTCGACCCACCGCAAGAGACAAAAAATGCAAAAATGTCCTGGAGATATGGGGAATTGAACCCCAGACCTCTCCCATGCTAAGGGAGCGCTCTACCACTGAGCTATATCCCCACAAAATTGACCGAAAATTTTCCTGTTGGATCATCGCGGAACGGCGCGCAGAGATTGGAAGCGAATGAATCCACTACCGAAGGCGGGTTAGGCCCCCAATTTCCAGTAAAAAAAAGACTTCCATAATGTTCATTGCATTCTTTTGCTAATTTTTCTGGGACAAATCGGTGACATTTGGATGGAACATTGAGCACCGAGACTGGAAGGCGCGCCGATATCCGACTGATCAGACCGTTCATTTACAATCCGACGGGCTCGGGTTAGATTCTTTTCGGTGACATGAAGATTCACACTTCTTCCAGAGGATTTTTCTGGTATTTTTTATACGTAACATTTGGGTGATCCGAGACCGCACGGGTGTATTCAATCCACAATTCAACGGCCTTCGGTTCAATTGCATTCGGGGACAAAAAAATTTACTACGTTGTCCAAAAGATTTCTAGTAATCTTTGGATACGGGCAGCGCGCCAGCTTATGATCCAAGACTAGCGGGTTCGCTTCCCAGCCCAGTGCCAAGGATTTTTGCCAATATCTCTCTACCACGTGCGGGTAACAAGATTCCCGCGCGGCATTTCTTCTACCCCGTTGTGTTCCTTCCTTGTCGCCTTCTGCTTTTTTGGATGACAAACACGAACCAGCTGAGTCAAATTGCCTCCCTTTTTTTCTGTGTTCATGTTGATATACACTAAACAAATAGCAGTCATGGCCTGCCCGTATTAACCGGGCGCTGCTGCTCTCTCCGGAGTTGGCCATTGATTTTCTGTCCCTTCCATTTTCATCCCCCGGCGTTTGTTGTGTCCCTTCGTCGTCGTCGTTCAAAGCTTCGCGTGTGTGTCGATGGGGGCCTCGCGTCCCCAGCCACGGCTTATATGGCCTCTGTTTCGAATCGATCTTTGCCAAAACGCGTGCTCTCGCTTTCTATTTTTCTCTTATAATTCTCCCAATTTTATAATAAAAATATTCATAAAAATTTATAATTTTTGCATAAAAACATAGAATTTCTTGTATTCCTCCAATTAGTCTAAAAATTAGGTAAAAAATATTAATTTTTCCCGTTTCCAACAACAAAAAATAGTCTCAGTCAATTTTTGTTGTTTTTCTTTTTCTCCCAGCCGATTTCTGCATTGTTGTGCATTTTCCCCGCGATCGGCGATGATTCATCGCGCGGTTTGGTTGAGCGCAGTCAACCCGCCAACAACCCGCAAATGTTCTCATCTAATAAAAATTCTTCTTCATCCTTGGTAATTTTATATTTTTCTTAAAAAAAATCCTGGAAAAATGATTTTTAGACCAATTTCAATAAAAATCAGCAGTCAACATCTTCCCTTCGAACTTCCGCCATGTCTATGAAACAAATTGTTGGGCACAGTGAGTTTTCCTTTAAATTCTACAATTTTTATAATATTTTAATCAAACAGCCCTTTAAAAAATTCCCCCAAAACGGGAAAAGAGCCGAATTTATTGGGCCTAGCTCGTCTCTATTGAATGGCGCGCCTATTTCGGAGGATTTTCTCCCCAGCCTCCTTCCCCTTCCTAATTTTTCTCATTTCAGAACTTCTTAACGATGTAATTAGACCTTTAAAAAAGCCGGATGGACGAGGGAGTTGGAATGTATTGGTGGTAGATCGACTCGCCATGAGAATGTTATCCGCCTGCTGTAAAATGCATGACATTATGGAAGGTAGGGCTATTTTTTCACTGTTGGAGAGAATATTTTGGCCTCATTCATTTAAATTAACATAAACAGTCCCCAGAGCATGGAGCAAAGTTAATTTTTTTTCTTATAATTGAGTTAGAAAGCTGTTCGACGTCTTCCAGATGATCTTTTGCCCGAATTCAGACCATTTTCTGGGTCAAAAAACCATTTTCGGGGACTTTTAAATAACAAAATTGATTTTAAAAGTTTGTAACGGCGAAATCTTCAGTGAAAAATATCCTAGATACGGGAGAATTGTTGTAGAGCTCCAAACATGGCAGGATTTCACAATAGCCGCGCGCCATTATCCTTGTCTTTGGTCATCTTGCTTCTACGTGGATTATTTCAAAAAATTTCAAAATGTGATAAAAGGGCTGACTACGGCGAATAAAATAAGCAGGTTTTAATCTCAACCGATGTTATTAGGAACTTTCTATAGTTAAAAATAGGGAAAAGAGGGTAAAATAGGGTATTCTTAGCTCTGGAAGAGCATGAGCTATTGAAATATAGGTAAACTGTAAAAATAGGCAGGAATTTCTGATTATGAAGCGTTTTAAATTTTCAAAAAGATCCAGGAATTAGAAAACTATGAGCCATAACAGGCAAGGCCCACTCGATGGTCATCGGCGAACCATTTCACGGTAATTTGGGCATTTTTAAGGATTTTTTCCTAGTTTTCTAGTCTATGTTATCTATTTTTCAGAAGGAATAACCATCGTCGAAGATATCAGCAAGCGACGTGAGCCTCTTCCCAGTCTCGAAGCCATTTACATCATAGCTCCAACTAAGGATTCCGTTAGTTTTTCCCTTTAGCCTAAAATTAGCCCATTTTCAGATAGACAAGCTCATCCAAGATTACACCGTCCGTAACCAATATAAAGCTGCCCACGTTTTTTTTACCGAAGCTTGTAGTGATCAGTTGGTCAATCAACTGGGAAAGAGCGCCGCTTCTCGGTTTATTAAAACTTTTAAAGAGATCAATGTTGCTTTTACCCCATACGAGAGCCAGGTAGTCCTTTTCCCCTAATCTTTAAGTTTTTATCTTCTAGGTCTTCACGTTGGATAGTCCTGATACATTTTTCCTATACTATAATCCACAAAAACAGGGACGTTTGACAGCAAATTTGGAAAGAATTGCTGAGCAAATTGCAACCGTCTGCGCTACATTGGGAGAGTATCCTCATATTCGGTAAGATTTCATAAAAATTTAGATTTTTGATCATTTTACCGCTTTACTCCGAGTAATTTCCAGATATCGAGCTGATTTTGATCGTAACGTGGATCTTGGCCATTTGGTTGAGTCGAAGCTGGACGCCTACAAGGCTGATGATCCGACAATGGGAGAAGGATCTGACAAGCAAAGAAGTCAACTGATTATTGTCGGTACGTAAAAGTACATTCGCGTCGTCAAAATGCAACGTATCTGTCTCTTGGATATTAGAAAAAGACCCATGGGCGGTACGGGAAACTTCTTTGTCAGTGAGAGGAATCGAACTGGCGTTCTTTTTGTGTCGACGTCGAGCCGGGTCAAGCTGTGTCGAGACAGTCGAATCGACTCTGCTTGTCGAGTCGAGAAATTCGACGTCGTAGTCGATCAAAGTCGAGCCGAAGCGATGGAAAAATACGTGAAATCTTGTGTCGATGTCGACTTGAATCGAGTCGACAGACAACATTACGACCAGCCACTGCGCCCAGGGCGAGTACCTGTGCTTCGACCTATAATATTTTGTGTTTATGTCAAATTTCAATCTTTCAGACCGCGGTTTCGACGCCGTTACCCCGCTCCTTCACGAATTGACCCTCCAGGCAATGTGCTACGATCTTCTGGGAATAGAAAACGATGTCTATCGCTACGAGACCGGTGGAAATGATAGCGTCGAGAAGGAAGTCCTCCTGGATGAAAATGACGATTTGTGGGTGGATAATCGCCATAAACATATAGCCATCGTCTCCCAAGAGGTAAAAATCTTGGATTTTTAAAGAAACTTTCCCTTTAGGTAACCAAAGGACTGAAGAAGTTCAGCGACTCAAAGGCGGGAATAAAAGCAGATGCCAAATCGATTAAAGATTTGAGCATGATGATCAAGAAAATGCCACAATTCCAAAAGGAACTGAATAAATTCAGTACTCATTTTCATTTGGCTGAAGAATGCATGAAACATTACCAGAGCGGAGTGGACAAACTCTGCAAAGTTGAGCAAGTAATCGTCATTTTTTTTTCCATTTAAAGAAATTTTTAAAGGATTTGGCTACACAAATTGATGTAGAGGGCGAACGAGTCAAGGATTCTATGAAGATTATGGTACCATTGCTGATTGACCCAGCAGTCAGGCGAGAAGATCGTATCCGATTGATTCTTCTCTATATTTTGAGCCAAAAAGGTAAGTCACACAGTCTTTAAAAAAATAAAAAATAACAAACCTTTTTATTAGGATTTTCCATACTTTAGAATAAAAATATAGTATATTTATACAGGAATCCCCTCTGACACCTTGACAAAGCTAAAGAACCACTCAAATTTGCTTGACGACGATTTGAAGACCATAGAAAATGCCAGCCTTCTCGGAGTCAATATTACAACTGACGTAGGCTTTCCCCTTTTTAATATTTTAAAATTTTCCAGCAAGGAAGGAAGAAAACCTGGGTCCCGCCAAGAAAAGAGCGCCCAAATGAGCAAGTCTACCAGTCGTCGAGATGGGTCCCCGTCTTGAAAGACATCATGGAAGATGCCATTGACGACAAGCTTGACCAGAAACATTTCCCATTCCTCACTGGACGACAGACTGGGCCTACATTTAGATCTGGGTAAAATTTTAACAAAAGCTGATTTGATTGTGGATTTTAGTGCTCCGGCTTCTGCCCGTTACGGTCAATGGCACAAGGATCGAGGACAGCAGCCAACTTATCGCAGTGGACCACGTTTGATCATTTACATTGTCGGCGGATTGACGTATGCTGAAATGAGGGCTGCTTACGAAGTGACAGCCAGCAAGAAACCTTGGGAAGTTGTCATCGGTAAGTTTGACACGGAAAAATAAGGAAAATATCCGAAATACTATGGTTTTGGGTGGAATTTTTGGATTTTCGAGCGAATACCCGTAAAGCCTCGGCAGACAGTTTTTACATCCGAAATTTATTGGGTGTCGACTAAAAAAATTACCGTATTTTCAGGTTCGGATCAAATAATAACACCCGAGAAATTTTTGGCGAATTTATGCGCCCTCAAAGAGCCGACCGAATGACTAGCTGCCGGAGGATGGACGTCATCTGTCGTCGACGAAACCCAGTCCTAACTGGCATCCTCCACCCCGTTTTTTGCTATTTATTTATTTTTTACAAGGACTTCAAAATTTGCAATAATAATAATGGCCGAGTAGTCTTCGTCTTGTAGTCATTTATTTTGTGTATAGAAATATGTACATTTTCCTCTCGTATAAATTTAGACCTGCCTACATTCCATTTTTCTACGATGTTTCAAATGCTTTGCTCTTCTTTTTGGTAAAGTAAATATTTATTTTATACAAAAAAAGAAATTATTCTTGTCCAGTGTGGGGCCACTGGCCAGTTCCCAGCAGTCTACAGGCCAGGCTGACTCCTTGTGATCCCCTAGCTCAACAAGTATCAGATTTACCACGTAATATTGTCAGAAATCTACCATAATCCTGACTATAAACTAGCGATGTATCTTATAGGATCCAGTACCGAGATTTTTATACTTCCCGGTCTATTCGAGAATTTCCGTAATTTTCTGACAATTTTGACCATTTACCGGCAAAATGAACGGTCATAAACGACTTTCGACGAGTTTTTGTCAACTGCCAGCCAGAAAACCTTCATTCGACTGGATTTTCTCCCAATGGACAGTGAAGATCTCCCACCCAATTGGACTGCCGTTTCTGACAAGCCGAGCGGGGATGCGCCTGAAGAAAATTGGATGGAAATGATCAAGGAACTCAAGGCAGTTAACAAAAAATTGGAGGAGAAGCTGGCTGCTGCAAAAGTTTGCTTATTTTTGACTTATTCATTAGTTCTTAGGAGAGCGAAATTGTCAAGGAATCCTCCCTGGCTGAATTGGAGAAGGAGCGGGACAATTGGAAGAAGATGGCAGAAGGCGCGCAGGAAAAGAACGCCGCCACGGTCAAGGAAAGGGACATGCTGCTGGGTGAGAAGGCGAATTTGATCAAGAAAGATGAGCTTGCTGCCCGTCGACAAGAAGCAATGAGAAAACTTCTGAACCAGATGGAGGTCTCTTTTTTTTTATTAAAAATAAAGATCAAGTTTTCAGACAAGCCTGAAAGCAGTGAACAAAGTAGTCGAGCAACACTGCAAATTCTGCTTCCATCGCCCGGTCCAGAATGTATTTTCCTGTGGACACGCCGTTTGCGACGAATGCTACGTCGATATTTTGACGACGGACAATTCTGGATTGGAATCAGAAAAGATAAAAGAATGTCACATCTGCCCAACGAGAATCGAACAACATCCTCAACAAATCTATTTTTCATAGATTTTATATTCTTGTTTTGTTCTAGAAAATAAATATTTCGATTGTTAGTTGATGCTTTTTTGGATTGCTATGAGAAATTGGGTGCCTACACGGAAAAGTGGCAGACTAATAGTTCGTCAAAATGATACGTGTTTGTCCCGTGAGTATGAGCAGAAATTCAGAGCACCGTTGCGATTTTTCAGTTTTCGGAACATTTTTTCTGCTATTTCGGTAATTTTCTGTCAATTACCGACCGAATGATCTGTCAAAAGCGATTTTCTACAAGTTTTTGTTAACTGCCATGGTGTTTCCTCAATCAGAAAGATTTACATTGGACAACTTTGTTTCCCAATGGACAGTGAGGACTTTTCACTCTTTTGGACTGCCGCTGGTGACCAGCCGAGCACGCCGCTCGGATCAGTAGAAAATTGGATCCAACTGGAAGAAAAATACAAGAAAACAATCGAGGAGCTCAAGACACGGGACGAAACATCACAATACGCCATAAAATATTTGAAATCGGAGCTGGCCGCTGCAAATGTCAGTTTATTTTTGTCATGTTTTAGGCAAATCTTAGGAAAGTGAAGTTGTGAAGAAATATCAAGAGAAGATGGCTGACTTGGAAAAAGAGCGGGACAATTGGAAGAAGATGGCAGAAGAAGAAGCCCAGAAAAATAAAGAAGTGGCAGAGGAAATGGCAGATTTGATGAAGGAACTGGATCAGTTGAAAAATATAGCCATTGATGCGAACGAAAAAGTTGCCACCTTTCTCGTTGAGAGAAAGAAGATCATGGACGAATTTGTGGTTCGTTTTTGCTAAATTTAACTTAAATTTTTTTAGAAGCAACGCAATTTTTCTGATGAAACGATCAAGACGCTGACAGCAGAGAAGACCAACCTCGAGAAACAATTATTGGAACGAGATGCAAAAATGGAAACATTGCTTATCAAATGGGAAAACAATTTGGCCAGCGAAAAAGCCATCAACGCCCATCAACAGGAAAAATACGATCAATTGAAAGTAGAAATCACCGAACTCAAGAGAGAGGAGGCTTTGGTCAACTGTAAAATTTGCATGGATCGCCCCGTCCAGATTGTATTTCCTTGCGGACATGCAGCTTGCAGTGAGTGCTTCGGACGCGTCGAGAATTGTCATCTGTGCAGGAAAAGAATTGGACGAATGGCCAAGAAGATCTTCTTTACATAAATTCAGCCCGTTTTTAGTAAATATTCAATGTGATTTTCTTTTGTTTTCGGATTTTAGGGGCATTAGTCTGGATTCCTTCTGTATCAGTACTCAAAAATACAGAAATTAGGCAAGAAATGCAGGAATTATGCGCAAAAATCCACCTGAAGAGACCCCGGCCACGGGCACGCTTCTCCGGGAAGCCTCGACCTCATTGTCGCCCGTCGTTCCGTTTGGTTTATCATCGTTACAAATGGATAATAATATTTCATTACACATTCTGTACCACTTCCTATCGTCTAATTTTTGTAGTTGTACTGGCATCTTGGTTTCTGAAAAAGAAAATCTTTAGAATTGAGTGGATGGTCTTACAATAGATCGTTTGCTGTGTCTTCGCCAATTTCTCGTTTCAATTTCCTCAATTTCACTCCAAGTTGAACATTTTCAGTAAAAAGGCTCTGCAGTCGGGTATTTCGATCAACTAGAAGTTGCTCCAGCTGTTTAATTCTGGAATAGAGGTCATAAAACCGAGTTATGATAAAAAATAGCCCAGTTACCAGGGTGATGCTTACCTGTAACACGACAGCTCCAACTGATCTTTCAAATAATTATTTTCTCCTCTCAATTGCTTGATTATTTGTACATTACCCAATCCAATATTATGTGTAGATCGTATGCACATCGGATTATGATTGTAAGTTTCAATAAATTCACTGTAAATTGCAATATTCTCCGAAATAGACAACTCACCTGTCTTGTTCTGGCTCTCCTTCGATTACTTCGATAGTATCTTCTTCATATTGTGGATCCACCGTTTCTTCAGTAACATCTACCAACAATTCCTTCCTAATTATTAGCTTTAAATAATTTTTAAATATAAAACATACTCGGTTGTGTGGATCAGTTTTTTATTTTGAGCAATGCTGCAATCTCTCGGGTCATCTGAAAAATCAATTTTTCTAGAATCATTGGGCGTGTTTAGTATCAAAAATATAGCTCAGATTCTGCTCTTCATAGCGGTGTATTTATTATGATTTTTCAGAGTAGTATAAAGAAATAGCGAATTTTTTTGGCAGACATACGTATAAATTTTTTTGGACTTGGAATTTCAGAAGAACCATCATCATCCTCAGAAAAATAGCGTTTTCTTATCTGTGTTGGCATCATTTCCATTGATTTTATGAAGGATCCTTCAGGAATTGTCACCTTGTCACTTCTAAAAGATTTTTTATCTTATTTTGAGAATAAAACAAACAAAACAGTCGTCGATTTTGGCTCATCTGTTGAATAACATGGAATATCTGCCTGTGCGCCGATAACATCTACAAAAATCAGTGTATTTTCTGTTTTATAAAAAATACAAACATGCCGGTGGTATAAAAACGCGATAACGGCCTGGTTCAACCCGAACAGAACTCGATGCCACCCGAATTTCATGTAAAGATCTTGGCGCTTGGGGTAAAGATGGCTATAAGGATATTTATAAATTAATACAGTATTTTACCATTGTTTCTATAAAGTTTTTCGATGAAGACGGCTCCATAATTTATGGAGAAAAGCTAAATAATCAAGGAAAGCGGAATGACCAATTGTGGTAAACGCGCTCCAAGAACTTCCCGCAGTCCCACCACAGCTCGCCGATATGGGCACATGAAATCTCATTAAAGATGACCAAAGTTCGTATATCTTTGCAACAACACATTCTTATTAGCTGAAAACCTTAACGGAAATAAAGAAGACCATACTGGATTGATTGCAAGTATCAGAAAAAATGCAAAAATTTATGTGCTGAGGGAAATATATCTATCTTTATGTGAGGAATCCCGAAAATCATTTCGAGCATTCGCCGAAGGATTTCATAGCTGAAACAATCGTTTTATTCTCAAATAATCAAAGGGAATACAATGAAAGTGACCACGGGAAACAATGAAAATTACTTTGAAAATAACGAGAAAAATAGCGGAAATGTGATTGGAAATAGTTTTTCCTAGGAAATTACAGCCCTTTCAATGGATCTACGAATTCATAATTTTGGATACATACATCGCGCCATCTATTTTTAGTCGTAGCCATAAACAATTGACAAAAAGATGTGCCCAATGTAAATGTGCACTTCAACAAAGTTTCTGGATCATCTGTTTCAACCAGTTTTGGATGGAAATCCGCCAACTTGATCAGCAGCTGTTTTTCATTCACTCGACCTTGCCCGAAGCAGTTGTTTTCATTTCGCAAATTGAAGTACAAAAACTTTGGAAACGCCTCATATTGGACATTCTGAACATGATGTTTTTTGTTTAATATAATCGCATTTACCTTTAAAACGGAAATAAAGTAATCAAATGCTTGCTCAGATCTTTCATACGGGCTTCGGCGGAGGTACAAGCAAACTTTCGGAATTTTTGAAAAAAAAATCTGCTCCATAATATCGGTCATATCTTCGATACTAGCGCATATAGTTGCTTTTATCTGCAATTTCGTGGGAAAACGGGATTGTCGAACGGTTTTTGATTTGTGAGTGGATGAATTTCGGTAAAAATATTCAAGACTTATATAACTCACCACTTTTTCTGAACTAAGAAGTGCCTCAAAAGCTTTTGATAGATGACTTTCCTGTAAAACAAATCGTGGTTTTAATATTTGTATTAAAACTTCACATTGTTCTTTTGAGAATACCCTATTTTTGGGTAATAAAAAAGGACATAGTTCTCTTCTTATGAACAATTCCTCACAAGTATTTCGGTATTTTTCGAGCTCCGCACAAAACCATTCAAAATCTGCGATTTCTGCTGTATCTACACTTAATTTGTACAAGAAATAAACCAACGCAGTGATTTTTCGATAGTCTCCAGTCGGGCTCCATATAATGGAAATTTGTAATCTATTTTTAGGGGCAATGGGCCATTCTTATTTTTGTGGCAGCTTACATGATGATACCCTTCAAAAAATGGTCTTATATTTCTGTTTGTGCGACATAGTTCATTTATATACCAACAGGTTGCTTGTATGCGGGCATAGCTAGTTTGACCCATCTGAAAAGTTCCTATACAAGAAATAAAAAAATTATACCTTTGATAGGATTTTTTCATGAAGAAGCTGGGGTAGTTCACTGAGTGGGAAGGACATTTGACAAAAAAACACGAGCAGGGAAATAATAATAAGCTAAGATAGGATCGATAAATCTCGCGTTTCTCCAAACGGATGATCGGCAACTTTGGTAGAGCGTCCCGGTATAAAAATATATTTTTATATTGTAGCGGCAATCCCGAACGTCTCCATGAAATATACTTTTTTTTGTGTATGACATGAATATGTTCTTTCGCATTTTTTTCTGCTCAATCTCTGTCAACATTACCAATTTGTATAGTTTTACAAGATTTTTAGAGATTTGATCAAATGCTCGTGTGCTGTATTGAATTGCCGTTTGAATTGGCGCCGCGGGTATCGTCGCGATAACCCTGACGCGAAGGATTATTTTACCGTAAACCGGCGAAAACCTTTCCTCAAATTTTCTATTGATATTTTTCTCCTTTTTCGTTTGTTTGACGTTGAATCGCTGTTCTTTATCTTCATACTTATAGCTTTTTTCATGCGTTTTGTGATATTCCAATGTATTTGTTAATTTGCAGGTAAAATAATGACCAAGGTCAAGGCTCGTGATCTCCGTGGCAAGAAGAGAGAGGAACTCGAGAAGGATCTTGAGACTCAGAAGACGGAACTCTCCTCCCTGAGGGTAAACGATTTTTTTAAAATTTTTATCATATTTTTTTTCCAGGTTTCCAAAGTGACAGGTGGTGCTGCCTCTAAACTTTCCAAAATTCGTGTCGTTCGTAAGAACATTGCTCGCATTCTGACCGTCATCAATCAGAGCCAGAAAGCCGAACTCAGGAAATACTTCGCTGTAAGTTCATTTTCAGTTGTGAGCAGAAAATATTGATTTATAAGTAGTGGATTGAAAAGTAGGATAATCTCACTCCAGGCGATTTAAACTGCGGTGAAATGAGAGCAATACTTGATTTTATATCTGTATACCACGTTCCACCGCAGTTTGCTAGTTTGTTAGTTTTCGAGTCCTTTTGATAGTATGACATCATGTTTCTAAGCGGTTTGAAAGTCTAGTTAAGCTTGGAGTAACTTTTTTTTTTCAGACTAAGAAGTTCAAGCCCACCGACCTCCGTAAGAAGCAGACTCGCGCCATCCGTCGTCGTTTGACCAAGCACGAGCAATCCCTGAAGACAGCTAAGCAGCTAGCTAAGGAGAGAAAATTCCCTCTGAGGAGATATGCCGTCAAAGCTTAATTCATTGTTACATTGTTGATCAGTAAAAGTTGATCGTTTTTACTTCTTTCTATCAACAGTAAAAGGTTTGGTTTTTTTACGTTTGATTTTAACTTTTTCTTCTTCTCCCGTCTTAGAATAGATAAATACAAAGTAGTGCACTAGCTTGATAGCCGCTACATCATATTTATTCAAACAAATCATACACTGCACAGAAAAGAATCAAAAGAAAGTAACGGAATCGTGAAGCGGTTTGAGTGCTACAATTTTCGGGCTACGGGATGTATCGTGGTAGTTCCGCCAGAAAGTCTACTCTTCTTCTTCTTCCTCCTCTTCTTCATACTCTTCTTCTTCCTCGACCTCCTCCTCTTCAGCTTCCTCAACTTCTTCCTCCTTGGTCTCCTCCACCTGCTCTTCTTCCTCCTCTTCAGGTTCTTCTTCCTTTTCTGGTTCAGGTTCCGGTGTGGGTTCAGCTTTTGTAGACTTGGCAGATTTCACAGACATGGCATCAGTTTCCGATTGCTTCGATGACTAAACGTGGCCATTTTTTTTGTTTGGGTTTCGATTACCTCTCGTTCTTCGAACTTCTTCTTGTAATGTCCGAAAGGATCAGCAGAAGAAGCGCTTCCAGGTGGCTTGGTCTCTTCCCATTCCTTGAGGGCAGCTTCATAATCTTCGATCCTGCAAAATTTTTGTTGAAAATCCCTCAGAAAACGGTGAAAAAACTGCCGCGTTAAACTTTTTCCCTGGCTCCACAACCCCCTCAAAACTGTGTTTATCCAATCCCCTCAACGCTTATCCAAGGCTTCTTGGACAAATACCGTGAGTGCTCGACAGTCTGCCAGCCGACGACGCAAAAAGATTCACGTTGTGCGGGGGTACTTGAGCGCAATATGTGACAGAAATCTTATTGTAGAAGGTGTTGCTAAGTTTGTTAAAGGGAGAAAATTGAGATGGATGGGAAAAATTTATTGACTTTTTGTTATTCGCCATCAAAAATATTATTTTTTTCTTTAATTTTCCTTCTAAAATGGTGATTCGTGTTTTATTTTACTTCTAAAAAATTGTTTGTAGTTGGTTGAAACTATAAATTATTGTTATTTCCTCGTTGCTCATTGATTTTGCTGAAGATTTTTCAGATCTTTGTCAATAGCCGGCACGTACTTTACACAGAAAATGTAAATAATGCTGTTTCGCGTGGAAACTAGTCACTGCGCGATAAGAAATAGAGAGACAGCTTACTGTACACTGACAATATTGCCATATTTTAATTGATTTTACGGGAAAATAACCTACCATTCTTTTTTCCAACCGGCTCTCATTTGAGTATTACGAGGAGTACCGAAACCGGTCATTCCCTTCTAAAAACATTTCTTTATTTTTTTGAAGAAAACAACAACAAACCTGAGAAGCCAATCGGTTAGTTCCAGATTGAAGAGGAACAATGCCTTCGGATTTTTGTTTCAGTGCTTCTTCAATGTCTTTTCCACCCTAGATTACAGTTTTTTTACTATATTTTTAAAGGGACAGTGCAGGTGAGAAAATACGTGCGCACAACTGCGCTGAGGCCTGCACGAAAATGTCGTTACGTACTGAAAAATTAATTTTCGTTTTCCTTGTATTTTACAGTTTCTGCTTCATTTTTTTTAAACCTTAGGTTGCTAATAACTTTTATACATAGGCAGACCCTATAAAATAAAGAAACATTGGAAATCTCAATAAAAATAAAAAAAAATAAAATTTCATCGAAAAAAATTTTTACGTACGCAGACATTTTCGATGCGGCGTGGGCGCAGTTGGGCTCACGTACTTTTCTCGCTTGCACTGTTCCTTTAAGAAAAAAAACTTACAACGGTATGAGGAAGGACATCGCGAACTTTGAGGAAACCACCGCTTCCAGCTTGAGTAGCGAATTTGTTTTGGCCAGAATACCACGGGGTGTATTCAGTTCCCTTTCGTTGTTGCTCATCGCTAAAATTTATATTTTTGATATTTCTAGGGGTGAAATTATAATTTTTGACAAATTTCGAGTATGAACAGAGCCATTGCTGTTTCAGTTGTTCGGAGAAATTCGTAAGATTTGGTTTGATTATTGAAATTTTGCAATATTTTTGATTCCTCCGCTGAATTTTTTTTTCATTTCTTTTTTTCAGCTTATAGATCCTTCCCTAAAAAAATTGATTCACTTGCTGAAATTTGAGAAATCTTGCAATCATCGAATATTTCTTTTGATTTTTTTGCTCTTTGGTGTCTAGTTTATGTTCATCTCCTTTTATAATATTTTTGCATGTAATAATAAGAAATATAAGCATTTTTGGCCAAAATTGTATGATTTCCTTACGTCATGTCCAATCCTTCAATTCTTTGTGTTGCCTGTCGAACAGCTCCAATTCCAGGAGGAGCAGACATTCCAACTTGAGAGGCGAACATGTTTGTTCCTAAATTTCTTGGTATTTTTTTTCTCAAATTTTCAATTTTTTACCATTTTGGAAGACCAAAACACCATGAGTTCGCCTATCGTGTGGCATACGTCCGCGAACATTGGCCACTTGATTACGGTGAGCTCCCATGCTGATCTCTCCGGCTTGGCTAGCCAATCCGTAATCTCCAGCTTGTTTGGGAATGAGTTTCTCTCCTTCCTTGTCAAGAATCGTCTCCCAATCTTTTTTGTAGACGATTTTTGGCACATTCATACGGTTGGCACCAATTGGTGTCTCGCCAGATTGTGAAGCGTATTGGTTCGTTCCGCATTGTACTCGAAGAACTTTTTCAGATTCGCGATTTGGTTCGATGTATCTGAAATTTTTTGATATTTTTTATAGAGTGGAGGCAATTTCTTGTGATTTTAGGAATTTTATCCAAATATTTTATTGGAAAAATGAAATTTGATCGTTTTTCAACGTTTCTTCTAATTGAAAAATGTTCTTTTCTTTGTAATTTTCATTCTCTTTAGATTTTTTTTCGTACCCGAGTTGTTTATCGCGAGTGATATTCCATCTCGGCATTCCCGGAGCTGTCATTCCTCTTTGGGAGTCGAACTTATTTGTAGCAGCTTGCATTGAGAGGAATGTATGGCCGCCATTCAGCTGCTCCAAAGTCCATCGCTTACGAGAGCGAGGAGCTTCAGAATTGTAATCCTGTAGAGAAAAAAAAGAAATTAGAAAAATCGGGATAGACTCACGTCTTCTCCCATGGTGTTGAGCGGTGGCAATGAGAGTGAGGAAGGAGGGAATGCGACGAGAGGTTGAGCACACAGGGAGGACTCTCCTGCCCCCGCCCCCTCTGCCGGATTTTAACACACGCAAGAAGTTCTCCACCTTCATCCCACAGTCGGCGGGGGAGAGAGGGAGGGATCGTTATTCACGCGCTGGATAAATAGAAAAATCACTAGAGCTACTGGGTGACAGCGAGGGAGATAACAAAAAGTAGCAGCGCGACTCGTGAAAAAGTAATAACATGGCCAATGACTAATACAAAAGATGACTGCAAGCGTATACGCATAGAAAAATTTATTTGGCGTCTAATTTATAGCATACAATTCTTGATTCTGGCTATTTTTTGGATTTCTGAGCATTTGTCAAGTGGAAGTAATAAAATGGCTGAAAAAAAAATGAAAAACAATTTTTACATGTGTAACTGCCAATAATTGCATGTACTGTTACGCTAATATCGTTCTATACTACTTTTTCATCCTGTACAAATATTAGAATCAGAAAGGAGAGCAATAACTGAAGAAAATAGTAAAAATTTGAGTAAACTCATTTTTGGCTTACGTCCTGCTCATATTTACGGTTGTTCGTTGTTTACGCATCAGTTTTTGTGCAATTTGTGAATGTTGGCCTAAATTTAATATTCTCTTTATTTCGCATGTTTGTTTTTTTCCGTATGTGCTCTCTCTTTTTTATAATTTTTAGCAGCAACTTACTGGTTGTTTTTCAGCATGGAATGGTTAAATAACACCGTTTGTGGAGGAAGAGGCAAAAGAAAATTTTTTTATGGTCTAGGCCCCGATGATTCACTAAATTCTTCATCATCTGATGATGATGACACTTATAAAAATAGGTAACTTACTTTATTTCATCATTCATTTTACCATTTATTTCAGCGCTACCGATACTTCGTTTAGCTCCAAAGAAAGCTCTATCAATATACCAATTAGTATCAACATAACTGGGTTAGTTGTTTTCGTTTCATTTTTCTATTATAATTTTCAGATGGCGTACAACGGAATATAAACCACCATTTTATTTTGAAGAACAAGATTTTGCCAGATTTAGTATCGATGCCTACAATAAACGTCCAACAATTATTCGTCTTTATAATGGTCAAAGCGGTCCACGAGCCCAAATTGGAAGTAAGTGAAGACATTAATGTAAAATTTAGTTTCAGACCTTGAAAATGTTCTAATGACTGAAATGGAAGAATGCTATAAGCATCAACAGTTATCCTCGAGCAATTTACTTCTGATCATCGAAAATGTCGAAGAACAATCTTTTCCGTATTATGAGGTAAATTTTGAATTAATTCTCAATGTAAACTTTCCAGGAGGGCCTTACTAGACTACTTTCATCATTTTGTAATAATAAGGAGAATTATGTGCTCCGATGTGTTTTGTGGATGGAATGCTACTATAAGGCGCCTCTGTTTAGTGAAATCTTATCCTCATATTGTTGCAAGTATGTGTCACAGTTCTTCAACTTTGATCCGTTACAGTTTATTAGAGCTAAATATTGGTGCAAGAAGACTCCCAGAACTTCCTTTGCGTCATCCACCATATGTAAGAGACTACAAAGATTGTAATTTTTGGATGTTTAGGATTTCGATGAAGAGTCAGATCGTGTTATTTCGCTGTTAAAGACATGGCTTCCAGCAAATAAGAACACGATAAGGTTGTAGTTGGAATCTCTTTATTATTCTAGCTTTTTAGGTGTTTACGATTATATACATTCCTTCATCTTGATAAGCCGCTTACGACATTGGTTAATGGATGCCCAAAATTAAGACACTTGACTCTCTCTAAGGTACGGATCAATCTACTTATATATATGAAGTTTGTAGGTCGTTCATTTGAACACATGTTGTGAGCTATCAAATATTGAAACTTTTGAATTAGACAAGCAGAGCTTAAGTTATATAGATGATGATATAACATTTATGAAGGTTGTTTTATTTGTTTTTTAAACTAACACCATGTTTCAGAAAGTGAAAGGAATATTCTCTAACGTCAGGAAAATTAGAATTACTGGAAATAATTTTTCCCCACTTGTTGAAAATCTTGTAATGTATGTTATTTTAATTTTGCATGACCATATATTTGTTTAGACGTCTTGGATTGGTAAAAAATGGAAATTATGAAATATACCAAGATGAACTTGATCTTGAAGAGTAAGTACAAATTATTTTCCTTATTATGCATAATTTTTAGACCGGAAAAATTAATCAGATCTACTAGCCGTCTATTTACAAAAGCTACGAAAAAAGATTCACAATCAAGAATAAAAGCCATACATTTCAAGAATCAGACTTCTAATTCAAACATTTATCTGTTCAACGGATCATATACTTATCCGACAATTTTGTAATTTTCTTTATTTTTTTATCTAAAATTATTTTGTTGTCCTGTACCATTAGTAATAAAAATTACACGTTCTCTTGTTTCTGTGAAAAAAAGAAATTACAAAATTAATCCCCTTTTTGTGGAAAATAATCCAGTTTACGAGCCATTTTTATTTGTGTTGTTCTAACAGACGGAATTCTCATCTATTTTCTCTACCAAGGTAATTTTGTGTTCTTTTCGGGTAAAAATAGAATTTTCAGAATATGGCAAGTGGAGGTACAACGCCATACAACAGCATCTATTCTTATATAGCAAAGCCTGGATCCAGTCAAGTGCCTCCTCCTCCCCCTGGCGAGAAAAAGGCTCCCTGTTGTCTTCATGGAAAAGTTTGCCCGAATCAGGATGACGAAGAATCTGCTCCTTATGTGAATTTGATGAAGAAGAATCCGCCAGTTGCTAGTGAGAGTGACACTCGTCGAGAGAAAAATCTTCGTATTTTGAGTCGTGAAATGAAGACTCTTCAATTGGGAGAAGAAAGTATTCGACATAAGAAAAGTCACAAAAAGAGCCGTTCTACAAAGAAGAAAGAATCCAGGAAGAAGATGCGTAGCCCCGGTTCAACGACTATGGGAAGAGATGAAGAGAAAAAATCGAGGAAAAAGTCAAAAGATCGAGAAAGAAGTCGGGATAAGTCGAGAAAGAACCGAAAAAGTAAGGAGAAAAAGAAACCACGTCAGGAAAATGATATCGTTGCTGACAGCTATCTTGGCATCAAGACATGGAATGAAGCTGAAGCCCACGTTAGCGAGCCGTCGACCTTCCGCCTTTATCATCGTATGGGAATGACAAAGGCTCTCAATCAATTGGAACCCAACTTGCCTCTTTTTATTGTCTATAAATGCTCAACGGGCAAATATAAACATTATCGACTTCGGCAAGTAACCATGGATAATACGACCAGCTACATGGTTGAACATGGCCAAATGAATACGGAATTCCATGCCTCTTTGGAACATTTGGTTCGCTTCTACCATACGCAAGTTTATCATCATACGACCGATGGACAGCCGCTGGTGGATGTTTTTCCCTGTTGGTCTCCTGACAGCAGTTAGAGTCATCATCTCTCTATATATAAATAGGGCTAATAATAAAGGCTGTCGTGAGATATTTTTGCTGAATGTTTATTTAGTTGTTATTTTATGAGGTAAAGAGATCAAAATTCGAACTTATCACATAAGACTTCAAGCCATTTGATGTTTATCTTGTCCCATTTGTACGCTGGTTACTACTTCTTCTTCTGGTATTTCTTCTACGTCTTGACGTATTACTATTTCATGTTCACCTAATAACTTAAATTTAAAGTTTGTCATAAAATTACCACGCATTTCATGTTGCATCCGTAAAAATGTCTCTTCGTCAACTTCTTCTTCAATTATTTCTTGATGTATTTCTCCATTAGTGTCGGTTTGCAGAGTACCATCCTGTAAATCCTAAAAATTTATTTAATTTTCACAAAAACTACCGTAATAATCCATTCATTTACTGTCCTTGTAGTAACTTGTGATAGTCGGTCTCCACGGCTATTTCCAACTTGATGCTGAAAATTCTAAAACTTTACAGACTTCTATGGAAAACTAACAGAATTTGATGGTTGCATTTCTTGTTTAGATTCCATAGAATCGGCAATAGCTTGTAAAAATAAATTAGCATGCCATGTTTTGGATAATAGACCCAATTCATTTTGTAATTTTTCTACTTGTGTTTCTAGTTGTTTAATTCTAAATAAAATTTTAATTGTTAAAATAGAAACAAACCTATTATCCTTGAAATCAATCAGACCTGTATACATTTGATTTAAACGTTTATTATCTTCTTGTAGACTCAAGATTTGATTCTAAAATGGGCTTGATAAAATTCTTCAAATGACTTACATTCAACATTTCAACGACTTTATTAATTTCTCCGATTGTTTGCCCATTAGGAATACGATCGGCTTGTTTTACAGTTTGGTTTATAATCATTTCAGCCTGTAAAATTTTTACAATATCGTAAAAAATGAAAACAAGCCTGTTTTTCAATCGACAATTGAGGAATTTTATTTGCTACTTGTCGTCCTAACGGCCTTACAGAGCTGACTAGAGGCCGCGGTGGTCCAGCACCTTGACGACGAGAATTGGGCCTATAAAATATAATTTGCAAAATGAGGATAATTCTTACAGTAATGTGACGACTTTTAGTGGTTTATTTTCTTTTGGTGGGCCGCCTCCAAGTTGTGGTAATCGTTGTGATGCTAAATGTGCGGCTTGTCCAATTGTTGGCATCCTAAGCGGCCCTGGTTGAGACATACGTTGAGCTAAATTCGATTAATTTAAAATTAAAACAGCGGATGGTACCAGCTAACATTGGCGTACTTCCACGTTGATACATTCTCGGCTCAACGACCCTAGCTGCCATTGTAACTACTCGTGCACTTTGTGATTGTTGCGGTTGTTGTTGAGGCGGTTCTTCTTCATAATCTAAGTCTTGTAACTAAAAAGTAAAATATTTTTTTAAATTATAATACAATTACTTGATTATCCATAGTTTTATCTTGCATTCTTGATAAATAATGAGGTGGAATAGCACCAGAAGGGAATTTTTTCGGTCTTCCTCGTCTTCGTGGCTCCCCAGGAATTATCCGCTGATAACCAGGACTATAATGCACAATATCATCTTCCAATACTTCTTCCTAAAAAATTGAAAATAAGAAAAATAAATTTTTATACCTCAGAATATGGCCGTTTTGCTGGTAACATAGGCTGCCATGAACCATTATTGACATCATCCATTGTTCCTGGGTCTAACCTTAAAAAACACCGTAAATAGAATATTTTGGTTTACTTTTCATCGTCAACAATTTCTTCATGTACTTCTTCTTCGCCTACAATAACTTCATTTGGCTCTCCTTCCATTTGCATTTGATGAGCTTCTTCCACCAAGTGTGGCTCTTCTTGGCGGAAGTAAACTCTGCGTGTTCTTGGTGCCGACAGTTTTGCTAATATATTTAATTAGCTTATTGAAATGAGGAGAAGAAATTAGATTATGGATATAACCAGGAAAAAGAACAGGGCAAACTACACAAGACTTTATTTACCAACTCTTTTTTTATAAAATTAATTTATCACTAATATAAGAACTCTAATCACATGCTTTTTTACCCGTTACCAGACACTGGGAAAGCAGCCGGCAAGAATAAACATTACCTGATATGTCCGATGCCAGGTAGAATTTTTTGGAGCTAACGAATTCTGAAACAATGCCTAGATTTTCCAATCACTTACAAATTGTGCCCTCTACACTATTTACACCTAATCTTCCATCCATGGAAATGTACCATTTTGCTCGTCTTCTTGTGTATTTGTTTCTTTTCTAAAAATATTTTATAAATTTAGTAGTAAAAGACCTTACCTAGCATATTCACTGGTACCTTTTTCTTTTGTAATTTGCCAAGGATAACAATGGGGATTATCGCACTGTAAACAACCAAAATTAAAAATATTTGATCTGTGCAAATATGAAGAAAAAATTGGGAAAGTATAGCTCAGAGAGAAGATTAGGCATACGTCACGCGGGTGCACATCCATCGACCGAAGAAAGATGCGTGACTCACCCATCTGTTTCGTACCATTTTTCGTCATAGCCGGGAATTGAACTAGCATCAATTGATTTCGACGCGAAAGATTACGCATTGCGCTACGAAATGCAATATTTACAAACTAACCTCAGCGCCTTTTGTACATTTACCGCGGAGAAATTCCGAACAAGGAGGTACTCGATTGCTATGTTTTACATGAAGAAGTGTGCATTTTTCACCAGCCGTGCAATCTCCCCGTAAAAAGAATACACAATTCGGATATTGATGAGGTAACAATGCGGCATGTTCCGATGGACATTCTTCATTATCTGGGCGACATAATCCTCGTAATAACCTAAAATCAGAATTAGCAAAAAAAATCGTTTTACTAACCGATGACAGACCTTCGTTTGACCATGTTGTGTACTACCATTATGTTCATATCGACAAAATATACCCAACTAAAATTACAACAATTAAAAAAAAGATAAAAGCTTACATTGCAAGAATTTTTTAAATATGAATAGCATTCTTTTGAATCACCCGTAATTCTTTGTCCATTTATCACTCGTAGCGAATAGTCACTTTTATTGAAAGGTTTCGGTCGGTTTGGACGAGTTTGGAAAGCATTTACCGGTGTTGGTACAGCACATTCAACAAAAACTCGATTGGGTGAACCTAGAAATAAATAAACATGGAGTTATATTTTCAGTTACCGGCTGGTGATGGATTTCCGGATACCATTATGCTTTCTTGTAATTGTATAACAACTTCAGGCTCTGTTAGAGTGGGAAAACCTAAAATAATTTAAATTCTGAATAAAAAAGGCCTACTGCCGTCAATAACTACAGGCGTATTTGTAGCTATCTGTTCTGCATTATCTCTTGTCCATGTCATATTACTATTAGCAACTTGAGCAATTTTGCGTTTTTCTACTGCAATACTATTATGATTTCTGACTAATTTTGTAGATGTTTGGACAACATATTCACTATCTAGATCAGGATATCTCTAAAATTACGTATTAAATTTTTAAAACTAGCCAGTATGTTACGCTATAGTATTCATTAAAATCTTGTATATCCTTTATGGGCACTTTCTTTTTTGGATATAGACATTTTGTTAAATCCATTCTTTCGTAAGGATTCCAACCCGGTTCCAATGGTGGTAATATTTTATGTAGAAGAGTTTTGTCACGTGTTTCAAAGTCTCTGTTCCGGGCAGCTTCCCGCATTTCTGGTGTTAAAGCCGCTTTTATCTTCTTTTCAAGCTAAAACTGATTAATTATATAATTAGAATCACAAACTTCTTCATATTCGTCTTCATCAATTGTTGGTGGCTTTGTTGACAGTCTATCACATTGTGTCAAAGGAATATTTTCATGTCTGAAAAGAGTAAAATTTATAAATTTCGCAGATTACGTTATTTTTGGAAGCCATTGATGTGGATTGAGATAACCTATTGGCCGTTTCTTCTTCGGTGGTCCATCTGTAGATGGATCTAACAATGTAGGAAAAATGCCCGTCGGGAATGGTATAGGAGGTCCAGAGGGTTTCTAAAAAAAACTAAGAGTTACAATTATACTAAAATTAACCATGTTCAATGAAGCAGTTTCAGGAAATGAACCAGGTTTAGGCTGACTATGAGAAGGAGGCGTTGGAAAACGGATAGGTCCAGGAGATGAATTCACTGAGCTAGATGGAAAGTAAAATGGCACTCCTTTTGGTGATTGTTTCTGCTGAAAATTTTCTATATTAAATTAACGAATTAGAACTTACTGATCGTGAAAACATTCTTGACTAGAATCGTCACCATATATACTTAACCAATAAATATATTTCTAACAACTTCTGAGCAATAATAGATAGCAAAATAATTTAAAATACATTTTTCGGTAAAGAGCCATTTTTGAAAAGCGAAATAGAAATAAGGAGACGTATTTACATAACAAAAACAAATTTAACAACAACAACGCAATTCAACTAGAAAACTTACTATTGAGATCAGGAATTTTTGCAATTTTTCGTGGCTCAAGGCAACCACTTCGTACACCACGCATAAATTCAAAATCATTGTATACCATCCGTTCACCGTCTTCACTAATTGCACTTACCTATAAATTCAGTAAGCAAAGAATCGTACAGAACTTACAACTCCTAATTGTTCTTCTGCTGTAGAAAGAATAAAAGAGGCTTGATTATCACCGAAGCTAATTACTCGAGCCAATATGAGGTCACCAGGTTGAACACATTTGGCCAAATTTGTCTGAATTTAATTTTATTCCGCGCTTCTCGATAGATGAACCTCATCCTTGTTATGTAGCTTTATATCTTCCTTCCTAAGAATAGCTGAATATTCGCTAGTGAGAGGACTATCTTCTACACATATTAATTGACATTTTGCAAACCTGGAAATATTTATAAAAAATCGGAAGTCAATTACTTGGCTCCAATATTTAAAATCCTAGCTGTTACGACACCGCCAATATATGGAATAACGTGATCTTGTTGTTCTTCTCGCCGACGAACTTCTACAATTTTGACCAATTTATCTTTCTGCAAAAAAAATTAGCAAAACATAAGGCATGACACAAACCACGTGTTCTTCCTTCACAAAGACGTAACCGGGTAGCGATGCTCGAATATAATTATGAAGTTCATAGCATCCTTTTCCTGGACGAACATCTGCACTGCATGGAAGAATATCTTCTCCAGGAACTACAACTTTTGATTCATCTTGTTTCATAGCTGAAAAATTACGAATAAATGGCAAGAGTAGAATAAATAGAGAGCATGTAATATTGAAAAATTATAAAAATTCTTTTACAATCGTCTAACAATTAGAATAAAAGATAAAAATAGCAGAATTGTAAATTAAAAAATATTTTATATCAATTTGATAAGCTACTATCGCGAAAAAACAATAAAACTGAAATGCCAATATTGTGCGCAAAATTTACCGCAACAGAAGCATATTCGCAACGGGACAGGGGCTGTTGTGTAAGAACTAAAGCTACGCTTATAAATCTGATGCCCGTTCATTGCCAAAAAAAGTGTGAGAAAAAGATGACCATAACTAAAAGGATGAAATTTTGGCTCAAGCAACGCATAGAAAATGAAAGAATAAGGACGAAAATAAGAGGAAACAAAAAAGACAACAAAAACAGGAAGAAAGAACTAGATTTCCACACATACTGCAAATTTTTCTGAATTTTCTTTCAGATCTTTGTTTCTACTACTTGTAATTAGTGTGAAATCTCAGAGATATGCTCAAAACAATTAAACAACAGAAAATCATAGAGAATAGTGGCAATTAGAAGAGTCAAGCAAGAGAAAATAAAGAGCAACCGTCTAGGGCGCGGTTAGAATATCCACTGACTCTCATTTCACTAAAGAATCGAAAAAACTAAATTTCCACAATTTTTCTTTCTTTCTCTTGTTCAGTACTTTGAATTCAGTGCAAGCGTATTTTTATTTCTAGTTGTCATATTTCATTTTCCTCCTTCGTGCCATCAATTTCTCTCAAAATTTTTTGTTATAAATGATTCCAGAATGTCAATGTTGTATAGATTCGAGGCTGCAATTGATTACAAGCTGTAAACAACACAAAAGTTCATGTTTTTCAATTTCTCAGACGTCGAAAAATGTGATTTTGCTCAAAGTTGCAATACATTGGCTTTCTCAGAGAAAGAGAAAGTTTCTCTTGCTTGAAAATTATTTTTCGGCTCGATATTCAAAATTATCAACTGCTCAAAAAGAAGTATAACATGTCAAGGAAAAGGTGTTCAGAAGCGCCACAGTACGATCATCGTTCCACTTGTCGTGTTTCTTTTTTACTTTGCTTCGAAAACATTATTGAGTCCAAAATTCATTGATATTAGAAGTTTCAACATATTCCACACTTTATAACTTGCTAAATTTGGAATTTAGCTAATTCCCCATCCACTTATTGTGATGGGCAAAAGTTTATTTACAATCATTTTGCAATATGACACTTTCTATTGTTTTGTAAATGCTTCCTCCGAGAAAAGCTATGATTATTGTGCATGCACGTCGATTACGGGTGGTCCTACCACGCGGTCCTGTGGGCTGTGCGAGTGCACCTGTTTCTCTGAAATTCCGGGAGTGCATCTCTCCGAAACCGGGTATACTTCATTTACATCTTTATGAACTCGTTCGCAATAACCAGTTTATGTGTCAGATGCATGTAGTTCCGCCTTTTCTTATTGCAGTTATAACGTTTTATTCAATTCTCATTTTTTTCTTATTGCTTTTGAACATTGTTACACTGCTCCGAAACATTAAAATCTCGCTGATTTTATAGAAAAATTACAGATAACAATATTTGACTGCAGTGTGAATTGATTGCGTTGGCGTCCTTTTTCTTATCAGCTTTATTCTGTCCATTTCATAAGGAGCCAACACACCACAATATAACTCATTCTTTGATGTCGTTGACTAATATACACAAGGGAATTACGTTTTGTGCTTGTTGCGAATAGATAACTTCGCGTCTCCCCGTCATGTTTTAGCGAATTGAAAAAGCGGAGGGAGGATCCGCCTCCTTGACCCCGGCACGTTTCAACTCTCTCAAATTGATTCCAATTGTTTTGCTTTTTGTTTCTTGCCGTTTCGTTCTTATCTTCTGTTACAATCTTCAACTCTCTCTTTGTAATATCTTCTTTACTCTTTACTTTTTATAATATGGCATATTTCATAGGTTGTTCGACACCTCTTATCGCGTTCCATCCTAATCAATAGCAGATTTGTACCATGGCCGATGTGGCCCCTCCATCATGGCATTCTGCAAATGGGATAGAACCTTCCAGGTAATTTAAATTAAAATTTTAAGTAATTTTATTTTTAGTTCATCTCATTCGATGGATACAATTCCTCCAGAAGTAGCACAAATTGCTGCTAAATATAGTTATAGTATAACAGACGATCGTAGATTACAAAAAGAGGCAAGCTATACAATATCGCTATTATTTTATTGTTCGTTTTAGGTTCATGAACTAAAAAAGAAAATTCGCACTGATTTTAAAAAGACCCTGCGAATCAAATCCGGATATGTTGCTCTTTCTGTAAGTGTCCAATTATTTTATTACAAATCTTTATTTTCCAGAAAGTTACCACAAAGAAAACGCCCTTAGAAACATTAAAACGTGATATTCGCGATCTAAGCGATCAAATTAGTGATATGCAGGAAGATTTAAACATATTGGATATGTACGATACTGGGGCTTTTGGCGAGTCATTTTCCAATATTTATTTTTAGTACCCTCGAAGTAAAAGGATAAAATGCAAAGTTATTTGCATTGATGACTATCCCACATCCAACATTAGCGTCTAGTTCTTTAGCTCAACATCCGCGTCTGCTAACAACAGGATGTGTTAGAAAGAGCCGTGAACGGCATCGTCAAGCCTCGAGGGGGTTGTTTCGTCGCGTCGGGGGACAGACACTTCGTGTAAATCTTGCTGCAATTGAAGTTGGACAAGGGTTTATCGATTTTGTAAACATTTTACTATTGGATAAAAATGTTATAAGACGGAACATGTCAAGGAAGATGCACCGAATTATTCTGCACGCGGAAATGTGCAATCTATTACGTCACATCTGTCAATGATCTCTTCATCCCGTGAATAAGCGTGGTTGAATTGTAATTTTCGGCGAAGAGCCATTGTTCCGCACAAATGTGGACTGACGGGGACCCTGTTGCTTTTTGGCATTTGTTTGTCCGCTCGTCTTCTGTCAACAGTGCGGTCAATGAAACGCAGCTAAAACGCCCGCTAATGTCGCAAAAGGGATTTTACTTTTTTTCGAGGAGTGAATTAGTGTAATATTTGAGAAGGAAATAATGAAGAAGAGTAAAATATTGAGAAATATGTCTTATTTTTAGATCCAAATGAAGAATTGGAATCGGCAGGTGGAGGAGTTGATGCAGATACCGATAACGCTACTCCCCAAATACTCGAAAATCCTCGTCTAGCACAATTACAGGTTGGAGAGGAATTTATTTTCATTCATTCTTCTTTTACAGAAAGAACTTGAGAAGGAGTTAAAAGTAAAAGAAGGATTAGATAGATACCGGACAGCTGTAACCAAAGGAAACCAGAAATATAATCTGGAAGATACCAATAATATGCTTGAAGTAATTCCATTTATTTTGTTTAATTTAAGAACAATTTTAGGACAGTAAAGCGAAGATATCTTTTCTTCGCATGCAAATTGAAAAAATCAGTCAAGATATGGATCAATTAGGCATCAGCGAAGCTGGAACGAGATCTGCCGAAGATGTTGTTATTGATGATCTTCTACATCGCCTTCAGAAGGAAACCGCCATAACTGATGGAGCTAAAAATATGATAAAAGCCCTTAGGGCACAAAAAGCAGCTGATCATAAAGCTTTGAGCGATGTAAGCAGAGAATATTATTTTTTTTAAATTAATAATTTAGGCATCCCAAACCCTCGTGCTATCAGAGGAGAAAATTGATCTTATTCGACTGTCTCTAAGAAAATATTGGTATTGATTGTCTCGACATTTTGGAATATCCGTTTTAGCGATCGACTCCCAGCTGACTCGCCTAAAAGAAAGGAATTACTAAATGCTATGGAAGAGAGCAGAATGCCAAATTCACCTAATAATAGGGATAACCGATTCAGTCCACCTAGCTCCTTTCCTGCAAGCCCTCTCGATAGTCCCAATACTGGAAGCCTCCCTAGAAACTTTGGACATCGAAGATTTAGTGTTTTACCGCCATCGCTTGCTGTTAGTGGGCGATTAGAGGTTATTTTTTTAAATTTATTTTTTGAACAAATTTTATTCAGGTCCGACTTATTGGTTGTCAAAATCTTATTCCTGAAATAGCCGAAAGACTTCCACGACAAGTTGCTTATGGATGTGGTGGATCTAATTATTTAATGTCTGACAATCAAGGAAACAAATCAAAAAGTAGACAAGGAAGTACACGATCCAGCAGGTTTGTATTCTTTTTTCAAAATTTACTCATTGTATTGTGTCTAGCAGAGCCGGTAATTTAATTAAAATGAGCGCATGGTGTAACTCGGCTACAACAGATAGTCCAGAATGCGGAACACCCCGTAGTCATCGACAACAGCCAGAAAAAAGAAACATGGGCAGGCGTAATTCAAGCTTACCACCAATGAATACGTAGGATATTTATTCTCTAATGCACGAAATGAGAAGCGTTACTTTTTGAGAATAAGCCTGCTTACTTTAGCGCCTGCTGTGCAACTTTTAATCTTTACTGTATTAATTTTTCTCTAACTTTTCAAATATGCAGTGCTCTGCGTCAGCCTTTTATAATTGTGTTTCAGTAACCCATGCTGCCGGAATTGCAAAGATTGCAACAATGAGCGGTAATTTTTTGGCTAGTAGTAATGATTGGTGTCGTGTATTGTTGCCTGCAAAATAGTCATTACTTTTGATTAATTAGATATTTTCAGCACAGCCACTGGTAATTCTAATGAAGTCTTCGCCATTCTCAGAGTGGATAGTCGCATTGTAGCTCAAACAGAAGTTAAACCTCTAAGTCAGCAAGCTTGGGATAAATGGTTTAGTGTGGAACTTGACAGAGTATGCTATTTTTATTTTCTTGAATTATCTTCATTTTAGTCAAAGGAATTGGAGATTGAAGTTTTTTATCGTGATTCACGAAGCATGTGCGGTTTCACTGTGATAAAACTAGGGAATTTTCTTGAGCATACTGGAGAAGCCGGACGTGTTATGCATCTGGAACCACAAGGAGATCTTTTTGCTGAAGTATGTTGAAAACAAGCTGTCGTGCTTTTTTTCCTATTCTGTGTTTTGTTTCTTTTCCATCATCGTTGTTTATTTTAGTTCAAATATCTGAATCCCGTTGTTAGCCGAAAGCCTAAATTGGAACGACAGAAGAGGCTCTTCAAGGTCAAAGGTTTGTTGATATATTTGAATATGCGTGTGTGTGATTTGACTAAATCGATAGTGAGTGGCTCCTTATGAACTCCTAACTGTCTTTTTAATCAAAATGACCCTATAACCTGTGTTTTATCTGCTTACCGTGGTTTTTTGAGGTGTTGCCAAGTCTCAGTTGGGTGTTGACGCTTTATCTCGCATGTTCAGAGGTCGTGAAAATGAGCCCATTACCGATTCTGGTTTGTCTAAAGGTAAGCATCCCTTTCTAACCTGTGTTCTTTCACCTGAATGTTTTATTTTATTTCGGCAAATAATACAGACATTTCAGGTATTTCAAAGGCTCCACCTTCAAGGCCTGCTCCTCCTGAACGTCTAAATAGCTATGATCAAAAGTAATTTCAACAAATTTTTGTTCTAATTTCTTTTCAGAATTATTCACCCTTACTCGAAACCTCCACCACCAACGGAACGTATATTCAAGTCGCAGAAGACTGTTTCTGGACTTTATGAAGATGAAATGGCGAAAATCAATTTTGAAACAAGAAGACCGTCTGCTCCAACACCTAAATTACCGCAGACCAAATCGGAAGAAAATGTTCTTGGGGCACAGGTATGTCACGTTTTATTTTCAATATTATTATTTTGCTAGAATGTCCAAGCCCGACCGCCCAGCATGCCTAGCAGCATATTGAAAGCCAGTAGTAGTTCAACAAGACCAAGAGCGCCTGCAGTAACCGTAGAACAGTTCCGATTGATTTCAGTATTGGGAAGAGGTCATTTTGGAAAAGTAAGGACCTCAAACAACGTAGTATAATTTTTTATAGGTTATTCTTGCACAACATAAACCAACTACTGGCTATTATGCGCTCAAAATTCTGAAGAAAGGAGATATACTTGGTAGAGATGAAGTGGAATCACTAATGGTTGAAAAGCGCATTTTTGAAGTAAGTAAAGTTTCTTAAAATTAATTAATTGGTCAGGTTGCTTCGAGAGCTAGACATCCATTCCTTGTAAATCTTTTTGCTTGTTTCCAAACTGGTGAACATGTTTTCTTTGTAATGGAATACAGGTAACATTTATATTTTCAATATAATTTGTATTTAGTATGGGAGGAGATTTAATGCGCCATATTCATGATGATATTTTCTCCGAAGAAAGAAGTTGTTTTTATGCAGCATGCGTAATGCTTGGACTCGAATTTCTCCATAAAAATAACATAATTTATCGGTATTTTTTATTTTATATGGGAATTAATTTGGTTTCAGTGATTTGAAGTTGGATAATCTTCTTCTTGATAGAGAAGGTTACGTAAAATTAGCAGATTTTGGTCTTTGCAAAGAGGGCATGGGCCCTACGGATAAAACATCGACATTCTGTGGTACACCAGAATTTTTAGCTCGTAAGTTGTTTACCGTTTTTTATAACGAATGATGTTTGTAGCCGAAGTACTAACTGAGTCATCTTATACAAGAGCCATTGATTGGTGGGGTCTAGGAGTTCTTATCTTTGAAATGCTGGTATGTTCTTATCTGCTTGAATTATCAAATAAGTCATTGTAGGTCGGAGAACCTCCATTTAGTGGAGATGATGAAGAAGAAATATTTGACAGTATTGTTAATGACGATGTGAGATATCCGCGATTCCTTTCAATTGAAAGTATATCAATTATGCGGAAGTTAATGAGAAAAAATCCGGAAAAACGTCTTGGAAGTGGAGAAAAAGATTCTGAAGAAGTTAAAACGCAACGATTCTTTAAACATATAAATTGGGAATGGGATCGTCTGTTATCCAAAGATATTAAACCAAAATTTGTACCTACAATTGTAAGCTATTTTTTTAGATGTAATTTTAATGTTTTAATTTTCAGAAAAATCCTGAAGATGTTTCTAATTTCGATGAAGAATTTACACATGAAAAACCGCGTTATTCCTCAGCTAAGGATAAGCATGTAATCACACCAGCTGATCAGCAACTATTCCAAAATTTCGACTTTTCTAGTATTGCTTCTTAGATATTTTTCCTAAGCTAATTCTGTAAGCACCCTACTTTTTTTTCACTTTACTTCTCAGTACTATGCAATATTTCTCATACAGGTAGTCAAACTTTTCTCTACGCATTGCGCGCCTTCTCATGATGTCATTGTTTTTTTGCTCATATTTCCTTTTTCTATACTTGTGCCTGTGAGATTTCTCGCCTTTAAAACACACACAGCCACATTCGTGCCTCTTTTCGTCTGCTTTCCAAAAGAGGCCAAGCATTTCTTCTTCTTTTAATAACGTGTAAAAAAATTATGGTGAAGTGCAATGTAGACCACACACAGCTCCCCTTCCCTTTCCCCCGTGCCTTTTTCGCTCATTCATTTTCGTTATTCGATTATTGTAAATTCTTCCTCCTTTTTTTTCTAGCAGTGTATACAGCTTTTGTATCCATTGAATCAATAAAGTATAATTCTATCTTTTTTTATTTGTTTTTTAGCTTTTTTATTGCTTTAAATTTTTGGGCTTTTTTTTCGAATTTTCCTCTAATAAGAGCGTCTAGATATGTCAGATATCGATGAAGATAATCCACCATTAAAAAGTACAGGTTTTTGGGTTAGTTTTTAGTTTTTTTTTTCGTGATAATAGCCTCCTTTTTACAGATTTTTAAAGATCCTGATCCGGGTTTTGGTCAAACTTGTATTTCTATTGGTACTAATTTCATATTATCAAATATGCTGCTATATGGATTGACAGGCCGTGGAAGATTATCATAGTTTGTTTCATTTTCCTATCTTTATTTAAATTTTGACCTTTTAGTCTTCTCAGTATGGCAACTATTCCTTGTTCTGTAATATTATGCGTCAGAGATTCACAAAAAGATTATGAAAAATGGAAAGAAATGAAAGTACTACGATTAAAAGGAATTCCAGAAAGGTTTGTTGAATTTTGATCTTTCTTTTATCGTGTGAAACATGGCTATTTCTAGAGAGCTCTATTGAACGTATTTTTTGTACCGGGTATAAGCTATTTGCTCACCGCGTAATCTGGTCACATTGCTTGTTAGGCAGGCCTAGTTTCGAACAAAAAGTTTCGCGTAACCTGCTAATTTTATCATCAACGTGCTAATAATATTACAGTTCTTTTCCAGCATATATTTAAAGGTTTTTGACGTTGCTGTCGCAATCTTCTTTGTTCATCAGAAGATTCTTCGTTTGCATGAAAAAACTTATAAAAATTAAATTCCATTGCAACCCCCGAATTACCATGCTCTGGAAATTTTTACTATTTTGCATATAAAATTAAGCGTTTTTCTAAAACACAGAGGGCCCTAATCAATACTTTCTGTATTTTTAAAAATTTTTTTCATTTCAGATTCATGCCGTACAAGTGCAAATACGACTGGACAGATTTTGATAGAAAAAAGTTATTAAAAGAAATAGAAAAGAGTAAATAAATAAAAGTAGTACAGCAAATAAATATTCTTATAGTCTCCTCAGTCTTCTTATTCTTCTGATCTTGCTTATTTTTCCTTTTGACTATTCAGCTTCTTCGACGCGACGACAGCTGTTTGCTGAGTGTTTCAGAGACGGTGAAGGTGTGCCCGCCCAATAAAGGGGCGGTCTGCGTCGCCTTCCTTCTTCCTCTTCCGTCTTCCTTTCCCCGAAAAATGTTGACTATTATTGTTTTCTATTTATTTCTTCTTGTTAATTTGTTGGCGGTAACTGCTGATCCGTTTAAATTTTATGAAAGCAAGAAACTTTTACATAATCCTGGTCTCCAAGCGTAAGTTTTCCCGCTAATTCATACCGTAATCCTTTCCAGATATCCATACACGGCACCACAAAGAGTTTGGGATAAAACAATAAATGGAACGACGATGAGGAGAAAACCACAAATGGCCATGGCTTACAATGAAGCCGATTTTGCTGGTTTGTAGTGAAATTTCGACGAGAATTCTGTGTTTTTGAGCGCTTTTGAATTTTTTTTGATGCACAGAAAACTTTGAAATCTATCCGTTTGACCATAGGAAATTGAAAATGAGCCATAGAAAAAAGGCAAAAATAGTTTTTAACGGGAAATTCTATGAAATTCCCGCTATTATTTCCAGGCCCCGACGGGATACAAGGCGGTTTTGCCACAAAACAAGCCAGCCAATTGCAAGTTGTCCATCCACCAGCTCCAAATGAACAAGAATGGGTTATGACAGCTGGTACCGTAGCCCATTTTTCCTTGATTACAATAATATTTTCAGGAAATGAATCCCTGGTTGATAATGTTTTAGCAATTTCTCTAAATTATGGTGGAAGGCTAATTTCTATGGGTTATTATACAAATAACGGAGGTAGGCCAAGTTTCCTTATTTTAGCCCAAAACCTTGCAACCGTAACCTCTCGGCAGCTTGAAAATCCCAAATTATCCCGAAAATCTTGATATCCCGAATTCTTTCGGATGCAGCGGTCAGTGCACCCGCATCCGTAAAATTTCGTGAGCCAGAGCTTAAATTTCGCCATGTTTCCACCTTCCTGCCTAAATTTTGGGTGGGGGTGAAATTTTGCCCTAATATTGTCGTATTTTTCCAGCCGTCAGTTACTACGCAATAATGCACAAATATTCCGGCCCAGTTATTATAAAACCCGGTCCCATGACCTTTGACGAGTTGGTCAAAGCCGTTCGTGAAAATGAGCTGCGAGATTTGGCCCTGACACAAGTTTGTGGACAAGAAGAAAAACCCGGTCAAGTTACGTACAACACTTACTGGGAAACCGTACCCGATGTCGAGTTCCAGGTGGAGAAATTGGCACGTAAATGAGAAAAAAAATTTAGATCTGGTTCCCTGGACAGCCACATTCAGAAGAGCAGAGAAAACATTTTGAGAAAGAAGGCATGAGATTGACACATTTGTGTGGATGGTCAGAGGAGGGAAAAGGGAAGTAAGTTGCCTTGAAGAAATTATTGAATTCCACAGCAATACTGGCAAAAATCGTTAGTTCTTCAGTGGTGACAAACATGAGACCCTTCTGTCGCTTCTGGTATAATTTCGGCAGGCCGATTACCAAAATTACGTGTTGTGGCCCAAATGTTACTGATTTCTCCCAAAAAAATTTAGCAAAAATCCTGTAGACAGCCTTGATGCCGATGGGAACTGAACCCTCGACCTTTGGATCCAGGGCACTAACCATTCGACTACGCAGATTTTTTTTGATGGCAGATTTTACGGGTGCAGATAAAAATTTGCCATGTTCGCCACTTTTTCGAGAATGACGCCGAAGTTCCTCCCAATATTCTTTTCCATTATTCTTGGACAAAATCGCCACACAAATATACAAACAATCCGCGTGTGTGAAAAATGTTTGTCTACTAGGAGGAGGATCCTGCGGCTTGTTGTGTTCACCAGGAGAGTCCTAGGCGCATCTGTAAACATATCTTGTGCCTTTCTTCCGGGAGGGATGAGACTAGAGATTTCTTAACTTTTTTTCTGGTGCAAATTTGCAAATTTTCAGGTTCATAGGAGTTTGGCAGAAACCAACGCTGGGCCCGAAAACCCACTACGAGGCGCATTATGGCCTGACCTTCGACGCCTGCCTCCAAAAAGACAAGCTCCTGACCCAAAAAGGCTTTGTAGCGACGTCTTTTCGAATTTTTAACAATCGCCGACAGGTGAGAAATTGTTGACGGCTGCCACTTTTTGTCTCAACCCGTGCCGAAAAGGGCGAGCAGCCGGTGTGGTGCCCCTGGCTGTTGTTTGTTCTAGTTTCTTGAGTTCGACGAGGTGCCAATTCATTGCCGGAAGGCACCCGAGTGGCCAGAGTCGCTTTGTGTGCTTACGGATTTTTGCACACAGACGGCTTGGCGAGAACGAGACCTCCTACCACACGGCGTACGGAAGGAAATGCGATCCGAGAGGGGGTGAAAAGCTGGCGAGACAAAACACAACAGAATTCCGGAGAGGGGGACTGTGAATCACCAATGAACATTTTAAACAGTTGGACATTTTCAGGTATTGTGCACAGCAATTTGGGAACAGAGAGCTGGACATCGTAGTCAAATTACCACTGGGCCGGATCTACAGGCAATGTACCGGTGAGTTACACGAAATTTTGGCTAAATTTATTATGAAAAATACTAAAAATTTGCTGAAAATCATCACAAAAGACGAGGAACATTGGCAAAAACCGGTGAATAATGAGGGGAGTCTAATTTTTGGGTTACACACCCAGTGTCCACTGTCCGAGCGACGCACATGTAAAAACCTCGGCATTCCGATATTGCGTCCAATTTTACGTATTTGACTCAAAGAAATTAGCAAAATTCCGTTGTTGGGATTTCTTTTGTCGTGGAGCGGAATCGAACCCGCATAGTTCGAACTACAAGCCCAAGTACTCGACCCCGTAAGCGTCAGCTGCCACAAGGAAAAATATGAAAAAATGCACACAGGAATTCAGCGGAATAACAAGAAGATCTCAATGAAAATCACAAGTAAAAACCCCAAAAAGACCCCAAAACACAATAAAAAGAACACAAAACACTGTCGCACTTTTTATGTGCCTAGTGGATGATTTGGGCGTCGGATGGACATATTCTAGTCGAATTTGTATCCGGGCTTGGCTTTCCTACAGAGGACGATGGTATTAGCAGCTGCGGCCGGTCCAACCAGAGCATTCTCCTTGTCACCGAATCCAGCTGATGCCTTCTCATTACGGACATCACATTTGCCGAGAATTTGTTTACCATTGAAGGTAACCACGCCGGGAGAAATGTCGCCTTTGTGATGATCAACGTGGACGGGATGCCATTCTTTTTCGGTAAAAACGGCGCAATCCTTGAATGGAATCCAGCCGTAGTCAAAACCGCGAACATGCTCCGATAGCTGGACAAGCAGCTGAATTGAGCCGAGATTGCCCTTGTATTCGCGGTTGAACCAGCCAAATTTGGCAGCCACTTTGCCTCCTTCATTCCAGACGCGTCCCATCACAGGTTCACCCTGAAAAGATGGCAATTTTTAAAAGAAAAAAGGTTTGTTGGCGGTAGTTGGAATCAAATCAAGTTATCTGACAGTCCGACGGCTAACCCACTGAGCTATGGAGGCAAATTTTGCACCAATTAAAAGGTAAGGAATGTACCTGAATGTACCAAAGAGCAACATATTGATCGGGATTCTCGCCGGCGACAGTGTCCAGGGTCTTGTCCAAGGCTTTGACGAGATTACGCTCTGGCCATGCGTCTCCAACACGGATATCCATCCATTCGTTGAGCATAACACGAGGAGGAGGGGGACCCTTAGGTTCTGGCGGTGGCTTAGGACAATTGGCACATTCGCAAAACGGTGGGCCACCAACGAAATTACGCATGATAATCTTCATATCGCCGAGTTTCTTCTCTCCAGACAGTTTGTGAACCTAAAAGTTATCATTTTTACCAGGAAAAAAAAAAGAGGAACGGACTTTGCCATTGGCGGAGAACTGAGCTTCTTCGGTTTTCTTATCGACGTAGCCGAGGATCGGTCCGTCAGGGGAATTCGGCCAGAAAATCGGGAAACTGTCACCGCAGCGGACAAGCTCACGTCCATCGCTCTTCTCAAAACGATCCTTGTAATTGATCCACTCGTACCAAAATCCTTGCGTATTGTGGTCGCCAGTGTATTGAAGAACTTGGATTTGTCCTTCAAGTTGCTGCTTTTGTCTTCAACTCAGCGTCACGGTAAGGGAAGCTGCACTCGACAACTCCTTCATTGTTCCAAGCGCGTCCGTGGATCGGTTTTCCGTGCTTATACCAAAGGGCCACGTACTGATTCTGTTGCCCCAAGACTTTGACGGGATTGGGAGGAAATGGAGAGCCGATAGGCTGGAATGCCCACGCTGAAAAATGTCAAATTAAAAATTTGTATTCCAAATAAAATGCTAGCCTTATACGCGTACCATTGGGTAAAGTATGGTGAAAAAAATCGGGGGCCGAGTGAACGCGTGTAAGCGCACGTAAATTGTGCGACCATAGGAAATTTACGCATTTCAGCGTGTATCACAAGTAAAAAGCCCCGAAAAATTGGTACACTGCGCCTCCCATGCCAATAAGTAGCAAAAAAAAGTAAAAATACGCGCAAGAATCAAATAAACGTACTGTCTTCCTTGGCTGGAGGATTCTTGGCAACCATTGTCGATGAATGATGAAAAAAATGACGGTTTATATATCCAAAATCGGTCAAAATGGGGATAGTAATGGGGTTTACCCGGAAATTACACGATTTTAACCAGAATCTGGTCAACTACCCGGCACGTTAAACGGATATTTTCTCATTTTCAGGCAATTCCGCAAGGATCAGAAAGTTCTTCCCCGTCAAATTTCTCACTTCACTGATCCCTATGGCCAAGTACAGTTTGTCGTTTTGTGGAGCGACATCCACTCGAATAGATATCCAAATCCCGACAATATTTGGGATGATCGGTAAGCCACGGCCTTTTTTTGGGTAATAAATTAGTTTTTAGGCCGATTCCAGTTCGATATCTGAAAGGAGCTCCAGAACTTTTGAAAGAAAATCAAATGGAATTTCTGACTAAACGAGTAGAACATTTCATGAAGGACCTGAATATTCCTGGATTGTCCATAGCCCTGGCCAAGAAGGAAAAACTGAAATTTGCTGCAGGTACCGTTGCATTTTTGTCTTCGGGCTCGTTTTATCCCTACCAATTTTGAAAATTCAAAGATACCGCCTTACAGCTTTATTCGTTTAACAAATTTTACAAATTACATTCACATCAAAAAACAACAAAAGGCTCAAAGGACAGACAATAAGTTGGCGAGAAACTCCGAGAGATACGCATTTGAATTTATTATATCGGCAATCCGCACTAATGTAAAAGCGAATGCGTTTTTTAAACTCGAACAGAGTCCAGGAACTTTAGGAATATTGGCAGTCCATGTCATATTTAATTGATCACGGCACATTTCAAAATGGCAAGTATTATTGGGACCAGGGGCGGACCATTCTAAAATGCCCCGTTGGCGATTATCGCATCGGTATTTATATGATTTTTCTGTATTTGGATAGAAATTGTTACACAAATTGAATAATTCTTCGAAGAGTAGTTGATTAGGATCCCACTCTACTACTATTCGTATTTGGCGGGATTTCAATAGAGATTGGGAATGGAGCATCTGAATAGATAATCGTGGCCATGGATAGTCAACAGCTTTTTGGCGGAGCTCGTACTTTTCTCAGATAAATATTTCGGCCATCTATCAGAATAATTTAAAGTCCGCTAGAAAGTCAAGTTTCACCTCTTTCTGCTATATCTGCCTGTAGAGCCCCAGCTACGCCATAAAACTGCCTTTTGGGGCAATGGTATCACACTTACCTCAAAAATTTCGAAAAAGAAATTAATAATACGCTCTGGAGATGTAAAATATGGGTCGGATCTCCCCACATACACAGTCAAATCTTCTATCTTGGGAGGAAATTTAGGCAGATCGGATACGACTTTTTCAGCATCCATAGAGAGTTTCGCCGCTTTCTGTAATATTAATCTGTTAAAACGAGATGATAAATGAGTTCACCAGTCCTTTAACACCATAAAGTGCTCGAAATAGCAGCGATCGTGTACTGTCGAGCTCGATTTTTCTCGGTTTTACAATAGTCAACAAATCTTTGTACTGTTCCGTCGTCATGTCGACTCCCAATGTGTAGATTAGCCTTTGACACGTAATCCGGTACTTCTTCACAATAGCACAAAATTGTTCAATATCCTCGTCATTTCCTTTAAATTCTATTATATTTACGTATGAAACTAACTTCTTGGCGGTCTGAGAGCTTCTAGTCTCATTCCAATAAGACTTGAGACACAAACAGATGGCCACCTGTGAATAAACCGTAACCGGGAAGTCTCGCCGTCCCTCACATGCCACACAGGATTCCAATAGCCGTTCAGATGGACGGTGATGCGGTGATTATCTTTGACAAATTCGTTCACATCTCGGCATGTCTGTTGCAAGCGGAGATAACTTCTAGCTTTTAGCTGAAGACGGGTTTTTTCTTTGAAGAGAAAGGGACAAACCTTGGTGATAACTTGCTCCAGATTAGTTGCCTGGAGTGTGAGCAGGGGGAAATCAGACATTGCTATGACTGAAAGAAACCAATATTCTGGCGAGCGCTTTCCATGATGGCCGTCGAAAGCGAAAATTCCATGGAAATCGATATCCATTCTGTACTTCCAGAAGAGGATTCCAGAAGACGTTGCGAAGACAAATTTGTCACATTTGTCACAATAGATCGTGTGTTGTGTTGATTATTCTTATTATTCGGTGATGTGTTGATTATTCTGGGAAAATTCGTTCATATCTCGGCATGTCTGACGTAGGCGGGCGTAACTTTTAATTTTTAGCTAAAAATACCGATTCATATTTCTCAGAGTAAGGGATGAACCTTTGTAATAACTTGCTCAAGGTTGGTGGTCTGGAGTTTAGAGAGAGGGAAGTCGACCATTGCTGAAGATCAAAAAAATTCTAATCGCGTTCCTCGCCCACTTTTGATATCAAGATGCGGGAAAATCGATAGAAAGCAAAGCACAATTGACGATTATTTTCAGGTTACGGTTTCGCCGATGTTCGAGAAGAAGAACCTGTGACTCCAAATCATCAATTCCGAGTTGGTTCCGTGTCAAAACCAATTACCGCCACTGCTGTCCTCTGGCTCGTTGACAATGGCGCCTTTAAACTCGACGATAAAGTCTTTGGACGTGGTGGAATCCTCCGGGATTCCTTTGCCAAACGCCTGAATTATAAAAAATATGTCAGTGACGTGACCGTAAGACATCTTTTGGAGCATACCTCGGGTATTTTTGTACCCTTTTAGAGGAATAGAATATATTTTAGGAGGATGGGACAATTTACAGTCGGATGCAGCTTGGATTCAGCCTAAAATGAGCACCAAAGAGCTAATAGAATATGTGCTGGAAAATGTACCGCTTGAATATCCACCCGGGAAACAGTGGATTTATTCAAATTTCGGCTATCAAGTACTGGGATTTATAATCGAGACATTCTCTGACATGACGTATGAGAATTTTATAAAGAAATACATCTTCAATCCCTCTGGAGTTTATGATATTCAAGTGGCTCGACCGACAATAAGCGACAGGGCCCCGTAAGTTGTACCCAGAACTGCCAATGCTCAGGGTTTTAGAAGAGAGGTACTGTATTACATGAGCGGTAATGGATTGGGCTTCAATCCTTATGAAATGCTACCACCACAGAGGATCGGACCGTGGGGAGGATGGATCGCCAGTCCGATACAACTGCTCATGTACATGGTAAGCACCACCAGTAACTAGCAAGATTTCGAAATATTAGCAAAAATCCTTTCAAGCTATACCCGAGAATCGAACCTACAAGCATTGGGTTTGAATTCGGTGCGCACATGACGGTGCTCATAGAACTTCGGCAAACGGATAAAAAATGTTGTCGATGCGCCCGCAAGTATTCGCTAAAATTTTATGGGCAATGGGGAAGTTGTTTTGGTTTCCCGTGGTATTCGAACCCGGGACCCTAAAATTACAAAACTAGACTGTGGGCTGGTTTCTATCCATCTCGGTTTGCTGATGCTCCCAAAATGCGGCCAAAAAGTTTCAAATGACATCAAATCAGAGAAAAAAAGAGAGTACAGAAAATTTTTTATTACATTTTTTGTGAAAATGTTTTTATTGGTCGAGTTATACCTCATTGGCATTTTTCTCAAAGAAGCAGACAAACCATTTGGCAAATTCAAATCCGGCCTGGAAATTTATATTGAGAATTCAAGTAAAAACTGACAGCACTGGTGGCCTTGGCCAGTTGAGAGGGCTCGATTCTTTTGTCAATTTTGAGGCGATCCATCGCCCGCTGAACCACAATCCAATTTTGGGTCTTTTCCCAATCGCCGCGTGGTCGATGCTTCAATTTTCTCTTGTCCACACAGCCTGGGAACAAATCCTCCAATAAATTGGCGTAGAGAACGGCAGTGCTGAGCGTGGCTACAGTCACAGGGGTGTCTGACCACTGGCCATACTGAAAATATCTTGGATTACTTGGAAAATAGGCTAAAACTGACCCAACGGCCCATTACAATTCGGGACATCGACTTGTACGGCTCGCGGATGGCGCCGATTTGGACAACTTGGTCGGCGTAGTTGGGCATTGGGGGGACGTCTTCTCCCGACCGAATAAATTGAAAAATGAATGGGGAAATTGTCATTCAGGCCTAATCTACTCATTTTTTGGTCAAGTTACCCGTTACAACCATAAAATGCAAAAAATATGTGCCAACAGGCGGACTATCGTCACTGATTCTCAGAAATTGCTGCCAAAATCCGGAGATTTGGATGGAAATCGAACCCATAAATATTTTGTTGGCTACGCCCCATAAAATCTTGGTAGACTCATAAGTTGCGCACTGGTTCAAGAATATTAGCAAAAATTCTATGGAAATTTCTGGACGTCGAGGAAGATCGAACCGGTGACTTTTGGAATACAACTTGACTCGCTAATCATCCCGCCAGTCTTCTACATTTCCAATCTTCCAATTTTTAGACCCGAGTCGATGGTTTCCCACAGCGCCAAGACATTCTATCCAAGCAAATGGTAGAAGAATGGACTATCCCTTCTCCAGCTTCCAATGACACATATGGTAAGCCAAAAACTCCTACTAAAATTTGCCTTCAGGACTCGGTTGGTCCCTAAATATAATGGGATTCAATGGTTGGCAACATGACGGCCGGATGCCGGGCAGTGCTGCCATGTTGGTTCGACTGGACAATGGGCTGAGCATGGCTGTCACCGTCAATAAAGTAAGATGGCCAAAAAACATGAAATTTTCATCATTTTCAGGAATATTCAGAGCGTGACTTTTTCCATGAACTCGGCTATGTTCTTCATCATGTCGGAAATAATTGGGAATGGTGGGCTGGCGATGAAGATCTCTTCCAATCATAAAAGAGAAACAAAAGACGCAATTTATTTGTGCCATTATTCTTCATTATTACGGGTGTAATTTAATGAATTGATGAGACTAAATTTCGTGGGCCGATTATCGAACGAAGAGTTTCTTCCTCGGAATAAATTGAGCGCTTTCGTCGCCCGCAACAGCAACAGCAACGGAGACGGGCGCACAGGGACAGAACCTAGAAAATATAATCTTTTAAAGTATAGTCTGTTTCAAATGGAAATGTCTCGCTGCGCAACGGCGGGATTCCAATTTTTTGAAATTTGCAACAAAATTTATTTTTATAAAAATAGCACTTTTTTGGATTCGCCACGATTTATGCTAGTTCTTGTATTTTTTCGACAGATCAGAATTTTAGTAGGTAAATGCAATAAAAATTAACATGAAAATAAAGGAGAAATTCACAGAAAATCGCATAAGCAAGAAAGCAAAATCGAGCATCTGACCCATCTAGACGGGCCGAGCGCTCTATCTAGATCGATTTAACCTTTAACCACCTACATATCCGTTTGAAACAGGCTATACACTGGATGCACTTACCATATTCCTATATAATTTGACGAATATTACTAGACATAGGGAAAAGAGCAAAGCCCAGAGATGGATGAGACAATGTGAAATCTGAAAATGACCGTTTTTTACTGAAAAAACGGGGTGAAATGCTATAAATGAGGCCATAACTTTGTGTAAAATGAGGATTCCGAAAAACAAGTTGCACCACCTTGTAGAGCAGAAAACGCGCAATTGAACAATATCAAAAATACCCAGAAAATGGCAATAAATCGAAGAAAATCGACAATTGTCGCCAACTTGGAGCTTGCAGTAATTTTCCACTATGGTAACAACGAGCGTAAATTTACTGTAATATATTTTGTATTATCTGGTAGCATTTTTTCTGCTCTACTAGGTAGTATACGTCTTTTCGTGTGATAAGACTTTTCCACAAAATCATACGCCTTCTAGAGCGTCGACTCTCCATCGTCTTGAAAACTGTCGACTTACCCAAAACCAGCAATCAAAAAACGTCGTCAACAGATGATTTTCATATTCTCCGTCGACGATTATAACAAAACTGAAATTAGCTTCCAATAATTGAAAGAAGAAGGCCGTATTCATCAAAACATTGACAAAAGAGAAGATAAACAGCAGGATTGGCAGCTGACTGAAATGGATTTGATGTTAGTTTTGAGGTTAATTTACCTGTTTAAAGAAGAGAATGATTCAAATTTCTTTGCTGGTCGGATACAGGAAATCAAGGAGAAAAGAAAGGAGAGAAGTGATGGGATTATTAGGAGACACAGCCTGGAGTCGGTAAATTGCAGATGGCAACCACGGTAGCTGACGAGTTCCACGTCAAAAGGGCGGTGGCCTATGGCTTTTTTGCCCATTCATACCAGAACTTTTGGTATCATTTGATAGAAGAAAACGAGGGCTATCAGGAGTTTTGCTTTTCTCCATGCAAAAATCCGATATTTGGCCTTCAGGCGATTTTTGACGATTTTCCCCGTTTTTCCCGAGAATACTAATTTTTGCCCTAAGAGAGTTTAGCTAACATAAGTTCATTTTTCTTCTTGTTGTTGTTGTTAAAAATAAAAATAATTTTCATTTTTTTGGATTCTAGGGTCCAGATCGGGTTCTTCTTCTTGTTCACCGGGTTTTTGCTGGCAAACTAAGTGATAAATGGGCCAAGGCTAATTTTTTGGACCTTACCGGGCCATTTTCCCCGTTTTCCATCTTGGCCACCCGGCGGTGCTTCGTCTTTTTTCGCCAAATCCGGCTCAATCTGGCTCGTAAGGCATTTCAGAAGGTGCGCTACCGATGGCCCGTTGGCCCGGCATCAAACAGACGAAAAAAGTATAACTGACCAACCGTCAGTTATTCACAACTGACAAGAGATCGGTTAGTTTTTTCCGGGCTAAAAATTTAAATTTTCAGGGATCAATGGAAATATGCAAGCCTAAATTTCCCTGGTTTTCATCGATTTCCTTTGTTGTTTTTTTCTTGTTTGTTGTTTGTTTTGATTTTTTTATATTATTCGTCGGTCTACGTTATTTATATTTATTTATTTATTATTTTCAAATGAGCAATGGCTAGTATCGGGGAATTTCGTTTTTTTTTCTATGGTAGATAATAGAATTACGATTTTGACAGGTTTTCCTGAGTTTTTCCCGATTTTTCGCCCTCCCGTGGAAAGTTTCTCCGTGGGCAAAATCGTTTCTATCTATGCTCGCTGGATATCTCTCGCAGTCCTCATTCTGATGGCCCCATGGGAGTTACAGGATATTCAGCTACGATAAAAATCCCTTTATCCTTTTTTTGGTGACAGGGCTGCCAGACCCAAAAAAAGACCCCGAGAACCGAATCAGCTGGGTTCTAAATTTCACTTCGTTTTCTCCAATTTTTTCTACTTTTTTCTTGCTGTTTCTTTGGTATTCTTCCGTTATTTTGAGTTACTCTTCGGTCTACGATATGTGTTATTTTCAGATGACAAATCTCCCAGATAACAAGCCATCAGAAGCAACAGAAGAAAATTGGACCCAACTGGAGGAAAAATATAAGGAAACAATTGAGGATCTCAAAGCTCAATGTGAAATTTCAAAATGCGCATACAAATACATGAAATTGGAGCTTGCTGCAGCGAAGGTTAGCCTTTTTTTTACTTTTTCATTTTTTCTTAGGAAAGTGAGGCAGCTAAGAGAGAAGAAGACAATAAAAAACAAATGGCCGAATTGGAAAAGGAACGAGACACTTGGAAGACGTTGGCGGAAAAAGTGCAAGAATTTAATGTTGCCGTTGTCAAGGAAAAGAAAATTCTACAATATGAAAAAGAAGAATGGATGGAGAAAGCAAAAAGCGCGGCTAATAGTCAAGAAACAGTGAAAATTTTGATGAATCAGATTGAGGTTCGATTTAATTTGGATTATGGTCAAATTTAACTTTTCTTTCAGGAATTGGCATTGGAAAATGACAAACAAAAGCAGAAATTATCAAAACAAGATGAAGAAATGAAAGCCCAGGTTGAAATGGTAGAAAATCAGTTGGAAATTGAAAGAGACGATAACCGACAACTGACCGAGGAAAATGCCAAATTGTTGACGAAACAAAATCAACTAAAAGAAGAACTTACCGAGCTGAAGACGCAAGATCCCTTGTCTATATGCAAAATTTGTATGGATCGTTCAGTTCAAAATATCTTTAAATGCGGACACGTTTCCTGCAGTGAGTGCGCCATCAATCTTCGAGAGTGTCACATCTGTCGCAGATGGATAAATCGAAGATATACCAAGGTGATCTTCTTTTGATAGGTTAATTTTTCTTCTTGTTGTTATTGTTTCAAATAAATTTTCATAATAATTTGTATCTTTTTTATTCTAGTGTTTGGTCTAGGCACACACGAGCGATTTTGGACAAAACGTTGTCCTATTTCCAAATTGGCATGTTACCATGGCCTTCTTTTCAGGACGAAATGTTGTGTTTTTTTTTCTTGTTGGCTGCCACGATTCATTGGACAGATTAAAGGAACAGTCAGGGAGTTTTTCGACCAGGTCTGAGGATTTAGAGAATTTTTTGCTGATTACGATGCACTATTTCCTTTTTCGTAAAAGTCCCTGGTTAACGAGAAACAAGCCCTCGAAGTTGTCCAACGCCAGCATGCTGGCGTTGGAAAACTCCCTGACTGTGGTGGATATTTACTCCGTTTTTCTGCCATTTTCCATCATTCCCCCGCCGCTTACCTGCAAAATACAGCACTTTCCATAGGTAGAACCAGCGCCAAAAGTCGATGGTCGAAGACAGTGAAGGCCAGCAGCCAGGGGAAGATAATTGTCATCAATTTACAGCAGAAATTATTGGCATATGGGTCATAACTCTGAAAATAAATACATGAAATAATTTGGCAAAGTTTACCGGCAATAGGTTCAAATATCTTTCCAGAGAAACTGCCATGAAATACAAAATTATGGTGAAATAAAGATTGTCGATGATTTGCCTTCCAACAACTTCCCACAACAACATTTTCAATTCTTCTTCTTCTTGGTTGACTTTTCCCTGTAGAAAGTCGTCTTTCAATTGATCCGAGACAAAAAAAGCGGATGTCAGGCAAATGAAAACCCAAGCAGCGCTCCAAATAAAATGAACCAAAGTCAACGAGGTAATCAGGATTTTAATCCTAGAAAATGGGTAAAAATAGGGAAAAACGACCCACTTGAAATGTTTCTTCTGCCTTTCCATAAGCATCGCTGAGAGCAGGAAACCATTGAGCAGAGTACCGATGACATGGATACAAATCAAAGGGACAATGGCCAAGTCATGAGGGATTAGGGAACTGGCAACATCGAAGTATGTCCTGAAAATAACTGCTTTTTCGGTCGTTTGGTATAAAAATTCAGCTGCTCTACATGATGAATTATATGGAAGAACTTTTCCTGGAGCAGGAACGCTTATATCTGACGGCATAGGGACAAATTTGGTACTTTCAGGATTTTCGACAAATCTCTTCCGCTAATTTTTATACGGCGCATCCGGCACAGAAAACCGCTGTAAACCTGCTCTATGAGATGTTGAGGTTTGAATAAATCAAGCAATTTGATAAGGAAATAGCCTGAAAATCCGGAAAAAATGACGAAAACTTGAATTTTTACGGGGTTCCTTTGTGAAGTAAAAATTGCTCACATGAAATTGACTTTACCCTGTTTGTCTGGGGTTCACGGCCTTTTTTTTCAAAAAATTAACTTACTCATTATATTTAGTAGTCAATAGCACCAGATCCGAAATCCATTTAACATCATCAGCAGCAACTGTCGTGGTTGTGGTCGTGTTCATGGCGCGAGGGATAACCGTTCTAAACAACAGGATGACTACTAAATGGGGACCGGTAATCCCTCTGCCCGTTATCCCCCCACTGCCAACGTGGATTGAACACAAGGACAGAAAAGGGAAAGAGAAGAGGTAACTGGGGTGAGGTGAGGACAATTTGGGGAAGAAGCGCGACGACTTGTCAAGTGGCTTATTAGCCCGAGGGAAAAGGTGTCAATAAGCGCGGGTAAAAAGAGGCATTCTAACCTGGTAAAGGAGCCTCTTGAGAGCCTTGTTTACCGAAAAATCTCAATATGACCATATCAAGGCCACTTTTTCAATAAAGAGAAAAAAATTTGTGGTAGTAACACTTGTGTCAAGGGCTGAGTTTAATAGAACAGCGGTACTCTCAAAGAGGATAGCACTTTCCCGCCAGCATTTTCTCGAACAAAGGAAACTAGACGTGATCATGGGAAAGTATTGGAAATTGGAAGAGAAATCCCATAGATTTCCTGGTTCGGGAATGGAATAGGCAAACCAGATGCGCAGGAAACTTTTTTGATCATAATGAACGGATCAAAGTAAAGGCTAAACGGTCGGGCCGTTAATTTCTGATCGGCACATTACAAACAGGGATTGTGGACAATTTGGAGACGAATACATGAGAGCAGCTGGGGAGATGACACTCATAGGTTCTCGGCAGCGGGAAATATTCCATAGAAAAAGCCACAAAACTGACAGGCTATGAATATAAAAATGGCTAGGAACTGGGAAGATGAGTTTTTTTTACCAACCGACCTAAATTTTGTAGGGATTTCGAGGAAGTCTGAATCAAAAAACGCGAGTTTTTTACGCTTGCAGTTTTTGTTCTTTAAATTTTTACAGGCGGTTTAATAGAAATGGACAAATTTCCCTGAGGAGAAGAGCACCTGTCGCCCATTTCAGCCAGATTTCTCTCAAGAGAGGTCCAGCCTAAAGCTTATATAGACCATAAAAAGTCAGAAACTATTGGAATAAAAGTGATCGATTTGCGGTAGTGAGAAATGCCAACTATGGGCGACGACTGCAATTACGGATTCCGGACAGGCTTTTGCCCTCATGTTTCGATGTATTGGTTCCGGTTGGATTGTCTCTGTCAAAACGCCAGGATTCGTTTTGGTAGACCAGGGGCTGACAGAATTAGATGCCCCACGGCCGGTAGATCAATGGACGTGTAATACAAAGGTTGAAGGTACAATTCCCCGCTAGTTTCCTGGATTTTTGCGGGTTTTGCAATAAAATATAGGCCTTTTTGAGGTGATTTCGAGATCATAACTGACCATAAACCATTGACAGTTTTCCCTCTGTGCAAAGTGAGTCGACCACACGTGTAATTAGCATTGAGAACGGGATCCCCGACGAGGAGAGACGACATCCCGTCCAAGGACAATTTCACTCGGAGGGGGCGACCGGATGGCTCCCAGTTCGTCTTCTCTATTGGCTCTTACTATTCTTCGTCGTTCTTTTCTTGTCTTTATCCCGTTTAAACTACTTTTTTCTTCATCTGTTCCGTTTTTTAGAGCGAGGGCTGTCCTTGTCCACTGGTTTCCTCCGTCCTCATTCATTTTGCAGACTGTCCTCTCCCAGTGTCAATCACACATCTCTTTGTCTTCCAAAATATCCCCGACCTTTTCGTATTTCTCCCCAGTGAGTCACCCGTCTAGACATACCAGCTCCACTTTCCACCCACTTTAGCCCACCACATAATATAGGAAGCAGTAGTCCCAACTGGATTGTATAATAGCCAGTTGTCTCTTCTTCCCGAAGGTGGTGCAATTAGCGACGCGGGAGGAGGGAAACCCTCCTCCTCTGCCGACCATCTGCCATCTTTTACTGACTGATCCACTTCTGTTATTGAAATACTTGTCATCGGCTGGCAGATGTTGATCTATTTTTGGGAATGTTTTGGACTGTTTACCAAAGATCTGGCAAAACAGATCTGTGACATCCAAATTTGGCGGGAAAGCTGCTGCTAATTCGAAAATTCATAAAATTTCAAGCGCAGTCCTCGTCTTACCACAAAATCGAACCCCTTATCGCTACCCTCAAAATTCGGAGCTTTTTCAATTGACCCTGGCCGCGTCTACATCCCTACAGTTTCGGTGGACGGATCTTACACCTAAATTTTACGTGTTTATTCCAAAAAGGTCAGCAAAAATCTCGTAGACGATGGAATTTTTTGTCACCGAAAGGAATGGAACCCGCGACTTTTCGATTATAAGTTGGTGCTCGACCATGGGCGCGCCATTTCCGTTCCCCAGGACATACCAGAATTCTACCCGCAATTTCGAACTTCGATGCTTTGATGACCCAGTAGATAAATTTCAATCTTCTTTCTCCTTTTTCCGGCGGAAAACGATTATGAGTCACAGGGTTTCTGGCTCTTTTGACTTCCAGAAAACGATGACTAAAATCAGAAGGGGGTGGAAATGGACAGGGAGATGATTCATGTGTTCCTTATTTTCTGGGGTACAGTTATATACGATCATCCTCTGAATCAGGGCCTTTTTATCTTTCTCCCCGTTGACCATTTGGTCTCCCTTGTTGTTTCCTCTTATGAGTTTCCCTTTTTTTTCTCACCTTTCTGACTCATTTCAATTCCTCGTCTCCGCCTTTTGAACAATTCCGCCTCTCCTCCCCCCATTTTATATCCACAACGTTTTCTTTTTGTTTCACGAGTATATTTTCCCATGTTTAGGAGTTTCTCTCTTCCTAGTGTGTGACAATATTTGCCGATCCCCAGTTCACACATTCATTCTCTCGTCATACACACTTCTTCTTCTTCTTCTTGTGCACTTTTATGGACAGTGATCAGTGGAAAAGATCGGGAGAGGAATTGATTTTATCCCCTCGGGGTCCTGGGAATAAAATAGGCAGGGGCGCTGTCTGTTTTCAAATAGAGCGCTGAAAAGGCCCATGCTCCTTTTCCATATATCTTTTAAATTTTCCACTAAAATATTCTGATTCTTCATACAATTCTACATTTTTTGATGAATAAACGAACTATTTTTCTCAATTTTTAGAATTTTAAAAAATTAAAGGAAAATCAAAAACAGGGAAATGGTGGAAATTTCGAATTTCGCGCCATTTTTCCATTGTCCTGAGTTTTTGGCAAATTTTTATATCAACATGGGCAGAATTTTGGGTATAACTTTTATAAAATAGACTTGAATATAGATAGACTTTAAAAACCCAAAAATGGCAGTGGCGGGCAATATTCCCCCATTTTTTTGTATCATCCGCCCCATTTCCCAATAACCTTGCTCTCTTCTCTTCGCTCTCGCGTTCTCTCTCTTCACAGTCAAAATCTATTCACCCTGGTCACCCTCTTGTTGTTTTCCTCCTCCTATTCAAACTGACTCACCCGGACGCACTCTCTTTCTCCCCGTGGTCTTCTCTTATCTTGACCACGCGTACAGGGCTCGTCTTTTTTTCTCTACCCCGCCAGCTGTTCTTTCATTCGCTTGTTCATTCCTGTTTCTATTTTTGAAAAACATTTGTTTTCAGGTGGTAAAAACCATGGACAATTATCATTATACCGCCAGCGATCATATTACTCCAATTGAGGAGGACATTCTCTATTATCAACAGTCTGGATTAGGTGAGTATTTGGGGGAAAATACTGGGAAAAATGAGTAAAGTCACGTGTTTTTGGGAAAAAAAAAGCAGGAATGGAGTAAAATTGCGTGTTTTAGAGAAAAGACTGGGTAAATTTGGGTTTATGCCAGCCCTCCAGATTACGAGCTCCACTCTTCTTTCGGTGATTTTCCCGTTCTTCTGTTCCCCTCTGTCTTATCTCTCCTTGTTTATGGCGGGCTCCATGCATTCCTGAATTTCTAAGCAGCAGCCGACAAAGACAATGGTATCAGTAACCATTTTTTTCTATTCTTATTCATTATATTCCACCTACACAGCCTTTTTTTTTCTCCAGGTAGACACTGATGGCAGTCTTCGTTTACATTGCATTCCAGTCATTTTATGTGGGGCGAAGTCCATCGATGACAGAAACATCCACAGGAGATGTCTTATTTTCCACTTTTCTGAAATATGGAGATCTCCAGTCGTTTTTTCTGATTTACTGGATATTTTTTTGTGTCGCGTCGACATTTTCCGAGGATTTATGGGCGGATTTCTTCTCTCTTCAGGACCAAAAAAACTAGTAGAAAATTCCCTGCGTGGTCCTCTATCAGTTGAAAACCTTCTAGAGACCCTAAAAACTGGAGGCGACAGCCAGTCTCTCCCCACTTCTCCCTCTAATTTTCTGCCCTCTATCAATATCCGTCTGTCCTTGTCCCCATCTGGCGGTAAGCGGTCTCCCTCGTCTCTCCCTCGCACAGTGATCGATGGAGGCGTTCCATGCAAATGAGCTCGGGGCGGCGAATATTATGACTCATTCTTGGACAGCCAGCCATATCCGGAGACTGGCTCTTTCTATTTCGCAATCTCTGCCAGTCCTCTCCCCATTTTCGAGTATTCCTTGGCTTTTTACAACTAAATAAGAGAGGTGAACAGGATTTAGTCAGCCCAGCAGCCTCATCAACCAATTTCCCAGTTGGTAATTGTGATGCCATGTAAATGGCCATCGATTCAAGAAGACCCATCCATCCAATTTAATCCTTCTGCGGGGGAGGGGCTGCCTGTCCAATTAGCAGTAACCCAATACCCAGACAATATTCTAATATTCTTTGAGATCCTCAGGTTACATTGCCACTTCAGATAGCCGAGATTTCAGCTGGAGTGAACCCTTTACGAGCTCTATAAATCAACCCTCAAAACGCGCTAATAATAGCCAATTCATCCTGCCTAATTGAGGGTTTCGGGAATTGTTCGCCTCATTTCTCACCATTTCTATAATTTTCAATTCTTCCTTCTTTTCCTCTCCGATAAAAGGATATCAATCAACAGAAAATGTCCGACACGGAAGATATTCACGAGGTAGCCGACGAGGTTCAACAGCCGATAGAGGAAATCGTCGACGAACCTCAAGAAAACCAAGAAGAGGGTAAGGAAAAATGTTGTGTTGGTGGCGTTTTCAAATTTCGTCACACCACGAGAGTTTTCTTCATGACTAAACTTTTGATTATTTCGTGAATTGAAGCTGAAACAGTGGGCTAGATTTTTTAATGGTAGCATCGTATCTGGAGAGGAATCAGGGGGTTTATGGGAATTCGTGTACAGAACATCATTTGTTGTGTCTTCGAACTTTTGGCTCCTATTCAAGGAACAGGGCTCGTGGAATTCCTTGAAAGTATTAGAAATGAAGCAATTGGGTGCGTCGCTATTTGGGTTAGAATTCTTTGGCCCAAGCTACTGGAAATCATAAGGAGGGTGGATTACGGTATACCAACATTGAAAAAAATAACTTGATCTTTTCGTTTATTCCAAAAAAATGGTTAGACCCAGTATGAAAAACTATTTAAATTTTGACCGTTTTCAATAGGGCAGAATATTGCGATGGGTTGAAGGCCCTCAATAGTGGCAAGACACGAAAAACTGGACGAATTCGAGTATCAAATGGCAAAAATAAGAAAATTAGGCTGATATATGGCTGTTTTTTAGAAAACTGGGTGAAAATGTCTAATATCCGAAAATTCCATCACCCGCCCCCGCATTTTCCTACAATGCACGTAAAACAATAAGTTTCGTCATCTTTCTTTTTCTGCGTTCCCCAATTGTCAATAGTGATGTCTTTTCTTTTTTCCATCGTCGTCCTTCTCGGATGCTTTGTTTCTTGTCTGCCAGCTCATCGTCGCCGCGTCTATTTTCCCCGCGCCTGCTCCTCCTTTCCATTCCAATTCTGTTTCTATTCCAAACCACTAGGCAGGCATCTTCTGACTATTTCTACCCTCAGCCATGAGTTATACTAGTCGATATGGCGGCGGTTATGGGGCTAGCAGTCGCTATTCCACTGATTCCCGGTCAGTTCTTCCTTTCTTCTTGAATTGATGGCCCTCTAGACGTGATTCCACCGGTTATTCGGGTAGTTCCTATCGTCGAGATTCTGGTGTCAGCCGTTATTCGGATTACGGTAGTTCTCGTTACACTGGGAGCTCTTCAAAGTATGATTCACCTCGATCTTATGACTATACTTCGTCGCGTTATGGCGATCCCGATCGGTTCAGTAAATATCGGCAGCCATCTAAGGAAATTGTTATTGAAAGTAAGTGAAAACATACAATAAAATAAGATTTTCTTCAAACGAGAACAACTTTTCAGAGTCTTACGATGAGGCACCGGCTATTGTCACCGAAGCTCCGGTTGAGGAAGAGCATCAGGGTGAGTTTTTTACTTTCTGCGCAGGATTTCCGTGATTATTTTCCTAGCCAAAATTTTGGGATTTTGGACGGGAATCAAACCTGAAATCTTCATATTGAAACCACCCTTCGGTTACACCCCAAAATGCTGGAGTTTTCCTTCCATTACACATTTTTGAGCGCCTAAACCATTAGCGTTTGCTATAATTTTTTAAATAAAAAATTCTGCGAGAATATTTTAAATCCTGCCCGCGGTTTCTTGAATTGTCCTTTTTTCAGAAGCTCTTGGAACTGAAGTTCTCCAAGAAAGTGACGTCGATCATTTCTCCGCCGATCCGGTGGTCGAAGAACCCGTCGACGAGGTTCTTCAATACACTGAGAGCCAGCCTGAAGAAGTTGAGCCCGAACCGGCTCGTGAGAAAACCCCCGAGCCCGTCTACGTGACCGAGACCACCATCCGTCGTACTTCTCTCTCCTCTCCAAATGAGAATCGCAATCCTGATGTCAATGGCAGCCCGAAGAAACTCGGCGGCAGTGTCTGGCCCCCGCGAAATGACAGCATCACCAACCAAAATATTCCCGAAGAGGGAGGTCCTGGAAAGAGTTTGTTTCCCGCCAAATTTTTATGAATTCGGCCATTTTAGAGCGTGTTTCCGATCTGATTGCCCGTTTCAATGCAGGAAATGTGGAAAACGACACCATGCCAAAGAATGACCAGCGGTACAAGCAGGAGTATGGCGCTGTCGGTCGCAATGGCAAAGTGCAACAGTCCGTCTTCCAGTGATTTTCCACGACATCTCCATTGGGTAGAGATATTTCGCTTATTTTTTTATGTTATTTTTGCACACAAAAAATATTATGATATTTGGATGTTCAATTGTCTCATAATAAAGCTTTTATTCTGAAATGGAGCGATTGATGTTTGGAACCAAATAGTCACCATTCCTTTTTTCGCCCGCTCCAAATATAGTGTAGTGCCAAGAAGAAATTCTAAGACTGTCCTTTAGAAAGGATTACCGTTTTGCCAACGCAAGAATGGAATAAAGTTCACCTCGAATTCCTGAAATGCCTACTGGAAACAAAGTGAAAATTCTCTCGTATCAGCGGCTTTCTGGGACCAAATACAGTCACCAACAGCTTCCCTTATCTTAACCCTCCCCTTATGACCGCAGTAAAGACGGCATTCGCCAAGTTTCTCTAACAGCGAAATGCGGATCCTTGTCCTCCTGCTCCCAGTCCTAATTGGTTGTCATTTATCCTAATAATTTATCTTTGAATTGCAGGAGTGAGGGCAACACCCTGTCCGGATTACTATTACGATGGAGATGATGGCAGTTGTTACACGAGTTTATCATATACCACAAGAGATTATGGATACAAAGACTGTGCGAGCAATGGTGCCTTTATCGCGGATGTCCAAAATGCCTTCCAAAATAGCGGACTGCAGCAAAGAGTTGGCACACCTGATTTTATGTGGCTTGGATTGACTTGTCTCAATAATACGATAACATCCTGCCAATGGGATAATGGAGTACACATGAGTGCTTCATCCTACAACAACTTTGACGGAGGCCGTCCAGTCGTGGAGGATGGTCCCTGTGTTCTAATGTCCATCAAAACTGGAAAATGGTACAGCGCTGACTGTCAGAACACCGATGCCAGTGCTATTTGCAAGTACACTCCAAATATTCAAGGTTAGATCATAATACTCCCGGGTACTATTTGTAGTTCCTATAATTTGTGACTATGGTGACGGTGCTTTTCGTGGTAAGTGCTACCAAGCTTGGTATGCGGCTTCGGCTACAGATGCCTCGTGGATTTGTAATATTTATGGGTACACGCAGACATCTATTCATTCTGAGGGGGTAAAATCAAGGAAATTAAACAGATGACTACAAACTTGCAGGAAAATTCGTATATTAAAGGTTTGGGTGTGAATTACGGCAGTGGAATGACCCAGTTGTTTGTTGGAGTACAACCCAATGGAGCTTGGACAGACGGAACCGTAATCGACTATGAAAATTATGGTAATTTCTTCATTATTTTAACAAATTTCCTTGTTAGGATACAAAAACTCTGCCCTGGGCACTTGTACATCGATGTCCTTGTACGGCGACCTGGTTCCTGCTGGAATGTGGATCAGCTCCCAATGCACTGCTCCTCAAGGAGCCGTAACCGTCTGCAAAAAGGATCCTATCGAGCCGACGGTTGCTCCCACTTATGCCCCTCCGCAGTGTAGTGGAACCCAATTCCTTTCTGGCTATGGAACAGTTTATTCCCCCGGTTACCCGCTGGGAAGTCAACCAAATCACTGTGAATATTTGATAACGGAAGATGATGGCTACCGGGCTCAGATTACCTTTCCCTATCTTAAACTGGACAAGAACAGCGCCATCCAGCTGTTCAGTGGTCTGTTTGACAAGACACCATTTCAAAAGTTTGCTTGAAAATTGATTCTTTTCTACCGTTTCAGCTTGACCAACACTAATATCTATTATAACACATACCAATCACCCACCAATGTACTGAAAATTGTCTATGACACAGCTGGTAGCGAGAATTATAAAAACTCGTGGTATGGAAACTATGAGCCCTTTGGCTCGGTTACTCAATCTCCTGAAATGTCAACAGAAAGTTACTACGACTGCGGCAAAGAGGATTATTATTACGAAGGAACGGTTTGAGCTGAATCTTGCAAAATTAAAGACTGCCCCGTTTAGATAAGCAGCCCGGGATTCCCCAATTCTTATCCCCAAGTCACATCCAACTGCTCTTATACTATTGACTCTCGTACAAACAGGTAGAACATTTCAACTATTGAGAGGATAAGCTAATTATTACAGTATCTGCCTGAAATTTGATGTCTTCAATATTCGCTACTATGATTACGTCTATTTGTATGATGGTGAAGTCTCTGCCAATATCCTAATGGCTAGGTAAATTCCCATTTTAATGGAATTAAAACCCCTTCAAACGTTTCAGCTTCACTGGTTACGACAGTGCTGACGGAATCTACTGTACTTATCATTACAATTCGATGACAGTTGTTTTCGAAACGTTTTCGTACAATCAGGGACAAGTACAGGGATGGAGCGGTACTTTCGCTAGTCAGTTTATCCCCACGTACAATCAGATGCTTTGTTTTTAGTGGATTCCAGTGAATTAATTGGTTCAACTCCATGGTATTAATTCGCTTGAATAAAAGATTCATACTCATTATATTCTCATTTTTTTTAGCCAAGGGCCCTCATTTAGACTTCTTATCAGCACCAAGTCGTCAGTCGTCCAGACTTTTTAGAATCAAAGAAATAATTCTCTCATATCATTGGGGATTCCGGCGCTAAATGCAAATACTTTCATCCTTTGCTTATCTTAACCCGGCTTATGATCGGTTTAGAGATGGCATTTCCACAAGTCTGTCTCTCCCGCAAATGTGGGTCCTTGTTCTCCTGCTCTCAATCCTAAATGGTTAAATTTTTAATAGTTTTTTTATCAATTTATACACAGGAGTTCGAACGATTGACTGCCCTGATTACTATTCAGATGGTGGAGATGGAAGCTGCTACCTTGGAATTTCATCACGATCCAGAAACGAAGGATATAGTTCTTGTTCCGATGGTGGAGCATATCTGGCCGATGTTATCAATGCTTTTCAAAATACTGCCGTTGGACACAGAGCTGGTTCGGCACAATTTGTATGGCTTGGATTGACCTGTCTCAATAGTTCCATCACTTCCTGTCAATGGGATACAGGAGCTTCGATGACTTTGGCATCCTATAATAATTTCGACGGAGGTAGACCCACCATGAACGATGGACCCTGTGTTCTGATGGATATTAAAACAGGAAAATGGTACAGCGCCGATTGCTCAGACACCGATTCTTATGTTATCTGTAAATATACACCGAATATTAAAGGTAATATTACAAACCCCCCGAGTTACAGGATAATTCCAAGTTTTTCCACTATGGTTCCAACTCGGGGGAAACGAGCGTTGTAGGACCGCCTGAAAATCAGTCAACATTGTCGAATTTGTATTGGCAACAGTCAAATTCAAAAGCGCGCAGCATCTGTTTCCCCAGAGTTGAAAACCGACTATAGTTTCTTTAAATGAACATTTTCAGTTCTCACCTGTGATTGGAATTATAGTTATTTGCGTGGAAAATGCTACAGCGTGCATACTGCCAGTTCAGCGGCAAATGCCGCTTACGACTGTCAACTTTCTGGCGGTGTACAGGCGTCCATTCATTCAGAAGGGGTAAATCAAAGAAGCGGAACATCTGGTGTCGAAATATATTTAGGAAAATGAGTATATTAAAGGAATAGCCGTGTACAATGGTCCCTCAGCATCGACTCAATTGTTCGTCGGAATACAGAATGGAATTTGGACAGATGGAACAACAGTTGACTATGAAAATTACGGTAATTGAGTTTCATTTTACACATAGCCCCATTTAGCTTACAAAAATCCCGCGCTGGGAAGTTGTACATCAATGTCCTTGTATGGGGACCCTGTTCCAGCTGGAATGTGGATCAGCTCCCAATGCACTGCTCCCCAAGGAGCCGTGGCCGTCTGTAAATATGATTCTATCGAGCCAACGCCTATTCCCACTTATGCCCCACCGCAGTGCAGTGGAACCCAGTTCCTTTCCGGAGATGGCAATATCTATTCTCCTGGTTATCCGCTGGGGAGTCAACCAAACCACTGCGAATATATAATAACTGAAGATGAGGGATACGAGGCCCAGATCAACCTGCTGGACATTCAACTGGATAAGAACAGTGCTCTCCAGTTGTTCAGTGGTTTATTTGATCAGAGACCTTTTGTAAAGTCAGGCTTTGTTTTTTCCAGAGACATTATTTTCAGTCTGACTAATATTGATCTAAACTCCCGAACGTATCAGTCATCGACCAATGTGCTGAAAATTGTCTATGACACTGCTGGAAGCGAAAATAATAAGAATTCTTGGAATGGGCACTACTTCCCCATTATATCGGTAATCCAGACGACTGGAGAAACTGAAGCAACCACTGAAGATGTTGAATCAACAGCAGAATATGGTTGTGGGAATTCGTATTTATACTCGGGGACGGTTTGTGTTAAATATTGTAAATTAATTAATTCAATTCAGATAGAAAGTTCAGGTTTCCCCGGTTCTTATCCGCAGATCACAGCTAATTGTACCTACTATCTTTATTCTGAGGGAAGCAGGTAAAATGAATAGATTTTGAGAATAAAATCTCGGGTTTACAGTACTTGCTTTAAATTTGACGTCTTCGACATCCGTTACTACGATTATGTTTATCTTTACGATGGCAGCACTTACTTAATGGACAGGTATGCAGCAGGGATTATCCCTACCCATTCTGGATAATTTTGGAGCGCATCAATCTGATCCTAAAATTCCCTACAGTTTCCGAGTCCCTTCAAATCTTTCAGTTTTACTGGGTACAGCAATGCAGACGGGATATACTGTACCAACCGCTATACCTGGATGACCGTTGTTTTCTCGACATTTGGGTACAACCAGGGGGAAGTGCAAGGATGGAGCGGCTCATTTGCTGGTCAGTTTCGCTTTTACCGATTCTGATGATCAATTTTAAGCTGATTCTGAACAATTAGTAGGTTCAACTCCATGGTAATGACCCTCTCGAATAAAGATTTCATTCTGTTTATTTTATCAGAGCTATAAATTTTTGAATAACTGAAATGAAACGAGATCCTCCGAATTTTTATTATTCAAATGTTCATAATATTTCTCAGTTGGTGTCGTCGTTTTCTTCAGTTCTTTTCCATTTCCTCAAATGCGACGAGCAGCCGTGCAATTCCAGATGCCCGCCCATTGATCCAAAATTCTTTCGGTTTCATTCCGGGTGCAGCTCCAGCTGGTTCTTTTCCATGAAAAAGTGCCACGAAATGACGATTGGGTGCCACCAGCTGCTTGCTATCTTTATCTTTGGCTTCTCCTTTGAATGTAATCTTGGCAATGAGCGCTTCTCCAACGGCAATTGCTCCCAAGACGGGTTTGATTGTGAACAGCTCATTCTCGGTGACTTTTATTTTAAAGAATTGCTTCTCCCGGGTTGTATTCGTCAGCTGGAGATCGACTGTCACTGGCTCGCCCTGTTTATAGCAAAATGTCAGCTTGCCATCCTTCAAATTCGGTGATTCGATTCGTAGCTGGCAGGCTGGTTCGCCTGGTTTGTTGCCGATGGCAGTCGAAGTGGGCACAGCAGCTGCCATTCACGGGAAATGAACAATGATAATGGTGAAAAAAATGGGGAAAAAGAATTTACAAGTTTTGGACAGCTTTTGCCGAGAAATTACATGGATTTTGACAAAAGTATACCACCTTTCTGTTATTCTACACTGGACAATTGTCTCGACTACTTGGTCATCCGATGGGGTCAGTTGTTGTTTGCATAAATTTGGGCCCGCATTGGATCCTGCAGCTTTTCGCAGTGCAAGTAGCCAGTAATTTTAATATTCCCTTTTCCCGAAAAATAAACACCAACGTGCACCCACAATTTTTTGTGACGTTTCCCGAAAATAACTGTAAAATTCTTTAGAATCCTATGGGAACCATGGATATTGTGACCATTTGCACTCGCCCGCAGTTATACGGCTTCGGCGCGCAGATATTGCTGCTAAATGCTGAGTATTTGTTGGGCAATTTATAAATTTTCTACTGAAAATATTAGCAAAAATTCTCTGGTCGAATTTGGAAGCCTTTTATCGCCGAGGGGGGTCGAAACCGCGACTGCTGGATTGCACGTGCGGCGCTCGACCCTGGGCGCTTCTGAAATTTTAAATTTTAAATTGGAATTTCTGGGTAAAGATTTCCATCGGAGCCGGAGGCTGTCGGAGATTTAAACGGCGCTAACCGCTGGGCCACGGGCATATTGGGTTACGATACCATTTTATGCTAATAATTTCTATAATTTTCAGGAACTAACATCTAAAATCATCGTGTACCAAAACTACTAATTATCATAAAAAGCAATAGAATTGGAGGAAATAATCTCAAATGAAAGGATTTACAATACTTCAAAATGCCAAGAATTTCATGCTTCGTCATCTTCTCTTTACAAATATTGCCACATCGGGAATCATTTTTGGAATTGGCGACTATTTGGAGCAGGTGATAACTGGACAAGTGGAAAAGAAGGGCTGGGACCGGGAGCAGACTTATATCCAATCAACAGCATCGATGGCCGTCGCACCAATTGAATATTTATTCTACCGCCAGTTGGATCGAGTCAACTTCAAAGGAACTAAAAATACGATCGTCATGAAGAAGCTCTTCTTTGACAGCATCAGCAATCCCAGTCTCAGTGGATGTTTTATCATAATTGCTGCCCTAATATCTGGAAGGAATTTTCAACAAGCTGTCGTTGAATATAAAAACAAATTCTGGGATATTCTCGCGGTTGACAGCATCGTCTGGCCAATTGCCAATTACATCAATTTTTATTATTTGCCATTTCAATATCGGCTGATTTATATCAACGTCGTCACTCTCATCTACAGTATCATCATGGCTCACATTAGGAAAATGAAGCCGCTCGAAAAGAAACAACCGGCTGCTGAAGACACCAACTCCAACAAAATCGAACCCGTACAAGAGAAATAAATATGGAATATTGGCTATTTACCTGTTTTCTTGCGGTTTTACATTCTCCGTCTTCCTGCGAAACATTCGCCCATTTTGAATTCTTGGAATTGTCCGCCAGAAAAAAAAACATCACCGTTTTGGAATCCACAAGGGCCAACAAAAATAATTAAAAACAATTTGTTTTAGAGGTCACAGCGAAAATCTTCCCCTCCACGAAATATTTTGTGGTGTTCCTTTATCTTTCTTCTTGCCCCCTGCGTCAAACTTTTCTGGGTTAGCCACTGTTTTTTCCTAATAAACCGGCAAAATATATTCTCTGCAGGAACTAGAATCGCCGTTTTGCCGATCCGTGGTGCGCTTCTGCCTCTGAGACAAAGAAAAATGGTCTAGCCCGACGCGAATGATAAAGTGATAGTTTAGATCGGGTGAGGACTCAGCCCAGAAACAATGACCATGCAAAAAGAAAAATTTTGATGCGTGTAGGGGATTCTACCTAGGAACAGAGGGTGCGTCGTAAGTAATTAGAAATACAGGAATACAATAAGAAACTAATAGCTGACTTGGAGAAGGAATGGGACGATTGGAAGAAATTGGCTGAAAAAGTACAAGAAATGAATGCCGTCATTACCCAGGATAGACATAGTCTCTTGGATGGGAAGACAGAACAAACTCAGATACAGGAGACATTGAAAAGACTACTGGATCGCAGTGATGTATGTTTTTCTATAAATTTAATTTTATGCCATGTTTTCAGAATAGTCAGAAAAGTTTGGAACAGAAGAATCATTCGTTGACCCAGCAAGTATCAGCCATGAAGGAGCGGATTCAAGCCACCACGAGTCGCCTTGTATCCATGGACAAGGAAAATGCGAAACATCTGGTAGTCCAATGCAAATTGAGAGCAGAACAGAAAACTTTGGAAAGAAAAAACGAGGACCTCACAGCAGAGAAGACCGCTCTTCAAAAGCAATTGACAGATCAGGAAAAAGAAAATAATTTTCATCGGGAATCGTTGGAGAATAAGAACCAGTCTCTTCAACGGCGATTATGGTCAAAGGAACATCGGACGAATGACCAGTTGGACTTGTGGCGAAGAAAATATGAATATGCGACGAATAATAGCCAATATCTGACCGAGCGTCTCCAATCGTTGGATAATGCCAATGCCCAATTGCTGATGGAACAAGACCAACTGACAAGGGAACCACTTTTCCTTAAGGTGGCTTTTCGTAACGAGACCGACACCATTCGAAAGAGCGTCCACGGTACCCCCAGAAACCGTTGTCAGAACCTGCAGAATCCCCCATGGCGCGCCGTCGCACGACATTTTTGTTTTACATGTTAAAACCCTGGAAAGCGGTCAACCAGACTGTAATGACTTCAAAAATGAAATGAAAACGTGCCAAGTTGGCCGAGTGGTAACGCGCTCGCTTATAACATTTTTATGTTTTTCTTGTTCCCGAGTTCGAACTCCGTGTCAACCAATATCATTTTTCTAATTTTTTCCTATGTGAATAAAACCTCCAAATGGCGGGAAAGCCAATTTTCGCTAGTTTATGAAGAAGTGAAAACATCTGCATATTCTATACTAAACAATCATGCCGAAGAATGACGCAAAAGAACGGAAAATCCATGAAAATGGTAAAAAAACGCCGTGGAAAAAAATTAGAAAAATGATATTGGTTGACACGGAGTTCGAACTCGGGAACAAGAAAAACATAAAAATGTTATAAGCGAGCGCGTTACCACTCGGCCAACTTGGCACGTTTTCATTTCATTTTTGAAGTCATTACAGTCTGGTTGACCGCTTTCCAGGATTTTAACATGTAAAACAAAAATGTCGTGCGACGGCGCGCCATGGGGGATTCTGCAGGTTCTGACAACGGTTTCTGGGGGTACCGTGGACGCTCTTTCGAATGGTGTCGGTCTCGTTACGAAAAGCCACCTTAAGGAAAAGTGGTTCCCTTGTGAGAGAAGAAATCGCCGTAATGCAAACACAAGAGGGCCTGGCTATCTGTAAAATTTGTATGGAGTGTCCTGTCCAAAACGTATGTCCATGTGGACACGTTGCCTGCAGTGAGTGCGCCAGCTTTCTTCAAGAGTGTCACATCTGCCGCCAGATGATTGGATACGGAGAGCATTCACTGATCTTTATTATAGTCTGTCAAGAAAAAAGACGACAAATAAAGGTCTCATATTGGTTGCAATGGGGCAGATAAACCGGCCATTCTTTCCAAATTTTCAATCACAGTTCGCCGCGTAGATGAAAAAGCGGACTTTGCGTACTTTGGCGCTACCGTAATATTTAAATATTTCTTATATAACTGGCTTGCACGTTTTAAGCAATAGGAAAAATTATTATGCATTTATCTTAATTTATTTAGACTCGGCATATAAAAATCTCTTAAAATGAGTTTTTTGAGAGTAACCGAGCGTGTAGATATGGTACACTAGATAATGGCTTGTTGTAAACTGGTGCCAAGTCCTTGGTTCACATTGACAGTACCTCAAAAAACTCATTTTAAGACAGTTTCATGTACTGCATACACCTGCAAAATTTGGAAAGAAACGGTCCAGCCATTATTGAGAAACCGTTCAAGCCAGTTGGCATACTAAGAAATTGTCGAATTTTGAATTCCCGGGCAGGGTTTTTCTGCCTTAAAAAATGTTCTACTCGATGTACAGGATCCAGATGGGCCTGATTTTAGTGGCAAACAACTAGTTATATAGAGAGAATCATTTTGATACCAGGAATAGGCAATAACTCTTTCAAAAATAATTTTTTGCATCTAGAGGCACCGAAACTCAATAAATTCTGACTATTTTTGAGATCTGCTCAATTTGCCGTTATTTTTCAATTTTCTCTCGCGTCGTATAGTAATTCATGGTTGATAAAACGGGGGTGCGTCAAAAAGGAAAAAAGCCTAGTTGGAAATGTACCAGTACGTAAACGCGTCAAGAAGGAAATGACATGAAAGGAAAATGACACGTTTCGGAAATTCCATTTCGCAAATGATCCGAGTTGAAAATGTCACTGTGTGGAAATCGGACGTTTCGGAAATAGGCACAGCGGAAACGCGACGTTTTGGAAAAAGCAAGGGTGGAAATGCGACGTTTCGGAAAAAACCACGGTGGAAATGTAACGTTTCGGAAATAAATGTCTGCATGAAAATGCGCTACGTACCTCATTGTTTTTCGGAGAAAAATATCGTTTTTTCTGATTTTTATTCGTTTTCTATTTGTTTCTTACCATTTACGTGTATTTCTCTTGCTGTATGCATAGTTTTTGCTCTCTAATAATGTTAACAGGTCATATAAACACTGCAGCAACAGTTATAAACAGAAGAAACAATAAAAATGGATGGAATTTGAGCAAATCTGAAGAGTAAGTTTATTTTTTATTTTCTTTAGGGAATTTTGCATGGTAGAAGGATAATAGTGAAATGGTACTCGTAATTGGACATCATTTACTAAAAGGAAAGGTTAGTATTAAATATTACACGTTTCTAAATAATATTTTGCAGGTGCTAATGTTCGATAAACAATTGTAACGCTATCAAATGTTTTTTCAAACAAGACCAATAGCTATTGTTATCAAAGAAAGGAAAAAAAAAACGATTAAAATGTTTAGAGGTTGGTCTTTTTCTATTTGTTTTTATGAAATTTTATATTGCAGAAATTTTTATTGTTGGTTTCAAGTCTTCTCGCTTCTAATGGAATGGAAAGATATCATGAGCATCCAGCGAAAGAAGAAGAAAATATATATACTGTCAAAAATTTGCTCATAAACATTCTACACATCTTCCTGTTTTATTTTTCATTTCTTACTTCATCTTCTACAATATTTCTACTGCTTCCTACTACTTGGAAATATTTTGTTTAGCTATTTTATCTTAGAAAAATATAAATTTAGCGTAAAAAATCAATACATTCTCTTTTTTTTTATTTTCTGAAAAAATATGTACGTGGTAGGGCGTCAGGACGACTACGTATTTCCGAAACGTTACATTTCCACTTCAGCCATTTTCCGAAACGTCGCGTTTCCGATCTGTTTTTTTCCACACAGTGACATTTTCAACTCGGATCATTTGCGAAATGGAATTTCCGAAACGTGTCATTTTCCTTTCATGTCATTTCCTTCTTGACGCGTTTACGTACTGGTACATTTCCAACTAGGCTTTTTTCCTTTTTGACGCACCCCCGATAAAACACGAGAAAGCATTCAAAATAACTGAAAACGCTTCTTCACAGCTCGCCAAAATTTGAATTTCTGGACAGACGCCAGTTTTCCCGCGCAATTTTGGACTATAAGATGAATGCACGATCTTGAGCAAAACTAGGCATTTCTACGTTTTTCTGTCTTGTGCAATCGATCAGGCGTATCGGAATCTACTAGAATGAGTTTTTGCACCATAGATTGCCCAAGTAACTTTTTATAGAAATTAAAAAGCAGCTATATCTTTGAAGTGGTTTGTTCGATTTAGCTGAAAAAACTCATTCTAGTAGATTTCAATACGCCTGATCGATTGCACAAGACAGAAAAATGTAAAAATGTTTAGTTTTGGTTAAGATCATGCATTCATAACCTCCGTTGTAAATATTGGGTTCGTCCTGTGTTTACGCGGTGTTTTCACCCAACGCGACGCATTCGCGATTATTTCTCCTCTCACTGTTCAATATTTTTATTTATTATTTATATTATTTATCATATACTTGTTTATTTGCCATGATCAGTTGTTAGTTGTGGTCATACAAAATCAGATTCCGAATGTTAACATTTCGCATAACTGCTTCTAGGCGTTGGGGACCAGTTCGGGTCGTACTATAGTGTGCTTTGATTTTCTTCCACTCGACGTGACAATGTTCGATGTAATGCTCGCCAAATCGACCCAACGTTCCAAATTCTTGAGCAAAATGGGGGAAGTGAACTAAAAATTGCGCATATTTCTTTATAATATTTTGTAACCGTTGAGAGCGTGCATCTTAGGTGTCATATGCATTGATGGTATAACTTCAATCGCTCTCGGTAACAAATTACACATTTTTTGAAGTTGTTCTTGTTCTTCATCTGTTAGGAAATCATTAATTGTTAGCGACTGGATGTTTTTTAGTATAACTCCAATCTGTAACTATTCTTTATCCTTGTCTCCTTCTCTCTTACGTTTCTGTAATTCATTCCTAGGTTATTAACAGCATTTTTTTGATTTAAATCCATGTCGTCAAAAGAGAGGAAAGGTTTGATTACTTTTTCTATGTTTTCTAGGAATCTTTGTGCATGGTTTCCCGTTAAGCAACCTATATTCACTTATGATGCAAGCGAGATTATTTTTACAAAAACTGACCTCCATGGAAGGGCTGGCATATGACCCTAATTTCGTTCAAAACCTTATCTATATGATGTACAAAACCTTGATACTGGCGACAAATTTGAAGGAGATCTTGTTCGGTTTGCTGCTTTTCTAGCCTTTCTATTGCATTTTGAAAGACCCACACTGGGTCGATATTATTAAATTTACAGCTAAATTCATGTAAACTCAAAATTCCTTTTTGTTACCTCCAGCACGTTATATTTTTAGAGAAATTTTGTGGATTTAATTCCCCATTGCAAACATTATGGACGAATTTTTTGCATATCTCACATGCTTGGATACCACTTGTAATTTTTGCTGCCAAACGAACTCCTATTTTTTCGAAGCACCACGGGCATGCGCAGCCTCTGTCACTCGAACGTATCAGTCCTAAAGTGGCGAATGAAAATTATAAGTTTAGTTAACCTGTGCAGCCAGCTAATTTCGAGATAAATTTATCAGCAATTTTGCGGCAATTATTTAGTCCCGAATTTGTCATATTGGGTTTTTCACTGATTGATTGACTTAATCCATGTGATTTTCGATCGTTAGAAGGAAAATTGGCTTGTACTATTATATCTCCATTAATATATTGCTTATCAAGATAGGTGGCATCTCTGTAGATGGAAGATAAAAGGCTTCCGGCAGGCGTCAAAATATCATGAAGAATCGGCGGAACTAATCGACAATTGGAAAGCTCAACAAGAGAGGAAGATGTATAACCAGGATGGCGGAGGTTTGGTTCCACTTGATTAATTCTAGGCTTCATTCCACTTTTGACTGATGCTGAATCCAGAGAGCATAATACGCACGGATAAGCGGAAGACTGGCCGGCGTGGCCCACCATGGCGCTTAGGCTTTTATTATCCCCTACTAAGAAATGTAGGACGGGAATTGTCTGTCCTTTCAAGGAGATGGAATTAATTAGCCCAATAGCTTTGAAAACGTCCGCCAGGCAGCTCTTCAGATAAGCATTGCTATCTGGGCCTTCATATGCTCCCACGATGAGCTGCGCATAAGGAGATTGCGATTTTGGAAGATTGGCCAAAGAAATAGATAGCTTCGTATCTTCATCACCCTTGTCCAAGCCGACTTTGAGAAGCAGGGAATTTTTAGTCCTCGGAGATATTTCTATCAGATGGCTCATTTTCTTCACGTATTTACAAAATACTTCATGGATATTTGTCATAATGGCAACAGGCACGTTTTCATTATAATCTAAATAGCTCCGCCGTTGCATGTCAAATAATCAGTCGACCAACCTTCTCGTTCCACTGTTGCCCAAAAATTTTTATATTCAGCATCAAGATTATTTGATTCATATAAACTGCGAAACACTTTTCTTGGCTCAAATATGCGTTGTTGTGCTAGTCTATTCATATCTAACATCAATGTTTCCGCACTATTTTTCGAAGTAGTTAAACGGACAATCGTTGACATTGCATTTTCTATATACTTTTATATTCTTTCTCTTTTTTAAAACTAACTTGTTTTTACTATAGCATTTTCGCTATGTTTCTGCCCTTTTAACATTTTTTCTACTTTAATTCGCATTGCATTATTTCTTTTTAATATTTTCGCTATTATCTTTGCCATTGAATCTATTTCAGCTAATTTATTTTCTTCAGAAACTAGCCACTGTAATATTTCTGTAGTTATGTCGGCACGTCTTCTGTTAATATTTAAAATTTAGGAAGCTTAAATTTTTAGATACCCGAGTGAGCGAGCATCTGATGTGGTAGACAAAGCAGGATGTTTCTCTGGTAGCCTAATATGCGTGTAAATATTGGAACCATTTTCATCGACGAAGCAAAGTATTTTACCACTTTTTTCTTTTGCTTTCCCCTATATTTTCTAAATTTTAGTTTAGGTTATAGTATACTTTTAACGTTTGAAGATTTATAACGTTTTTCCCATTACAAGTCATACATTTATCGACTAATTTGTAGAAAATTTGTCTATCGCCTGAGAAATGGGTTGTACTATTTTGCGAACTACTTAGAGTAGAACATGAGTTATCTGAGAAAGTATACTATAATCTTTTTTCAAACCGTCCATTATTGTATTATTCAATTCATTTGTACTGTTAATGCTTTCATTCAGATAATCATAATCTACACCATCATACTGTAAAGGGGAATAGGACCTCATGGTTTGTACTGGAGAATCCAACTGTAAACAAAAAAAATTATAAGCGAAGGAGTTTAGCTAACTGTATCCATATTGTGAGGAAGAGAATTCAAGGATGTATTATTTTCTTTGGGAGGACGTCCTCCTATATTTTTCCTGTTAATGGGTCTCTTCCTATATTGCGTTTGTTTTGCTGTAAGAAAAAAATACCTTTTAGGTTGATACCCGTACTTTCTAGGAACACCCGACTTTCCTTTGTAATAATTCTTTCTCTTTTTCTTATTGGGACTTAAATTTATCATTCCATCTAGAGAATCGTCCGAATTAGCCCTAAAGAGGGCTGTTGGGGGGTGGCGAACGCCTAGAGTTTGATAGAGGTGATCATTTTGACTAGATGTCATTGCTGCAGACCAGTGTATTATCTTAATCTGATTTTTTTCTTATATTTTCGCTTCACGTTAATTTTGAAATTTGAATTTACCGCCAATTCCGCGCCATCGCGCCAGGACCATTTCCCGTTCCCCCGACCTTTAATGTGCCGACCTCGGCGGGCAGTGTCTTTAAATAAGTTGGGTTCCCGCAGCGACAGCGTGCACAGTCCTTGAAACTGTCCGCCGCGGCGAATTGTGCAATTGAAAATGCGCCGTATTCTTGCCCCATTGCAACAAAAGAGACCTTTATTTGTCGTCTTTTTTCTTGACAGCCTATACATAAATTTATACACTTTTTGTTATATTGTTATTTTATTATTTAAATTTACATAAGTAAGTTTTTTTTCTCATTTGTACTCTATATCTATAAAATGACAAAATACTTTGTTTTTCTGTCTACATATCGTGTACCGTATACTATGTTATTTTCAGATGAACAATCTTCGATTCAACGTTAATAACAGACCAAGCCAGTTAGTAAAACAAGCAGAAAAAAATTGGACTCGGCTAGAAGGGCAATATAAAGAAACCATAGAAGAGCTCAAGAAACAGGTTAAAACTTCACAATACGCCATCATACATTTGGAGCAGAAGCTCACAGCTGCAAAGGTTGTTCTTTATTTTATTTATTTATTTATTATTTTAGGTGCGTGGAGCTGCTAGAATAGAGGAATATCAGGAAAAAATAGCTGACTTGGAGAAGGACCGAGACGATTGGAAAAGAATGGCAGAAAAGGGATTATTAGTAATGAAGAGGATGAATGCAGCAAATGTCAGTTTATTTATGTTTACTTGATGGAATTTTTAGACGAGTCAAATTGCCAAGATAAAGGAATACAAAGAGAAAATAGCTGAATTGAAGAAGGACGGAGACAAATTGGAACAGGTAGCGGAAAAAGCACTGCAAATAGCGGTCGGTCTTCTTTTAATTTTTTTTTAAATTCATCTTATTTTAGAAAGATGGGAAGGAGAAGAACCAGGAGCTTCAAATGCAACTGTTAATGAAGGAGAATAAAATGAACATGTTGACAGCGCAGTGGAAAAGAAATCGGATTTTCGAAGAAATTAGTAATCATTGCATGACCGAGCGTCTCCAATCATCAGAAGAACAAATAAAAGCCATAACCAGTCATCTTGAATCCACGGATAGGATCAATGCCGAGTTGCAGACTAAACAAGACCAGTTGAAAGAAGAACTCACCATGCTGCAGAATCAAGAAACCTTGATCGAGTGTAAAATCTGCTATGATGCTCCAGTACAAGTCGTTTTTTCTTGTGGGCACACGGCGTGCAATAAGTGTTCCAGCAGTCTTCAAGAGTGTCACCTCTGCCGGAAGAAAATCGAACGAAATCTCATGAAGATCTATTTTACATAAATTATATTTTGTATTTGTTTTGTTGATGTATATGAATTTATCCACGACTGTTTTCTTTTGCATTTTTTTTTGTTTATATTAGGTTGCCTTCCTTGATTTCTACGTCTACTTGACTTTGTATTTACTATTTCGTGTCATACCGCATGTGTGATTTTCAGATGTTAAATTTTCTACCCCAGGGCGATACGCCGTCAACAGAATCCCAGAGCCAAAATATAGAAGAGGAGCTGGCAGCTGCAAAGGTTGTTTTTTTAATCATCTGTTTATTAGTAATAATGTTCCAGGAAAATGAACTCACTCAAAATAATAAAATAGAAGTTCTTGAAGCTGAAAAGGTCATAATGAAAAAGTTGAACAGCAATATGGCGAAAAAAATCAAAGATTATGAAGAAGAAATCAAAATGATTGGAGCTTTGTTGGCAGAAGAAGGAACAGAAAAGAAGAAAGAACACGAACAAATGAAAAAGAAAATAGCCGATTTGGAGAAGGAACTAAACAATTGGAAAAGGATGGTAGTAGAAGCTACTCAATATGTAACTGTAAGTTTTATCAGTTTGTATTCTTTTTTTAGTTCTTTTTCTCATACGATTGTTTTATTTTCAGGATGCAGAATTGAAAGTTGATGATCTTCAGCAGCAGCTCGCCGCCAGAGATGAGAAAATGGAAATGCAAGCTATGAAATGGGAAAACATATTGGAAGATGAAAAAAGAAATAATCGAAATTTGACCGAGCGTCTTCAATCTACGGAGAGGATCAATGCCGAGTTGCTGATGAAACAATGCGACTTGAAAGCGGACCTTTATCTTCTGAGCAAAGAAGACGCTCTGGCCACTTGCAAGATTTGCTTCGACCGGCCTGTTGAGAATGTATTCAAGTGTGGACACGCTGCATGCAATGAATGTACCCGAAATCTTCAAGAATGTCACATTTGCCGAAAAAGCTTTGCAGGATATAAGGTTAGAAAGATCTTCTTTTAAATTATTGTTAATTATCTTCAATCTATAAATTCGTATAAAAATGTATATAAGCATTTCTGTCTGTCTTTCAAACAACTAGAAAACATTCATCGACTTTCTTAAATTTATTCCATCTGTGTGTCATCTATTCATCTGTGGCTAGTTATTTTGATTGCTGGTGGTGGCGGTAGATCGACGTTTCGCTTTCTTATACTGGCCAATACCATTCCATAAATTAATCCAACTGTATTTAAATATATCAGTCGAAATTTAAATGGCAAATAATAGAAATTAACATAATTTGTAATTGGCCAAACAAATATATCCACTGAGAAATATTCCCAAAATTTTAATTTCCATTCATGGATTGCACGGCAGTGGCCTTTGCCTTCGAATAGAGCGGCAGCTGGAAATTAATAATTATTGAATGATGCTGGTAGAGGCCAATTATTGTAAATAATAATTCTAACCAATGACAATCAAAGCCGTCGTAAATGGATTTGTGCACATGTCCAAGAAGAGCTTTTTCAGCACAATTTGACGTCGTGTACCGGTAAAATTAATCCTTTCCAATGTTCGATAAAAGAAATAAGTTGTCGGTGTACTGGCAATTCCTGCGCCGGCAAAGGCTAAACTCTGCTTGGCTTCCCATCCATTCTTCTTTAAATGGCCCGATATAACTTGTTCTAAAAGGTCACCAACTCCAAAAATTAGACCCGCTGAGAGCATATTTGTTGCCAATAGATTTCGAGCCAATAATAACTTAATTTTCTGGGTTTTTGACGATGAAAATGGACAGGAGACGGACCTTGACCCTTTTTGGGAAATGTCGCATTACAACCGAGCAAAGAAGACCACCAATTGGAAGGCGACCACAAATATGAAATGACTTGTGGCTGGCGAATTAAATTTCGACCCATTCTTACAGAAAAGATTCTGTTTAATCTCATAACAAGTTTAACTGGATTAAATTAGAGTGCCTATAAACATTTTATAACAAAACTTAACAACGTAACAAAAAGGAAATAAAAACAAATTACGTAAAATTTCTTGGAAAATTGATATTTTATAGCGTTTTATTAATTTGTTTGTTGTACAAAAACATGAATAAAGAATATTTTATGTTAGGAAGATCTTCTTGACGTCTTGCCCGATCCAATTTCGGCAGATGTGACACTCTTTCAACCGGCCGAAGCACTCATTACAGGAAGCATGTCCACAAATAAAGACGGTCTCGACGGGGTTGTCTAAGCAGATCTTGCAATTGACCAGTGCATTTTGTTCCTCTAGCATCGTAAGATCTTCTTGCAGCTGGTCCCGTTTCTTTCGTAGATATTCATTGATTACATTCATATTTTCAAGCCCCTTCTTCAACTGTTCCATATTATCTTTTGCAGTTTCCAATTGATTTTCCCACTTGACCATTTGGGCTTTCATTTCTGCATCTTGTTTTGATAATTTCAGCTTTTGTTTGTCATTTTCTAATGCCAATTCCTGAAAAATAATTTTATAACAATTCAAACATAAAATCCAACCTCAATCTGATTCAGAAGTAATTTCAATGTCTCTTGGCTATTAGCAGCGCTCTTTTCCTTCTCCTTCCATTCTTCTTTTTCATATTGTAGAATTTTCGTTTCCTTGACAATGGCCTTATTCATTTCTAATAATTTTTCCGCCAACATCTTCCATGTGTCTCGTTCCTTTTCCAATTCGGCCATTTGTTTTTTATTGTCTTCGTCTCTTTTAGCTGTTTTACTCTCCTAAAAATAAATGAATGAGTAAAATTAATAAATTAACCTTCACATCAGCCAGTTTCTCCTCCAAATATTTGATAGCATACTGTGAAGTTTGATCTCTCCTTTCGAGTTCTTCGATCTTTTTTTTATATTGCGCTTCTAATTGAGTCCAATTTTCTTCTGTTGCTTCTGATGGCTTGTTATCTGAGAGATTCATTATCTGAAAATAGCACATAAAATAGAAAACAGTACAGAAAAAATACAAGTATTATGGAAAAACAAGGAGATAATCGAAATAAATGAAGAAAACAGAAGAAAACGCAATAAATTTTGGGATTGCAAATTTCGCTGCGTAGAATCGCGAAACGTTGCATGCTCAATCAATTGAGATTATCGAATGATTTTTGCTCTTTTTGTTTTTCTTTTCTATATATGACACGTAAAATCTCCGTCTGCTGACAATGAGATTGTATCGGGCTCCCAAAGTCGATCAGATCAAGAGTTGTGTCGCACAATCTGTGTGACATAGGTTCGATTCGCAGGCAAGTCTCGAGTCTCCAAAGGTAAAAAATCAAATAAAATACAGGAAAGGCTATGAGAAATTTATGAGAAAAATATTTTCCTGACTAATTGCAATTGTCCAATGTTTCTTCTGCAAATGTGACAGAGGACTTTATTCCATTCCCATCCAGCTGCTATGTAGATATTTTCGTAGCATTCATCACAAACGGCGTGTCCACAAGGAAAGACATTTTGGACCGGACGTTCGAAGCAGATTTTACAGCTGGCCACGGTTTCCTGGCTCTGCAACATGGTGATTTCCTCTTTCAACTGGGCATTGGCTCTATCCGACGATTGGAGACGCTCGGCCAGCCATTGGTTGTTGTCCGTCTCATATCCATATTTTCTTTTCCATAAAGCCAACTGACCGCTCAGTTGGAATCCCAATGAATACACTTGTCGTCGAAGAGACTCGTTCTGATTCTTCAATACTCCTTGATCCATTTAAAAATGGAATAAAAATTTAAAAAAAATGAATATTTCTCTTACCTCCATTTTCTCTAATGTCGATTTCAATGTACCTCGTTGCCTGGCAGCATCGGTTTGCATATCCATCCAACCGCCCATCTCATCCAGTAGACACTTTCTTTCCTGGGCAAAGGCCGCATTCTTCTCCTGAGCTTCTTCTGCCATCTTTTTCCAGTCGTCTCGTTCCTTTTCCAGCTCAACCATTTTCTTCTTCATGTTTTCTCGTTCTTTCATGAAATCAGTCGATTCCTTCGCTTCTTCCTTCCGTTTTTCTTCTTCCGCCATCTTTTTCCAATTGTCTCGATCCTTCTCCAAATCGGCCAACTTTTCTTGATATTCCTTGCTTATGTACTGGAGAATTCCATTTTGTGTTTTGATTGTTTCCTTGTATTTTTCCTCCAGTTGGGTCCAATTTTCTTCTGATCTAGGCGGCTTGTCACCAGCAGCAGTCCAATTGGGTGGAAGACTGTCCATCGGGAATGTATGCGGTAGAATGAAATGAAACCTTTGGATATCGCCGCTGTTGACAAAAATTTGTAGAATTGGTTTTGACTGTCATCTTGCCACACTTTGCCTGTCGAAAGCGGTCGAAATCAACAGAAAATCACCGAATTTGGAAATAGATGAGGAAATATCCTTGAGATTTCAAAAATGACGAAGAATTGAGGGGAAAAAACGAAAGGAATAACTGAATATTTATTAGAACTAAAATAAAAGAAGACACAGTAATTTAGGTGAAGTAGATCTTCCTGACATCTTGTTCAATTCCCTTCCTGCATATGTGACAAATCTCAAGACGATCAGAACATTCATTGTGTAAAGGGCTCGAGGTCTCGACGCCCTCGAAATAGGAATTTCCCCTGAATCAGCCCGAGATGAATATTGTGGCGCCTGACGCAGGTGCCTGTGAACAAATCAAGGGCCAGAGGCCAACGAGAGATGCTGGCGCTCAAGGAGCGCCAGATAATAAATAGGGTTCAGGACAAATGTGTCAGCCCCTCAGAACTCCTTAAAAGCCGTTCCATCGACAGCTCATGGACGTCCCCTACACCAGTATTCTGATCTCATGCTTTATTCTGTCCTATAGTTATAATAAACCTTTGCTACTTTTACTGGTAGCAGCGCTCGTTCGATCTCCCGCCGCTTCCCTATTTTGCTTCTATGCGCGCATTAGTTTTGTTTCCGTCGCGACGGTCCCCACGGGGATTTACCTTTCAAACATCTCGAGATGCCAGGTTTGGCCTGGTAAGAGGGTGGAGTGTAGCTCCCCTCAGGAGTGCGTGGCAGCAGGCCCTCTCCTCAGCTATTCGCGAAATTTCCAAAAAGAGGGTGGAGTGCGACTCCCCTCCGGAGAGCGGGGCTATAGGCTCTCTCCGCAGTTTTTGAGTACTCACAAGGGAATGCTTTTTCCTTAGGGTGAGCTTTCGGCTCGAGACCTATACCATTTGAAAGAGCATCAAAAATAACCTCAGAAACCGTTTTCCCTATCTGCTTAAAGTATGACGGTGACGCACCAGAGCGCCGAGAAAATTTGCTCTTCCACCCAGCTAATAGTCAACCGAGGAAGCGGAATCTAAAAATGTGTAGTGATAGCTCAGCGGATAGTCGCTCTGACTATGAATCTTTTGACTTTTTTTCTGACTCGGGTTCGAATCCCATGCATATCAAATCATTTTTCTATTTTTTTGTGGAATGCGATGGACAGCGTTAATCGCTATTAGATCACGTCTATCCCTGCGCGTATTACTACAATCAAACTACAGATTTGAACAAAATGTTCCCACTGCATGATTATCCTGGCATTGCCGAAAAAATGTAGAACCCCTGTGAAGATCAGCACAGAGCAGCGATCTGCGTGAAAAAAGAAAGGAAAAAAAATAGAAAAATGATTTGATATGCGTGGGATTCGAACCCTAGTCAGAAAAAAAGTCAAAAGATTCATAGTCAGAGCGACTATCCGCTGAGCTATCACTACACATTTTTAGATTCCGCTTCCTCGGTTGACTATTAGCTGGGTGGAAGAGCAAATTTTCTCGGCGCTCTGGTGCGTCACCGTCATACTTTAAGCAGATAGGGAAAACGGTTTCTGAGGTTATTTTTGATGCTCTTTCAAATGGTATAGGTCTCGAGCCGAAAGCTCACCCTAAGGAAAAAGCATTCCCTTGTCAGCATGCTAAAAAAAAGGGTGGAGCGCAACTCCCCTCAGGAGAGAGTGGCAGAGGCCCTCTCCTAAGTTACGCGCGAAGTCTAAAAGAGGGTAGACTCCCCTCCAGAGAAGCAGAAGGCTCTCTCAGCGCTGTTCGCCGGCGATTTCAGAAGCTGCCAAGAGATAGGACCAGGTCCAGTTATTCCCATGAGTGTGATGGCAGCCAGTCAGCCTCGATGCAGGAGTAAAGCAGCATCGAGAGAAGAAGTTCCCATGCAGAAGGAAAGAAACTTGGAGAGAAGAGTCCACCTACCGAGGTGGACATAAGGTAAGTTGAACTCGGATCCTACGAGATCTTCCTCTGCAAACTATCGATAAAAGTCTTTCGAGACTTCCGGATCCCAAGGGGTCTTCACCCCCAACCTATATTTCCGGTCTTTCGAGACTTTGGGATCCTAAGGGATCTTCCTCCACAAACTCTACGAACGCTAGTCTTTCAAGACAGCTACCAGATCCCACGGGGTCTTCCTCTCAAAACTCTATTAACGACTCCCTCAGTCAGCAAGGATGTATCCCTGCTTGGATTAGTAACTGGTAAGTCACTACCAGCTAGAGGAACCTCGAAAAGACAGCTCCAGAGCAATTCATCCCTTCTAGTCAGCCTCCTAATCAGAAACGACTCACAATGGGCAGAACTCACACAGGACGAAAGGGATGGACGAGAAAGAATAAAAGAAATAACAATTGGTCTCGATTTACGAGAACACGTGCAGAACTCCTCAGATCCTCTCGTAAAAATACCCCGCTAAGACAAAAATGTATCAGGATCATAAGAAACCCGAGACAAGCACAAATCGGCAAACCACATATGGTCGTTGATCACATTATACGAATCCAGCGCGCCTAGCAGAAATTGTAGCATTTTTTTGAATCATTTAGCAGCATTTCCTCGAAAAACAGCGCGCGACGGTCACCGCCTCCAAGCAATGTTTATGCCTACTACGAATTGATCTCCTCGAACGACAAGAAACGTGAGGAATCCCAAAAAAAAAAAGAGAAAGAATTGTTCGAGCAGTCCCTAAGAGACCACCCGCATAAAAGAAGACACTCAGGAAACGATCTAAATCTCGCAATCAGCCACGGCTACAGTAGCCCTCCCAAGGAGCGACATACTCAGCAAAGCACTAGACTGACCCCGGTATAGCACAAAAAAAACTCGTGGGCACCTCCGCATCACGGTCGCAAGCAATTCGGCCGCCTATTCCCTGCGAATATACCTCATAGCCAAAATGCGCCACCTCCTAGGGCCAACGGCCGGCTATAGTCGCACTGTACCCCGTCAAATAAAAAGGGGCGGTCTCCTGGGAGGACAGCATATTTAAGAGAAGAAGCTGTCCTCGGACCAGCCGGCATCGGCATACTGGAGATTACGGTCTCTTCCTATCCAACCTTTTTTTAAATGCTTCCGAGAGCCTGAATGAAATTTGGTGCTTTACGTAGCTCGGAAACCACGGTTTCCTCCTCTCCAAGCTCTACCTGTAACACCATTCAGGAGCAAGACCCGGATAAGCCACGCCAGGAGCCAGCAATGCACTCGGATCACGGAAGTCAAGCTACTCAAGGTATCCCATCTGTATGATAATAAAATTTAAGAGACACTAGACGCCTCTCACAAGTTAAAACCTGCCTCCGAAGCCGAGCCAAAAGCCAGAATTCTGCAAGAGGAAACGATGACGAAGACGCACCCCGACATCAACAAATTCGGCGATCGCATCAACATTAAAAGAAAGCAGCACCATGTGAGTCCGCGATACCACGGCCCCGCGTACGCATCTTGAAAACAAGGGACAGCACCAAACAAGGGCCCCGACCCGCCCATATCGCGTACACCGTAGAAAAAGCCACGCACTTCATTCTTTTAAGTCACCGAGCACATGCACTAGAATTAGAGCCGAATAAGCCAAAGACATCTAGGAAAAACACCAGTTCGCATATTTCGCGTAGCCAAGATTCCCCAAATTAGGTCCCAAATTAGGTCAAAAAAAAACTTTGGACAATTATCAGCATAAGAAACCTCCCTTAGTCGACCAAAGCGCATCGTTGCGCACCGTCCAGCAAGCAAAAAAAAAAAAAAACATTCTGGGTCGCATATCCCCGTACGTTTCGCCTCGGAACCGCCAAACTAGCTAGACCGATAGGCAAAATCACAGACAGCAACACTAGATAGTGACATTCCTCTCTCGTTACCAGCCATTCCCAATTGGCTCTGCCCCAGAAACCACGGTTTCTTCCTCTCAAAACTCATCGGACCATAGTTCCTCAGGTTCACCGCAAGAAACCATGCCGCCCACAGCTAGGAAGAGGCCACACAAGCTATTATATAACGATTAGAAACAGCGGAGAAGAACACCGCAGCCGAGCCTCCGAATCGTACGGTAACAAGACTTTAATCAGCAACAGCAACCTAGGAAAGCACCAACTCGACATGGACCGCGACTATCGGAGCAAACAAGATCGTCACCACCTAGGGCGCTCGTTTTCTGCCCAGAATCCTAACTTTTTTGGTCCGGCTCTCTTGTCGAACCTTCTAAAGCCACCAAGACATTGCCTTCCTCGACACTCTCTTACTCTTTCCCGCGAATTTGCAATCCCTACGCGCACAATTACAGAATGACCCGCCGGGCAAAACCGCCGAAGATCACGATTAAACTGCGACGATCAGGACAGCCACAACCCGAGGAAGTCCCAGCTGCCCCCACAGAAGAGGTCCCGCCACCACTGCTGAACCAGCCAGGAGAATTCCCCAGCCTAGCGGAATCAGTGACGCCTGCGTCCGAAGAGACTGAGAGGAGAACCTCTCCGGCTTCTACGGAAGTCTCCCATCCAAACATAGAAATGCAACCTTCCGAGGTACTAATGCGCGTCGCAGCTAATACCGTAATTCCAGTCCGAAGGTAGCAACAGAACCGAGGAGGGAGCCGCCCCGCCCGAGAAACAGTCGAAGGGACAAGACGGTCGAGCCAGGACAGCCATTACACCACTCTTGGAGGAGATGTCCCTCGCAGCAGCCCGACAAGGAGAATCCGTGGAGACAGTACCAGTGACACCAACGAGAGCACCACGCCGTGGAGGACGACCACCTCGACGAAACAAATACGTCGCTCCCGCCCTGTCTGGCTACCGCGAACCACTATCGACTCTGGCTGAGATCTTGGAGAACGACAACAAGCTGGATCAGGAAATGCCGACGATCAGTAACCCGCCGATTAGCCGAAACTCGCTAGCTCAGAAGACGCCGAACGAACCGACACACTATCTCAGGGACACTTCGCACGAGTGGATCCGTCTTTTTGACATCCAGAGAAGACCGTGGGACCAGCTCCTCCCTGAAGACGTGGCACATGAAGTCCCGCTGGACATCTTTCCTCCCGCTCCTTTTGGTGGATATCACGAAGTGACGAAGACAACAAAATTCTTCATCACCCTCGACTGGAGTTTTGGGATCCCGGAAGATAAGGTGTCAATCATCCAGCTGGCCGGGATGGAAGAAGCCTGCTCATTCCGAGAGCGCTCGTGGATTCCGCTGAAGCAACTGCAAGACCGGACATTTGCCGCCGTCGGAGACAAGCAGATGGGACCACCACGCCAACATGTGACCTGCACACTTCCTCCTGAGGGAAACTTTCGTGGACCAACGCCGTACCGTCCAGTTCTGTACCAAATCGTCGAGATGCACGCCCAGATGAGCGCAACCCTGGAAGCCAAGGACCATTGTGTCCCTGGGTCAGAAAGAGGAGATCTTCGTCAAATCAGGCTCACACAACACGCCTTGAACGTCCTATCGGCTGAGCATGGATGGAAACACGGAGACATCTCAGTCAAGGACTTCATTTGGGTATACGACGTCGAACCCGAGGCACCTTTCCGAACGGACTGGTCACTTGAAGGCTTCGAGAAGGCAAAAGCATCCATTGCCCACAAGGATAACAGAAGACTCTATTGGCGGGCTACTCATGTCGCCTTCATTACGCCCTACGCCGAACAGGCCAGACGCTGGGGAACAGTAGTAACCGTGAAACGATACGTCGATCCAACAACCAAGCGCCGAACAACGAAGAAGCTGTCCGCCGTGTTCGAAGGAGATGCCGATCCTGTTGATCTACTGCCAGACCTGTTCGAGCACAAAGAAGACTGGAAAGAAGTTGAGCCGCTGATGCTCCTGGACGCTACAACACGAGAAAACGTGACCACTGCGTGCTTCTTCTCTGAAAGACCCGCTTCAAGAGACGCCCAGGCAGAGCTGGCCAAGAAGATCCAGGGAGTGGTCCCCTATCACGAGACCGCTGGACGTCTCCCGCTGTCTGTACGACTGATTCGCGAAGGACACCTCCTGTTGAAGCAAATCGAGGACTTCAAGAGCATCTTCTCCTTCTTCCGTCACTATCCGCAGTTGGGAGCCCGATTGTTGGCCCGGATGTTCAACCTAGGAGCCACAGCTTTGGTCGGGGAAGCACGAGCAAGAGAAGACATCGCTCCTCACCAAGTCCTGCCGGAAGACGCTCAATTCGACTGGCACCCGACTCCGTCGATGGTCACCCTGAAGCTGAGGAACAGACAAGGAGAACTGGGATGGTCCGCCGGACGTGGATTCAAGATCTGGATCGGTGGACGAATGGTAGTCGGCCGAATCACCGAGTCGACATGGGTCGAAGAGACAGACGCCCAACAGAAGAAGAAGGGCTACCTCGTTGTCACAGGCCGATTCTCCCACGCAGCAAGCGTCGATCTCAGGACAACCTACCAGATGATGGCACGAGAAGAGCAGCAGCGAATCCTGGTTCAGCTGATGAAGATGTCAAGCCAAGCTGATCCAGCCTTCCAATTGCTGGCCCGCCAGAAGCTTTTCCGCAGTCTATCAGCCAAGCCAAGACTCGTAACGAACCTTCGGGACATCTACGCCACGCAAGGAGAACAACCGCCGCCTCGTGTCTCAACTCAGCAGAAGTTCGCCGTCCAGAAGACCGATGGCTCCTCTCTGACACTAATCGACGAGCAAAATCAAGCCGTGCAGCTCATGACGTCAGAAGCCCCAGTGGTCGCGATACAGGCACCGTTTGGAGCTGGAAAAACTACGCTGGCAGCCTACGCCGTACGACGCCTCATTTTGAAGGGCAAGAAAGTCGTCATCGTGGCACCCACGAACAGCGCAGCAGCTAAAATCGCCGAGGCAATCTTGTCGATCAGCATGGCCGGAAAACAAGCAAGAGTTCTTCGCTACGTGAGTGACGCCCACCTAGAAAGCAGCTCCGCCGTCCAGACATCAGCAGACATTCCCGCTCTTCTGGCCCAGCTGCCGAAATTGCCCTACGTCGCGAACAAAATGGACGCCAACGAGATGAAGGACTGGCAAACTTTCCAGCGACACCGAGAGAGACTGGCTACTCCACGAGAAGACCGAGCCTCGCTGACGGAACAACAGATCCAGGAACTTGTCATTGCCGAAGATCACGTGGGGGATCTCGCCGCCCAGATGACGCAGATTCTGATGCGACACCACGAAACCAACGTGCTCGTCGGGACCACCTCCGCCATGCTCAACACATCCGCAACAAACGGCGTGTTTCGAGCCGTACCGAAGAGCTTCCACTACCTTGTGGCGGACGAGTCTTCACAAATTGCTGAATGCGTGATGGCCGCTCTTCTCGACAGGTTCCACCGGCTGAACTTCCGCTTCATCGGCGACAATACACAGCTACAACCGCATATCGAGGTCGACGAACAATCGTTCCCGGCCTCGTTGGGAGCCAGAGGCGCACTTCAAGTCCTTCTCAACTCAGCAGTGCCCCGAGTGATCCTACGCTACTCGTTCCGCTGCCATCCAGGCTTCACCCAAGAAATCGGAGGGATGTACTACGAAGGACAACTAGTTGCTGGCACTTCCGCAGAAGCACGCCGTCGGCTCCTGGACCTCCTCCATCACGAGCCAGCGACGACACCGCTGTTCACAATTCCGAGCATAGGAGAAGCACAGAATATTCCGGTATCAAATCACAGTTCGAGGACGAACTTAAAGTACGGGGTAAGGTGTAAAGGGCTCGAGGTCTCGACGCCCTCGAAATAGGAATTTCCCCTGAATCAGCCCGAGATGAATATTGTGGCGCCTGACGCAGGTGCCTGTGAACAAATCAAGGGCCAGAGGCCAACGAGAGATGCTGGCGCTCAAGGAGCGCCAGATAATAAATAGGGTTCAGGACAAATGTGTCAGCCCCTCAGAACTCCTTAAAAGCCGTTCCATCGACAGCTCATGGACGTCCCCTACACCAGTATTCTGATCTCATGCTTTATTCTGTCCTATAGTTATAATAAACCTTTGCTACTTTTACTATTGCAGGCAGCGTGTCCACAAGAAAAAACGGTCTGGACAGGACGATCCATGCAAATTTTACAGCTGGCCAGGGTTTCTTGTCTCTGTAACACAGCGATTTCCTCTTTCAACTGGGCATTGGTTCTATCCGACGATTGGAGACACTCGGCCAGGCGTTGGCTGTTATTTTTGTCATAATTAAGTTTTCTTTTAAAGTTGTTAAACTGATGCCCCATTGCTCTCAATTGTTGCCGAAGCTCCTCATTTTTATCCTCTAATGCTTCCTGATCGATCTCAAATGAAAATAACAGCTCGAAAAAGAATGACCTCACCTCCAATTCACATAACATCACTTCCAATGTATCTCGTTGTTTGGTAGCCGTTGCTTCTTTCGCGGTCAAATCCCCCTTCTGATCCAATAAATTGTTTCTTTGCTGGGCGAGGGCAGCATTCATCTTCTGTACTTCTTCTGCCAATTTTTTCCAATTATCTCGTTCCTTCTCCAAGTCGGCCATCTTCTTTTGTGTTTGTTCTTCCGTCAAAACTGCCGCGATACCCTTGATTTTTTCTTCATATTTCGTCATTTTTGCCTTCAAACTGTTGATCAATTTTTCCATGATGACATTTTCTGCCTCAAGAACTTCAATTCTTTGAGCGCTTTCTTTTTTCTAAAATCTGGTTATTGAAGAACAGAAAGAAACGACCTCGGAAGCAGCCAGCTTTTCCTCCAAGTTTTTGTTTTTCGCCTTGAGCTCCTTGACCGTTTCCTTGTATTTTTCCTCCAGGCGAATCCAATTTTCTATTGATCCAGTCGGCGTGTCATTAGCGGTAGTCCAATTGGGTGGAAGATTGTCCATCGGGGAGAAACGCAGCTGAATGAAAGAATTTTCTGTAGCGAGAAACACGTTGAATTTCGAGTTGACAAGAACCAGTAGAAAATTCGTTTTTGACTAGACTGATATCTTGTTTTTGGTCATCGACCCAGGAAGTACAAACTGACACTCGAAACCAGTAAGATTTTTCCCATTTTCCCAGGCAATCAGAAAAACATCAACTAACAATCGAAATCTTTATTTTCGAGAACAATACAAGAATCGACAATCTAAGTGAAGTAGATCTTTTGAGGGTTTTGTTCGATTCCCTTCGGGCAGATGTGACATTCCGTCACCTTTTTTGATTCCAATTCAACCATTTCCATCGTCAAAATCCGCTCATAGCAGATGTCACAAGCAGCGTGTCCACAAGAAAATACATTTTGGACCGGGCGTTCCAAGCAGATTTTACAGTCGGCCAGGGTTTCTTGTCCCTTTAATATGGCCAGTTGTTGTTTCAGTTGGTTGTTCTCTTCTACAATTTTGACAATGGCTTTGGTTGATTCTCTGACGGCGTTGGACAGGAGCTTAGTGAGGGTTTCTCCATATCCATCCAATTTACTTCTCCATTTCTCCGTCCGTTCTTTCAACCTTCTTGCTGGAGTCCATAGCCGCTTCAAGAGGTCGTCATTTTCGTCTTCTAGCTGCTTTTTTTCTGTTTTGAGCTCTTTGACCTGTTTCTAAATATAATTTGTGAGTTCAATTTATCAAAAGACTAACCTCCTTTTCATTCAATAGCTTTCTCATGGCCTCTTGTCGACGAGTAGCATACTTCTCATTTTTGTATAACAAATCAAACGCAGCTTTTTTTGACAATTTCATTTTCTCAATCAATTCTTCATTCTTCTGTTTTTCCTCTTCTGCCATCTTCTTCCAATTGTCCCGCTCCTTCTCCAAGTCAGCCGCCTGATTTTTCTTGAGAACTTCGCTCTCCTAAAAACTAATGAACAAATAAAAAATGAGCGTACCTCCGAAGCAGCCAGCTTCTCCTCCAAGTTTTTGTTGATCGCCTTGAGCTCCTTGATCATTTCCATCCAATTTTCTTCAGGCGCATCCCCGCTTGGCTTGTCAGCAACGGGTGAGAGATCTCCACCGTCCATCGGGAGAGAATCCATTCGAATGACGATTTTCTGGCGTTGAAAGTTGGAGAAAACTGGTTGAAAATCGCTTTTGACCGATATTTCTGACAATGGTCAAATTTGACAGAAAATTACCGAAATTTGTGGAAATTTATACGAAAACTGGAAAATTCCATGGTCCAAAACTCTCAAATCCAAAGAATTTCCCCCAAACAAAAAAAAACCAAGTAACAGACTAAATATTTATTTTTGAGAATAAAACAAAAATATACAATTTATGTAAGATAGATCTTTTGAGCATTTGGTTTGATTTTCTTCCGGCAGATATGGCATCTCGTCGTGGGTCTCATTACCAATCCAGCCGTGTCCATCGTCAAAATCCGCTCGTAGCAGACATCACAAGCAGCGTGTCCACAAGAAAATACATTTTGGACCGGGCGTTCAAAGCAGATTTTACAGTCGGCTTGGGCTCCTTGTTCTTTTAATACGGCCAGTTGTTGTTTCAGTTGGTTGTTCTCTTCCTCCAAGTCGGCGTTGATGTCCACTTCCAATTGAAGACGCGCTGCACAGCAACGGTGGGCATCCTCTTCAGGATCCAATCGCTGCTTCAATTCGGCAACTTCTTCCATCAGCTGGTCTTGTTTCGTCATCAGTTGGGCATTATTTTTTTCCGACAATTGGAGCAGCTTGGCCAAATATTTGCTGTTATCAGTTGCTGTTTCCAATTTTCTTTCCCAATCCTCTGTCAAATTTGTCATTTCCTCTTCATGGGATGATAATTGCTGCTGGAAATTGGCCTTTAATACTTTGTGATCCTCCTAAATTTCTTATTTTCTCCACTATGCAAAATATCTAACCTCCATCTGGTTCAGTAGCTTTCTCATTGCATCTTGTCTCCGAGTGGCGAGCTTCTCCTTCTCCACCAATTCCACCTTCTCATCCAGAATTTTGGCAATGATGACATTCGTCTGCTGAACTTCTTCTGCCATCTTTTTCCAGTCGTCTCGTTCCTTTTCCAGCTCAGCCATTTTCCTTATCATTTGTTTTCGCTCTTTCTTGAAATTATGCCATTTCTTCGATGTCTTCTCCTCTTTTTGTTTTCCCTCTTCTGCCATCGTCTTCCAATTGTCCCGTTCTTTCTCCAAATCGGCCATCTTCTCCTGATATTCCTTGACAATTTCATTCTCCTAAAAATTGCGAGATTATGCCAAAATTAAACACACTGTTGTCGTATCCATTCTCTCATTGTACTCCTGCTCTATGTATTGTAAAATTCCATTTTGTATGTTCGTTGTCTCCTTGGTTTGCTTTTCTATCCAATTTACATTTGTTCCGGGCGGCTTGCTCGGCTGGTCACCAACGGTAGTCCAGTTGGGCGGGAGACTGTTCATCAGGAGAGTATGCAATCGAATGGGGAGTTTTTGAACAGAAACACGCTGAAAGTCGACAAAAAATTGGTAGAAAATAGCTTTTGACCAATCATTCTGTCCGTAAATGGTCAAATTTGACAGAAAATTACCGGAATTTGTGGAAAAAAGAACGGGGAAGTATAAAAATCTATTGGTAACTGGTATTGTAAAATTTCTGGGCACTTTTTAATGAAGACTACGGTCTCTGTGATTTCATGGCAAAATTTCAGAGTGGTAACCATAAGAAAAAGCGGATAACCATCGTCTGAGGCGCCGAAATTGTAATCTAAAGTCGGCTGGTTCGATTTCCATCTGTGACAAAAAGCTTCCCACATTCCCCTTTTTTTAATATTTTCTGTTACAAATATGCAAAATTTTGAGGTAATATCCGATATTTTCAGAGGATTTTGCCAGTAATCTTCCCAGAAGCCCCAAAAAATTCAGAAAAAACTATTCGACAATGCGAAAACTACCGAAAACCAACTAAAATTACTCCAAAACCAGAACTGAATATTTATTTAAAAAAAGAAGAATACAATTTATGAGAAAAATATTTTCCTGACTAATTGCAATTGTCCAATGTTTCTTCGACAAATGTGACAGAGGACTTTATTCCATTCCCATCCAGCTGCTATGTAGATATTTTCGTAGCATTCATCACAGACGGCGTGTCCGCAAGGAAAGACATTTTGGACCGGACGTTCGAAGCAGATTTTACAGCTGACCGGGGATTCTTCTTTCTGCACCAGGTCAAGTTTTTCTTCGAGTTGATATTGCTTCGTCAGCAGCTGGGCATTGATCATCCCTGAGCATTCCAAATGGCCGACCATGGCTTTGATTTCCGCATTCTTGGCTGTCAATTGATGCTGGAGATCGGCCTTTTCTGCTATCAGCTTCTGATTCTCTTTGTCCACTGATTTGGAAATTTTCTATAATGTAAAATACAATTAAAATTTAAAAGAAAAAAAACGAACCTCCATTTGTTTCAGCACAGATCTCAAAGCCTCCAATTGGTTGACAGCATCTGCTTCTTTCTCCATCCAATGCGCCTTCTCATCCAGTAAATTCTTCTTTTCCTGGGCCATCTTTTTCCAATTGTCTCGATCCTTCTCCAAGTCAGCCAGTTTTTCCTGATATTCCTTGCTTATGTACTGGAGAATTCCATTTTGTGTCTTGATCGTCTCCTTGTATTTTTCCTCCAGTTGGGTCCAATTTTCTGCTGATCCAGGCGGCTTATTCGGCTTATCACCAGAGGCAGTCCAATTGAGCGGAAAATTCCTATTCATTGGGAGAAAATTGAAGTTGAATGAAAGAATTTCTGACCGAAAAACGGCAGTTGACAGAAAAACTTGTCGAAAATCGCTTTTGACCAGTCATTCTGTCGATAAATGGTCAAAATTGACAGAAAATTACCGGAATTGCTGGAAATTTACCAGAGAACTAAAAAATTGTAATGATGCTGGATACTGTAAGATCTGTTCTAATTTATAGCCAGGATTACGCGGATAGTGACAGTCAGAGGGAGCAGCGTAAGTGCCCGTTCTGCTCGCTCGGTCGTCTCGGGTTCGATTCTTTTCGGTGACAAAAAGTTTTCAATTTTGTTAAGAAAATTTTTGCGAATATTTCTGAAACAAATACGTGATACTGCAGAACAATTAACAAGAATTTGTAAGATATTTATTTATTTATAAAATGAGTCTACATATCATGCCAAAAATATTTTCTTGGCTTCTCGACCGATAGTCTTCCTGCAGATGTGACACTCCGTCCTGTACATGGGTCCTCCAAACCGTGAAATTTGACTGAAGCAAGCAGCGTGGCCACAGTTGAAGGCCCTCTGGACCGGCCGCTCGAAGCAAATCTTACAATCTGCCAGATCTTCCTGTCTCTGGAGCTCGGCCAATTCTTCTTTCAATTCGTCTTGCTTCATCAGCAGTTGGGCATTGGCTCCATTCATGTATTCAAAATGCACCCAGGGGGTTTCTGCCAATATTCTTGGAATGTAATGGCATTTCTCTTCGGTTTTTATAGGATCTTCTATCATGTAAAAGTTGGCTAAAATTATTGTGCAAATTCTGATTCCAAAAAAGCGAAGCAGCGTTCTTCTGTCTCCAAAAGCGATGCGCTGCTTCCATTGCTTGGAAATCCGCATCTTCCTCGCCAGCCTCAGGCAACCTCATTCTCTCTTGTGTTCTTCTAAGATGCATTGCTCTCTTCTTCTTTTCTGCCTTATTCCTGGAACCTTTTCTTTTCCCATGATTCTTCCTTCTTGGTTTTCTGGCCAAGCCACCACTGCCGCTCCTCCTCCTCCTCCTCCTCCTGCTCCCTTCTGTGGGCCCAAGGAGCTCTCAGAAGAATTTACAACAGGAATTGGAAATCTTTCTAATGAAACGAATAAAAAACTGGGAAAAGAAATCGCTAAAGTAAGAGCTTTTCTCCGATTTTTTTGAATTTATTTTAATATTTTCAGGAATTGGCAGAATTTGTCAATGTTTCCTATCTAGAAAGCGGAATGGATAAGAAATCCCTTCTCTATGTTATGGAAGTCGGCAGCTTTTTGGAATTACCGTATATTATGAGAGTAGATGCCATTGCCAGCTCCTTCGTTGCCAATGTCAATACAACTGATGATGACGTAAGTTTTATCCTCTGCTTTATTTTAGAAAATTTTTAGAATGTCATCCTGTTGAAGGCAAGAAGAATCGCCAATAAGCTCGAAAATTGGGCTGAGGATTTGAAACTTCTGGAATTGGAGCCGAGATCTATCCTCCATCAAGCGATGGCCACTCCTTATGCCAATGAAACAACTTGGAAGAATTATTCAGCAGATGAAATGGAACACAAAATGTTTGAAACTATTGAAAGGGTACTGTGTAAATAAGTTGTGGAATAAATTGTAATTAGTAAACAAGCTTTTGCACTGAAATTTCTTCCAAAAAATCGAAAAAAATCTCCTCTTTCCAATGTCCTTTAAATTACTAAAAATGATCCAGGTAAGCCGGATCTAAACCTCTTTCGATCAGCGACAATCTTCGTCTTCTTTTCCCAGCAGCAACCCGCGGACCGTTCTCCCCCTAATTTGCCACTCGAGACTCTCTTCTTCTCCCCCAAGGCCGTAGGCAAATAATAAGCCTGCCTTTCCTTTTTCCATGGTCTAGTTCTCCCGTGTCTCGTTACCAGTTCAATGTCGCTTCCTTTAAGAATAGCGTTAGGTGGTTCGTCTTGTCTTCTTCTTGGTGCTATTGGAATCTTGCTCTATACTGCTGCTGATTTGAGAGATTTTCATAACGAAGCCTTGCGGGAATTGGATGAGTGGAAGGTGAGATAATTTTTATAACTCAAAGTTTTTTAGTATTATGAAAAAGAAGCTTGGGGAGAGATGACTTTGATCCAGAGGGATAAGAGGAGTATGAATGAGGAAGCGAGACGGCGGGCATTTGAGAGGAGATTTCATGGGTAAGTGAAGAACTTGATTAATTCCCTTGAAAGGTGTTTTATTTCCCTTTTTATAGTGGATATAATGCAAAAAAAACCAATTTTTCGCGCCTCTTCCACCACAATATTCTCTTTTTGTTGCGGATACAACCCACGCTCAAATTCCTTGGCATTTCTTGAAGCATTTTCCATTACCTGAAAACTGTCCAGAAAATTACGAAAAAATACTCCATTTCAGTCACTACTCCGGCCTGCCTCTAAATCGATTGACCAGGATGAGTTACGGTAGTCAGTCGAGCCAATGCAGTAAATTCATTTTTTCCTTCTAGTCCCTCAAAAAATTCAGATTGCGGTGCTCAACCGTCTCATTGCCCTCCCGGACCACCTGGACCACCAGGGGATACTGGTCTCCCTGGAGAGCAAGGACTCCCAGGCGAGCCGGGACAGCGCGGAGCCAGTGGGGTTTCCCTAGTCGGAAGTTATCGACAATCCGCCCCGGGATGTATTCAATGTCCAATAGGTTTTTCCTACCGTTTTCGAATAGAAAATTGAATTTTTAGGACCACCAGGGCCCCCAGGAGTCCCCGGACTGCCAGGAGAACAAGGAGAACCAGGTCTCCCAGGGCAATCTGCCTATCCCATAGCTGCACAAGGATTGCCTGGCCCCGCAGGACCGCCAGGAGACCCAGGAAGACCAGGCAAATTTGCCCACAACGGAGGAAAAAACAAGTTTAGGAGAACCGGGCCTGCCAGGAGGACCCGGCCTTCCGGGAGAGGAAGCGGTCTGCCAGATTGGTCAGCCGGGAGAGAAAGGAGATCGCGGCCCTCCTGGAGACCCAGGATATCCAGGAGAGCCGGGCGGCTACGTTCAACCGGGACCTCCAGGGCCGCCGGGACCCATTGGACCGCCAGGAAATCCAGGAGTAAATGGAAAACCGGGACCACCGGGATACGTTCGTTTACAGAGAAATTTAAATAGAAATTGAGATTTAGCCAGGGCAACCAGGAAAACCGGGGGATGACAGTACCTACTGCCCCTGTCCGCCAACAACCAAACAATCAATGCAAGTAGAAGAAGAACGACAAAGGACAGAATATCAACGTCCTCCGCGAAGTAATTTTGCACATTTTTCTGGTATATTGATAAAATTTAGACCCGGATACATACGCCAAAACAAATGTCGTAAAGGATACGGCCGAGGAGAAGTCATCAGTATCTCGAGATGAATATCGAAGACAAGTAGTGGCTCGACTTTTATTGAAAAGAAAAATGTTGGCGTTAAAAGCTCGACAGGCTGTGCACAGACTTAAATAAACTTTTTTTTTTATAAATAATGTGCATGTCAATGTATCACATAGACTTCCAGCGCTTCCGTGGTCGAGTGGTTACCGCAGGAAATTTGGTGGGCATTTTCTTGGGAAATGACGACGATTCAGCCATCAAAGTTACGGGCACATCTGCCACACGTACAGGAGGCAACGACTTTGGGCAGAAGCGTCTCTAGATAAAATTATTGATTTTTGACATAGATCACCCTCGTCACAGAAGCGTAAAGGTTCCTTGCTTTTTTGGCCTTTTTTTGCTGTTTTTCTGACGTTTTCGCTTTCGAAGTCAATTTGTGTCCAGTTTACACGGCTGCGATAAGAAACGATGGACCTTCTTCAACTTCCCTACTCAATTCGAGAAAAGATAATCAACAAGGTTTGTCTCCATTTGCTCTTTTACCAAATGGAAATTTCCAGCTCGAATGGAAAGCCTATTTTCGAATGCAGCAAACATGTCACGCTATGGCGGATTTTATTAAAACAAATCGAAATATCCAGGTCCATATGCCTAAAGGTTATTTCCTAGGTACAAAAAACAGTACCAATGACTGCTGGATATCATGGCAGAGACATGGGACTGTACCTGTCATTTGGGAAAGCCTTTATGGAGTTCGTTTCTTCAATATTTTTCTCAATATAAGTAAGTTCACCCAGTTACTGCTAATCTACCATCTATAGAGTTTCTGCAAAGAGGTTTTGAACAGGATTTTCTGCCAGAATTCCACGACATCTTGAGAAAGTATCGTATTACATCAGAAAATGCTATGTTATTCGAAGTGCCAATTCCTGACAGATGTTACGAAGAGTTTCTGACGACATTAAAGCCTGTGATTGTTGAATTGCGCGGTTCAGACAAATGGAAATTACTTCTCAAGTCTAAAACAATGGTAATAACTATTGTCGGTTTCCAAAAAAATGAGAACAGACGCCGTAAGCTCTCTGCTTCGAAATATTTGCCCAATTTTCTGTTTATCCCGAATACCAACAATATTTTTAACCGAATCCAACGAGTTTTTAGCGACATGCATCTATTACGGCAAGGATAGAGAATATGGAGGAAATACTTCGAAATAAGCATTTTATGGAGAAGCTGGAAACATTGTCTATGAGATTTGACGAAATAAATTTGAATATGGTTAGAAATATCCTACAGGTATTGCCGATAGCCTTTCCCTACATTAATAACTTTTTTTTCAGTTCTTTCGCACAGAATGTTACCCCAATCTTCGTAGAATTTCTTTGTTGGAAAACTTTAATATACTCAAAGGCCTTCCAAGGATTGATGACATCACCAAAGGACTCCGCGATTTTAATCCAGTTCATCTCAGAGAAGAAGAACACCCAGTGGGCCACGTATTCGAATGTAAATTTGGATTTGACGGCCGTTACTGTGAGCTTGTTGTTAATAGTTGCTCTACAAGACTAAACTTTAAATGGGCTGATCCAGAGGGTCAATGACCTTTTATCCCATTTTCTATTGATGATCTTGAATACCCGGCAATTGATATAAATAAACTGTTTTGTAAAACGTGTAAGCAAAGAGTTTTGTAACAGCATGCCTGATTGGCACAGGGACAGCGCGTGTTCCAGCGACAATGTGGTTAGAGCACCGGCTGGGAAATTCAAGGGTTGCAGGTTCGTCCCCGCTGCAGATCTTTACCAACATTTCTATGGCGTAAATGCTTCGCTTGAAATGGGTTGATCATGCCCAGTCTTAACTAATAAATCGGTTCTTCATTTCCTGAGTTCAGAATAAAATCGGTGGTATAGTCCATTTCCAATCTCTGGGGAGAGAACCCTTGAAAATCAGGGACCCCGGTTTTTTGAATCAGGTTTTTATAATGGAAAAACGAAGAATTTGAATGACCGAGTCCCCTGATTTTCAATCGTCCCATCTCCCGAAATTGAAAATGGACTATACTCTCAAGAAATTTTGCAGCCTATATTCTAGTGATGATTTTGATGACTAGGATTGTGCGCATGTCAGGCCCGGGTCGAGATGTCAAAGGCCCGGCCCGGCCCCACCTTCACACATCCCTATTGTTTTATCAATTATAATTATAATTTGTCGTGCTGTCAGAACTAATCTGTTCTCTCAAATGTGTAAACATGAATTTATTGATTTTTGACACGAATCACCCTGGTCACAGAAGAAGCGTAAAGATTTTCTAGTTTTCGCTTCCAAAGACAGTTCATATCCAGTTTCTACGGTTTCAATAAGATGCTGAACATATTCCAACTTCCTCTCCCAATTCGAGAAAAAGTAACTAACAAGGTTTGCCCGCAATCTCCCTCTTTTCTGATGAAAGTTTTCAGCTTGAATGGAAAGCTTATTTCCGACTGCAACAGACATGTCACGATATGGCAGATTTTATTAAAACAAATCGAAATGTCAAAGTCCACTTGCCCGACTTTTTCTACCTACACATCGATAATGAGAATTGGTCATTCAACTGTCATACGTCATACGAGGGAGATGGTCGCAATTCCACTGGAAATCGTGTCATTTGGGAAAGTCTGTATGGAGTCCGGTTTTTCAATATTCCTCTCAGTAAATGTAGGAAAACCCGTTGGCAACCGTAAATCTCATTTCAGGGTTCCTCCAGAAAGGATTTAAAGGGACAGTCCAGATGAGAAAATACGTGCACCCAAGTGCACCCACTCGGTGATCGAAAATGTCATTACGTACACAAAAATTTTTTTTTGTTTTTCGTGTATTTCTCTGTTTTTGCTTTATTTTTTTTAAATTTTTTGTTGCTAATAACTCTTATGCATAGACGGATCCTATAAAATAAAGAAACATTAGAAATTTTACTGAAAATAACAAAAAATAAAATTCCATCAACAAGAATTTTTACGTACGCAGACATTTTCGACGCGGCGTAGGTACAGTTTGGCTCACGTACTTTTTTCACTTGGACTGTTCCTTTAAAGGGACCCTCCCACGCGCTCCATTGCGAATTTCAAGAAAAAAAAGCTGTTTGCGCGGAGCGCGCTTACTGATCGTATAAATTTTTTTTTTTAATTTTCTTCCCATTATTTGCTTTTATGTGTATTTTACTTATTTCAATAAAAATATTATTGCATTCTGTTTGTTATATATGAATTCAGTAAAATGAATAAAAGAATAAATTAGTATAGAACATTAGTTTGCACAAGTAAAGAGATAAAAGGAAATATTTTATTTACAAACGCTATCAAGTGCACTCTTTTCTCAATAGTCGTTTGTCATCTACTTCTTGTTCTGGAGACAGTAGCGGCCTCTTCTTTGTCTTCTTGAACCTAAAAAAATACATTTAGAAAATGAGATATTGTTGTATTTGTAAAATGGAGACAATGGAGGAGCTGAAGCTGCACAGATTCCCCGACGATCCCGATGAGGCTCTGATATGGGCAAATTTGTTGGTCTGGGTTGACGGCTATAACAAAAAGATGGCAGCAGGAATAAAACGAAGGAGTATTTTCATCTGTAGTAAACATTTTCCAACGTCTGCTGTCCATTCAAATTCTGAAGAGGACGCTGCGAGGAAGAGAAATAATCAACGGCCAGTAAGTTGCTTCTATAAAGAAAATGAAATAAATTCAGTTCGATCATCGTTTACGGAAGGAAAATCGTCCTGTTCTCGCTAGATTCGATTCAACGGATAGTAACGTGGATCTAAACAAAGCAGACAGCTCGACATGCTCACCTGATCCAGTCAAAATTACTGATAAATTCATCAATAGTAAAATGGAGAACGAAACGGGCCTCTGTCTCATCGATATGTCTCAGCTGAAAGAGCTTCTCAATCATCTTGGTAAAAATTCAATTATTCTGAAATACTAAATATAGGATGTCTCAAATGCGGAGACAAATCAAGCTTGAAAGAAGTATCTCGTGAATCGGCCGTCGCCGTCGTGAAGACAATTTGTTCTAAATGCAAAATAAATGAATGGTCTTCGACCAAAATGTTACGGAAAGAAAATGGAAAAGGAAAGGGAATATATACCGGAAACGTAGACATTACAAGCGGAATAGTTCTCTCATCGATAGATTACGAGGTTATCCATTCAATAATAATTATGCCGTAATTCAGCGCTTCCGGGATTTTGCGCATATAATAGATCTACATATTCCAAGTCAAACTACGCATTATAGGCAGCGTAAAAGTTTAATAGCACCTGAAATTAATATAAAATACAATCAAATGATGCTGGAAACGTATAGAGTGGTGGAAGAAAAGAATCGGGACCCTTTCACTCAAGTTAGTAACGAGTGAAAACATATAAACTGTTAGATGTGTCAACATCTAAGATTTGACAAGATAGATGACCGTCAAGACAATTGCGTCTGAAGAAGTCATTCTGTAGCTGAGTGGAAGCGCAAGTGGTCGACGCCTTCCGCTGTTTTATTATTTTATTGTGTGATTACTTGTTGCAATAAAGATAGTTGCAATTGTCAATCTACAACAAATTGGCGACGCCCGAAGCAGAACAACTCTATCGGAACAAGATGGCACCTGGAAAAAACGACAGCAACAACGGAAACGAAAAAAACGACAGAAACAATGGCAACGACGATGTAATGGCGAAGATATTGGGTTCTATTCAAGAATTGCTGCAGAATCAAGAAAACAGACTGAAATTGGTGGAAGAAAGGATGATCGCACCTACCACCGCCCCAAATACTGCTGCCAATGTAACTCGTCTAATTGGAGATTTGGAAAAAAGAATTCCCATGTTCTCGTACAAGCCTGACGCTGAAATTTCGTTCGTGGAATGGTACGAACGTTACTCCCCAATCATCCTCATCGATGGAGAAGCGCTGGATGAGAAAGCCAAAATTAGATTGCTGACGGAAAAGCTTGATGCCGAAGCCTATCAACGATTGACCAGTCACATTCTTCCCAAGACGCCATCGGAACTGACCTACGCTGAATTGGTAAAGAATTTGGAGGACATTTTCGAAGTGGCAACATCAGTGTTCACAAAGCAATATCTGTGTTGGACAGAAGAGATGGACAAGAACTCTTTCGAAGATGATCAACAGTATGGCGACAGGATAAACGAACGGTTCCACAAGGTTATGAAGGATGTCGACTTGGAAGGACTGAAAGTGCTACGATTCCTAGTAGGATTAAAAGGTCGAGAAGATCAAGAATATCTACCACTTCTTTTCTCTCATGCAGACAAGCTGAAAGGTAGTAAAGAAGGAAAGGTCACACTGCAAGAAATCATAAAGGAGCTAAAGAAACTACGAAGTTACACCAAGGATGGCCAATTGGTGGCAAAAGGACAATCCAAAACAGTACAGCAGATCAACAAATCTGGAAATACAACGACCGAAGTGACTTGTTATGCCTGTGGGAAGAAAGGACATTACAAGAGGGATTGCCGCTCCAAAAATTCTTGCTCATATTGCAAAAAGACAGGACATGTGGAAGAACAGTGCTACAAAAAGAAGAATCAGAAAGAATTTGGGCATACAGGAAGCAGGAACCAAGCTAAGCAGAAAAGAAACTCCCATGTGCGGTACATTGCAGAAGAACGTAAGATTGGCACAGAAAAAAATAAGAAGACAACCAACGAGTCTGTCAAAGCAATCAGAATTTACTCCGATGTTATTGTTAATGGAAAGTCAATTATGTTCCAAGCAGATACAGGCTCTGATGTGACTCTGGTTAATGTGGACAGTTGGAAGCTGCTTGGAAAACCGCCATTGCAACCTGCTGAAAAATCCCTCACTACGGCAAATAATTCGGAATTACACTGCAAAGGAAAATTCTCGTGTGCATTTACTATTGGTGGAGAAAGACTAGAAGGAACAGCTTACGTGGTAAATGGAAGTAACCTGCTGGGATTAGATTGGATGAGCAAATCGAAGGAAGTCCAGCAAGGATTGAATAAAATCGGCTACGCTTTGAAAGTTAACAAAGTGGAGAAAAAGAAGGAGATCAAAGACGAATTGATGGAAAAATTCGCAAACGTTTTCACACCTGGATTGGGAACCTGTACGAAAGAGAAGGCCCATCTCAAGATCAAAGCAGACGCTTCACCTACATTTTTCCCTGCCAGGAAAGTCCCCTATGCTGCATTGGAGGCTGTAGAAAAGGAACTCGACAGACTACTGGAGCTGGGAGTCATCGAGCAGACAAATTATTCACAATGGGCTGCTCCAATTGTCACCGTCGACAAAAAGGATAAAGGAACAAGAGTCTGTGCTGATTTTTCAACTGGACTAAATCGAGCTCTACAAGACAATGAATACCCATTACCATTACCAGATGATATATTTGCTAACCTAAATGGAGGAGTCGTGTTCTCACAAATAGACTTCAGTGATGCCTATTTACAAGTGGAACTGGACGACAAGGCAAAGGACTTGGTGGTTATCAATACACATAAAGGTTTATTTCGATATAACCGGATGCCATTTGGAGTCAAGACTGCCCCATCCATTTTTCAAAGTATAATGATGAAGATGTGTACAGGACTGGAAGGAGTTGCTTGCTATCTGGATGATATACTGGTAACTGGAAGGACGAAAGAAGAACATGATCGAAACCTGCTGGCAGTATTTGAAAGGATTTCGGATTATGGGTTCAAAGTAAAATTGGAGAAGTGTGCGTTTCACCAAGAACAGATAAAATTCTTGGGCTATCTGGTGGACCAGAATGGACGGAAGCCGGATCCAGCGAAGATTGCAGCTATTAAGAATATGAAAGAACCGGCAAATGTCAACCAGCTGAGGTCATTTTTGGGCATGATCTCTTATTATGGAAATTTCTTACCAAATATAAAGCAACATCGTGGAATTCTGGATAAATTGATGCAGAAGGAGAACAAGTGGACGTGGAATGACGATCATCAAACAGCGTTCCAGTCACTGATAAAGATGCTATCGTCGGATCTAAACTTAGTGCATTACAACCCCAAATTGCCATTGATTATTGCTGCCGACGCGTGTGAATACGGCATTGGAGCCGTAATATCCCATCGTCTACCAAATGGAGAAGAGAAGCCAATCCATCACATTTCGCAAGCACTGACGAATGCCGAGAAGAATTATTCCCAAATTGAGAAGGAAGCATTGGCTTTGGTGACTGCTGTGAAACGATTCCACAAGTATGTGTTTGGAAGGAAATTCGTATTGAAGACGGATCATAAACCGCTCTTGGCCATCTATGGAAATAAAAAGGGACTTCCTGCTCATAGTGTAAATCGACTGCTTCGATGGGGAATAATTTTGCTGGGATATGAATTCGAAATCGAACATGTCAAGACTGAGGATTTTGGAAACGCCGATGCGCTATCGCGACTGATGTCAAAGGTACCCTTGGAAAATGAAGACGTCGTAATTGCCCAAGTCGAAATGAGCATCAACCAAGTTTTTGAAAACGCCGTACGGAAATTACCACTGTTGGCGGAGGATATTGCCAAGGCCACAAAAGAAGATGCCGTTCTCCAAGAAATCGCACAGTTTGTCAAGAAGAAGTGGCCGCTAAAGAAAAAAGGACTGAAATCGGACATCCTGGTTTATTTCGAAAGGAAGGATGAAATTTCAATAGTCAATGGATGTATATTATTGGGAGAAAGACTGGTAATACCTACTGTACATCGGTTGAAAGTCCTGAAAACTCTTCACACAGGACACCCAGGAGTCACCAGGATGAAGCAATTGGCCAGAAATTACTGCTATTGGCCAAAAATCGATATGGACATCGAAGAATATGTGAAAAGATGTGAAAATTGTCAAAAAGCTGCGAAGATGGATCGCAAGGCACCACTGCAACCGTGGCCAACACCAGCAAGAGTGTGGGAAAGGATCCACATCGACTACGCAGGACCCGTGGAAGGATTTTATTACCTGGTGGTGGTGGATGCACTGTCAAGATGGCCGGAAGTGATAATGACAAAGAATATCTCGGCATCGACGACGGTTGAACAATTGAAAAGGATCTTTGCGAGGAATGGACTCCCGGAGGTCATTGTATCAGACAATGGGACACAGTTCTGTTCCAAGGAATTTCAAATGATGTGCAACACAAATGGAATTCGACACATTCGGACGGCCCCCTATCATCCCATGAGTAACGGCCGAGCTGAACGATTCGTGGACACACTCAAACGAGGATTGCAAAAGATAAACGGGGAGAGGTGTCGAGCTGACCAAGACACTCTCGACAGATTTTTATTGGCTTACCGATCAACTCCGTGTCCAAGTCTCAATGGAAGATCCCCAGCAGAATCGTTTATGGACAGAAGACTGAGAACAACACTGACTTTGATGATGCCAAAGGAAAATACTACAACCACTGAATCGAATCTGAAAATGAAGGAAGAATTCGACAAGAAGCATGGTGCAAAGGAGAAGTCATTCAAAGTGGGAGACACTGTGTACTATCTCCGACATGCCGGGAATAAGACGATGTGGGAAAGAGGAAAAATAGCAAGAATAATTGGAATCCGAAATTACCAAGTTGACTCTAGCCGAGGAATTGTACACTGCCATGCGAACCAACTGAGAAATCGAGTTGCTGAGGACGACAACAAGCCACAATTCAAATGGCTCAGTACTCTTATGCATACCTTTAATATTGGACCGTCAACCAATGGACCGTCAACTAATACAAATCCAAATCCTGATTCCGGTGGAAACCAAGGTCAAAACAACCTCGAAATTCTACGAAGAAGTCAACGCCGACGTCAAGCACCAATCCGATTCCAACATTCTTTTTCTAAAAAAGGGAGATGTTAGATGTGTCAACATCTAAGATTTGACAAGATAGATGACCGTCAAGACAATTGCGTCTGAAGAAGTCATTCTGTAGCTGAGTGGAAGCGCAAGTGGTCGACGCCTTCCGCTGTTTTATTATTTTATTGTGTGATTACTTGTTGCAATAAAGATAGTTGCAATTGTCAATCTACAACATAAACAAAATGTAGATATCGGAAATCGTATTGGCCGGAGACGGTCAATACGATTCCCGAGGTTACTCTGCCCATTATTGCCGATATTCGCTCTTTGACACGAAGACTAGACTATTCCTAGGATATGAAATTACACATAAAGAGGAAACTGAGAGTACGAAAACAGACAAAACTAACATGCTTCCTTCAGATATCAGCACGCGAATGGAACGTCTAGCCTGTGTTCGAGCTCTAAAAAAGTTTGAAAAAATCTCTGGCTTGAATATAGCCGAATTCGTAGTTGATTACTCCAAAAGTGTCTTGTCTAAATTGAAAGAAGAAATTCCTGAAATTTATCTAAAAACATTCCTCGACAAATGGCACATAATCAAAAACATACAGAATAATGTGAGAGAAGTAAGCGCTTTGTAAAATTTTCAATAATTTTTCCCCAGCAATTAAAAGGGAAAATCATCCAAGAATTGGTCAAATTGCACTGGCAGCCCTTCCTCACGCATATATGGATGTGCATCTCCTGGGCAAACGGTAATGGAGACGCTGCTGTGGAAATGATACAAAGTTCACTTTACCATCTGAGGGGGATCCATACATTTCCTGGAGTATACTCTTACATTAGCGAATGCTTTCATGATGAAAAAGAACATCACAAGGAGCCCCTATGCCTTATAAGAAAAGCTGATGCAATGTTTTATAAGGTATGATACGCAAAATATTCCAATATTGCTAACCTCAGCTTATTTATCAAATCGTAACAGACGAAAAAATTTTGGAAGGAATCAGGAAGTGTTCCACAGACAATACCACAACGTGCATTGAATTATTTCACTCCCTTGTTGGGCAAATTTATCTTCCCAAGAACAATTATTAGTAAGCCAATCTTTTACCCTTCAATTTTTTTACAGTGGCAAAAAAGGCATGAATATGCGGTTCCAATTAGCGGCGTTGCATCACAACAATCACCGCTTTGAAATATTAGAAGACGAATCGTATAAAGAAGCCCAAGGTGTTTCTATGCCAAAAAAACAACGGCGGTCTAATGCCCAGGGTCGCGTAACATCAGTGCGCAAACATGTGAAGCCATCTAACCTGTGGAAAATAGAACTCCTTGAGGAAATTCGGGAAAGATATCTCAAAGCGGATCAAAATATGTCAGATTTCGACGATGAAGAATGGGACGAGAACCCTAACAGATATTATGAAGAAGACATAGTAGATATAATTCGAGACCTCCATCTTGAGGAATTTGATATAGACACCTGTTAAATAAATAGTTAAATTAGACTCACTTTTATAAGATGATGATTAAAAATATTTTCTCAATAGTACTACATAAAAGCAGATTCTATAATAAAAGTTTCCTACATTCCTGAAAATAAAGGAGTTTAATAATTGCTGTGCCTAAATAACTAACCGTTTATTTATAATACGGCTGTCAAAAATGTATAAAAACCTAAAAAAAGAACAAAAACAGAAGAGAAATAAAAAAAAACTAATAAAATGAAAGCAAATTCAGCAAATAAAAAGCTCATAAACGAGCTTGCGCTCTTTTGCAAAACAAATAACACGTAAGCGCGCCCCAAAACTTGGCACACACTTGGCACACGATTGGAGCGCGTGGAAGGGTCCCTTTAAAGACAACTTTTTGCCAGATGTCTATAATCAGTTGAGAAAATACCGTATAACATCAAGAATAGCAGGCATTATGTTCGTGCCGATTCCTGAGAGATATTATGTAGAATATCTGAAGATAGTGAAACCTGAATTAATCACGTTGAGCACTGTGGACACAGATCGATGGAAATTACTTCTGAAGGCAAAAACGGTGGTAAGAACTATTTTCGATGGAAAGTCATGAGTTTTAGAAAGATGTAGCGATGATGGTAATGTTCGAAGATATGGAGGAAATACTTCAAAATAATAAATTTATGGAAAGATTCGAGAAACTGCATTTAGGTGCATGGAGCTCAAGTGATTCCCAAATCGATATGGTCAAAAATATTCTACAGGTACTCCAAACAATCTTCCCATTTTTTATATAATTTTTCAGCTTTTCCGCACCGAATCCTATCCAAATCTTCGCTCCTTTAAATATACTGGAAGAATCGATTGGTCAGGAAATGTCAGCCTGCCAACAATTAAGGAAATTATGGGGCAATTCCGAGATTTTAATCCAATTCATCTTAAAACGAATGAAAATCGAAATGGAGAAGCCTGGAGCCATGTCTTTGAATGCAGAGGACTTGACACCCGTTACTGTGAACTTTCTGTGTATGGGTCTGATGTAATGCTTCTCTGTAACTGGGTTGATATCGTCAAATGACTTTCTTTTGTTTAACAGTAATAAACTGTTTCCTCGATTTCAATTGTATTATGGATCCCTATGGCCAAAATAAAACACAGAAATATTATAATAATTCGTTTATATAACAGATTTAACAATTTGAGAAAGAACAACAGTGGACCGTAAAAGTAAATCAATACAATGAATTTCTAAAGAGAAGACACTTGCGAAAATGAACGCATACATCGCATTCGCATCCAAGATAATGAGTACGGCGCATTTCCTCAAAAATGGCAATCTTCTCTTCGTTTGAAATAGAAACTTCAGATTTTTCTGCTATTCCTCAAGCCCATTTTTATTCCGTCTCTACTTTCGTTCATAAAATCGATGGTACTCTCGAGAATTCGCGAGTTGATGGTGATACTCACGAGACAAATCCTAGTGAAATCGCCATTTTTTTAATTTACACAGACCATGCTCTAATTTTATTTCATGAAATTAGATGTTGGCTGGCTTCTTGCAGACGTATGTTGCACGCCAGACGCCGCAGTTGACATCGTTCCAGTAGCTGTTGAATTCGACGATAGCCGATCGGGAGTACTAAAAGTTGCGATTTCCAGCTTATTGACTGTCTTACCTCAACGCAATATTCGTTACCGCCAGTGTTATCCAGCTGGGAAGCAGCGAATTTTCTAAAGTCCACCGGGGATCCGTCATAATTTGCAAAATCATTCGGTCCGCTGCCAATTCTGTAGAGCCCGATCCAAGAGGTAAAATCAGTGGTGGTTGTGGAAGAACCGTTGATCAATTCTGCAACAGGAAAATTACAGTGCACCAGTGGTATTCTCACTATAAATGAAGGCATTTTCTTCCTCGCTATGGATAGACGCCAAATTCGAGTCCTGTTTCAGGCAAGCTTTCTGAGCATCAACTTGCGATATGCGATCCCATGCTCCAGTGGGATTTTGATCTACATAATAGCAAGACTTCGTAGCCTCATTGTAAATCCAGCCATTGTCACAGATAGCTAGAAACGGTGGAATTGGATCGGTTTAAAGAGAGCTGACGTTTCTTAGGTGTTGGTGTAGTTGTTGGACAAACTGGGCATGTCGGCATAGGTGGGCAAACCTTTTCAGTGGGAATTGGGCAGGCTGGACAAGTGGGAGGCGGTACTGGAGTGCTGGGTTGAATCGTTGTACTTGCTGAATTGCCTCCGGTATTCGGCGTCGACCCATTTCCTCCTTGTCCAGGATCTGGAGAAGACCCACCGCCAGTGCTTGGTGTTGTTCCTGGATTTCCTCCGTTTCCTGAAGTAGTTCCAGAAGCCGGTGTGGTTTCCCCAGCGTGGCATGGTTTGAAATCGGCCAACAGAGACAGAAGATGCTGCTTGAAGACGTCTTCCGAACTACCAGTTCCCGAGCTTCCCGGGGCTGTTTTATCGGAACATTTGCTCAGATCCGTAGTGTCACAGAGTCCTCGATCCGCGTGCCAGCTCATTCCTTGCGGACAATCGAAGTCCTGTCCCTGTCCTTGGGCGCAAATTATGAACTTCAGACAATCGGCAGGATTTGCGTAGACTCCATCAGCCTCGCATTTAAATTCTAAAAATTATAGACAATCGGAGGCAATTTAGTACCAGAGACGATTGGAGCAGAGGAAACCGCCTGGCTGAAAAGAAGACAAAGGGCCAAGTTGAGGCTGCTCACAACGGAAATCATTGTGCCCTAAAAAATTAATTATTTTTTTGTAGAAGATAGGGCAGAGAAGCGCGGATCGAGTCGGGTCTTGCCTATAAATACTGCCAGCAACTGGTAAAATATTGAATACGAAGTCAACTGGATAGAACATCAGTTTCTATTTGTGTAGCTGCTTGTTTGAAATTGGGAAATGAACATGAAGCGAATCCCGATTCCCCGAAAAAAGTTTTACAAAGAGACTGCAAACATCCTGGATTTCGGGAAACATCGATACTCCCGGACGAGATAAAGAGACGTCAATCTGCAGCGATTGTGTTTTGGTGTATTTTCAGCGTTAAGAGTCAGCCCAAAAAAAACAGAAAATCTATCATCCGAATCCATGAGTAAATCAGGAGATTATTGTCCTCCTTCGCCTTTCTCCTCTTTTTCCTGTCATCTCCTTCTATTCGCCCCTTTTTTGTACCCGCACCAACCCAAAATTCATAAAAAAGATCGGCACCAGAAAAAACTGCAAGTTTCTGGTTGCGAAATGGTCTCTATGCTCACGAAAATGTTCCACTGCAAAATGACACAAGTTTACCCAGTTGTACCAGACCCTATCTCAATTTTCTTCATTTGTTCAGGATTAATTTTTATTTGCTATGACCCCTGACATGTGCATTCTGCCGTATAAAAACCGGCTACCGGAAATAGAAGACATTCTAAAATGGCTCGTCAACTCATCCTCCTCGTCTGCCTGGTTGCTGTCGTCTCCTCCGCTGTTCTAAACTGTTACTGGGTTGTAAGTTTTTTAAAGATCTGTGCCATACTGTAAATTTTAGGGACCAAGACGTATGGGAGAGTGCGGCGCCTCCTCTTACCGTCCCATTGGCGATTCTTGCTACGCCTGTTCGCAGGCTCCATTGCCTTCAACCTGCACTCAAGTGGTAGGTTTCAGCTCCAGGTAGTTTTTTATATGAAACATTTCCAGGGTCCAGTAATGCCAAGCGGATGTCCCAGTAACGATCTCATCATCCAATACGGCCTTGGCCAATCGGTTGACCCCTTCGGTGTTGGAATCTGCACCAGATGCCCCAAGTAGAATGGACGAATAGTCAAACCTTGTTCAAATTTATGAGAGAAATAAATTTGTGATAGTTTCCAATATTACGAACTAGCGAGAACTGCGGGCCACTCCTGCAACTCGTGGATCAGCATCAGCGATAAACCTTGAGGAAAATGCAAGCTGTGGGATCCGAGAATGCGCCGTTTTGAATTTTTTTTGAATTGGACGTTTTCTAATGGAAGCTCGAAAAATTGTACCAGTTGCTGGATCTTCTAACTGGTACTATATAGAACTTATGGCGCCTACTGCATCAATGGTCATATCTGGATCCTGTCCCCGGAATCACAATGGGACTAATCAGTAGGAAAGACCTGGAATAATGGCTGCAAAAAGCAGTAAAATGAAGGCTTACAGAAGTCCAAAAATCTTATCAATATCTCTTGGGCTATGTCTTGTTTCTCATTAAAGTTCCCGAACTGTAACCTGCACAAATGAACCTGAAGTGTATGTTCTGCTCCCGTCCATCCCGATTTTTCCATTGCCTGTTTAAATATTATATCTATCTCATCAATTGTTAAAACAATTCCCTCAAAATTTTAAATCAAAGTATCAAACCGGCGTTGCTTGCAGGATCTGCAGTGCAGGTGCAGGATAAACGGCAGTAAATCGTGTGCGCATAGGATGTCCTAAATTTTCCAATTTCCAAATCCTGGACCAGAAGACCCATTTGGATCATTAAATTTGGGTGCTCCCGTTCGAAATAACTGCAGTATTAACATTAAATCATGTGCTTTCTGCAACATTTCCCGGTTGAGAAATGGAATCGATGTTCCCCAGAACGTTCGATAGAAAAATGGTGCAAGTTTACCCAGTTGCACCAGTCCCGCTCTCAATTTTTTAAAATTTGTTCAGGTTTAATTTCTATTTGCTAGTGCCCTCTGGCATGTGCATTTTGCAGTATAAAAATCTGTCACCAGAAATGAAAGGCATTTCGAAATGGCTCGCCAACTGATCCTCCTCGCATGCCTGATCGCTGTCGTCTTTTCTTCTTATAATTGCTACTTTTCTGTAAGTTTTTTAAAGAACCCATACCAAAAGTTTTTCAGGCAAAGGCAGTTGGTGGAAGATGTAAGACAAATTCCTCGTTTGGTGATTCCTGCTACACTTGCTCTGAAGGACAATTGCCGTCAACTTGCAAGGAAGTGGTAGGCTCCAGCTTCAGGCATTTTCTTATATGAAACGTTACCAGGGCCCGACAATTCAATTCAAATGTCCCAGCGAAGACCTCGTAATTAAGGATCCCTTCGGCACTGGAGTCTGTATGAGATGCCCGGCCGGTGGACGATAAGTGGCGAATAGTCAAAAAATTGTTCCTATGCAATTTATAAGAAGAATAAAATTGCAATTGCTGTCTAATTTTTTTGTGGTGAACTGAATGAATTGCTGATTTATACCAATATTCCGGTTTTTTATTGGTCCAGCTGTCAATGTGTGGCATGAAAAGGGGCAAATGGCAAGCCAGTTGTGTCCTATTTTCTATAATGAACTAACGTACCCACACAATTGGCATATCGTGAGTTCGATAGCTGACTGGATACAGAAAACTACATGGAATATTGACTGCAAACGCGGTAGAAAAAAACCTTACAAAAGCCCTAAAATCCCATTTTCTTGGGGCCCAAGACTTGGGCTACGCCTTGTTTCCCACTAAAATTCCGGAACTATATTGCAAGAATGAACCTGATGTGTCTGTTCTGTTACCATCAACCACGATTTTTTCCATTACCTGGTCAAATACCGGACTGCAGCGTCAATCTAGCTGATAAGAGGGAAGCTTGAGAACTAAAATTAAGTTCCTTCGAAAATTTTGGAACAAATTATCAGTCCGAATTGTAAAGCTGATAAAAAGGAGCCCGTTGAAGCGCATGTTTACGGAAAAAAATCTTGTAGTATAGTGAAAAAGGGTGCTTCCATAGTTCCTGCAACATTTCCTGGTTGCGAAATGGCCTCGATGTTCACGAGAATGTTCGGCAGCAAAATGGCACAAGTTTGCCCAGTTGTCCTAGCCCCACTCTCAATTTTTTAAATTTGTTCAGGATTAATTTTTATTTGTTACGACCTCTGACATGCGCATTTTGCTGTATAAAAACCCGCCACCAGAAATAGAAGGCATTTCGAAATGGCTCGCCAACTCATCCCCTTCGCCTGCCTCGTTGCTGTCGTCTTCTCTTCCTTCAATTGTTACTTTGCTGTAAGTTTTATTAAAAAAACTCCTACCAGATCTTTTTCCAGGGAAAGTCAGTTGGTGGAAAGTGCCAAACAAACTCCGCGATTGCCGGTAATTGTTATACCTGCACTGAGGGACAACTGCCGTCAACCTGCTATGAAGTGGTCGGATTTAGCCTCCGGTATTTTCCTATATCAAACGTTTCCAGGGCCCGACATTTGCATACAAATGTCCAAGCGATGACCTCGTGATTAAAGATCCCTTCGGTACTGGAGTCTGCGTCAGATGCCCCCTTGGTGGAAGATGAGGGATGAATAGCAAAACTTTGTTCCTGTGGAATTTATGATAGGAATAAATTTGTGATTGATGTCTGTATTTTTACGGTGATCCATTTAAAGCCGACTATAATAGAAACACCGATCCATTGAATCGGCTATTTTCAGGATCAAAGGAAAGAGAAATCCAGTGCCTTTTTCTATTGTTTTCCCTGTGTGCATAACGCTGTTCTTTTTTCCGTTATATTAACGCTTGAAACTCCATCGATGCCTCTTTTTCATCACTCCATGTCCTCATTTCGAATGAGGAAAAACAGTTCTAATTCACTGGTTTCTATCACTTGTCTATTCCTCATCGCAGCTATTATTTACACTTTAAAACGAGCGGCATTTTTCGCTAGCAATAAACCTTCTTCTTTTATGATAAACGTCTACCAGCGCCAGGTAAAAGAGCTTCTTTTCCATTTGATTCATAATTCAGGCCCCAGAAAGAGCCCTCTCCTTAGCAAATGTCAAAAATGTTGATAAAGACGAAGGTTACGGGATAATGTACAATGTCCTGGCTCCGGAGGCGTATTGCCCGGAACTGGTAAAAGTCGGTACTACAGAAGATGGAGGGAAATGGATGTGCGCCCCATACAGGTTTAATTTATCCAGAAAAATAGTTAGCTCTTTCTCAGGCTACCCAACAATTGTGTAATCTTCGCTCTGGGTATAAATGGAGTCATTAGTTATGAAAAAGATCTCCAGAATTATTCAAATCATCGATGTCGACTAATTTCTGTGGATTCTGTAAGTTTCCCGCCGTTTTTTCATACGAAAACGTCTGACTGCATGCTTACCATAAAAAATCCTTTTCCAGGCGAAGCAGCCTCAAAAACTTATCGATGAAATATCCCGAATAGGCGGAATTGCTGTCCAAGCAATGGTAGGCCGTGAAAATAATTTTGGGCGACAAACCATGGCCAATATCCTGGAAGAAAAAGGAGAAAAAGACGTAGAAATACTAAAAATTGACATAGAAGGAGCAGAATTTGAGGCCATGGAGGACTTTTTAGATAAATATACTCCATCACAGGTTTGGTTCAAAATGGCCAGGTAAAAATGGCTTTAGATAATGATAGAAATCCACGGTACACCAGCACAGGCTGTGGAAATGTTGCGACTCATGAGTTCCAAAGGATATCTCATATTTCATTATGAAATCAATGGGCGGAGGCATAATCTCTGTGAATATGCGTTTATCCATGAAAATAAGTTGTCATATTATGGGGCCAGCTTGTTGGCGAGGTATTTGTCCTACATTTTGTAAATTCTACGATAACTGGCACTATTCCCAACAATTATTAAAGTTAACAACTGACTGCAAAAGTTTGGCTCAATCGTTTCAATTTGCCCCCATATCCCTCGACCCAGTGACATTTCATATTTGTACAGCACCCAGAGTAAAACATGAACAATTAAATGACTTTATTTTAATAGCTGTAGAAATTCAAAGGCAACTAGTACAAATAGCAATATCGCCGGCAGACGCGCCATTCCATCAGCAACATGCTCAGCCGTCTCTTCACCATCCTGGCCATTTTGGGAACCGTCTTCATTGCCGTCAATTCCGACAGTAAGATTACCCGCTAATTACATTGAAATTCTTCAGCTGCCCCTATCGACTGTGGCATTGTAACCCCGGCGATGTGTGAGGATCCTGGATGGTATACGGCCATTGCTCACTGCTGCCCGATTCCTTGCCATATTGTCACCCCGGCCATGTGCCTTGAACCCAGATGGCAAGCCGAGATTGGACGTTGCTGTCCCAAGAAATAGAGGATACTTGAATAAATTGTTGTTATAATTTTTGCGTTAAAACACAATTTCGAATAAAAATCTTTATTCGACGATTATGGGTTTTGGCTCATACAGTTGGCTGGAAGTTTTTTCGAAATACAGCCGTCAATCATCGTCGTCTATCGGTTGGAGCTGCTGGTGACGAGTTCTTGACTCGACATCCGGCTGGTGGTGTACTCCCTCAACGGGGTTGGATTCTCCCCAGCCAGGAGTAGGAAGATATCCTGGAGAGTTGACTGTGTCAGGCAAAAGTCCGCCACTTCAATGCGTTCGCTCAGCTGAATACAGCTGGCAAAAACTGTCGACCATCGATCCATTGTCCTCTTGGGTATCTGCCATTTCAAATGGAGAGAGAAGCCGTCACTCTTGAGAATTGAACCGGGGAACCAGCGGGCCACCTCGTCAACTACTTTGGCTCTCATGTCAGCAGAAGGCAAGGCCATTGTCAGCGTGTAGAAGCTACCGTATCTAAAAAATAGCCATTTCCCACTAGAAAGGCTGCTTTTTACCTGGATTTCAATGTCTGGCTATTACCAACCGTTGCCAATCCGCCCTGCTTTAAAATTCCTATCCGACTGCACAGAGCCTCGCACTCATCCATGCTGTGAGATGTCATCAGGACCGCGGAATAATTTCTAACAGCTTCGATAACTTCCCAAATATCGCGACGAGCTTTAGGATCAATTCCGGCGGTTGCCTCGTCCATAATGATGATTCGACTCCGAGTAGGGAGGAGGGCAGCAGCTACGCTGATCCGTCGCCTCTGTCCGCCACTGCACCGATGCATTCGCTTCTTGCCATGGGCTGTCATCTTCACAATATCCAGCAAGCGATCTGTTGTCTTTTTCGGGTCGGTGTAGCCGTGGATTCGAGCCAACAGGGTCAATGCCTCGCGGCCAGTGAAATCTTTGTGAATCGCGTCAAATTGGGGACAGAAACCGAGGATCTAAAATGGTTAAAAGATTACAGAGACCAAGTATTTCGCTTTGGGACCCAGATTCCGGACCGTTTTCAAAATTCCCATGTCGTGGACGAGCCGCAGCGGGGTCATCATGTGCCTAGATTTTGGATTTTTGCCGCGATTTTGTTATCCTATCCAAAAAATAAAAATATCCACGTAATCAGAAAAAAATTACGATTTTTTCAAGCTTGCAACCATTTTCGTCCCCTGAAGTATTATTAAAAAAATTGGGCCTTACCACGTCTTTCCTACAATCAATTCCATCAATTGTAGCAGTTCCTTTGGTGGCAAACATTTGTCCAGTAATAATATTAAAAGCTGTCGTTTTGCCAGCTCCACTGACTCCGAGCAATCCAAAAATTTCCTTATTTCTTACGGACATTGTTAAATGAGCCAGGGCACAATTCTTATTGTAAACTTTACACAAGTCGACAGTTTCCATCATTAAGGGGCTGTCGGGACTGCTGCTCACAGAATCCAGCAGAGGCATTGATTCCCGTGGGATGTGACGACGAGCACAAGGAATTTTAAACAATCGCACGATGGAATAACGAATATGACGCAATTGGACGAGGAGAAAGATGAGCAGGCCAGCTGTACCCGTGACAAATAGACAGAAACAGAGCATAACTGAAAAAATAAAAAATTTACAGCGGGTAAAACTTACGGATAAGCATTTTAGCATCAAATCCAGTTAATATTCCATTACTATATTGGACAAAAATATACATCAGCTCGAAAATTGTATGGGATGGGAAGATCAGTCGAAGTCCCAAGTAGCCCAAATCCCATGAGGACATCTTGAATGGATTCCATTGATACGTGTTGATATAAATTCTGTAGCCACTAATCCAGGGAATAAGCCACTCAATTCCCATCACTGTAAAAAGTTTAATTCTGAGAAAAAAATAATTAGAAAATTACCAAGGGGCATTGAGCCAAAGAGCAGAATCCAAACGACCAAAGAGGCTTTTGAACTGGAGCTCATAAAACGAGAAAAGACAAAGACTGTCGGCATTGATGACCAGAAATAGAGGAGCAGGAGGGCAAAGAGTCTAAAAATTTTGGGTAAAAAGGCGATTGGCGCATTATTGGTTTTTAAAAATGACCAGGATTCTTCTCTATCCAACTATCTTTAAATTTTAAAAATTGAGCCAAGGAAAGAGGAAAGGGAAGGCAAAAATGGGAGAAAACTAACTTGATGGCAGTGAAAGGCGAAACAATTTCAGTAAAAGTTGCCGAAAAGACATAGACAGCCGTTTGAAAGCAGAAAAATACGAGGCTATAGACAACTTCTCCTAGCCAATAAATTGGTGGCTTAATTCCCATCAAAAGTTGCTGGTGAGCAAATTGTGACACCCTGTCTTCTATCAAAGTCACAATAAATTGAGACATAATAATGGTTATGAGAAGATAAAGCAATAGAGCCTGAATTAAGGGAAATTACCGAAAAAAAGAAGGAGGAAACCTGCTGGAACATGATTCCTGAATCTTGGGAATCGGATGGATTGAAAATATCCAGAGAGACGGTGATATTGCCGTCAGGGAGACGCAATCGACTCAGGGTGTTGATCGCTGAGGAAAATGACAGGCGATGCATTGGATTGGGCAGGAGCTGAAAGGAAAATAGTCAGTGGGCGCCTCCTGTTTTTGATCATAATTCGGCTGTACTCTGGTGAACTTCAAAAATTTTAAAACCATAAAAGAGAGGAGATTTTGTAGTTTTTGGAACTCTTGAAATTTTATAAAAAGGTCCAGGAAGCGCCGAGTTACGGCAAAAATGAGCGAATACACTCCAGCACGCCCAGATTTTAAAGGTTCCTCTTACCGTAATCTTTCTCTCCTCAAAAATCATTCCAAATTCAAAATCTTCACTACGATTAGCCCGTAAATATTGCCATAAATCTGCGCTACTATCCACCATGTGTCCTCGACTTCCAAGTAACTGGCTAAAGTTATCCGATTCCTGTGTCCACGTGTAATTCTGCATGAACATATCCTCTCCAACCGGTGTTGAAATAGAAAATGTTGTCTGTACAGGATCCGCCAGCGTGTAGAGTGCCAACCCGACGATAATCGACAAGATCGGCAATCCAATTTGAGTAACCAATTGGGACCAGAATCTCTTGGAATAGGTGAATTTCTTTATGATGACTGCTCGAAATTGACTCCAATATAATGGCCATCCATCGAGTCGATCCGCCTGGTAGAGTTCTTCGAGTGCTGCTGTCAGTTCCACTTCCCTGTTCGTTTCTTCTTTTTCCTCCGTTAGGCTACAAACACGAAGAAAGACTTGTTCCAGCGAGTTTAGGGACAGGCCAAAGCTGCTGATTTGGAGTTCATCTTGACTGGTTTCAATTCTCTCAAAAAGATCGGGAAATGTGTGCTGTTCTGCCAGGGGAATGGCAATTTCCACCTGCTTTCCGCGAACTTCTCCCAGACGAGCGCTGGCAGCGTATTCTTGTACCACGGGTTCGACAGTTTCGGCCAGTTCGCTGCCAGTTGTGCCTTCGTCCGCCACCAGGGTCAGCAGGTAGCCGGTTCCAAATCTAAACATATCAATAACAATGGCTCGAAAAATGTTGTGGTATCCGTTGACCGTTTTCGATCCTATAAAAATCCTACCGTTTCTTGAGAAACTGTGGCGACCCACTGCAAACCGTCTGCCCAGCAGCAATGATAAATATCCTATCGCCCAGTGTCTCCGCCTCGTCCATATAATGCGTCGTCAACAGGATAGTTCGATCCTTTTTCACCTCTTCTAGTAGCTTTTCCACATCTCGCCGAGACTCCGGGTCCATTCCCGCCGTCGGCTCGTCCAACAAAACCACGCGACTATTTCCAATCAAAGCCATACAGACACACAACTTTCTCTTCTGTCCTCCACTGAGATTTGAAACTTTCTCCTTTTCTGTTAATCCCAAGGCTGAGAGTAGCTTCTGTCCCTCGTCCCAATAATGTCCTTCAGCTTGTTTCAATCCATGTGCCAGCCAGAGATGATCTTTTACTGTCATCTGGTCAATTAGAGTATTCACTTGGGCACAGTAGCCGATGACACTTCGAGATGCCACAGAGCCCGCTTGATGACCACAAATTTCGACGGATCCAGATGTCGTCTCCTCCACTCCACAAATCATTGAAAATGTCGTCGTTTTCCCGGCTCCATTGTGCCCCAAGAGTACGGTGACTTGTCCTCTCAATGCGCGGATGTCCAGTCCGTTTACGGCTTTTTCTCCATTTGGATATTCCTTGTAAACATCTTGGAGGATGATATCCGCGTCACTTTCGGTAAATTCTTCTTCAGCATCGCTTAGCATTTCCACCTCGGGGATGCTTTTCTCTTCTCTTTGCATTCTCTATAATGATTTTACCATAAAAAATAAGGCTGCCTACTTTAGTAAGAAATTTAAAAAGACGTCCAAATACCCGTTTTTCAAAGATACAGGCAGTTAGAGCCATTAGAATTGAATCCGCGGCTAGAACGGCTAGCGGGCCGATGGTCATCTGCCCCGTCCATTGGGAATCCAACAATCCTGGCCACACATCGCCTCCTGAAATTAGAAACAGGTTCCTTTAAATGGAAATTCTCTACCGTAATCACTGATAGCTATCATATATTTAAAAACATAGTGAAGAGCATAAATTGGCCATAAAGATTGGGCACAGGCGAGACCAGTATGCCAATCAGGATCAGGATTAAAGAAATATGGCGTGAGGCTCATTGATATCCATCCAGATACACATACTGTAGGAATATGGTAAAATTTAAAGAAGAACTAACATTGCATGGCTGTAGCTGGAGTACTAAAGAAGGAAGCCAACATGGCCGAGAATGCCGTCGCAGTAAAAGAGAACAAAATCATTGTGACAATGGCCAAAACCCAGGGAAAATTCTGGAAATTATCGTTCTACTAGCCGATTTTAAAAATTACCGGAATATTATAAAAGACCACAGCTGTAATGCCAATAGAAAAGGCAAGAATTTCGACGAGAGTCACGACACAATGTGACAGATAGAAAGTCGTCGTGGTCAGGCCCATTACAGATAAATATGGCTTGATGGTCTGTCGCTCGAGGACAATGTTCTTGGTATTACTGACAATTATCAGAAGAAACATGGCCGGGCAGATTGCATAGAAATAGCTCTGTACCGTGTTGAGTTCAATCTTCTCGGGACGGGGCAACTCTTTCATGAAAGTCGGCAGAGAGGCGCTGCTCTTGGTCACGTACTGAAAATGCGAACATTAGTCAAAATTCATCATATTGTAAATTTAAAAAAAAACTCTTTGACGGGGGATGCACCGTGCATTCTAGGAATCAAATCCAACACATGGGCATTGCGTGTTAGGCTTTTTTTGCTCACCAGTTTTAGGACAATACCTTGGATTCACGTTTACCAGAAAAAAAACCCACGGATAACAGGATTTTACCAAAATTCTTGGGATTAAACTAGACCAAAAATTTTAGGCTCGAGAGGATTACAATCGGTTGATGATAAAAATCAAGAAAAAACCCGATTTTTGCCATATAAAAAAGCATTTTCCCCCACGTTACATTGATTGTAGTAGCCTTCTCACCTGCTGAAAGCTGTCTTCTATCATGTACTGAATATGATGAACATATTTTGCCTTCGCATCCTGTCCATAAAAGTCTAAATGTGGCCCGTATCGGTTAACTTTTGTAGCTGCCAGATGAGCTTTTCCAACAAGCAGCGTATATTTCAATGTCTTTTTGTCCACGTCAATTTCTTCTATTTCCAACCCAACAACCGTCTGTCCAGGATCAAACAGCGGATGAGCCAGCTTTTCCTTCATATCCTCATAATTGTCCGTAGATTTATTTAACTGTATGGATGTTGACTTTTCCATGAATTCTAGCCATCCGTCGACTTGCCTCATATCACAACCGCAGTTGTCTTTTATCCTCCACAAAATGGTAAAGTTATTCGGAGCCATTAAATTGATTTCTTGTATAGGTGTCGGATTATTGTTGCTGATAAAAATACTCCATAAAATTAGGAGCACAGGAAGTGTTATCTCCATTAGAAGCCATAAGGGGCTGCGGATTTGTAGCCGAATATTTTTGATGGCAAGAAGTCGTAAATGAGTAAAATTTACTGTAAAAAATCGGGTAAATAGCAGAAAAAATAGTAAATCCAACCACTCATAGTTGAAGACGGCTTTGTATTGACGGAATGACAAGTTTCGGTTGACAGAAAATTGTAAGATTCTGGTCAAGACCGATTACAGTAATCTTTTGGTTTTATTTGTAACTGGTAACCGATAACCCGCATTATTTGAATAATAATTTTTTTCTGTAGAAATCTGATACTGGATTCTGCAAAATACAACAATTTCCCTTTTTCTTTTGGATTTCTGAACTGTTACCCTTTTTCGGGAGTAATCGAATCGCCCGCGATGACCTCCATTGTTCATCGCGTTGACCTAAAAAATTAGCGATTTCTCTTTCGGGTGTCAGTTAGCCGCCTTCTTTCCCATCTTTCAGTCTTTCTCCCCTTTTTTGAAAATGGAACCGTGGGCCTGTTCTCGTCAGGCGACGTTCCTTGCCTCCGTTTTGTCTACAGTATGTCTAGCCGCTGTTATTATCGGCCTGCCCTTGATGCATTTCCATATCCAGAAAGTTACCTCCAATATGGTTTCCCAAGTTGTCCTTTGCAAGGTAAATTTTCCGTTTTGGGCGACTTACAGCTATTTCCAGGCGGAATCCAAAGATATTTGGAGTCAAATGGCTTTCACCAAGAAGGGAGATGTCCGAACCAAGAGGCAAATGCCCTATGGTAATTATGGAGCAGTGCCAACTGGAGCCTGCTGTGCCTGTACCCAGGGATCTCCTGGTCCTCGTGGAGCTCAAGGAGATCCTGGAGAAGATGGCCGAGATGGCCAGCCAGGCAGAGATGGGTTAAATGGACGCAATGGAAAGTATCTGCCCGCTCCGCCACCTGGCACCAACGCCTGTCAAAAGTGCCCACCAGGACCTCCCGGACCTCCAGGAATGCCAGGACCTAAAGGACCACGAGGAACGCCAGGTACGAGCGTACAAAATCGATTAACCTAATTTTTTCTAGGAAAACCCGGAAATCCTGGACGAGCTGGAGAAGATAACCGAGCGGGGCCTCCTGGACCTCCAGGAATTCGGGGAGAACCCGGACCCCCTGGACCAAAAGGACCCACAGGAGATCGAGGAAAAGTCCTCAATGGAGCTCCACCCGGACCTACAGGACCTCCTGGAAAGGTTTGTCCCCTTCTCTTTTTTTTTACAAATTATTCCCAGGTTGGACCGCGTGGACCTTCAGGAGGTAAAGGACACGATGGAAAACCTGGTCTCGGTGGAAACCAAGGAATTCGTGGAGCTGTTGGAGCTAGAGGAGATCCTGGTAATCCTGGACTACCAGGACCACAAGGACCCAAAGGAGAACCAGGAAATCCAGCCACTTGTAATCATTGCCAACAGGCTGCTCCCCCGGCAGCTCAAGCACCCCAGCAAGAAGAACCAAAATCCAAGCCAGTTGGACAATATGGGCAGCCAATGCCACAAAATGAATACCTATGGATCCATTAATAATATTTGTAATAATAAATATAAACGGCGATTTTTTCCAATTTCGTTAGATGGTTCTGTCAAAATCACACTGAGCTGTGTTTCGTCCCTTGTTGAAACAATACTTGCTCATGCCATTTGTTGGAATCAGTGGAGATGCAAACTGATAAGAGCGCATAGTCAGTAGACCCCCAAAACACAGATCAACTCAAATTCTAGGCTCAAATGTTTTACTTTCTTCTTATTTTTTTGATTCAAGCCGTTTTTTCCACTTGTCCACCTGGCTATACATTCACCAGGGACTTTTAAAAGTTGACCATGCTCCCTCTACCCAGACTACTTTTTTGGATTTACAGCATGAAATTCGCTTATTTAATTTCAACCAGGAGACCTGAAGATTTTCCACAGCATTGTTGGATCAAATTTTTCTATTTGAAATGAGTCTCCCATAGCAAAAAGAAACTTGCTGTTTAGTCTTGATTTTCTTTATCGCCAAGCCGTAAAAAACTGATGGCATGAATGCGCGCACAGTCAGCTATGTTGGTCTTAAAAATCATGCAACTACCGTAAAAGTAGTAATCTGATAGCTTTCCTCTAGCCCTTATTCTTTTGATACTTTTCGACAGCATGAGGACCTGTTTGGTAGTTTGTGTCTTTCTTCTTCAGACGATTAGCGCCGATTGTCCAGGCGGTTATCGTCCTTCCGTAAACGGCGATAAGTAAGCAGATTGTTTTCGGCTTTTGGTCTGCTATTTTCAGATGTTACAAAGTCTATGAAACTCCAGCATCTTATTTTGCTGCTGAACATCAATGTACCATGGATGGGGCACATTTGACATCGATTCATAATGCTTACGAAAACGTTTTCGTATGCGGTAAGCAGCAATTATTCATGTTTATGAGATGACTTTTTGATCTCATTCCTAACGCTTTCGGATACGACCATTGGATAGGTTTGACCAGCCTAATCTATGGGTGGGAATGGTCGTGGCTGGATGAAACAGTTGTATCGTACTCGAACTGGGTGGTTGGACAGCCAAACATTTCCAATCAGTGCACATTAATCTCATCGACAACCTTTTTATGGATGTAAATGATTCTTATTTTATTACAAGATTATCACTTTAGGACCCAAGATTGCAACACGAAGCTTCCTTTTATTTGTAACCAAGCTCCATATTCTCATAACAATTCATGCTGAAATTTTGTTTATGTTAACCTTTACAATTTGCGTTATGGGAAGTTTCGGTGCCTTTGTCCTGATAAGATCCGTAGTTAATGAATTTTATCTACTCGCTTTTTGAAACGAGGGTTCCGAAATAGGCGCACAGTAATCGTTTATTACCATTTTGGCGTATTTAAAGATTCAAGAACTCGCCTTTGACGCATCTCCTTGGCTTTCAATAAAGGTTTAGGATGGTTTCCCTTCTCTGCTTATTGTTGCTAACGGCATTATCGGCCGCATGTCCTTCCGGCTATACGTACTTCAATTCTACACAAAAGTAATTTTCGTAATTCAACATTTACCATATTTTAAAAGATGTTACAAAGTGGTAGAAGATCCTTATCCATATTTTGCTGCCCTTGACGCTTGCTCCTTGGATGGAGCTGAGCTTGTATCTATTCATAACGCATTTGAAAACAGTTTCGTTGCCGATCGGTTCTTTATTTTTGATTGGGAAGTCAGAATTTGCAGAACTAATCCCCGACAGTTTTATGGATCATTGGATTGGTCTGACAAATATGATAGACGGCTGGGAATACACCTGGCAGGACAATAGTCCAGTAAATTATGTTCACTGGGCGCCTGGCCAACCAAACCCTGATCAGGGCTGTGTGGTAATGAAAACTGCCACGTATACCTGGGAGTAAGAACATTAAATAAAACTAAGTCAGTCCTTTCAGAGCTCAAGCTTGTAGCAATCAACTTCCTTTCATCTGTATTCTCGATCCTTCCATCAAGACGACGTGTCCCATTTGTCCAACTTTCTCGCCTTGTCCAACATGCCCTCCTCCGCCAGTCTGCAACACAACAATGTTCGCTAGTTCTAATGCAGTTCCCGTAAAAAATCGGCCAGTATTGCCTTCCGCATCAAAACAACAGCTCGATTCTGTCTGTCCTCCTGGTTATTCATATGTGGATAGCATGCAGAGGTGAGATATTTTCTGTATGCAATTAACTGTTGATTTTTCAGATGTTACAAGGTTGTTGGAATTCCTACAACATTTTTCGGCGCTTCAAGTGCTTGTAATCTGGACAATGCCGAGCTTGTTTCCATCCATAGTCTCGATGAAAATCAATCGGTTGGGGATCTGCTCCCCGGAGCAGACTTTGACAAGCTGTTTTGGATAGGACTCACAAAACTGGTAGATAATTGGGGGCAATGGTCTTGGTTGGATGACACTCCTGTTCGTTATGCTAACTGGGCTCCAGGTTTTTGTTTTTACATTTTGTAGACAAAATGATTTGAAGCCAACCCGAACACTACCAAAAGTTGTACAACATTTCATATGCTTGGCTATCAATGGACGTAGGTTAATTTTTACAATTAACAAAGATTTTTAGCACCGAACTATGCACCCTGACATTGCCATACATTTGCGAGTTCGATCCTACCAGGACTCATAACTGCCCCGCCTGTCCTACCCCAACTCCTTGTCCCGTGTGCCCTACTTATGAACCGTGCCCTGAGGAGCCCAAATGTAAGCATAACATCGAAAAGCGGCAAACTTGCATTGTAGCGAAGTGTGATAACGGATGGACATATTATGATAAAACAGAATTTTGTTATTTTGTGGGACATGAAGGCGCAGTGGTCAATGGCGATGCCCAAAATCAATGCAAGAGCAGAGGCGCTTACCTGGCGTCAATTCACAGCGATGCTGAAAATTCTTTTATAATGAGTAATCATATTCCAATAAGGTCCAAATTAGTAATCTTTTAGACAGTGTTTATGCAGCGGTTTTAAATCCTGGTCCTATATGGATAGGGGCTTATAGGACAGGCTCCGGGCGCGGTAACTTTGCTAACTACGATGGAACACCGGTTTGCACAAGTATTTATACGTATAAGGAAAAAATTTTGTAGATGGATTATACGCATTGGAGCTCAAGAGAACCGAATAACATGAATAATAACGAGTACTGCGTTGAGGTGTGTTAAATCTAAATTTATAGAAAGGGAACCTTCGGGACTTGGAACATTTTGTGATCAAAAGATTGAAGTTTTGATCAATTTGTCGGTTACTCCCATGTTACAGTCAAGAGCGATAGTTTTTGGGTCCCAAAGGTTTCTTTTAAATCTTAATTACCCATTGATTGCTAGGTGTTCAGACAATATCTTAGTTACACATCTCTGTGACAGAAACTTGGCAATCTTGCCTATAATAAGCACTTTTTTAGATGTATTTACGATCATCTGTATTCCCAGACGGATACTGGAATGATATACCGTGTGGCGTGGCCTTTTCATTCTTCGTTTGCAAGAAACCTTCCAACATGCAATAATCTTTTTGTAAGACAAATAAACTTTATATTTATGCACTGGATTCAGTAGCTCACTAGAACACAACGCTCTTCCTTAAAGATTCTGTCTTATCAAAAAGTCGTAAAGGTAAAAACGTAATAAAGAATCCCCAACTCGCATAGTCAGCTCCTATTAATTTTTTACGTCCCTATTTGCTACTTATCTCTTTTACCAAAAATTCCGACAGCACTCATGGTTCGGACTTTCTTCTATTTAGCTTTCATAGCAACAGTTTGCGCCTATTGCCCAAATGGTTATTCATACTTCGATTCCACTCAGAAGTTCGTCGTTTGTTGTATTTTTTTACCCTGATTCAGATGCTACAAAGTAATCGAGGAGCCATCGACATATTTTGCCGCTGCCGATGATTGTTCCCTCGACGATGGTCAGCTGGTTTCAATCCACAATGCTTTTGAAAATACTTACGTTTCATGTAATCCCATGCCCAGTGAAAAATAATCACTTTACAGCAATAATTGTTAATAAATACACCGACCATTGGATCGGCTTGACCAGTATGATCAGTGGCTGGAATTATACTTGGCTTGATAATTCTGCCTTCAGTTATGATCGTTTTTCGCCCTCTCCACCAAACCGGGACTACGGGTGCGTGGCAATGAAGCCTATTGCTTCTACTTGGTTGTCCTAGGTACTTTTAGGATATTATAGAACTGAATCCTGTAGCGCTCAGCTACCCTACGTCTGCATTTTCGATCCAGCTGCGGATAGAAGTTGCCCAATTTGTCCAACTTATCCGCCATGTCCGACTTGCCCTCCTTCACCTATCTGCAATTCTACCGCAGATTCGGATAATTACGCTGCTTCCCAAGATGAGCCAACCGTTATTCAACAGAATTCAAATGCTATCTTTCCTACCGGCTACACTTATGTGGACACGATGCAAAGGCAAGCGAAAAGCACAATGTTATCCTTGTTTAGATGTTATAAAGTGTCTGTCAATGGAGCCAAGACATTCTTCGCTGCTTCCAATGCTTGTAATTTGGAAGATGCGGAATTGTTGTCAATTCACAGCTTGGAGGAAACCAAATTGGAGGTAAGCAAAAACCTTCGGATTCTGGCCAAAATGTGGCAGATTCCAGCTATGAGATCCCTGTTGCCACTGACATTTTCAGCTCTCCTTCCCTTATACGACTCTGACAAAATATACTGGATCGGTCTTACCAATTTGATCAACAATTGGGGTCAATGGGCTTGACTGGACGGTACTGCTGTTCGTTTTGATAATTGGATTGATGGTATTTTCAATTGAAAGAAATGCTAACCAATTTGAAGGTAAACCGGATAACAACGCGAGCTGTACCGTACTCCACTCATTAGGACTCCAATGGGCGTAAGTTCTACCCAGTAAGCACGTGCAACCTTCCTAGTACTGAAAACTGCCAACTGTTATTGCCGTATATTTGTGAATTTGACCCGACCAGGGACCATAACTGCTCTCCATGTCCTGGTCCGGAATCTTGTCCCGCATGTCCCACATACAAGCCATGTCCAAGACGTAAAAAGTCCTTTCGCAATCTGAAAGCGTCGCCTTTCAGCTAAATGTGATGACGGATGGAAATACTATGACCAAACTGGCTTCTGCTGTTTCATGGGTAATCAATCCACTCTCAACCAATTTGCTCAAACATTGTGCAAAGATCAAGGAGCATATTTGGCTTCTATTCACAGTGACGCTGAGAATTCGTTTATTCAAAGTAAGTTTGGTTACCGTCACCTGCATTTTTAGCCAGATTACGCTTATTCAAGCGGTCAGCCACTTGCCGATTGTTGGATAGGTCTCTATAGAACAGGTCCAGGACCCAAATTATGATGAAACCCCGGTATATATTTTATCCCAGTTAACAACACAGCCTTCAGTTGGATTACACCCATTGGGGTCCGAAACAACCCGATAACGCCGGGGGTGATTACTACTGCACACGGGTGAGTAAGCGGTGACATTTAAAAATTACAAAATTTCGACGAAAGAGATTTTTTGAGGCACCAAGGCTGAGAGGGGTGTGTCTCGCAAACTTCCATTAAATAATATTCCCTGATGTTGATTTCTTATCCTGGCTGGCCGGATGGTGTATGGAACGACATCCCTTGTTTTTGGACAAATCCAGTCTATATTTGTAAGAAGCCTGCCTACACGAACTAAAACACCTGAATAAAACTTTTGCCTTCATTTACGTGTTGAACTTCAAGTCAAATCCCAGTAATTAAGAGGGTACTTTCTTGCAGATGTAAGCAGAAGGCGCAGTAGACGTACAATAGACGTCATTCCATTTTCCGGAAAAGTCATAAGGAGGAAGATACATCTGAAAGTTTCCAAAGATTGTAAAAAAAAATTGCTACTTACCATAGCGCAGGTTTCATCACTGCGATCTGGTTGTGCAGCAAGCCAGTTGGTATAATCCACCTGCAACGGATAGCATCTTATTGTAAATATTAGATTTTACTGTTGTTCCATCCTCATTTTCGAAGACGGAGACGTCAGAATCTTTTCTGTGTAAACCAATCCATGCTTTATTATGTTCCAACTTCAATTCATTTATGGATTCTGTAATGTATACCGAAAATAAACCAACATAGAACTTACGAAGCACGAAGTCGTTTTCAGCCTCATTATGAATAGAAGCTAAATGTGAATTTTGATTTTTACACAGAGTTTGGGCTTCCATGTGGGTATAATTTGTTCCAGAACCGGCATGATAACAAAATCCTGTATGGTCGAAAAATTTCCATTCTTCATCGCATTTGGGCTGGACAGTAGGAGTAGTTTCAACTGGCGCCGGTGGTGACTGCGCCATAGGGGAAATTTTCTTGCAAATGTATGCGTAAGGATAATCTGTGCACGGTCTATCATTCCATTCTCCATCTGCCATATTGGGTGAGTTTATGTACATCTGAAAACCTTATTAATTCATTAAAATATGCATTTCCTACCATGACACAATATTCATTACCCTCGTGATTATCTGGCTGCCCTCTGACCGGTGACCAATTTTTGTAATCCAACTAAAAATTACCATTATTATCCCAAAATTTGCACTTACCGTGGTTTTATCGTAATTCACAAAATCTGCAGCATTCGGTCCTGCTCTCGAGACACCGATCCAAGCAGTGGCTGTGCGACCGGGAGCAGCATAACTGAGATCTACGGAAATTTTAACAATACCGTAATTCTACTTACTGACGATAAAGGCGTTTTCCTGGTTGCTATGGATGGATGCTAACTGGGCTCCATAGTCGGCACACAATTTTTGAGCTTGGGTATTATTTACACCGACTTCATCCCTTCCAACCAAATAACAGAAACCTGTCGCCTTGAAGAATTTCCATCCGTCAGGACATTCCGCTAAAATTGGGGATTTTTAGTATTTTTGGCGCTTTTACATTTTTCTGTGGTAGTTGGCGGTAGACTTGAGGTAACTGGTGGTAGTTCTGCGGTAATTTTTGACTGTCCAGCGGTCCCTGGAGGTGGTGTCGTGGCACCTGGAGGCTGTTCCGGAGTAACTGGCGGATATCCCGTAACGTTCCCAGAATGTCCCACGCCACCAGAACAATTTGTACAGACAGGAGTTCTTGGACAAACGTTCTCCCGAAAAACAGCCGGATCATATTCACAAACAAATGGCAGAAAATAGCGGCAAGATCCTGATCTGCAAAACTTTCCCTTGACTTAATAAAAATCCAACGTACTCCCATTTTCCAGTGCCATTTAGCATAAAAGCACAATTGCCATTAAATTGGGGAAAGTTCCAATTATAATAATCGAATGGCGTCCCATCCAACCAGGTGTACCCCTTCCCGCCCATCATATTTGTCAAGCCGAGCCAATGATCGTCATTTTTGGTCAAACCTGGGGACAACTTCAGTAAGTGAGAATATTTTACCGGTCACATAATCATTTTCAAATGCACTGTGTGTCGAAACCAACGCCGCGCCCGCTTGGTGACAGATATCAGAAGCAGCGAAAAATGTTCTGGAATCCCTGTACTCTTTATAACATCTGAACAAAGAATTATGGTTGTGGAATCCGTTACTTTCGTGTCGGTAGATGGTAGGCGTAAAGATAGGGACAGACGGCAATTGTTTCAGGAATCCAGGACAACAGGATGAGGAGCATTAACATCCCGAAAGATCAACGTCTTGGGGAACAGGAGAATTTCTTAAATGGATGTGAATAGGAGGGAGAAAGTTTAGCAGACTGACATAAGCCGACATTTATAATACGTCTTTCTGCCGCGGGAATATGGAAGGTTTCAGACGACTTCGACGAAACAAACTGATAACAATGGAGAGCAGGGAGATGCGTAGACGCGTTGAAGGGAACATGACGTCGACCGGTTGCTGCCAATTTGTATCAGAAGTTCTGCTGTCTTGCCATATGGAAAAGTAGTTTACCATAAAATTGCACCGGATCACATTAATTTGTCATGATAGGAATATTTCTCTCTGCAAGATCTCGTGGTTGAACTCCTTATCGTTTTCAGAGCAGCACATTATCAGTAAACGGTTCTGCAAAATGCACAAAGTAACAGAAGATCGGGGATTCAGAGAAAAAAAAATGGCTATGACAATGTTTCCAACTGTAGGCTGTAAGGAAAACTAAGGAGAAGAAAGTTTAGCCTGGAGATAACTCGTAGCCCATTTGTCAACCAGCATATCGTCCGAAGATGAAAACGAAAAAGTAAAAAAAGTGAAAATCCAGCAGCTTGCTCATTTTACACCCCGACCTTTCATTGAGATCGGATGACTCAGACGTCAAAATAAGTGAATCTAGTCAGCACACCCCGTGATAAGGACTGAGAAAGAGCACCCGATAATAGTCTTTATGTTTTGTGTAATCGGGCGAAAACGGGCGTTGCCAGTAGTAAAGGTTGACTCATGGATAAGGGAACCACCCAAGAGAGTCCTATATAAGACGAGTCGACCCGAGACTATCAACAGCTCATCTGATATTTCTATTTCTGCTACTGTATTCATTTAAAGAAAATGTACATTGAAGAGGATCAAGAGGTGAGACAAACGACTATAATTACAGTAACTCGGATATTTTAGAACTACTGCGAGCAGATGGAAGGCAATTGGGAAGAAACGGAAAAGGAACAGGAAATGGAAAGAGAATTGGCAGAAGCTGAGGAAGAAAGTCGACGACAACAGGAGGAATTTGAACAGTTGGAAATGGAATTGAAAGCAGAGAAAGAATTATTGAGATTGGAAGAAGAATTGGAGACAGAGAGACGTCAAGCTGAAGAGTTACAGAGAATTGCCGAGGAATTGGAACGAGAGGTGAATTATCCAAATAGCTGAAGTACGATTCAATTTTGCAGAAAGAAATTTTGCGGCTGGAAGAAGAATTAGAAGCAGAACGTCAACAGGCAGAGGAAATGCAGCGGTACGCGCAAGAATTGGAGCGACAACTTGAAGAAGAGGCTAGGCGGCTGGAAGAGGAGATGGAAGAATAAGAAGAAAGGGAGGACGAAAACCAAAGATACTGTTAATTGACAGAATTTAATAAAGTTTACTTGCAATATTTATGTGCTGGTTCCTTACAAAAGTGCGGGAAATGGATAGATCTTCAGATATTGCACCACTGGGTATCTGAAAAGAAGACTTGTATTCGCTACCAAGCGGAAAAATCGGAAGTTTTTACAGGGAATCAAAGTCTTTTTCTTTGGTTGTAGTACAGGAACTAATAAAGTTAGAATTTAATAGAGTTTACTTACAAAGACTTTTCCTGTCTTTGAGTACAGGAACGCCTGGCGGAAGGATAGCTCCATAAGAAGTATGAGAATCGTCCAATAGAGGATTTTTAAACAACTCGATTGTATCGATTGGGCAAAATTATAAATGAGTAGATAATGAAGATAGGCGAGCTTTCCACCGGATATGAGGAGCTTATTGGAACACGAGGTGGAGGAGGAGGGCCTTTCATGGAAGGAGTGCCCACTGTCAATAATGAGTAGGATCCGCTGATTCACAAAAATTGGTGGTGGCGTAAGCATAAAGTACGAAAACTTCCAGAGCCACTGTGATTATCTGAACACGATTTTCGGTAACAATATCCAATTTGAAGAGTTTGTTGGGGACTTTTTTCCCAATCTCCTAAGCATTCTAACTCAGTTTTTAAGAATGGTTATAGCCTGGACAGTTTCTCCTTTTATCACGCATATGACTGGCCGTTATCAATTTGGCAGCATTATGGCTCTAAAAAAAGCTAATTCTGTAGTTCCTGGAAGCAAAATGGCAAATGACCGTGGAATTGAGTAGGAAAGTAGCTGAACAGCATTTCTGGTAGCTTGGCTACTTCGCTCAAAAGGATTCGATCAGTCCAAGAAGATCTGCCAAAATATTTCAACCCGCTGGACATGCAATAAGACAGACAATCGTCATTCTGCTCGTGCCAAGCTTACAATTACCGCGTAATGTTTTAATGCTGGCAAATCCTGCACCAATTTACAATTGTGCACTTCAATAAGATCGGATGAGTCAATCGAAAAATACTCAGAGACCGCCGATAAGACAAATAGAAGTGCCCGATATTGTTCTTCCTGGTAATCGGGCGTTCACAAAAGTAGAGACTGACTCATGGATACTAGGAACCACCCAAGAAGAGTCTTATATAAGACGGGCCAACCCGAGACTATCAACAGCTCATCTCCTGCTTCCACTACTACTGTATTCATTTAAAGAAGATGTACATCCAAGAATATCAAGAGGTAAGATAACAATAATTACAGTAACCCGAACATTTTAGAACTACTGCGAGCAGATGGAAAACAATTGGAAAGAAACGGAAAAGGAACAGGAAATGGAAAGAGAATTGGCAGAAGCTGAGGAAGAAAATCGACGACAACAGGAGGAATTTGAACAGTTGGAAATGGAATTGGAAGCAGAGAAAGAATTATTGAGATTGGAAGAAGAATTGGAGGCAGAGAGACTTCAGGCTGAAGAATTACAGAGACTCACAGAGGAACTCGAAAGCGAGGTAATCCTGCCCATAAATGAGGTCTAATCATCCAATTTACAGAAACAACTGTTGCGGCTTGAAGAAGAATTAGAGGCAGAACTTCGACAGGCAGAGAAAATGCAAAGGATTGTGGAAGAATTAGAACGACAATTGGAGGAAGAGGATAGGCTACTGGAAGAGGAGAGGGAAGAATAAGAAGCGGGAAAAAAGAGGAGCGGAAACCAAAGATATTGTACATATTGCCCGTTTTTAATGAAGTTCAATCGTTCAATGGATGAATTAAAGACGTGCTGGGTGCTTATAGTCTTTCATAGCCTCTAGAAAATAAGAACCAACTATGTTTAGATGGTGGAAAGACTCGGCCTCTACTTATGGAAACCGTTGACTGTCTCGAAATGACTGTCAAGACACTACAAAGCATCTTTATCGATGAAACAAGTGCAGCTGAAGCTGTTCCGTTCTAGGTTTCAATCTCAATTTTTATCTCGATTTTCAAAACAAGTCCCGCTGACCTGAATCACCGAAAAAATGCAAATTCGTACAACTGCGTTATCGTGGTCATTGGAGGAATGCTACTGACAAAAATTACTGATAAAGAGCCAAATAGAGAAAGAAGCAAGGACCGAAAAACGTCAATTCTAACGTCAAATAACGAAGTTGAACGAATGGGATCAATTTAGCGACGGAATCGCCGGAAACAACGGTGAAAAGGGATCTCGGCTGCTTTCTGTTTTGTTTTGTATTTTAAAAAGATGGCATAGTTGAAGGAATGCCACCGATCGTCAAGTAAATGTTCAATGGGATTATGCGTCACTGCTTGTCAGCAACATGGATTGGAAAAAATGAAGAGGTCCTTGAACACGATCAGAACGCTTAAAAATTGATGCGGTTCACTGCTGCGAACACTTCTTATCTGTTCCTGATCATCATTTCCGTCAAAACTTACATCACAGTGATAAAAATATAGCTCGACTCAAAACAGTCAATCAACCCACACAATTGGGACAGTCAATGCTTTTACCAATAGCAATTTACAGGCTGCTTTTTTCCTCCCTGGACACTTCAATGTCCCCCAAACAGCCAGTGCTGGACGCCAACTTCGCCAATTTTGACGGTATACCGGTGCGTTACAACCATGATTTGATAATACATTGACTTTGTAGTTCGATTATGATAAGTGGATTCCTGGAGATCCCAACAACGTTGGAGGCAATGAATTCTGCGTCGAAGTAGGGTACTGAATTCTGCAGGAATTTTGACTTTCAGATGCAAACCAATTACGGCGGCCATGATTCTCTGTGGAACGATGCTGTTTGTGGCAATCCTATTCCCACTTACATGTGCAAGAAGCCAGCTAACATCTAATTTCGCAGAAATAAAAATTTGAATTTGTAGTTGAAGATTGTCGCAATAATGAAAGACAAACGGCTATGATATCCCAAATAAAACATATTCAAGGGTCTTTTCCTGCTAAATCCAAAGAGATTCAAAGATACCATCCCGGTGACAACGGCGTTTTCGCACCTTTTCGCGGGGATTTCACTCTGATTTACTCTGGTTTACACAAAAAGAAAACGCCAAAACCCGGTGAACATGCGTTTTGCGTTTTTTCACGGTGCATTTCATTTTGGTTTCGTGAAAGAATGTGCCAATTATTTATTCATTTCAAGATGATCTTAGTTGGCTGGTTTTTTACAAACGTAGACAGAATGTGTCGGATTGCATTGGATATCGTTCCACACTCCGTCTGCATAGGGGGTACACCATGTATGGCCGGTTTCATGAGCTTTGCCCATGCACATCTGTATAAAAAATTTACGATCTGATATTTGTTGTACTCACCCCTGTGCAAAATTCTTTTCCTCCAAAATAATCCGGTTGCTTTGGAGCCCAATTGGTGTAATCCACCTGAAATTCCAATGCTTTCATTTTTGCTTAAAATATTCTTGCCGGAGATCCATCCAAGTTTGCAAAGTCAGTTTTTCCTGTTCCGGTTCGATATAATCCAATCCATGCAAAATCTGCTACTGGAATTCTATTTACGAGGTCTGGGATTGCTCTTTTTCTTTGTTATTTTTACCGCTTACTTAGAATGAAAGACTGCTCTGCTGCATTATGAATTGACGCCAGGTTAGCGCCTTGATTTCTGCACAGATTTTGAGCTTGAGCTCCGGTGACTTGTCTCCCACTGCCGATGAAATAACACGAACGAGTAGAAGAGTAATATGCCCAGCCGTGATCGCATACCGCTGAAATTTTCACAAAATTAAAGAAAATTCTTACGTTTTGGAGCAGGAGTAGGGCAGGTCTTCTGTGGCGGACAGTATGGGCAAGGCGGACATTTCGGCACCGGAGGACAGGTAGGAGCGGGACGAACTGTTGGACAAGCCGGACACTTGGGAGGGGGAGGACAGGTAGACGGGCGGATAGTTGGACAAACTTTTTGGGTAGTTATTGGACAGCTTGGACATTTTGGCGGAGGCGGACAAGTGAACGGATGCACTGTAGGACAGGTTTTCTGTGTAGGAGCCGGGCAAGTGGCACAAGCAGGGCACTTTGTTGGTGGAGGACAAGTAGCTGGAATTATTGTTGGACAAGCTGGACAAGTTGGTCGAGCAGTAACGGGACAAGTCGGTGGAGGAGGACATGTTCCTGGTGTTGGGCATGCAGGACAGGCGGGCGCTGTAGAACAGACTTTCTCTGTTACAGTTGGGCAAGTGTGACAATTGATAACTGGAGGACAAGTAGTCGGAGCTGGACAAGTAGGGCTAGGCGGACAAGTTCCCGGAGTTTGACTTGGGCAACCGGAGCAGGGACTGTGATCGGCTGCTGGATCGAATTCACAAATGAATGGAAGAAAATAACGGCAAGTCTGCGATCTGAAAGTCACTTTTCCTTTTAATAAGAATTTCTTACGTCCAGTAAGCACTGCCAGTTTTCATCAGCACGCAGCTTGCGTCATAATTCGGCTGCCCTGGAGCCCAATACGTGAACTGAACTGGCGAATTGTCCAGCCACTCAAAATCATAACCACTGATCATATTTGTCAGCCCAATCCAATGATCCAAATTGTTGTTGGAAACCAGATCTAGAAAAAGTAATTTATGGCTTATTGCCTTGTGATTACTGGCAATGTAATCATTTTCAGAAGAATTGTGAATGGAAACCAGTGAGCCGCCATCGTCCCGACAAACATCAGAAGCAGCGAAATATGGAGAAGCGTCATTGTACACTTTGTAGCACCTAAATTACTGAATTTGTGCCTTGGAAATTGCCTACTTTTCTGTAAAACTGTAGTAGGAATAGCCACTTGGACATGTTATTGGCGCAGCAGACGATAGCGCCAATAACAAGAAGACGAGGATGATTTTCATCCTGAAACAGATCTTTACAGGAAAATAAGAAAAAAAGGGAAAAAAGTCGCCTTTTTTGACTCTGGGAAGTATTAGCGACTTGTAAGCTGGTGATAAGCCGTGGCTAAAAAGCTGTGACGTCGTGGTAACTCCTTTATCACCTCGATACCTTCCTCACCATACAAGAAACGCGCAAAAATCGGCCTATCAAGGGATTACCTTTGACGACAATTGGTTGTCTGCTAGTACAAATTGAGCCAAAAAAAAACTAGAGCGTCTATTGAGCCCAAAGAAGGAAGCAATGATGCACAGAAAAGACAAAAAGGTTCAACTTTTGGGCATTTTTTTCGCAAGTTCTGACTATTTTCCATTTTATAGGCTAACAATTTCCTCTGCTGATATTAGCGACTCACTACCTGTAAATTGGTGACAGTCATCCAATTTCAGTCATTTCCTGTGCTTACTCCACCCGCTGCCGTAACTTTCAACGTCGGTCTTATCAGCCGTAAGTCACGCAAGCGGATTGTAAAGGCTATGAGAACAAAAAAAGAAACATAGATTTTTTTGTTTTGCTAACAGATTGGATGAATGAAAGTAGTATCCTTAACTTATTTCAACACGGAATAGGTGCATATTCCCTAGGAGTTGCCTTATTCTGCCTATTTGTTTCATTGCAGTCACAAAGTTCTCACGCTGCGATTTATATTGAGACTCTTGTCACCTATTCATTGTGAAAAGCCTAGACGACTGGCTGTCTTCTCTTTTCCCTATCGAAAAATCTAGAAATTCAATTTTTTCATATTGCAGAATGGTAATTCTTCTCATCTTGCTGTCGCTAGTAGTCGCCGCGACCGCTGTCTGTCCCGTTGACTACACATACTATCCTGAGACCCAAAAGTAGGTTAGTTTACAGCTACCGTACCCTGTTCAGATGTTACAAACTATTCATTAATTCTTCGACATTTTTCGCCGCTGACGACGTCTGCCGGCAATATGGCGGCACGCTGGCTTCCATTCACAATAAAGTTGAAAATGAGAAACTTTATGGTAAAGAGAAGTTTTTCGCAATAAATAACTGCCACAGATATGACGAGATACTCCAAAGGAGATCATTGGATCGGGCTGACAAGTATGATCAACGGGCATAACTTCACGTGGCTGGACAAAAGCCCACAGGATTACGAATACTGGGACCCAGCCCATCCAAATATTCAATTGGACTGTGTTCTGATGGACTACGGGCTCGGGAGATGGCGGTAAGTGTCCCTTTTCTGAGTTCTAATGGGTCAAGCAACTACTCAAAACCTAGCCAGGGGTTCAGAATCCCATAACAAGAAACATACCGTTGATCCCAGCAATTTTCAGAACCCATCCATGTGACAAATCGCACCGATTCATTTGCCAGTATGATCCTGACCACAGAATCGCACCAGATTACTGCCCAGCACCACCCACCTGCCCAGCCTGTTCCCACTCAGCCTCCCCCTCTCCAAATCTATAATTGCAAACTTCCACAAGCCTAATATCGTGATCAGGCCCATATCCACCGAATAAACCATTCTGCACGCAACGTCACCGACAGGCATGGCTCCGAAAATCGCCAATTTTTAGACACGCCATTTCCATGGGCGCGCCATTTTCCGCCATTTCCGCGATTTTCGCCATGTTCCGCCATTTTGCAAAGATATTTGCACGCAACGTCACCTAACTCTTTCTAGCTGGTTTATAGGCCATTCGAAAGAGCACTTGAAATCTATCTTACAGCCAAGTTTCCAAAAGTTTGCTCATAAAGAGAAAGAACGGCAGCGATTAATTCGCAGTTTCGAGCGTTTCTGTGGCCAACAGGAAACTTCACCCTTTTCCTTCACCCATTTCCTTCACCCTTCACCCTTAAGTGGGTGAACTTTCTCATTCGATTTTGGGTGAACTTGGGTGAACGAAGAGGGGTGAACTTGAATGGGAAACTTCACCCTTCTAAAAAAGTTCACCCTTCTATTCATTATCCAATATGAAGACCTCCGAATCATTTTTCTTCCAGAATTTTTATACTATTATTATTTTTTATAAATTTTAGCATATTCTTACTCAGAAAATCATGAGGAACACGAATATGCAAGTTATATTTCATAAAGTCGACTTCTAAGAAAGATATATACATTTTACGCAGAAAAGTGATAGTTTCATATAGAAAATTTTTTTTTGATATATCGCATATCTTCTCATTATCAAAAGTTATTCTATAATAATTTTTCCATACTTTTCTAATGAAATTTTATATATGAGTCTAGGCCAAAAAATCATAAGGAATACAATTATCAATATTAGAATTCGTGAAACGCCCTCTCAGAAAAGATATTCGTTCTTTTCGAAAATAAATGGGAAACTTCACCCTTCTAATGAAGTTCACCCTTCTATTCAACATGCATTTCCAAGACATCTGCATCATTTTTTTTTTCTATAATTTTTATACTATTACTATTCTTCGTAGTTTTGTGATTGTCTAACTCAGAAATTTATAAAGAACAGGAATGCGTAAGTTATATTTCATAAAGTCGATTGCTGAGAAAGATATATACTGTTTATGCAAAAAATGTATGTTTGCCTTTGAGAATTTTTGTTTTTCTAAATATGGCATGATTTCTTGTTATCAAACGCTATGATAAGTTTACCATACTTTTTTTATGGAATTTTTTATTCGATTCTAGGTTAAAAATTCATAAGAAATACGATTATCAATATTAGAATTCATGAAACGCGCTCTCTAAGAAGATATTCAATTTTTCCGAAAATAAATGGGAAACTTCACCCTTCTAAAGAAGTTCACCCTTCTATTCAACATGCATTTTCGCGATTTCTGAATTGTTTAGCTTTCATAAATTTTCTATTATTAATATTTTTTGTAAACATTACTATCTTCTAACTCAGAATTTGATAAGGAATCTAATTTTGTACATCATATTCCATAAAACAAAATGCTACAATAGTTATGAATGTTTTCATGCTTCAAACAACATTTTCAACTTGAAAATATATATTCCCATATATTTTCCGGCTTCTTATCATAGTGCATTGCACTCATTTTTCTTGCTATGAGCATTGATAATTTCTATTTCAGAATGAAGTGTCCACGTTTCTAGATTAATAGACATGATGCTGTAGGTTACACAGCCCGATATTAGAAGCCGGAAAATATATATAAAAAAATTTCAAATGAAAATTTGCATTTTACATGAAAAAGACTAATTTTCCTAGTAATTTGTTATATGGAATATAATGTGCATCATTGAATTGCTTACCAAATTTTAGATCACAAAATAGTAAAATTTATAAAAAAAACAATCATACTGAAGAAATTATAAAAGTTATTTTTGTTCAGAAGTGCAGGTTCTTTTTCTTCTAGAAGGGTGAACTTTTGGGTGAAGTTTCTCATTTATTTTCGAAAAAAAACGAATATCTTTTTCATGAGCGAACCTGCTAAATTCAAATGTGGACAATCGTATTCCCCTCGATTTTTTACCTTGGGAACATGGGGAAAATACTATTATAAAAGTCTGATAAAAAATAACAAATAAGTTTTCATTATGAGAAGCAGGGCTACATATCGGTAAACAAAAATTTTCATATGCAACTATGCTTTTTAAAGGGACCCTTCCACGCGCTCCAATCGTGCGCCAAGTGTGCGCCAAGTTTTGGGGCGCGCTTACTGTGCGCCGGAGCGCATTATATGAGAAATTGACAAATTTGCTTTCTAGATGGCTTATTTTGCATTTCCACTGTGCAGGACATGTTGCAAAATATAAAGCAGGCTATGACAAAAAATTTGATATATGAAACCACGCGAGAAAAATGCCAATTGATAAAAATTGAGTAACAAATTAGTCATACAGCTAATAAATTAGCTTATCTTTCGAGTTATGCTTGGTTTCATATATCAAATTGTTTGTCATAGCCTGCATTATATTTTGCAACATGTCCTGCACAGTGGAAATGCAAAATAAGCCATCTAGAAAGCAAATTTGTCAATTTCTCATATAATGCGCTCCGGCGCACAGTAAGCGCGCTCCAAAACTTGGCGCACGATTGGAGCGCGTGGCAGGGTCCCTTTAAGCATAAACAGTATATATCTTTCTCAACAATCGACTTTATGAAATATAACTTGCGCATTCCTGCTCTTCATGATTTTCTGAGTTAGATAATCATAGAAACTATGAAGAATAATATTAGTAGGAAAGTTATAGAAAAGAATGATGCTGAAGTCTTGGAAATGCATGTTGAATAGAAGGGTGAACTTCATTAGAAGGGTGAAGTTTCCCATTTATTTTCGAAAAAAATGAATAGCTTTTTTGAGAGCGCGTTTCATAAATTCTAGTATTGATAATCGTATTCCTTATGATTTTTTGGCCTAGACTCATATATAAAATTTCATTAGAAAAGTATGGAAAAATTATTATAGAATAACTTTTGATAATGAGAAGATATGCGATATATCAAAAAAAAATTTTCTATATGAAACTATCACTTTTCTTCGTAAAATGTATATATCTTTCTTAGAAGTCGACTTTATGAAATATAACTTGCATATTCGTGTTCCTCATGATTTTCTGAGTAAGAATATGCTAAAATTTATAAAAAATAATAATAGTATAAAAATTCTGGAAGAAAAATGATTCGGAGGTCTTCATATTGGATAATGAATAGAAGGGTGAACTTTTTTAGAAGGGTGAAGTTTCCCATTCAAGTTCACCCCTCTTCGTTCACCCAAGTTCACCCAAAATCGAATGAGAAAGTTCACCCACTTAAGGGTGAAGGGTGAAGGAAATGGGTGAAGGAAAAGGGTGAAGTTTCCTGTTCACCCGTTTCTGTATGTCAGCTGCTCGTGTGAGCCGCCAGTGCGAAGCAAATTTATGAAATTCACGGAAAAAAAATTCAAGGAAAAGTTTTAGACAGCCACGGCTTTCTGCAATAAGAACTACACCATTCTAAACAGCAAAGATGGAATCCACCGTGGTGATTTTACTCCAAACCCTGGTGATTTTACTCCAAACCCTGGTGATTTTACTCCAATCCATGGTGATTTTCCTCCAATCTTTGGTGATTTTACTCCAAACACTGGTGATTTTACTCCAATCCATGGTGATTTTACTCCAATCCATGGTGATTTTCCTCCAATCCTTGGTGATTTTACTCCAATCCATGGTGATTTTACTCCAATCCATGGTGATTTTACTCCAATCCTTGGTGATTTTCCTCCAATCCTTGGTGATTTTACTCCAATCCATGGTGATTTTACTCCAATCCTTGGTGATTTTCCTCCAATCCATGGTGATTTTACTCCAAACCCTGGTGATTTTACTCCAAACCCTGGTGATTTTACTCCAAACCCTGGTGATTTTACTCCAAACCCTGGTGATTTTACTCCAATCCATGGTGATTTTACTCCAATCCTTGGTGATTTTACTCCAATCCTTGGTGATTTTACTCCAATCCTTGGTGATTTTACTCCAAACCCTGGTGATTTTACTCCAGATGTGGAATCCACCGTCGTGATTTTCCTCCAATCCTTGGTGATTTTACTCCAATCCATGGTGATTTTACTCCAATCCATGGTGATTTTACTCCAATCCTTGGTGATTTTACTCCAATCCATGGTGATTTTACTCCAATCCTTGGTGATTTTACTCCAATCCATGGTGATTTTACTCCAATCCTTGGTGATTTTACTCCAAACCCTGGTGATTTTACTCCAGATGTGGAATCCACCGTCGTGATTTTACTCCAATCCATGGTGATTTTACCCCAATCCTTGGTGATTTTCCTCCAATCCTTGGTGATTTTCCTCCAATCCTTGGTGATTTTACTCCAATCCTTGGTGATTTTACTCCAATCCATGGTGATTTTCCTCCAATCCTTGGTGATTTTACTCCAATCCATGGTGATTTTACTCCAAACCCTGGTGATTTTACTCCAGATGTGGAATCCACCGTCGTGATTTTACTCCAATCCATGGTGATTTTACTCCAATCCTTGGTGATTTTCCTCCAATCCTTGGTGATTTTCCTCCAATCCTTGGTGATTTTACTCCAATCCTTGGTGATTTTACTCCAATCCATGGTGATTTTCCTCCAATCCTTGGTGATTTTACTCCAATCCATGGTGATTTTACTCCAAACCCTGGTGATTTTACTCCAAACCCTGGTGATTTTACTCCAAACCCTGGTGATTTTACTCCAAACCCTGGTGATTTTACTCCAAACCCTGGTGATTTTACTCCAAACCCTGGTGATTTTACTCCAATCCATGGTGATTTTCCTCCAATCCATGGTGATTTTCCTCCAATCCTTGGTGATTTTACTCCAATCCATGGTGATTTTACTCCAATCCTTGGTGATTTTACTCCAAACCCTGGTGATTTTACTCCAAACACTGGTGATTTTACTCCAAACCCTGGTGATTTTACTCCAAACACTGGTGATTTTCCTCCAATCCTTGGTGATTTTACTCCAATCCATGGTGATTTTACTCCAAACCCTGGTGATTTTACTCCAGATGTGGAATCCACCGTCGTGATTTTACTCCAATCCATGGTGATTTTACTCCAATCCTTGGTGATTTTCCTCCAATCCTTGGTGATTTTCCTCCAATCCTTGGTGATTTTACTCCAAACCCTGGTGATTTTACTCCAATCCATGGTGATTTTCCTCCAATCCTTGGTGATTTTACTCCAAACCCTGGTGATTTTCCTCCAATCCATGGTGATTTTCCTCCAATCCTTGGTGATTTTACTCCAATCCATGGTGATTTTCCTCCAATCCTTGGTGATTTTACTCCAAACCCTGGTGATTTTACTCCAAACCCTGGTGATTTTACTCCAATCCATGGTGATTTTACTCCAAACCCTGGTGATTTTACTCCAAACCCTGGTGATTTTACTCCAAACCCTGGTGATTTTACTCCAATCCATGGTGATTTTACTCCAATCCATGGTGATTTTACTCCAAACCCTGGTGATTTTACTCCAATCCATGGTGATTTTCCTCCAATCCTTGGTGATTTTACTCCAAACCCTGGTGATTTTCCTCCAATCCATGGTGATTTTCCTCCAATCCTTGGTGATTTTACTCCAATCCATGGTGATTTTCCTCCAATCCTTGGTGATTTTACTCCAAACCCTGGTGATTTTACTCCAAACCCTGGTGATTTTACTCCAATCCATGGTGATTTTACTCCAAACCCTGGTGATTTTACTCCAAACCCTGGTGATTTTACTCCAAACCCTGGTGATTTTACTCCAATCCATGGTGATTTTACTCCAATCCATGGTGATTTTACTCCAAACCCTGGTGATTTTACTCCAATCCATGGTGATTTTCCTCCAATCCTTGGTGATTTTACTCCAAACCCTGGTGATTTTCCTCCAATCCATGGTGATTTTCCTCCAATCCTTGGTGATTTTACTCCAATCCATGGTGATTTTCCTCCAATCCTTGGTGATTTTACTCCAAACCCTGGTGATTTTACTCCAAACCCTGGTGATTTTACTCCAATCCATGGTGATTTTCCTCCAATCCTTGGTGATTTTACTCCAAACCCTGGTGATTTTACTCCAAACCCTGGTGATTTTACTCCAATCCATGGTGATTTTACTCCAATCCTTGGTGATTTTACTCCAATCCTTGGTGATTTTACTCCAATCCTTGGTGATTTTACTCCAATCCATGGTGATTTTACTCCAATCCTTGGTGATTTTCTCCAATCCATGGTGATTTTACTCCAATCCATGGTGATTTTACTCCAAACCCTGGTGATTTTACTCCAGATGTGGAATCCACCGTGGTGATTTTGTAGTCTGTTTCAAATGGGAAAACTTTCGGAGTGATGGGACCTTGGCTCAATTTTCCGATACTTCAAAAAAATTTTGACAAGAGCTTTTTCATAAAAAATGCATTTTCTACGTTTGACATGAACTTTACTGATTCTGAATTACAATTGAAAGAATATCAAAATTGGTAGAAAAATACATGTTTTCAAAAATAAAAGTATCAATCTGACCCATGTGACGCCCGGATGCGCTCTATCTAGATCGAATTAACCTTTAACCGCCCACGGGCCGATTTTTTCCGTTTGAAACAGACTATATTTTTCGCCGCCATTGAAACCGATGCCTTTGACGCTGAAAAGTGTTACGAATTTTTGCTTGGCTAGTGGATTTTCTCTAAGCCTGTTCGTTGCCACTCGAATAAATTTCTTTATAATTTACCGCCTGACATCTAAAGATGTTCCGAAGTCGGCGTATTACCGGCTGCTTGTTACTTATTGTAATGTGCTGCTTGGATATTTATGAAGGAATATTTGGAGAGCTGGATTTTTGGGCTGAGACAATTGTAATCAGAACATTTTTATTCAGGAACCAAATTTCAGTTTGATTTTCCTAAATATCCGAAAAGGAGGAAGGGACTGATGGGGTGGGCGTATTTAATTAACGCCGAAGCTTTAGTGGACATTTATGAGATTCAATCGTTTTTAACCTTAGCTGTCGTCATTCATTGGAAAACAATAATTCACAGGTACTGTTGGTCAACGATTCTTACTATCCTAGTTTACAGCCAACCTAAATTGGATCGAGCAATGTATACGGTAGCTGCCCTTCATTTCACGTCATTACTTATTTCCGAGAATGCCTATCTTTACGCTCCTGAATTTACTCCAATAATGAAGAAAAAGTACGAAGATTTGGATATTCTTCTGGGCGAATTGTTGGATATTTATTCGATTAGTTATCTGCTGGTTTCTTCCGTTATTAACGTTTTTTGCATAGTCACAATTTGCCGAGTCAACACAAGCTCCTATTCACCGTCGACACTAAAAATGCACAAAAGAGTCGCGCTAGTTCATTTTATTCAATGCGCTCTAAGTATGGGTGAATCCGTTCTCCATCAATTTCTAACGTACGCAATTGATCATATCAATTTGTTGCTGGAAATAGAGAACGATCTACGAGACAAAATTGATACCATTCATTACCAAGTAGGAGGATCTATCATTTGTAGACAGCAATTTTAGATTGATCTCTTTTATAAAGTTACTAGGCCGTTTATTAGGTCCATTTTCCTTGTCTGGGCGTTGAGGAAAGTTCTAGAAAAGCCAGCAAATACAAGAATCACAGGAAGCTCTACAATTACAGCAGTGACGGCTGATCGATACACAAATAATGAATCTTTTTTCTTGTCATTTTTTTCATAAAATCTTCCCATTTTTTCTGTATATTCTTTTACCTCTAGAAGAATTATCCTGATGAAGTTTCGGAGTTATGGGCTTTGGAATTTGCGTTTTGGTTTTTAGCTATAATTTATCAGAAAAGATAACGGAAGGGGCCTAGAACAATGATGCTTACAGTCACCGGTGGTGGTTTCAAAACCAACACACATTGTGCATTTTCTCTATAAGTTTTCCACTACAGCTGATATTTTTGCTAATATTACTGCTCCAGAATGCCATTACTCCTCTATTTGTGTTTAGTAACTCTGACCGCCTCCTATTGTCCCAACGGGTACACATATTATGAATCAACCCAAAAGTAATCGACAATTTTAAAGAATTAGAGTTTGTTTTAGATGTTACAAAATAGTCGAAGAACCGTCGACATATTTTGCTGCAGCTGATGCTTGTACCCTGGATGATGGCCAGCTGGTTTCGATCCACAATGCTTTTGAAAATACTTACGTTACAAGTAAAAGCAAATTTTGGATAACCTATAGATATCTTCCAGGCTTGATTCCGAACAAGTATGCAGATCATTGGATCGGCCTGACCAGTATGATCATGGGCTGGAATTTTACTTGGCTAGATAATTCTGTGTTCAGTTATGATCGTTTTTCGCCCTCGCCACCAAACCGAGACTATAATTGCGTGGTCATGAAGGCTGTTTCTTCCAATTGGGCGTGAGTGGCTTCTATTTAACCAAAAAAAATATTTCCAGAACAACATCTTGTAACGTGCAGCTTCCATTTGTGTGTATTTACGATCCCTCAGCTAATCGAACTTGTCCCGCCTGCCCTCCTCCTTCACCATGCCCAACCTGTCCATCTCCACCAGTTTGCAGTGATTCAGTGGCTCCTCTAAATGTGGCTCCTGGAAGGAGAATGGGGACTATAAAAGAGAAGGCCTCCTTTGTTCACGAACTGGACGTTCTCTGTCCACTAGGGTACACATATGTGGACATAATGCAAAGGTCGGTTACTTTCTGCAAACAAATTTCTTCTTCAGATGTTATAAAGTTGCCAACGATACGAAAACTTTCTTTGCTGCGTCAAATGCCTGTAATTTGGACGGTGCAGAACTCGTGTCAATTCATAGCTTGGAAGAAGGTCAAGCAGTTGGTGGTAAGGGGGATCTGTTTTATTCTGTATTCCTTTAGCTCTTTTGCCTTTACAAGACGACGACAGAAGTTACTGGATTGGTTTAACAAATCTCATCGACAACTGGGGACAATGGACTTGGCTGGACGATACGTCAGTTCGTTATGCCAACTGGGCTGATGGTTTTCGTTCTTTTGACAGAGAATAGTTTTTTTCCAGGCAGACCTGAAAATAACTTCAGTTGTACCGTCCTGCACTCTATGGGTTTTCAATGGACGTAAGTTGACTTTGCTTTTTCAAACTTTATCAAACATAGGAAAAACTTACAGAACCCAAACTTGCCAGTTGTTGCAGCCGTACATTTGTGAATTTAGTCCAACAATAATTCATAACTGTCTGCCATGTCCCACACCTATACCCTGCATGGTGTGTCCTACATACGCACCCTGTCCTCCTCGTAAGCAAATCCTTTAAAGATTATCATTTCTCAGCCAAATGTGATCATGGCTGGATATATTCGGACTATACAGATTCCTGTTATTTCATTGGAAAACAGGGAAATTTAAACACCAGTCAAGCGATGGATGCCTGCATAGCGAAGAGCTCCCACTTAACGTCAATTCACAGTGACGTCGAGAATTCATTCATTCTGAGCAAGATTTTGTGCTGATCAATAGAAGGCGTTATTTTAGATGCTGTTTATTCGGTAACACCAGGCAATGCTTGGATAGGTCTGTACAGAACAGGTCCGAATGCTACAAACTTTGAAAATTACGACGGGACACCGGTTGAATCCAAATAGACAGCCCTAACGAGTTTACAGATCGATTACACCAAGTGGTCCACAGGGCAACCGGATAACTATCGCGGTAATCAATACTGCACCATAGTAAGTAAACGTGATTTCCTCATTGTCATTATCCTCATCAGATGCTCATTCATTCCTCTGTTGGTCCAGATGGATATTGGGATGATACAGCTTGCGATAGCTACCTCGGTAGGCCGTCGTACGTTTGCAAGAAGCCTTCGAATAAGTGATACGAATAAAGTTCATGAAAGTTTGTAATCAAAATACACAAGAAGATGACATGAAACAGCGTTTTTTTAAGCGGACCAAATCGCTTTACCGCGCGAGTTGAGGGATTCTTTATTACGCTTCCATCTTTCTGACCGTGGTAAGAAGAAAAAATTATGAAATGAAAGAATTCTCTGCATCACTATGGATAGTCTATTGAAAGACCTTCTTTGTCGCAAACTGGAATCAGCCAAAATGATTTTCCTCTTACATATATTAAAATGAAAACTTATATTAAAATTAAAACTTTATTTGCGCCAGATAATTATTTATTTGAAGGCTTCTTACAAACATAGAGTTCTGAATAAGAATTATCACAAGCCACGTCATTCCAATATCCATCCTGAGTGCCGGCATAAGCATGATTGAACATCTAATGCAAGCTGTTGTTTTCCCCATTATAAATGTATTCACTCACCACTGTACAGTATTCATCACCATCATAATTATCCGGTTGACCAACGTCCCAATGTGTATAGTCCACCTATAAATTCTATCGAGTACTATATGCCAATTTATACCGGCGTTCCGTCATAATTGGCGAAATTGGCAGGCGTCGGTCCTGTCCTATATAAACCTATCCAGAGAGAGACGTTTCCAACAGAATACTCATAATCTCAAACATCGGCCTTTAACGTTTTTGCAGAAAAAACTAACTGAGAATGAAAGAATTTTCAAAGTCACTATGGATAGAGGCCAAATAGGAGCCTTTCGCCCTGCATGCGTTCACTGCTTGAGTGCCGTTCAACATTCCATCATTTCCGATGAAATAGCAGAAATCGGTATAGTCGAAATACCTCCAGCCAGGATCACATTTGGCTGAAGGAAGATTAGTTTTGTATGGTATTCTTACGAGGAGGGCAAGGTGCATAGGTGGGGCAAACCGGGCAAGGTTCCGGTGTCGGACACGGTGGGCAGTTGTGTACCTTTGTTGGATCAAATTCACAAATATAAGGAAGTACAAGCTGGCAAGTTTGAGTTCTAAAAAACTGAATAGATTTCCTTGCCCATCACTTACGTCCACTGAAGACTTAACGAATGTAGAACAGTGCAGCTCATGTTATTGTCTGGTTTATCTTGAAATTACTGTAGCTATGAAAACTGTCAAAAAATACCATCAATCCAATTATCATAGATAACTGCAGTTTGGTCTAGCCAAGTCCATTGGCCCCAATTATTAACCAAATTGGTAAGGCCAATCCAATATGATTGATCATTGTCTGTTAAAGGTAGAAGGCCTGGTAGATACAGTTTAAACAAAAAAAAACGGTTGTCACCTCCAATTGTTTGTCCTTCTTCCAAGCTATGGATTGATACGAGTTCTGCATCGTCAAGATTGCAGTCATTTGAAGCGGCGAAGAAGGTCTTTCCCCCTTCTCCGATTCCAGTGACTTTATAACATCTAAATTGTCGGAGTGATGCTGTAAGCACAGCTCACCGTTGCATTAATTCCACGAAAGTATATCCAGCAGGGCAGATAACTTGAGGGAGGATAGACTTTTCTTTTGGGCCAGCATAATTTTGCGGAATATTGGGAGGATTGCAAACTGGTGGAGATGAGCATGTTGGACATGGAGGAGATGTTGGGCAGATTGGACAGGCTCGAGGAAAAGCAGGATCGAAAATACAGACATATGGCAGTTTCACATGGCAGGATTCTGTCCTAGAAAATAAATGATATTACTTTGATAAACAGACTCACGCCCAGGTGGAAGAAACAGCCTTCATGACCACGCAATTATAGTCTCGGTTTGGTGGCGAGGGCGAAAAACGATCATAACTGAACACAGAATTATCTAGCCAAGTAAAATTCCAGCCCATGATCATACTGGTCAGGCCGATCCAATGATCTGCATACTTGTTCTGAATCAAGCCTGGAAGATATCTAGAGGTTATCCAAAATTTGCTTTTACTTGTAACGTAAGTATTTTCAAAAGCATTGTGGATCGAAACCAGCTGGCCATCATCCAGGGTACAAGCATCAGCTGCAGCAAAATATGTCGACGGCTCTTCGACTACTTTATAACATCTAAAAATCTCGTTTCTATAAAATTCTCGGTTACTTTTGGGTTGATTCATAATATGTGTACTCGTTGGGACAATAGGAGGCGGCCAGAGTTACTAAACACAAATAGAGGAGTAGAGGCATTCTGGAGCAGTAATATTAACAAAAATGTCAGCTGTAGTGGAAAACTTATGGAGAAAAATGTTTGGTTTTCAGTTACTCTTTATCAGGAACACACGTTAAATACGTGCACGTTTTTGAGGCCAACAGGGTGACTGAGTGCGTTGAGGGTGACTGTGTGCGTTTTGTCCATGGGCTTCCGTTATCTGTTCCTGATAAAGAGTAACTGAAAACCAAGATGCAAAATCCAAGCCCAGCTTTATAAAAAAGAAAAGATAGATTTATAAAGTAATCTTTATTCCGCTCTTGTTTGGCAGACAAAATTTATACACTGATCTCCTGGATAACAATTATTACTGGCAGCTGGTGTGCAAAATTTCATGGTTCTTCTGTAACACGTATTTTGGATGCATTTAGCGCTAGGGCAGCCGATATCATTCACACAGAAACTTCTTCTAGGTCTTCCAGCGAAAGGGATAGCTTCTGAATACGGTATTTTATCCAAAGTAAAATTACCTGTGATAATTGCTACGGTTAAAATCAAGAATAGGAGGATTCCTCGCGGATAAGACATTCATCAAGGCGACCAGCGGATAGATTGATTTTATACTGGCGGGACGGCACTATTTTGACATACGCGCTGCGTGACATGCAGCGGACATTTCGCACTTTTTATTTTTATTTAACCCAAACAAGTGAAAAAACGAGAGATAACCGTGGGAAAAGAGGCAGAAATTGAGGAAATTTGAAGGCAGCAGATTAACTCGTGCTCGTATTTGTAGTCGGCGAATAGACGGACAGAAAAGAGTTCCATACCCCTCGAGAAATTCTTAAATTACCCGTAATTTAAATGGAAAAGAGTAACTAACTGTTGAGCTGCTTGACAAGCAATCGCGGGGCAATCCTTGGCAGCACACTCTTTGACGTGTTCCAATTGTCCCTGCATTTCCAGACAGCCTTGCCGAGGACATTTCCGACCTTTTTCACACATCTGCGCGTGTAATAAAAGCTCCGGAAGATCTATACACTCCTCCTTTCCTAATTCTAGTGGCTGTGGACATGGGATCGGGCTATTGGATGTTGTAGCGAGCATCTTTGTGGAAGAACCCGAAGGTCCAGGTTTTTCTTCTTCCAGAGCCTGAGAATTGCCGTAAAAAAATGACGAAATTATGCAATGAGAAAAAAAAACAAATTCGCAGAAACAATTTTTTGGCTGGATTCGTTATTACTGTTTCTAAGAAAATCAAAAATCCCGAGCTCAGAAAACTAGGGATTGTAAGCAGAAAAGAATTTTTATTTTGAGAAAGTGTCAAGATCTGGCTAAAATTCCAGAAAGCAGGATAATCTTGGTCGGGACAAAAATACTCTCGTAGGAGAATTCGAAATTTTTCGGGATTTATCATCGACATTCACGATTAGTAGATTTCTCGACATAGAAATTTCTCGTAGGGTTTCAGGAAAGGCTGGATATGATTACTACCAAGTTAACTACCAAGAATAATTGGAAAAGGAAATGCAACAATTACAGAAATGGGCAAAAATTCTGAATACTGCAAACCAAGCCGAGAAATTTTAGAAATTCGAATTTGTTTAAGTTCCACGACTGGCTGAGGGCCTCTGCATGGACAAGAAGTTAAAATGCCGAGCTCATAAAAATATGAAGAGTTCAAAACGCTGTTTCAAAAGTCCAAAATAATTTGCACCCTCTGGTTTCTGTTCAATTTCGTTGCCAGCTGGTCAGTGCGCGTACGTCGGTAATTATTTACACTCAGGTTAATATTGGATCATTTCGAGTTTCTTTTTCTTTCGAAAATTTCAAGAAAAATAAACAGGTGAGAAATTGGAAGCTTTTCAAAATACAAAGGGCCCAAAAAATCGGGAAGTATTTATATCCGGAGAAAACTGTAAATAGCTACGTATCATATGCCGGGTGATAAATATGGATACGGCTAAAAAAAAGAAAAGCTTTGAAAAAGGAAAGGAAAGAGGACAACAGGCAGCCCACCCGTTTGAATAAAGCAAATAACGAGGTGACTTTGTATCGGGAGGGTGGACCACCCGGGAGAAAACTACAAACACTTCGTATGAGAATAACAGACGGCGGCGGAAAGCTGTACAAATTGCCTCTCTTTATTATATTCCCCACAATCTCGTCTCTTCCTTTTGTCCGCCCGTCAATATTATCCAAAAAATCCATGAATGTGGAGGGAGACTGCAGCGGGCGCGTCGATTCTTTGCAGTTTTTGCAGCGATCTTGCAAACGAAGGGTCGACAGCGAGGGGGGCAAAATGTGTGTACAAACATCGTCTAATGAGGTGGCGACTTTCCTTTAAAAAAGAAAATAGCAGAAGTAGACCTAGTTTTTATATGAAATCAAAAGAATAACAGGAAATACGTCCCAGATTAATTAACCAAGATGGTCTCGAGACCTGCGATAATCCGCATGTTTACGGGTTTATGAGGATTTCCCTCTTATATGTAGCTTGAACACGGAAGGACACGTCCCAGTGGTGACTGGACATAACAGCTGTGCAGTCCAGGAAAAGCACGATGGGTGAGTCACAGCTTGTTTTGTGCTCACTCGTACAATCATCCGGCAAATAGTATGCGACTATTTTCAGTTCAAAAAAAGAGGAAAATCCTTAGGATACAGCCCGGGATTTTGAAAAGAAGACCGCCATATGGGATTTATTACTAGCCGAGATTTTACGGGTACGGCGGCGGAAATTATTTTTCTGATAGTTATTTTTCTCTTTAAAAATCAGCAAAGACGTCGATTTTGGTTCACGCACATTCCGTTCCTTGACCCTTTATTTGTTTACAAAGATTTGTAGCAGGTCAATTCGCGCCGACTGTCAGCACTTCAGTACATTCGCACCCACTTCCGTTTCTTATACGGCATAAATTGATGGATATTACATGGTCATTTTTCAATGCTGACTATCCATTTCACACGCAAACAAAATTAATAAAGTGATCGCGGGCATTTTGCCAGCGAAGCATAGCCCTCCAAAGCATAAAGCTCACGGAAATAGAGGATTTTGAATGGGAAAATGTGCGCTATTCTAGAATTATTTCGGTATTTCTGTGTAATTCAGGATTTTCCATTTTTCCTGCCGAGGAGAACCCCAAGACTTCGTCCTTTGCCCTTTTGATTCCTCCTAATTAATCCAGTCCTAATCCTCTGTAAATCTCCCTTTATCCAAATCTCAATTCCAAAATAGAATGTCTAATCCTTTCTGGTAATAGCCGGTCGTATTAGTTGGCCAGAGCCATGCAACCGGCTCAACCCAGCGATGGCCCAAAAAGCTGGACTAACAAGAGAATGGCCAGGATGTCTGGTTGCTAATTAGTAGACCAGCAATCAATCGATCCTGAATGCTGTAAGTGTATATTTTAGAAGCAATCCGATGTCCAGGGCTGGTGCGAACCCTAGCTTCAAAGATTTTTGTAAACACGATGAGTGCGTAACAATAAAAAATGACCAATTTATTACAAAGCTACACATTTGACAACTTCCAGCACGTCGAGTTTTTCTTCCTTATTCTGATATCGGCAATAATCCCTCAAATAAGCGTAGCATTTCCTGGTAATGGAATAAAACCAGAAGCAAAGTAACAGAGCCATAAAAGAGCAGAAAAACCGAAAAGCACAATCACCACGAAATTCTGCGTCAATCCTTATTTGCTCAAATTTTTTAACCACAAACATCGGCTGTTTCTAAACCATTTTCATCGAAAAACAGAGAAACAGCCAAGTTACCTTGAAATGTCGTGCAAGTACCGAATCGGGCCGTACTAAACAAATAAACATGACCACCATGGAAGAGAGACTACTCAACATCCAGGCAACTTGTAAGAGAACGAAAGGGACAATCAAGCGGTAGTCCTTCCACCAAATTCCAAGAAAAACTAGCGTTGTTGGGAGGAGAGCTGCTAGGCTAACGGTTATCTGAAAATTGGGGTTTTTTTGGTGGATTTTGGAAGATACCCCAATAATTTCTAGAATATTCCATTCCAGATGCAGGTAAAAATGTCCCAGGAAAGAGATTCCAATGCAGATTAAGGTTAATAGTCCTAGACGAATTGTTGCTATCTGAAAATTTAAATTATCTACAAAAAATAGGGAAAGTGTGTGTGCACATGGCCGAGTACAAATCTCTCATCGAAAATGTGATGCAAGGTTTGATTTTCGTAAAAATTAAAAGGATTTTAATCAAAAATTCCGAAGCTACACCGTAAAATTATGGAAATTACTGGAAAAATTGGATTCTGATTAAAATCTTGAACAACACGTAGAAAACTCGGGTTTATCCTGCGTTTTGTTCGCAGATGTGTCGAAAATACTGAGCAAAAGTACCCAGTTCCATCAAAATTTAGTCTATTTCTCCTGAAGAGAAAAAATCACTGGCTTGCCATGTTTCGAATTTTTCATTGGACAGCATCATGTCCAAAAAATTGCTTTACCAAGTTCCGAAACGAGCATTTCTGCCAGAAATTGACTATGTCCTCAATAAAGGGAACATGCAGAAGCATTTAGTTTTTGTTGTTTGAATTTCCTGTCTTTGATTTTTCATGTCAATACCTCAGCTGCCAAAAAAACGAAATCGAAACCGAGACATTGTTGTCCGATAAGCTTTTCCATCCTAATCACTCGAACTTACCTTGCAATGGGCTCCGCAACAGCTGCTACACAGATATTTCTCATGATAATGAGGGAAACTGTCAGATGGGTCAAAGCGCATGAAGTCTGCTTGCAAAGTGACGAGAACAAGGTGTTTAGCCACTGTTTGAACGAGGAATTAGCAAATGGGAGAAGGACCAGTGAGGGTCATGGAAAAAGGTGTCTAGTCCAATTTTTAAAATTCTATTTAAAGGATAATTTATTGACAAAATTCTTCAGATTCTTCCCGGACAAAACAGAACCACATCGCATGGAGGGAAGCAAAAATTATTAGTAGAAAGGATCCGCAGAGAAATAAATGAGCCATTAGGGGAAATAGGAAGAATCCAACGGGACAGACGACAAAAGTGATGAAATAGTACGCAATGCTCATGGAGACATCGGGACAATAGCCGCCGTGATGAAAAGCTATGGCAAATGGCTTAAATTTTCATTTAAATGATGGAATTCCTCCAAATCTACCGGTAAAATTATACAGAAAATGAACTCAATCATCCTCTGGCCGCATTTGATATTTATCCGAGCCTCGTAGTTTTCTTCTGGTTGTCCCATTATTGGTTTTCCTTAGAATTTATCTGAAATTTTATGATCTGAGGGAAAACGGAATTGACAGAGAAGAGGAACGGGTAATCCCTGCAGCAGTTCCTCCCTGAAACCCGTAGTCAAACAAAGTAAGAGGAAACATGACAGGCGTGCAAACTGAAAACACTCAACTCTTTAAGGAAAGTAATCCATGTAAAGGAGAACATGGCGGCGGTCTCTGGTCAACAAAAGGAAAGATATGATGGGGCAGCCCATATTATTGAAGGGATTCATAGTAGGAAAGCCATACATCACATAGTCACGTCGAACAAGTAAAACCGAGTGAACACTGCTCTTACCTAAGGATATCTTCAAACACCTGGCACGTGCCGAAATAAAAAAAACTAAAATCAGCACCTGATAAAAAAGGGACGCCAACAATTTTCCCTATCAAACTATCCCATTTTTATAGGAATCCTGCTTTCCATGAGGTAAGCGAATGTCGACTTCCCCGAATCATGCAACCCATAGGTAAGCGGATGTCAAAGCGCACGTTTTTTATTGGAACCTTGCAGCTAGGGATGTGCGCGGGCCGGGCCGGGCCCTGAAATCTCGGCCCGGGCCCGGCCCGATGCGGCCCGACCTTTCCAGGGACCCCAAACCAAATTCGACCAGGGGGTTTTTGGGATCGATTTTTTCGCCAGTTTTATCATTTTTAACGCAATTGTAGTGTATCTAAGCTATTTGCAATATAGAAAAGCTATTTCGGATGTATTTGGTATGCTAACCAGTATACAAGAAAGCGCCCACAGTAGTGTCAGTGTATTATCATTATGCGATGATATACGTATGCCGATCTTTTTTTTTGCAACTGCTATCCTTGATGAAATAGAAGATACCGGCCAAGCATCCCTACACCGAGGGAAGGCTCGTATATTCCGTAAACTTTGGCCCCTTATAGCTGTTGCTATGAGTTACTATATGCGGAGACTATTAATACAAAGTGGTGTTATGCTGGAAATAAAAAGAAAAGGTTAGAAATAGCCAAGGGAACTCTTGTCCAGCGCCAGGGAATTTTTGTCCAGGGAATTTTTGTCCAGCGCCAGGGAATTTTTGTCCAGGGAATTTTTGTCCAGCGTTAGGGAATTTTTGTCCAGGGAACTTTTGTCCAGGGAATTTTTGTCCAGCGCCAGGGAATTTTTGTCCATGGAATTTTTGTCCAGCGCCAGGGAATTTTTGTCCAGGGAACTTTTGACCAGGGAATTTTTGTCCAGCGCCAGGGAATTTTTGTCCATGGAATTTTTGTCCAGGGAATTTTTGTCCAGCGCCAGGGAATTTTTGTCCAGGAATTTTTGTCCAGCGCCAGGGAATTTTTGTCCAGGAATTTTTGTCCAGCGCCAGGGAATTTTTGTCCAGCGCCAGGGAATTTTGGTCCAGGGAATTTTTGTCCAGCGCCAGGGAATTTTTGTCCAGGAATTTTTGTCCAGGAATTTTTGTCCAGGGAATTTTTGTCCAGGGAATTTTTGTCCAGGGAATTTTTGTCCAGGGAATTTTTGTCCAGGGAATTTTTGCCCAGCGCCAGGGAATTTTTGTCCAGCGCCAGGGAATTTTTGTCCATGGAATTTTTGTCCAGCGCCAGGGAATTTTTGTCCAGCGCCAGGGAATTTTTGTCCATGGAATTTTTGTCCAGGGAATTTTTGTCCAGGGAATTTTTGTCCAGGGAATTTTTGTCCAGGGAATTTTTGTCCAGGGAATTTTTGTCCAGGGAATTTTTGCCCAGCGCCAGGGAATTTTTGTCCAGCGCCAGGGAATTTTTGTCCATGGAATTTTTGTCCAGGGAATTTTTGTCCAGGGAATTTTTGTCCAGGGAATTTTTGTCCAGGGAATTTTTGCCCAGCGCCAGGGAATTTTTGTCCAGCGCCAGGGAATTTTTGTCCATGGAATTTTTGTCCAGGGAACTTTTGACCAGGGAATTTTTGTCCAGGGAATTTTTGTCCAGGGAATTTTTGTCCAGGGAATTTTTGTCCAGGGAATTTTTGTCCAGCGCCAGGGAATTTTTGTCCATGGAATTTTTGTCCAGGGAATTTTTGTCCAGGGAATTTTTGTCCAGGGAATTTTTGTCCAGGGAATTTTTGTCCAGGGAATTTTTGTCCAGGGAACTTTTGACCAGGGAATTTTTGTCCAGCGCCAGGGAATTTTTGTCCACGGAATTTTTGTCCAGCGCCAGGGAATTTTTGTCCAGCGCCAGGGAATTTTTGTCCAGGGAACTTTTGTCCAGGGAATTTTTGTCCAGGGAATTTTTGTCCAGGGAATTTTTGTCCAGGGAACTTTTGTCCAGGGAACTTTTGTCCAGCGCCAAGGAATTTTCATCTTGAGGTTTATGGCCTGCGAAGTGAGGATCGTGACATCCAGAGTGAGGTTTATGGAATTTTTTGCAAGCCTCCGTACATTTTTTGCAAGGGTTGCACGCACGGAGACTTGCAAAAAATAGCCTCCAAAAAATGCGCGGTGGCTTGCGAAAAATGCACGGAGGCTTACAATAAAAGTGTGTGTTGATGGCCTGCAAAGTGAGGATCATGACATCCAGAGTGAGGTTTGCGGCCTGCAAATTGGGGTTGTCACCCAGAAATTGCATGCGACTCGGGAAGTGGATGAAAGAGAGGATTTATTAGATGGCCACTGTGGGCTGTAGAAATAATTTATTTTTTTTGCAGGCCACATAATTAAGATTTTTTAATAATAATTGTGTCTTTTTCTAATATACAATAATTATGCACAATGTATGCAGGATATTGGACTTTAGGCATACATTCCATTGTATCCTTCATCTTCGACCTCGTTCACCGCTCGTCTTATAGTCCAGGCCAGGAGGCCGTCAATCACTCCGATGAGAACAATTGGGGTTATGACAGTGGCAGCAATTGGAACATCTTTACCATCCGCTAAATGTGAGCAGTTTCATTTCCATATATTGGGTTTTTTCTTACGGGTTTTGTACAATAGCCCGGTTACGATTGACACGGTGATTGCATAGAGCATGTAGACGATCTGAAACCGATTTAAATAGAGTTAAAATGTACTTATTGAAGTAAAACGGACAGGAGTTGACAATATAACCAATAATTTTCATGTTTCTTTTAGAAACTTACCACCAGCCAAAATGAGACCTTCAAGAATTTCGTTTCCTTCTTGATTGCTGAATATAAAATAAATCCATTTACAAGCAGCTAAAATGGTTTATCAGTTACAAAAGGTGAAGGTTGTCTTACACTGATGATAATGCTGGTCATGCTGACGGCCATAAAATGATTTGGAGCTGTGCCAGGTGTAGTTATGGGAAAAATACCGACCAGAGCAGCAAGAAGGGAGAAAATACTCCAAGCTACGAGGCAAGTCTGAAATTTTCAGTTCATTTAGGTATCGAAAAAAAAGGCAAAATTCTCGTATTTTTTTCAAAAAAAATTGGAAATTTGAAGGCGCGCCCATATCCCGCAAGATTTTAAGAATAATATTAAAAAAACCTACCCGAGCTTTACAACAAAAACAACCAGGTCGATCCATATTAGGCTGAAGAGGACGTCAACAAGTTGTGCACCCTTATCAATCCCCCACTCTTTAAAAAGGTGCACTGTTTACAGAGAGCAAAAGAGTCTTGATAAACAGGGCATAGTCACCAGGGCATGTGCGATGGGGAAATAAGGCAGCTGAGGTTGGAATCGGGAAGGAGAAATTCGGTACCGAGGGCAACTTGCAAGCGCCTTCGTAGATATCATTTTGGTCAATTCCTTGTCAATTTTAGTTAATTTCGTGACAGTTTTGATCAATTTCGAGGGCTCAGTTCAATAGCATTTATTTTTCCTGAATTTGGTTAGCATATCATCATACAACTGTTCAGAATATCGTGTCCATTATTTTCATGCTGGTTTCTAATCTCATTCACTGTGATTTTGTTAGTGCACAGCAAAATTTCTATGAAAATTGTTCCAAAAGCCGCGGGCAGGATAAAATCCATTTCTTCTTTATTTGTTTGATTTGCAGCTAGCAAGAAAAATGTATAGATCCAATACAAAAACTGTGTCAATTTTTTTAGTTTTGAGTAAAGCAGATAACTTGCCACAAGCCTGGAAGAAATGCTCAGGCAGCTTTCCTCCCGTTGAATTGTAGAATTCAGAATTGAGCCGCAAAGTGTCGACTAAAATTTTGATAAAATTTCAATAAAATGTAATTACGCAAGCAACAATATTAAACATCAGCAAGACAAACTGCGATTCTTCGGTTACTGGGAGGAAGTGAAGGGAGCTGCAAGCAAGGACGACTGAACAAAATGTAATAATCAGGATTATCTAGAAATTCTACTGTTAATTGGAAAAGTATTTACCCGACGGCAATCGCTCCTCATTCAGCAAAAGCAGTACATCTGCTAGAGGGAGACCAAAAAGAGGTTGCACCCGTTTTTTGGCCAACAAGATTAACTGTACGCAATCGTTTTGCAAACAACTGCTGGTCAAAAAAGGCAAAGAGGTACAGCTGAACGTTTTATTTGGACCACAGTTGATGATAAAACAGAGAAATCTTAGAAATTTTGAGTTCTGCCAATGGTTGCAGCAGTTGTTTCGATGAGCTTTCCCCAGACAACGATTCACAACACCTCAACATTAAAAAAAAGTTGCGAAGTTCTTTTTCCCCTTCTGGAAACATGATTAAGCCGGCTGTAAGTACTTGCTCTTAGTCAATTTTCTCCTTCTTTCAGCTTTTGATCCTCTATCTTTTCTTAGCTTTCCCTTCCATCCATGGCAGATGTCATACATGGATGCTACAATACTGACTGTACCTATGGAGGTGCTCCCCCATGTGGAGATTGTAGTGTCCGCTGGATGACGAGAAAATGCATGTGGCCACCATTTGGGGATTATAACGTATGCTGTAAGGATCCTCCTTTTCATCGGATAGAAGAATGTAGAAAGCCATAACCACACATTTTTATTTATTTTTTTCGGGAGAATGATATCTTTGAATGAAATGCAAATAGACAGAGCGGTCCAACTGATGAGACATGTCTGGAAGGCTATTTGGTCAGTGGGATGAATTTACTCTGGCTCGACAGCAAAAACGACCTGGCTGATCCATTTAAATTGCTAATATTGAGGAGCGGAAACCTGTATGAAAAACCGGGGATCTCTTGAACAACGATCGGTCACATGTTATTTGTAATCCCAGTGGATTTATCCTATGCAAAATATTTATTTCATAGCTCCCCGTTATCAATTTCTTTAACGACGCGTTTAATTGTCCATGCTTGAAGAATCTGTATGAGGAGAACGACACAGATGATGATAACGAATATCAGCAGGCTACCTTCCGCTGAAAATAATTCAAGAACACAAAAACATAGTTTCTCTTACGGATTTCATTTAAATCGACGGCAATTCCTGCGGTCGTTAGAATGAAAAATATAACGATTATCTGAAAATTTTCATAATTTCTCTAAATTTTAAAAGTTTACCGTAAAATAGAAGCAAATATTCAAGAATTTTGTATTCTGTTTGAAGGCAGCGAATATAATTGCCACGTTGAGAACAAGCTGAAATTCCTATATTTTCTGACAAAATTTCCTTACATAAATAATAGTACCAATCGCATTCAAAACGCGGAGAGGAGTATGAAATGTGTCGTCACCTATTAGAAATAGGAACATGGCCATAGATAAAAATACCATAATGATACTCCAAATAATCAGACATGCCTAGAACAAAAATATTGAAAAGAATGAAGGGAATATACTCTGGCGTGGCAGAAGAAACAAGCTGGTCTACCCATTCAAAAGTTTTGGAAACAACATGGACTGTTGAAAAATAGATAGGGATAGAAAACCGGATTTATCCTTTCATAGCAATTGTCAGCGTGGTAAGGGTTTTCGATGTTGAACTGTCTCATTAACCTGTCGATAAACATGGCAGTCATGTCCAAAAACTGAAAGAGAGCATAAAAAAAGAGAACGATCCGTAAAATGAGAACTGTGCATAGAAATGGAAAGGATGCAAAGAATGTGCTGCTTCCGTTAAAAAAAAGTCGGGCGATTTATTTCTTCATTTTTTCCGTTTTTTCAGAGACTTTTGGTTTTGAACAGTAGACGAAAAGAGCCACAGGAAAACGTGCGGTGTTAATTGTAGCTTTAGGAGAACCTAAAAAAAGGAAATTGTCATTATGAGCTGATGCCTTACTATGTTAAATTCCGTTTGCATTTACGATAAATTCAGACAGATCATCCTTGTCGTCACCATTATCTACTAAAAGGAGAATGAAACTGTAGGGTATTAGGGCTATCTGGGAATAATATGAATTATTACCAAGCGACAATTACCACGAAAAATAAGCAGACGGCCAAAAGTTTTATATTCTTTTTCAGCGTGGCGATTAAAATTAACACGTCGAGAATAACTAAACGTTTTTTGGAAAAAGAGACGTGGACTTACGTTAATAGCGACAGTGGTCGCACTTAAAAAAAGAACGGCTCCATTGCTTCTATCTCGAAGCAAACGGGGAGCACTCCAACCGGACAAAGTGATGCCTATCAAACTCCAACAAAAAAACTTCTTGGATCTTATTCGAATTGAATAAAGAGCTAGGAAAACCCGATTATCGCAACAAAGAATTTTAGCCATTTAGCAGAAGAAAGAGAGTTTCAAAATCGATGGGCACACTCGACTCAACAACCTTGAGTTAATGTCAGAGGCGGGAAATTAGACCGGGACGTAAACAAACCTTTTGATGGATTTTCGGTGGCCATCTATTTATAATTGCTGACGCATATCCGGAGCACTGGCGACATTTATCACTTTTGGGTTTCGTGCTCTGACCCATTGGAAAATTAACTATTAAACATAGCAAATTTGAGTACAAAATCCGTCATAAAAAATAAGCACGGGTAGCTCAAATTTTGCGTGGAACCAAGTACCTGAGTTAGAAAAACGAGATTTTTATTCTACGCAGATTCAATTTCGCCGTTATCGCTTTCTTTTTTAATTTCTTTAATGGTTAATGTGATCATCCAGACGAGGAATCCGTTTATGGCGAGTATGGAAACGAATATGGTTATGGCCGTTTGGTGACCATCTTCTTCCGATTCGACAAACTTGGGAACTAAAACATAAAATTTGGCGAAAAAAAGATTGGATTTGACTTTTGTATTTATCTTCGGCAAGTAAGCCGGTTCCTGCGGCGACTATTATAGTGCAGCTGTAGAATGTAAACCCGATCTAGGGGTTATATTGATCAATAGTGAACAAGATTTACCACAAGAAATAAAGCAATGCACAGCTGCCTTATGTCCTTCTTGAAGGCTCCACACAAAATGAGCCCATTGATAACAAACTGGACAAATTTGTTGATGGGGAAATAACGCAAACGTACATTGATTATAACACTGAATATACCAACAAATACGAAAGGTTGAGGCCAATCTTCAAGCAATCTTGGTACATTCAAGAAGCCGATAATGATACAAATCAATGACCACCAAATTAGGAACTCCTGCAAATGGTTATTTGAGCCTGAAAAGACTAACTCGAGATTTATAGCACATTTATCTGATGAATATCGAAGAGAAAATTCTTGACAGCAAATAAGTAGGCCCTAAGCCAGCGAAGATGTCAGGGAGGGCGGAAATTAGACGAGTAAATAACTGGCGCTGATGGAGTTTCGGCAGCCTCCTATTTATGAGCTTTGGCGCGTATCCTGCTCATATTTGTTATGCTCCATGAAGGATTAATATTACTCATGTCAAATATTTCATAATCGTCTCTACTAAAATTTCACACTGACTTCTACAAACATTTGTTCCCATAAAACCCTTCAAAATAGAAAAAAAATAAAACGAGCGTCCGCAAGTATTTTTTATCCTGAATCAAGGATTATCGTATTGCCATTAAATGATGTTTATTTCATGCAAATGATCCATTATTAATTTCATTAATGGTTCGTCTAATTATCCAGGCAAGAAGTCCATTAACCACAATATTGATTCCTATTGCGATTATAATCACTTGAAGAACGGATACAGCTGGCGCTGAAAATGTCCTAATTTTACAAATTGTATCAATTTTTACGGTATTGATTTAAAACAGCTGCTACTCCAATTCCAACGCAAGTGTAGATGAAGCAAATTATCTGAAAAATATGAAGAAGCGGGAAAAATGATCCTACCACAAGATAAAAGCTGATATTCAAGTATTTTACATTTCTTCTGCTCGCTGCCACCAAAATTAATACGCTGAGAGCGAACTAAACAATATTTTGGAGGAAAAAGACTACTTACATTGGCAATTGCTCCAATAATCTCCAGAACTATATAAGCTGTATGAGATTCTTTGTCCTGGATTAAATCAGGTATTATGGTGAATCCAAAAATGGCGCATAATAAGCACCATCCAACTAAAAATGTCTGAAAATTGTGAGTGATATGGTAAGAAATAAAACGAACCCGAACTTCGCAGCAGAAACACCCCGGCCGGTCAGCCATTTCTCTTGAAAAAAAATGGAACAGAGCGGAGAAAAATGCCCCGTTTTGATGGATTTTGGGTGGTCTCCTATTTATATCGGGTACAAATCCGACCAACATCTGTTGTACTTGCGGTTTTCGCAACTATTGAGGATAGGGATTACTCACGCACCAGAACTATCTCGTTAAAAATGTTTTAAATTGAAAGGTTGACAGTGAATTTCTAACCGTTCCACGAATTCTATATATGATATCATCAGAATAACTAACATCAAAGTTGGAATTTTGTAATTATGAATAACGAGACTTTGTTAACAATTTCTAAATGGACCCGAATGGCGTCCCATTCTTTGTTTCTGCCAAACAAATGCTGGTTAAAAGTATACACATTTTATTCATCTAATAAATCTAAAGTGCTGTGGTGTCCGTCTGTCTGTCTGTCTGTCCGTCACCGCTGTAAGCGCGCCCCATTCTAACTCGCGCGCGCATTCAAATGGAGAGCTAGAATTTCATTCTTTTCTTCCAGAATCCGAATTTTTTACTTATTTTCTGTTAGAAATTCAATGGAGAGCTAGAATTTACTCCTTTCTCTTAGAATTTCAATGGAGAGCTAGAATTTACTTCTTTTCTCTTAGAATTTCAATGGAGAGCTAGAATTTACTTCTTTTCTTTTAGAATTTCAATGGAGAGCTAGAATTTACTTCTTTTCTCTTAGAATTTCAATGGAGAGCTAGAATTTACTCCTTTTTCCACGCAATTCTAAAGTTTTACTTCATTTTTCTTAGAATTTCAATGGAGAGCTAGAATTTACTTCTTTTCTTTTAGAATTTCAATGGAGAGCTAGAATTTACTCCTTTTTTCACGGAATTCTAAAGTTTTACTTCTTTTTTCTTAGAATTTCAATGGAGAGCTAGAATTTACTCATTTTTTCTTAGAATTTCAATGGAGAGCTAGAATTTACTTCTTTTCTCTTAGAATTTCAATGGAGAGCTTGGATTTACTTCTTTTCTCTTAGAATTTCAATGGAGAGCTAGAATTTACTTCTTTTCTCTTAGAATTTCAATGGAGAGCTAGAATTTACTCATTTTTTCTTAGAATTTCAATGGAGAGCTAGAATTTACTTCTTTTTTCTTAGAATTTCAATGGAGAGCTTGGATTTACTTCTTTTCTCTTAGAATTTCAATGGAGGGCTAGAATTTACTCCTTTTTCCACGCAATTCTAAAGTTTTACTCCTTTTCCTACAGAATTTCAATGGAGAGATAGGATTTACTTCTTTTCTCCTAGAATTTCAATGGAGAGCTAGAATTTACTCCTTTTTCCACGGAATTCTAAAGTTTTACTCCTTTTTCTACAGAATTTCAATGGAGAGCTAGGATTTACTCCTTTTTCCACGCAATTCTAAAGTTTTACTCCTTTTCCTACAGAATTTCAATGGAGAGCTAGGATTTACTCCTTTTTCCACGGAATTCTAAAGTTTTACTTCATTTTTCTTAGAATTTCAATGGAGAGCAAGAATTTACTTCTTTTCTCTTAGAATTTCAATGGAGAGCTAGAATTTACTTCTTTTCTTTTAGAATTTCAATGGAGAGCTAGGATTTACTCCTTTTTTCACGGAATTCTAAAGTTTTACTCCTTTCTCTTAGAATTTCAATGGAGAGCTAGAATTTACTTCTTTTCTTTTAGAATTTCAATGGAGAGCTAGAATTTACTTCTTTTCTTTTAGAATTTCAATGGAGAGCTAGAATTTACTTCTTTTCTCTTAGAATTTCAATGGAGAGCTAGAATTTACTCCTTTCTCTTAGAATTTCAATGGAGAGCTAGAATTTACTTCTTTTCTCTTAGAATTTCAATGGAGAGCTAGAATTTACTTCTTTTCTTTTAGAATTTCAATGGAGAGCTAGAATTTACTTCTTTTCTTTTAGAATTTCAATGGAGAGCTAGAATTTACTTCTTTTCTCTTAGAATTTCAATGGAGAGCTAGAATTTACTCCTTTCTCTTAGAATTTCAATGGAGAGCTAGAATTTACTTCTTTTCTTTTAGAATTTCAATGGAGAGCTAGGATTTACTCCTTTTTTCACGGAATTCTAAAGTTTTACTTCTTTTTTCTTAGAATTTCAATGGAGAGCTAGAATTTACTCATTTTTTCTTAGAATTTCAATGGAGAGCTAGGATTTACTCCTTTTTTCACGGAATTCTAAAGTTTTACTCCTTTTCCTACAGAATTTCAATGGAGAGATAGGATTTACTTCTTTTCTCCTAGAATTTCAATGGAGAGCTAGAATTTACTCATTTTTCCACGGGATTCTAAAGTTTTACTCCTTTTCCTACAGAATTTCAATGGAGAGCTTGGATTTACTCATTCTCTTTTAGAATTCAAAATTTATTTCTTTTTTCTTCTATAATTTTAATGGAGAGTATAATTTTTGCTCTCCTAGAATTCGGAAAGTATAAGGCCAAGTGGGGCCGGGACGGACCAGTCTTTACAGGAGGATATGCGGGTATGTTTTTGGTGGGGCACGCCCTGCTGGAGATCGGCAATAGAATAAAAAATTCTTATATGGAGAAAATGGAAACGGAAGCAGTGGTTTAAATTTTTAAACAAGTCTGAAGGCCCATGTTTTCCCCCCTTATTAGAAATTATTTACAAGCATACTGATTTCGACGGGTACTGAAATTAAAAGTTTTCTGTATGTGGGACAGCGGGGGGCGCCCCGTAGGGGCGCCATCCCGCTGGTTGCATTAAAGGAACAGTGCAAGTGAAAAAAGTACGTGAGCCCAACTGCACCCACGCCGCGTCGAAAATGTCTGTGTACGTAAAAATTATTTTTGATGGAATTTTATTTTTTGTTATTTTCAGTTTTTTTTTCAGTAAAATTTCTAATGTTTCGTTATTTTATAGGATCCGTCTATGCATAAGAGTTAGTAGCAACAAAAAATTTAAAAAAAAATAAAGCAAAAACAGAGATATACACTAAAAACGAAAAAAAAATTTGTGTACGTAATGACATTTTCGGTCACCGCGTAGGTGCTCTTGGATTCACGTATTTTCTCACCTGCACTGTCCCTTTAAAGGGACTCTGAAGGATTAAAATTATTTTTTAAAATGTTTTTTTTTCTTTCTTGCGCTTAAAATTAAGAAAATAATTATTATAGCATACTAAAACAGGAAAGCTCGCTTCTTGCAAACGAAGAGTGTCTTCCAAAGGTTGCAATCTTCGTCGTCCCATGTCCCATCTTGAACACCTGGCGTAGAAATTACCATCTATTAATAAAGGTTAAAATAGTTTCCTCATCTCACTGTTGTGCAGGTTCGGTTCCACACCCTGCTCATTCCACTAGGCTGATTTGGAGCCCAATTTTTGTACGGCAGCTAGAAAATATTTTAGTAAAAGAGTTGAAATACCGTTTGCCCATCAATAGTTTTGAAGCTGGTAGCATTTCCACTTGTTCCATAAAAGCCAATCCAAGCTGAAGATTGCATTCTGCTTGCATAAATGATAGCTGCTTTGATTATATTTTACTCTGCTGATATTACCGAGAATAAAGGAATTTTCAGCGTAACTTGAAATCGATGAAAGATGCGCGTCTCTTGCATTGCACCAATCTTCTGCTACGCTGTTATTCACATAACCAATAAATCCAACAAAATAGCAAGAATAGGTATAGCTATAATATTTCCATCCTTCATCGCATTTTGCTGAATTGTGATTATTATTAAAGAGTGCTCTTACGCTTAGGGCAAGGGAAGTAAGTAGGACATTTAGGACAAGGTTTTTGGGTGGGACAAGGTGAGCAACTATGGTTGAATGGTTTGACCTCGCAAATATACGGCAATGACATTTTACAGTCTTCGATGCTAAATAAATTATAGTGATCCCAGGTGATGTGCTTACCTCCATTGCAGGGTTGATAGATGAATGACGGAACAATTCGTGTCATTATCAGGATTTCCTGAAATTCTTACGTTATACCACGGTTGTATAGCTTATCGCCGTTCTCCGCGTTTCGAAACCTTTTGACGGGCTGACGGCTAATTTTGCCTTAAACCGCGGAAAAGCGTTAAAAGATCTCGTAATGAGGAGAATGGCCGTTGAAAAAAAGACTATAACATACCATCTGCCCAATTATCGTAGTGGACATCCGTGCCATCGAACCAAGCCCATTTCCCCCCATTGTTAACCCATTTGACAAGACGAATCCAATATTTCCGATCGCCGGAAGATAAAGGAAAAAGTGCTGCAAGCAAGAAATTTAATTAGGATTTTCTTCATAGACTACATCCAATTGCTTGATTTTCTCCCAAACTATTAATTGATACCAGCTCTGCATCATCCAAGTGACAGAGCTTTGATGCCATAGAAGAATCAACATCCTCTCTTGAGATTTTATAACATCTGAATTATTTTTTATAAGAATATTGTAGCTGACCTTTGCAATGAAGCCACATAAGCATAGTCATAGGGGCAGATATCAAGGTTTTGGCCGAAAAACTCTATGAAATTTCCTGCCATGTTAGTAGGAGCTGAATAACTGCAAATTGGAGGAGGTGGACAGATTGGACATGATGGCAGTGGAGGGCATCCGGGACAGATTGTATTTTCTTGGGTTCCATTGAACGAAGGTGCAATTATAAGACCAATAGAAACAACAACAATGATCAAGATGATCAGACTTATCTGGAAAATTGCGCCGCATTATTGAAGTTTTGAAGACTAACTATTATTATACCCAAAATAAGAGCGCGTCTTTGACAAGAGTGAGTTGTGCGTCGATTGTTGACAACAATATACGGAGGAGGAGGTTCGCCCATTTATCTGAAGAATCTGCCAGGAATTAGAACATCACGAAAAGGAGAGGAAAAAGTATGCGACCACTAATTGGGGTAAAACAGGATCCGTATCGAGTATACATTTAGTTTTCCGATCTCTGTGGAGACTGATCTTTAGTCTCTCGTTGAAATTTGTGAAAACATTTAAAAGGACAGTTAGGGTTGAGTTCAACTACCGTACTCGCCCACTTAAAATGCTTTTTTCTCCTCAACCAGACATTTTCATGAAAAACGAATTAGTGCATCGTGATCAGTGAATTTTTCTCTAAATAATAAGGCCAAGTTGCATTTTAGCTCTGACTGTCCCTTTAAATTCAAGCAAAGTCATGGTTCGAATTTTGGTTTTCCTTGAAACTGATGCCCCAAAAATTTTGGACGTGCCCCCACTTCAGAACTTTTGTACGGTTTGGAACCTGCCAAATAATTTGACGCTGCTTGCAAGTATTCCACCCCTTCCCCATGTGGCTAATAAAAATATTAATATCTGCAAAAGAACTGTTTCGATGAGTATTATGGTGAAATAAACGGAATCTATACTTTTAGTTTTCCGACCTCTGTGGGAAGGACTACGTCAACATCTTTCGTGATGGACACATTTTATTCAAATCAATTTAATTTTTATTGGAAGGCTTCTTACAAACATATTGTGGGTATGCAGCGTTGCGAGCATCATCGTCCCATGATCCGTTCGGAAATTCTGGATAGCCAATCATCATCTGCAAAATTAAATTCATTTCAGCCGATTTTTACCAGTGAACAATATTGTTTATCGTGAGCATTATCCGGCTGACCAGCGCTCCAGTTCGTGTAATCCACCTGAAATCTATTTTGACTCAGTTTGAATTTTTTACTATACTGGGGTTCCATCAAGATTCTCAAAGTCGGTAGCATTTGGACCTGTTCTATAGAGCCCAATCCAGCATCCCCCAGAATTTTTAATAGATAATATGTTACCTGACAAAATATTTGACGGTAATTTCAGAGCTTACTCAAAATAAACGAATTTTCTGCACCGCTATGGATCGAAGCGAGATGCGAGTTTTTCTCTCGACATCGGTCTTGAGCTTGTCTATTGGTCACATTTCCTTCATTACCAAAGAAATAACAAGAATCTGCATAGGCATAAAATACCCAACCAACATCACATTTTGTTGTGTTCATTGGAAAATCATGGGATTTATTGACTTTGTTAAACGTAGGCAAGATTGTCAAGCCGAAACAAAAAGCTAACCCGATCCAAATAGTTAGACATATCTGAAAAGGGCGCCATTTTTTATAAGGATGTAAACAACTCACGATACAAATCCCCAATGTGATCCAGAGAATATGGTACAGCTGGCAAGTATTTCGTCGTCTTATAGAAGAATAGGGTGGAGGCTCTCCCATTTAATCCTGTAAAAAATAGAATTAGCAGTAGAAAATAAGAAGAGGGAGATAGAAATTCAGTCCGTGTTGACGAGTTTTTGTCATCCTCATTATTGGACATTGTTTGGTCCCGAAATGAACTGGATCTGCTATACTTTTAGTTTTTGACCTCAAACGGGAATTAGGGTTATCCATGCATCGAAAGCAGATTTGGCCGGCATACAACGGTGGTCGGTAATCAAGTAAACGGCAATTTTGCCTCTATGATTATGGATAATTTTTTTTATTCAAAAATTAATTTTTATTGGATGGTATCTTACAAATATATCGAGCTCGTGAGTCGAAGCAGCGAATATCATTCCATGTTCCATCCGTCTTATTGGGGAAATGAACGAACATCTGAAAATTTTTTTAGCTTTGGATACTCGCTCACATGTGCACAATATTCAAAACTTTGCCAATTATTCGGCTCACCCGCATCCCAATTGGTATAGTCTACCTGAAGCCCATTTAACTGAATTTGATTCCTTACCGGTGTTCCGTCATAATTTGCAAAGTCGCTGGGACCTGGCCCAGTTCTATACAATCCTATAAAGCAAAGAACATCTGATAACCCGGATCCATGAATATAATCTGCGTGAATTTTCAATAATTACGTTGGCACTTACTTTTAATGAATTCATTCTCAGCAGCACTGTGGATTGAAGCTAGATAACCTCCTCGATCAGCGCACAATTTTTGAGCAACTTGGTTGATAGTCGGCTTCAGCTCCATTGAATAGCAAAAATCTGTTAGGGCAAAGTATACAGATCTAAAGTCACATTTCCCTAAAATATAAGAATGATTGGAAATTTTCAATGGCAGTTTTACTTCCGGTTACATTACGTTTAATTGTTATTGTACTGGGCGTTGGGTAAGATTGCGTAGAGCTAGGATCATTAGATTCCGAACTAACAGGAAGTTGACTGGAAAATGCAATGTAAACTATTCCGATAAGAAGAATAATGAGACCACACTGAAATGAAATAAATTACTGTAGCTAAAAAATTACAAACGACTATTATAATCCAGATAATCCGGTATTTCCCAGGCGGCTGCCTTCCTTCTATGCTACAATAGGCAGGCGGAGGTTCACCCATGTCTGGAAGAAATGATATGCGGTGAGAAATGTGGAATAGGTCACAGAGCTGTGGTCCCATTTTGGTCTAATAACGCCTCTGTTTTATATCAAACGAGACAAAACCAGAATAGATATGTTGCACTTTTAGTATTCTGCATAGATTACTAGGATTTCACATCCCTACTGGGACAACAGAGTTAAAAATATTTCGTAATAACTGCACAATAGGGCGCAGCGATGAATAACCATGATAAGCAGTGAGAAACCGAAAGATAAAAAGCAAAAAAACCCGTTTCCAAGCCAGAATCCACCGTAAATATTGGTCAGAGACAATCAATACCATGGTTTATCCGTTGGAAACCGGTGAAATCCATCGTAAGGACCGATGAATACGGGAGGATTTTCCTCATCGAAAACTCGGCAACTTTCATAATTGTTCGTCAACCCGCTTTATGCTCTACGAAGATGCGTTTTCATTTTTTGGAAACAGGTCATTATGAAATGATCAGGAATAAGTAACCAAGTCGGCTTTATTCATCATATTGAATCTTATTTGGCGGGTTTCTTACAAGCGTAGAGCGTATTAGCGTAGTCGCAAGGGACATCATTCCAATTTCCATCCGCTCCCAGGCCAGAAATGTACATCTGCTAGAAGTTATTATGAATGACACTTGAAACTCACTAGAGCACAATATTCAAGCCCGCCGTTGAAATTAGGCTCTCCTGTGTTCCATTTCGTGTAATCTAGCTGAAAATAATTATGACCACATGTTGTTTGCAGTAACGCTTACTGATGTGCCATCATAATTTGCAAAATTGATGCCTGGACCTATTCTATAACTTCCAATCCAGATCGGAGTTGATTTTATTGTGTAAACGTAATCTATAGTGAGAAAATTCTAATGGTGGTAACCAGTATACTTTGTATAAACGAATTTTCAGCATCACTGTGGATAGAAGCCAAGTACGCGCCCTGAGCTCTGCACAAATTTTGAGCTATGGTATTGTTGACAGTGGTTGATAAGTTTCCAATAAAATAACAGGAATCGGTTTCATTGAAATATTTCCATCCATTGTCACCTGGAATTCAGGTTTTTTTAGAATGTATGGCTCAAAAATCTTCAAATAAGAGAGTACTTACAGAAGCCGGAACTCGGTGCATTAGACTGGATTGGATCACATGTGCTGGTAATCCTAAAAATTTAAGATAATTCGGCAATGCATTAAACTTACAGCCTTTTGCAAATGTATGCAGGCAATTTCTGCTGGCAGGAAACATCATTCCAATCCTTATTTGTGCGTATCTGACAATCATTTGATAATCGCATGGTAAAAATATGGTAATCACGAGATTAATTAAGCTTCTGCCTTACTCACATGTGTGCAAAATTCTTTAGCCTGATAGTTATTTGGTTCCTTGACTCTCCAGTTTGTGTAACCCACCTGTAAAGTGATTGTAGGGACCGCGTAATAACTCTACCGGTGTTCTATCATAGTTAGCGAAATTCCTGATCCCAGGACCCGTCCTGTAAAGCCCAATCCATGCATTGTTTCCACCAGTTGCCTCCAAATCTTCTAGAGTAACGCAAGCAAATAAAAACTAACCAGAAATAAAAGAATTCTCTGCGTCACTGTGAATGGAAGCTAAATATGCGCCACTTTTCCCACACAGAATTTGGGCTTCAGAATTGGTTACATTGACTCCAGTTCCCAAAAAATAACAAGAATATGTATCAGGGAAATAGATCCAATCAGTCGGGCACGATGCAAAGATAACTGGTATTAATGAGAGCAGCCAATGAAGAATTATCATCAGCATGCTTGCGAATAGACCGAAGGGTCATCCGATCCGGGTACATTTTATACCAGGAAGTGCAGCCAGAAATAAGCCGATTGAACAACATCATTATAGACTTTTTTGATCCGCAGAAAAAACAGGTGAACACTTTTCTAGGAATATCTGGCCCTGGGAAACGCGAATGCGATTTAGTTTTTGAGGCTACCCACTTTTTTCCACATTTTGCTCCTAAGCGTCGACTTCAAACGCCCGCCAAAATTCGGAAGTGGTCCGACAGCGTACTTTTAGCGATTATTTGGTAGCACAGACAGTTAGACATGATACAAAAAACAATTTTGCAGTAGCCCGTTCTATAGTTGGAAAAGAAAGTTTTTATCACGAAGGGAATCCAGCTCATCAAAATCTTCACTATTCGTAGAAAATTTTTTTAGGGAAATGTGAGAAGAAATGGCTTAGTAGAGGTTTTGCGGTATACATTTTTTATTGCGTACTGTAATCAGAATAACATGTTTTGCATCTGTACAATGGCGTTTCTGATCTATGCATTAAATGCTCCGTATGAATTTCTTATCTCGACCTCATTCAAAGTACGCTGGATGGTCCAGCCCAGAAGCGCCAGGTAAACAACACTAGTCAAGAAGGAGACGATCACTGATCCATAAGGCCATCCGTATCCAGGTGCTGAATTTCGAGTATTTTCTCTGATTGAAATCTGGGAAACTTACGGACTCTGTAGGTAATTGCTGTAATAATCAGGCGAATTAGGTTGATAATCATCAAAATCATCTAGAAACTCGTCTAAGAAGATCTGAAGGTACACTTACCACAAGGTAGAAACCAACTTTTAGCAGAGAGGCCTGTCTCTTCCAGGCTCCGTAAAGTAACATAAACATTAGTATAAACTGAAAATTGGGGCTCCTGAGGCATCAGGAAAAAACATACGCTGAGGACAGCAATTACAATTTCGGTTGTGGTATAACCAGCTCCTCGTGGACCGAGGACCAGGGCGTCGATGATGGCATAGATATTGACAATGACACCGATCAAGGTCCAGACAATTAGGCAGCTCTGAAAATATGGAGTTTATTATTTGGTGGGAATGTGAAAAAGTGTGATCAATTTTCCTAAGTACCCAAATTTAATTTAATAAAAATAAAAACTCCGCTAGACCACTCAACCACACTGATCACCGGAATTTCTGAATTTCCTTATGCCTCAAGACTTAATTTTTGGGTTTGTGGTAATTTCTAGATATTTGCAGTGACAGTTCCTTTTTTGGATTGGTCACGTTTTTTTGGCGCTTGATATGGGTCACGTTTTTGGTCAGCTGACGGAATCAAGGAATCCCGACCGTTGAGCAGTTCCCAATATTAAAAAATCCAACTGTTCTTACACTAATTTGTGTTACAATTTCTATTTTAGTTTACAGCAAAATCTGGTAGAAACGCTCACCAACCCGTAAAATTCGATAAAAATCATTATTTTTCACATATTTAGTCAGAAAAACTCACCCTCGCCTCACAGAAGAAACATCCAGTACGATCCGACATAATTGTTAAATTGAAAGCCTGAAAGTATTTACTGTTTCTTTTTTTAAATAGGAAAAGATGAAAAAAATACGGACCATGTATCCTCTTTTTGGAAAATGCGGTGGTCGAAAAAAAAAAATGAAAATTCAAAATATTGAAATGAAGCGTAATCAAAGGAAAGAGGCAGAAATAAGCATTGCCGCCCGTCAGGTGAGCAGCTTATTTTGAGGTATGATGTACTTGTTTATTTGCTCAGTGGCAGTGAAGGGGCCGAGAGACTGTTGATAAGGAATGGTAAGCAGAGAGACCACGGAGAGGGAAACCTGGGAAAAACAGTTTATTGGACTCTGCGGGGAGAAATAAACTGTTGCGGGGAGCAAAAGATCCATACAAATTGTAGTGCACAAAGTTCATAATGTTATTTTTGAACCATCGTTTAAATTTAAAAACATTTATGGGTGAAAATGACAGCAGAAAGAAACAGCAATTTGAGGCTAAAAATTAATCTCGAGCCATTCTTCCATCCGCTCCCATATCCAAGGTTTCTGACCATAACCGGGACAATTTTCCCTTTTCACACAATTGCCTTCTCTCGTTCTGAAGAGATCAACCTCACAGAACCCAAAATTTTCATCATCATAGTTGTAATAAATCTTCTGCAAGATTTTAACATATAGTTAGGAATTAAAATGCGTTACCTTTCTATTACAAGCAATGTCGAACTTCTCATATTTCTTACTGGTATTCCTTTTATCAGCTTGGGGACATTCATCGGGTTTTATGCATTTCCCAGTAGAAAGTACACGAACCAGTCCTTCTTTGCACTGGCAAGGGGCTCCAAGCGGATAGCGGTTCGTTTTAAACTGGAAAAAAATAGTATACACGACTTCTGCCATACTTTTGTATTGATACAGGTGCTCTCGCTTTCATTGTGCACAACGAGTTGTTCAAAAGTGGCACAGCCGTTTTGTTCTTCTGAACAGACTTTGGATAAGGCACAGCTACCATTTGAATGACGAATATAACCAGGTTTTGAATCACAAAAACAAGTGCCAGGCTTGCTGGTATACTCCTGAAAGAGATTGCTGATAATGTCAGAGCATGCCAATAAAATTTATGAGGAAGGTAGGAATTACCTGAGCCAATTGACTGTCACAAAAATTTTCAACGTAGTCCCAGGTGCCATCATTCTTGCAGAAGCTGTATGCAAAGGCATCAGGAAATTCTTCGTCAGCCGTGCCTTGGCAACTAAACTTCCCATTAAAAGTTGATTCAAAACTGAAATAACCTAAAAACGGCTAAGGCGTTCACAGGGAAAAATTCCATTGTATGGTCCTGGTCTGGGAATTTGACAACCATTCCTGGCGGGACAATTGGTTGTGAGCAATACACAGGTTTCAATCGTTAAAAAAATTTTTTTAACAGAAAAAGGATGGGATTACTCCTCTTCGCAATATCCTTTTCCGAAAAACGTAAAGCATGGGGCTTCTTTAGCTCCTTTAGGAAAAAAGCATCGACTTTTATCAATGGCAAGAGTCTGGCAATAGAAATCTGCAGCCGAATGACAGTTGTACAAGACAACAACTGTCGAGATCATAAAAATGCCAACCAAAATTGAGCATGGAAGGCCAGCTGCTCCAACAGACTGGCCGCATGAAACGCAAGCTGGGGTTGTACCTAAAGCGTCAGCTTTTTAGTTTTCTGTGTTTGCTTTCCTACCTCCTCCACAAGCCATACAATCAGCCGCCGCGCTGCCACCTCTTATTCCAGCAGCGGTAAAACCTATGCAACAGAGGCATAAGCAGACGGCAAGGGGAATGATTATGAGGGAAGCAGCTCCGCAGATGAGAGCGAAAATAAGGCAAGACAAACCCATAGATCTGGGGAAAAAATTGCTTTCTATAAATTACACCTAAGCGTGAGGAAAACTAGAGCTGGATGGTGGGAAATGACTGAACATTTCCTAAGCAACTAAACTTTTGAGCCAGCTGATTGCCCTCGTCATTGTCTATGCTATTTATGAGGATTCTGCATGCTAGTACAGAAAAAATCAAAACGGAGCAGCAGGTGGTATTAGAGTAAACACGACAGGGGCGAGGTGGCATGTGTGGACAGAACATGGAGAGCGCTCTCTCCAGTATTGTCTTCTTGAGACGTCGAACCTTCGTTGTTCATTATTCCTGAAAAAAATATTTAAGGAATTTGAGTAGAATACAAGAATTTCTCATCTGAAGAATTGTTTCGAAAGCTAGAAGAAGATGACAAATAGGCTGGTGAGAAATTGACTCCCACTGCGGTTAGATATATTTCATTAATAGACGCATGCTTTCCCAATTCGAACATTCATGTGGAAAAATCACAACAACCTGTGGTTCACTCCTTTTCACCTCAGTTTATTTTGATGACCAGTTATCAAATTTCTTATGCTGATAAGAATTCATTGCTAATGTCGCTGTTTTAGCCAATTCTTCCAATAAAGAGCCAAACTTCTCCGGCGTACTTGTCTTGCAATTTCCTGTGTGTCCTTTATTTTATAGTTGAATGGACGAAGAGCCGTCTGCTCCGCCTCTCGATTCAGAGGATGCAGATTCTTCTGCTCCCCCTGCCTACAATATTGTGCGAGCGGCTCCGCCAACTTATGAAGAATCCTTAAACCATCCTCTTTCTCCAAAAGTTCATGTCTCGCCAGAAAGAGATGATCAAGGGCCATCTGCTCCGATAGAAACAACGGAAATCGACGAAATAATTCATGGTGCTTAGGCTGTGTTTTTATTTATCTGCTTAAAAATTCAGGTAACGAAACCACTGGGCCACAAGGCGATGTATCCAGCGGCAATTGCATTACCAACATTGAGGCTGATACCACACATCACAGCAGTACCGCCGAGCCACGTGGATCATCCGACAGATGTAGCCTTGTCGTGGCAATTCCTCATAGAAATAATGAAGGAAATAGTGCTAGAACCCAAAGAAGTCCCATCTGTAGCCCCAGATTACGAAAAACACTCCGTATTTTTGGTAAAATATTACTTTGGGGAATAGGCATTTGCGCTTTCCTTGTTGCACTTCTTCTCATTCTCTATGGTTGTTATTAGGTCGCGTCAAAAATCTTTAGAAAAATGCCATAACTTTTCTAATTTCCACGCTATGTGGGAGTTTTAGGTGTCAAAATGTTCCTTGGGACCTGAAGAAAAATACTGTGAAAACCAGAATTCCAGAGGAGCTCATCTCCGGGTATAGGCCCGCGCCGCAGTTTTGGCCAAAATCTATTTTAAGGCATAACTTTTGAGGAACGAGGGATTTACAAAAACGGTAAACATAGAAAGAATCTCCAGTTCGAGACGGTCATGCTGCACCAAAAAAATCCCGGAAATCTTTCACCCTCCGCGCGTAGGCCCTGATTCCAAAAAATGTACAACATGGCCGAGTGGGTTTTGGAAATTACGGCCAGAACGACCAGGGTTCAATCCCCGCCGGTGAGAAAACGGCGACAAACCTTTTTTTCTTTTTTTGCTTTTGGTGCAATGAACTTCTACAGCCATGTTATGCTATATTTCGAAGAATCCGGGCAAAAATCTTCTCGTTCAGCCAAGCTACGCACATTTGTGGTTTTCCCTATTGGCAGCATAGAGGCCGCATTGATGTCTTTCGCATTATTTCGTGTAGAAAATGCTTATCATCGTATCACATCCGCATGTTTATGAAATAAAACACTGTTTTACCCATCAACATTCTTTTTACTGTAGTTTTTTTACTGTAGAAACCTCGAATGTGCGTAGCTTGGCGGAACCAAAGGATTTTTGCCCGGATTCTCCGAAATATAGCATAACATGACCGTAGAAGTACATTGCACCAAAAGCAAAAAAAGAAAAAAAGGTTTGTCGCCGTTTTCTCACCGGCGGGGATTGAACCCTGGTCGTTCTGGCCGTAATTTCCAAAACCCACTCGGCCATGTTGTACATTTTTTGGAATCAGGGCCTACGCGCGGAGGGTGAAAGATTTCCGGGATTTTTTTGGTGCAGCATGACCGTCTCGAACTGGAGATTCTTTCTATGTTTACCGTTTTTGTAAATCCCTCGTTCCTCAAAAGTTATGCCTTAAAATAGATTTTGGCCAAAACTGCGGCGCGGGCCTATACCCGGAGATGAGCTCCTCTGGAATTCTGGTTTTCACAGTATTTTTCTTCAGGTCCCAAGGAACATTTTGACACCTAAAACTCCCACATAGCGTGGAAATTAGAAAAGTTATGGCATTTTTCTAAAGATTTTTGACGCGACCTAATATTATGTAGGATATTGGACCTTTACATTTGTATCGAAGTACTGGCAATATATAGTCGGGGGTGCAGTATTGCTTAATTGCTGGTTGCGGTTGTTTTTGTTGTTGGGGGAACTCCATATACTAATTGTTTTATTAGCAGTAAATGAAGGTGTAAACAATTATTTGAAATTCTAGAAGAGTCGACTACAAATGGTCACTGACGGTTTTTTTCCGTTTTCTATGAGGCCATTAGCTTTGGGTTGGAAAGGAACAAACAACCTGATAAGAATTTGACTCTCACTATCAGCTGCTCATAAATCGCTTATCGGAAAGGTGGCTCCAGTTGCACTCTAAAATTTGATAGAAAATGTTTTTTATTAATTGGAGGTGGCGAGAAAAGAATGTGGGAAACGTCTTGGCATCCCCACAGGAACTAGCAACCTCTGCAGCAACTGATTGCCCTCGTAATTCTGTATCTTGTTTGCTCGAGTTCTGACTTTTCCTTATAAATTTAAGTGGGCCGCAAATTTATTTGCATCAATTAATGCCGATCAACTTTGTCAGCCATCCCAATCCCCATGAATTTTCCCTGGGACAGTCTACTTTCTTTACGCAGTCGCCTTCCCTCGTCCTGAAGAGACCAGCCTCACAGAAGCCAAAATTCGCATAGCCGTAATTGTAATAAACTTTCTGGAAGATTTCTTTACATTTTCCGTGACAAAAATGTGCTACCTTTCCATTACAGGCTATATCAAATTCCTCATATTCTTTGTTGGTATCTTTTTTATCAAATTCTGGGCACAATTCGGATTCTATGCATTTTCCAGTAGACAGAATTCGGACAAGGCCCTCTTTGCACTGACAGCGAGCTCCGTAGAGGGGGTGGATCGTTTTAAACTGAACGGATACTGTAAAAAAATGTGGAAAATTACTTTGGTATTGGCACAAGTGCTCTCGCTTTCTTTGTACATCACCAGACGTTCAAAATCGGCACAGCCATTTTGTTCCTCAGGGCAATCTTTCCAAAGGACGCAGCTTTCGTTAGGATGGCGCATAAATCCTCGTTTTGAATCACAGAAACAGCTGCCGGGTTTGTTGGATTGCTCCTGAAATAGGGTAGGTTACTGTAGAATCACAAAATGTGAACGAACGGTAGGTCGAAAGGCTGGGGCCAATAAAAACATGGCGAGTTCAACTCCCACACAAGTATTAATAAAAACTTGACAGAATTTCGTCGATACTGAGCAATTTTTCAATATTTACAGTACCTGATCATCGTTGCATTTAAATTCTCCATAAGTATTCGTCACTGAATGTTCTTCACAAATTTGTTTGATTCTAATAATTGGGGAACATTCAATCTCCGGTGACCACAGGCCCTCATCATCGCAGGTGGCTTCTCCCTGTTCTTCTGGCTCAAAATCACAGGAATATTTCATTGTTCCCGGAGAGATTTCGGTCGCTCTTCCGGCTTCTGGAGATCCCGCCAAGGCTGGTAGACATTTTGACGGATTATCTGTGTTTTTTTTTTCAATTAAAATAGGGGATATCTCACCTCGATTCAGAACAGCTGCTCTAAATGAGCAGAGGGGAAGTCCTGAGCCGATGACAATGTGACTAACTGCTGGGAGAGAGCAATCGACGAGTTTTTCTTTTCCGGCTTCTAATTTTCCAATGATCAGGCCTTCTTCAAAAATTGCAATTCCTTCTTCTTTTCTGACAAGCTGAATCAGGACGCGGGAAACGTCCATGTTCGTTTTAATTGCAAAGTGATTTATACGATAGATACCTCCAAGATCTATTTCTCTAGAAAATACGGTAATTTTGGATATAAAAGGGGAAACTTACAAGGATTTATATCGGCCAAAGAGGCAATAGCTCAGTGGAAGAGTATGCATGGCCATTCCAGGAAGCTGAAGAAAATTCTTTAAAGACAATGGTAATCTACCTGGGCTACGGAAATTGTATTTTTTAATTCATTCGCACAAAAATTTGGAACATACTTTGGCCACCAAGTGCCATCATCTTGACACGTGATAGTCTCCGGAGCCGGCTGGAAATCATAATAATCTTCATGGCATCTAAATTTTTATTAAATTAAGAAAATTCTACAGTAACCTAAAAACTGCCATGGTTCCTACAGGGAATAATTTCAAGGAGAGGCGCTGCATTTCATCCAAATCGGGAAAATCGACGATCATCCGTTGTGGAACATAGGGACGGGAGCATTGGGTCCAAGAAGAGATTGGAAAAAAAGCCAACAGAAAGGCGAAAAGCATCTCGTTGGTTTGTTTGATAAAGAGCAGCCGATGGGGCGACGTGATCATGCTCACTCGTGCGCATTTTGTCCACGCTGGGTAAACGATGACCAGCCAGAGAGTGAGGGTGATCCCGCGTGAAGAAAAGGTCATTTTTTGGACCTGCAAATGTGGGGGAGAGCATAAACGCAGTCACAGGTTCCCGCCAATGGGAAAATTCAAATTCAATTTTTTTTCGAAATTTCCCCAAACTGCCGGCAAATTCAGTAAACTACAGTATAAAATCTTTATTTTTGAGCAAAATTAGATTTAATTTAATAAAATTTAAATAAATAATGACCTATATCATAATAAAAATCTATTTTTAACAGCCAGGAGATCTGGATTGGCACGTAATTCCTGCTCTTTAGCAGGTACCCTTACAATTGCTTGATAAGCTCGACAATAAAAATCTATGAAATCATCCCAATCTGTGGCTATTTTATAAACTAAAATAATCATACAGGCAACTTTGTCATGATATCCAGTAAAAAATAGAAATCCTCGATTGGGCAAAGGGAGGAAAAGAAGACCAAATGTTGTGAAAAAATCCAACACACCACGCTCGATAAAAACGTAGTCGACATTTCCTAGCAGAGTTTTGACTTCCGGATAAATGACTGTCGTTGTGGTACGCATTTCAAGGAAAAATTCAGCTTCTATTCTATTGGATCGGGATAACTGCTATAAATTAAAGAATAGAAAAATAAAATACAGCAAGTGCCTGGACAAGGCGAACGATCTTTTCAAAGACAGCTGCAGAAAAGGCCTCCCGACCATGGAGCTTGATCCTCGTTTGATAGGGAACAACGTTCAGCAATAGGTAAAGAGCCTCCTTGATGGTTACATTGTAGAATGCTACTAGTTTCTGAAAAAGATGTCATTTTCAAGAAATTTCATGGGCATTTTGGGCAAAAACAGTAGGGAATGGGTCTGTTGATAAAAATTACAAGGGGGAGGAGGGCAAAACTAGCTAGGAAGGGCCAGAAAACAATGGTGACGATAGGAAATTTTCCCATTCGGATAAAAAAAAAACAACTCACCAATTGTCTCAAGGTAGCCGACGCTCCTGACAATATTCCTCCATGAACAATCAAATTCTCCGGTAGAAAGACTCTAATAGGGCTATTGAGAAAATTGGGATAATAAGTCCTCAGCTGCCGGCAACTGATGTTTCCTTCATAACAAGCGAATGCAAACTTATTGGCCAGATCGATGGCTCTTTTCTCGGAATGGATCGAAAGGCAAAATTCCCCACTATTGAAGCACATAACAATTTCTTGAAAATGAAAAAAATGAAGGTGATATTTTTTAAAAATAGTTTTGAGCGGTTTAAATTGGTTTGACTTTCTCAACGTAACAATTTGCGATTTTCTACGCCCGGGTCGTTTTTGTTTAATTAAGCGGAAAGCCACCTGGAATCAAAAATATCTTTAAAAATTAAAGGAAGTGCTCACTTTATCCTCAAAATTAGTTGTCCTCATGATTTGATTTAAAGGAAATTTTAAACTTTTATAATGTTCCTCGGCGCATTGACGAATAAGTTTGGAAGTTCGATAAATGCGGGAAAATGTGATCGCATCCAGCTGAAAATTCTATATTTTTACTAACGGAAAGACGGCACTTTTTGTAATATTTTCTTGATATTATTACCAGGAACACTGGCCAGATGTATAAAGGAGCCATTCTTCCCCTCCATGGGGCGATCGATAGGATAGAGAGACCCGTCTATTTGCTTTATTACGGCATTTTCTTACTTTTTACCTAAAGAACTTCAATAGAAAATATGGAAAACAGTTAAAAATAGAAGGAAATAACTTAAAATAAAGAAAAAATCAAAAATGGGACCAAACATGGCAACCGGAGAAGTTGAACAGCGGATAGCCTGCCATTTAGAGCACTGGGGAAACCGGCAGTGGTCGAAGAGCCAGAGTGCGCACCCTCGGGGGCTCCATAGGAGAGAGAGCGGAGAGACTTTGCAAATGACTCTACGCCCCCAAATTGTGAAATCAATGCCATTTACGGGAGAGAGGAGGATCTTTTAGGCGGCATCCGCTGTTCCTAAACTCGCCAATTCAAAAAAATGTCATCAAAAACAGCCATTGATTCGAAAAAAAAGAAACGAAGCATAGTGAAAGAATATAGAAAAAATAGAACAGAAAAATAAAAGGAAAAAGAATCAATCGAAACCACCATCGCATCAATAGAAAGGGGTCTCAGAATCTTGTACATTGTATGTATGCATACCGTAAAAACTGAATCCGAACCCCCTGGGGCGCTAAGTTTCAATACCCCCCTTTCCCCTGGGGCAATAAAACAGGAGGGGTTTTATTATAGGGGGGGGCGCTAAGTTTCAACGTGCTTTTCAGGCCTCAGACATCAAGAAAATGCAACTTTTTTGAGAAATTTTTCAAAATTTTCTCAATTTTTTCTCATTTTGACCAGTTTTTTTTTCAATTTTCCCCAATTTCTAGCCCGGCCTTTTTTAAATTATTACAATTTCCGTTGGATAGAATAACTATTTATTGAGGAAAAAAAACAACAACTAGGAACGCAAGAAACGAAGGCTAAACGAAAAAAAATATTCACAGAAAAAGTAACAAGAAATAATTAGGCGAAAGGTAGTGATCGAATAGACACCAGAGAGATAAGAGATGCTTCTGAGTTACATTCTTCGATATCTTCTTGTTCTTGTTCATCGGCAATAGCGAGATCATCGATGTCATCGGTTATCTTCTGGACTCCTGAGGACCTGAGTTCTTTAAGCAGCTCCAAAACTAAATAAAGCAAAAATAATATAAACAAAAAGAAAAATCTAACCTTTAGGGATCTCTTTTCTGATACACAGGACCTCTTTGTCTTGGCTTCCATCGATATTTGTGGTGATTCCACAATGGAAGAAGCTCTTGCAGATCAAGTCCTGAGTAAGATGATCCCATGCTTCGATGATCCACTGTAGATATTCTTCCATCGGTGGCCCTTTTGGTTTTCCACTTTTTGTCTGAGGCTTCGGCTTTGTTTCATTTACACACCAGTCTTCGAATTTTTGTCTGATGACCGTTTTAAACGGTCTGTTCCAATCAGTATCCGGAGGCTAAAGTAAATAAAAAGTTGAACAAAATTTAAAGCAAACCTGAAGATACTTGGTACATCCTGGAGGAATTGTGATCGAGTCCATGCCAATTTCGGCTAATTTGTCCTGAGTCTCTTGTGATTGATGGGCTGAAAACTTGTCCCAAAAGAGACATCTACTGATTCCAAATAAATTTCTTCCAAAAATCTTCTCTAAGTAGACGGAAGTTGATTTATTGTCCATCCATGAATAGCCGCACCAATGAAGCTCGAGCTTCCCGCTAAACTTCTGGACAATCTTCGGATCAGGTCGCTTTCTCTGAAGGAGAACAAATGGTTTCAGCTTCACTCCATCGTGCCGAGCGGTCAGCATGACAGTTATGCGAAACTTCTCGCTGCCAGTTCCATTGACAGACACCTAAAATAAAAATAACAATTTAAAACTATAAACTAACTTCTGTGACTCCTTTTTGAGAGACGGTTATTCCATCAGATCCTTCAATTACAACTCCCGTCTCATCAGACGCATACATGTATTGGTAGTTTTTGTCTTTCCTGAGTTCCGACACGTAGAAAAGGTATTTGGCTATTACTGAGGCATACTCTTCTGGAAGCTTCTGGCAGACAGAGGTCACCTTCCGATTTACAAAATTATGGCGCTTAAGAAAGCATTCCATCCAACCATTACTCGCCTAAATACAAGTAGTCTTAAAAATAAAAGAGAAGAGAACAAACTTTGAAACTGGGATCATTTCTGAGGCTATTAGCTTTGTTTTTCAAAATCCTTCGGCTGATCTTTACTTTCTTTTGACGTTCTGAGTGTACCCAAGTTGCTAGAGCTTCATCAAATTTTCTATCATGCACTTTCTTGCCAGATCCAGGTAATCGTTTAGCATTTTTATTCTCTGAACTAAAATACAGAAAATAATATTTCAGTATTGAAAAACTAACGCTCTTTGTCTTAGAAGTTTTTCTTTTTTCCTCCAGTCTCGAATACACTTCCTGTCAACGTTGTATTTTATAGCTGCTTTACGATTACTGGTTTTCTTGGCATATTCAACAGCTTCTAGTTTCCTAGACATCAGAATAAATTTTCTTTTCGCTGAGGAAGCAAGAGAAGTGTTGTTATTTGCTTGAAATTCTGCATCTGATTCACCCATAATGTTCGCATCTTCATCTGAGGTATCAATAGGTTGTGTTTCATCACCCGAGTCTGCCATATCCTGAAAATAAACAATAAAGCAACTGAACAACAGCAGAGAAGTAGAACGCAAGAAGAACAAATAAAAAACAAACTATAAAAATGAAAATAAACGTTAAATACGCTTGCGAGGTGTTGTCGCCTGTACCAGACGCCACAGGTCAGTAGCCAGTAACCGCGCCCCAGCGCACCAACGTCAGTTGGCGCGCCATCGCCCCAATTCAATTAGTCTTGTGTATCTCTCGCCACTGTGCGGTCGTATATCCCAGTGCTATGTTGTCTCTCCCACTGTAATGTACTTCCAAGGCCACAGCATCATATCACACAATAAATGACTCATATTATTACACTTTGTACTGTTATCCACTTGTTCTCTCCTCTCGTAGATCACTCGTGGCTCAGATGCCGCCTTTCCTCGATGGCCTTCAGCCCCGCGTGGCACTGCCTCTCGGCAGTTGGCGAGCCTTCCACTGTCCATCTTCGGTCCAGCCGACAGACACCACCGTCGTGGAGGAGGGCGACTACATGGTGCATCGGACCATATGGAATTTCTCGCACGAGAAAATAGTGGTATATTCTTTTATTAGTCCATGTTTTCTTTGTGCCACAGAAGTTATTTATTTTTTATGCCATATTGTTCGAATGCCACAGATCTACTTTCAATTGTCACACGAAAACATCTTTTCTTTGAGAAGTGTAAGATTTTCAAGTGTCTTTTGAATTTTACAGTTCATAGAACTGATTTACCTTCGGGTAACATGGTCCATGTCGTTTAGTTTCCCACAGTGTGTCGAAAACGTGACGTTTTTTCTTTAGGAAAAAACAAGTTACCTTTTTTTGTCACAAAGTAGACCATTATATCTAAATGCCAATGTTTCGATTTGTTGCAGGTTAATTTAGAAGAAGCTATTCGATCGTAGGCCATTCAAGAAGATTGCAAAAACAAGGTGCCATTGGATTCAGAAGGATTTATACTTTCTCAGAGGAATTTTCAATTCAGTCCACGTGTTGCTCATTGAATTTATTTTTACACTTGTTTGTTATTCTTATAGGCACTCTCAAAATAACCGAGGACAAGAGAAGACTTGAAGACACAGCCGAATGACTATATGATGCGGATCTCTCGATTTGGCAGTTGCATTGATAGATGAATGTCGACTCTAAGTGTTTTGAAGAAGAAGGTACATCGTCAGAAGAAAGTCCAAGTCCTGTCCTGATCGGTTGAGAGTGCCAGAGTAAGTGTAAAATTAATATTTTTTCTTTGACATCTTTGTATTTATATTCCTCTAGTTATTCACATGTCCACTGTAGTTCATGGTGCCACAGAATTTTACTTTTCGTTGAGAGAAGAAGTCGCATTATTTGCGCAGAAGGATCTATTTTCGGGCCACAGTTGTTTCCTAGCCATAGCGGGCAAGAAAGGAACTTCTGACAGGCAGAATAGAACCTGATGTATCAAGTATTTGATACTAGTACAACTCAGAATTGGGTCTGTACTTTTAGTCCAGAGGTTGTCCAGTTTCTGGAGGTGCCATAAATCAGTTTGTATCTAGAAGGTTGGGAACTCACCTGAGAGATAGGTTTCCTATTTGACGAGGCCAAATAGATTTTCCTTCTGATTTATAAATTGTGCCACAGTAGCCCAAGTTTAGAGTGGACGGTCATCCACTTCTATTCTTGCCAAAATAAAGGAATAGGGAGGTATTTTAGGCTGACCACCTGATTTACCAAGCACCACAGCTATTCCAAATGTAGGGGAAAGATTGTGGGTCCTAGAGGGACAAAATTTTAGTTAACCCAGCCTAGCTGGAGAGGTGCACCGTCGAGTATCATCAGACTATTGGTATACTCACCCACACAATCTGTCGCGATGAGCCGAGGGGAGACTTTATCGACCTCCGGAGGCCAGACTAGGGAATAGCCCCTCTACAAGAAGATAAACCGATCAACTGTAACCAAGACAGCTCGGGCAAAAAGCCATTCAGACCAATTTCTGTCAAAAGCAGAAAATGCCGAAAATTGGCAAAAGTAGCGAGAAGTTCAGAAATGTCCCACAGAACATACTTTACCCATGTTTTGCTGAGACCTAAGGCTTCCTCTTTTGCATTTAGAAGCTCCTTTTTGCCTTTGAAAAAAGAAAAAATAAGCGTAGAGACGCAGAAAAACCCAAGGAGATTCTTGCTGGAAGATATCCTTGTAAAACAAGTCCACTGGTGTAGTCTTCCGATGGGGTAAAGCGGGCAAAAAACGATTACATTGGTCCAAGACAAAGAATTGTGTAAAAAGTCCAGTAAACAATTCTATTTTTTCATTTTCTGTAACAGCCACAGTAGAAGAAGTGTATACTTGTTTGTGTCATCCGGACCAAGGTCAGAAGGGATAGAGAAAAAGCACATTCAGGTAGATGTCACTGTCTTCAAGGCTGAAAAAATATATGGGTAAATCCACATGGCTAGTACATGGTGCAAGGTTGCATGGTGCTACAAGTTCATTTAGGGATACATGTTGAGAATAAAAGCCATGATTCATAGACCAAAATTACGATTTCATAGGATTCAAGACCAAAAACTACCCATAGACTACTTTCCTTCTCTTTCCGGGGGGATACGTAGTCGCTCCTTTATTTTTCTTTCCGACTGCGGGGGAAACGTAGTCGAAGAAGTCCACCTTCCCATAGATTTTTCAGTTGGTCTAAGTCACAACTGAAGTGTATTAGACATATACATTCATAGAATCATCAGTTCTTTTTGCAAAAGAACGCATGCCCACAGCAAACGTTTGATGAGAAACGCAAAGAAAGCAACTCGTGTGAAAACACAACCATTTCAGGGTTGACGACAATTAAAAAACCGTCGCTTGTGTTGAAATCTGCTCTCTCTTGTGATTTTATGTTTTTTCATTGTTTGGTGCTTTGCTCGTCTATTTTCTTTGTGAAAATTACTTCTTCAGACATCAATAGATGTGAAAATCCACTGTAAGATCTCAAAATGGTTGACACCACAGTTTGTTTGACAAAAACAAATTTTTAATGATTTTGTTATGTTTAGTTACTGTTGAAAAAACAGCTTTATTATTATATTTGCTTGTTGCTCTCTTTTTATGATTGCTCTTGCTTTTTTACAATAACTAATAATAAGCTTTATTTGCAGTAATTATAATGTCTCATGAACAACAACCCGTGCCACCCAATGGACAACAAGATCATATTCCACCACATGTGCCACAAGAAGAAGACGTGCCACTGGATGATGAGGACCATAATAACCTTTCCACGGATGACGACGATACCAATGCCAGGACTGAAGCATGCTTCCAAAAGCAGGAACGTGCTCTCAGAGCCGTTAGCAAGGTACGATTTAACAATAATCCATTCTTTTGATTATGTGATATGTTTATCGTATATCGCTTTCAGGATCTGGCCAGGGCCAACAAGGAATTTGATGCGCTCCGTGCAAAGTGTGAAGATGGAACTTTATTCACCCCTGGATGGGATGCTCGACACGTGTACTCCATGGTGCAGAAAGACCTAGCAATGCTGGTGGACGACGTAGAAGAAGTCCAAATGAAAGCCCATAGCGAATTGACGAGATTGCAAATGGCAACGGAGAGCCGAAGGAATACAGTCTGGGTTGGAAAAATGGAAACGATTCAGCATCGTTGCAAAGAGGTACGTGATGCCATGTACCGTTATGGTAACAATTTCTTTGATGTGGTTGAGGCACGTAGAGTTGCTCGTCAACACGCCGGCCTTTTGGCTGTTCAGTCTCCCACTCATGGTCCACAGTTAACTTCTAATTTGTGCCAAAACATGTCCAATTTACAGCCTTTTGGTCTGCCGTATCCGGCGAGCGCGGAGATTTTTCATACTCCGGCAGCTCAAAACCAAAATGCATTCAGTTTTTCGACCTCGAAAAAGAACTTTCATGGAAATGTAGTAGATGCAGGAGTTACTCCTTGCAGTCGTTTTAACACTGATCATGAATTGTTTTCAGGTGATGTCTCAGTCCAAAGAAACAATCGTGGTCCACAGTCTCTGATAATGCAAGAAAAGTCAGTCCATTTTGCTGCCAACAACTCGCCTATTGGTGCTAGTCCACAGGTTCGTGATTTGAATGTTAACTCTTCGAATACAGACGGCCCACAGCATAATACTGAAAACCGCTTTCGCAGAAATACATTTCCTATTGAACAACCAATACAGCAAGATGCGCCACATTTCCCACTACAAGACTACAGTAATTTTCAACCACAGCCACAATACTATTCATCGTACAGCAATGTACATTTGGCTCCTAGGGTCGGACAAATGATCCCTTCGGCAGATAGAAGACTGCAAATGGAACTTGATAGACAGCGCTTTTTGCCCACGGAACGATGCTTAAATGCGGCAAATCATGCTCGTTATCCCAGTCTGGAAATACCAAAGTTCGACGGGTCCAATGAGAAATGGAAGCCATTTTGGAGTGCCTACAAGAAACTCATACACTGTAACAAGGCCATTGACGACGATCTCAAAGAATTGTACTTGAGAAGCTCCCTCACAGGAGCAGCAGAAGAGGCGGTTATTCCGATTCTAGAGGAAGAGGACGGGTATGAAGAAGCAATCACAATGCTTCTAAACAGGTACCACATAATCCCACATGGACACTCTGCCATTATGAAAAGAATCCTCAATGAGCCACAGGTGACACAAATGAGCGTCGTTGGTATCTCGAACATGATTACCTTCTTGAGACCAAGAGTAAAAGAAATAGCCCAAAATGATGCCGGTACTTATACTGGAAACTTCTTCAGAAATCTCATTAGAGCTAAGTTTCCTCGAGAACTGAAAAAAGAAATTGAATTCGAAGAACGCAGACTAGGTTTCGAATATGAGCCACTACAATTCTTGCAACTTGCAGAGCAAGTAAACTACCAAAATGCGCGAGCAGCGCAAACACAGGAATTAGAGATAATCCATGTAGGTCCAATAAAACAATTTACAAAAGCTCCAGAGAAGAATTATGCCGGAAAAACATACGGTACAAAGCCCACAGCGCAAGCTCAAGTCTCCTTTAGAGGTAGAAGAGCCGGAGCATATCCATGCTACGACGTAGAGAATGAATCCAACTCGGAAATTGTTGAAAATTGTTCTGTTGCTGACGAGAGCGAAGTTGAGACCACAGAAATAGAGGCTGAAGGCGATAAAACAGTAGTAACTCTCGCAGCTAATAGCCACAGTTATCGTAAAAACCAAAATAACGAGGATAAAATTTGTTTTATATGCAAACAGCTAGGCCACAAGGCTAGGCAATGCTCCATTCAAGTCGGACCGGAGATACGTCTTCAGTTTGCAAAATTAGATCAGAGATGCTTGGTCTGCCTTTCGAAAGGCCATAGAACAGAGGAATGCAAAAGCGGTAGAAATTGTAACAAGTGTGGATCGAAGAAACATACAGCAATTGTTTGCGTTGAAAAGACCAAAGAACGGGATTTTCCCAAGGGTCCCCCTTCAGCCAAGAAGGAATAACACCTTCTCAATCAATAGTTTCAATCCCACAGCCCCATAACACTTTTGTAAACCATCCTAATTTTCCTCTCATTTTTTCCATTCTAAAACAACAATCTAGAAACAAACAACACCTCATTATTCCAGTTTTGGGTTACAATCCACAGACAGAACAGTCCACAGTTTTAAATTTATTTGTTGATTCTGGTAGTGATGTTAATTTTATAGGTCACTATGCCACAGCTCGTCTACAACTTGTGCCACAAAAATTGCCACAGTCTATTCAAGTCAACGGATTCGGTCCAAGTCAAACCACGTGCCATAAGAAGACTTCTATTTCAATAGGAGCATCTCAGAGTGAGAATTCTTTTTCTTATTCTTTTCAGGCAAGGGATCGTAACCACAGACTTGATATTGATTGTTATATTTCTGACTCAATGCCAAAATTACCAACGTGTACTCTACCTAAAGGTGACCAAGAATTTTTGCGTAGCCAAAATCTCTCTTTCCATGATTACAAAGGCCAAACAATCGAGGTCGATATTTTGCTGGGCTTTCAAAAGCTTTTTGATATTTTTGAAGGAATTTTTGACTTGCCTTCTGGCTTAAAATTCATCAAACTTTCCATTGGTGGGGGCATTACCGGCCAAGTTTCCAAAAGAGACTCGTCTTCGACAAAAAGAGAAGACGCCACAGTTTTTACCACAGTAACCAATCAAAAAGCCATAGCCTCGGCCACTGTTTTGAAAATAGAAACAGAACCAGAAATCAATCTCGATCGAGAAATCTTCCGTTTTCTTTCGCTACAGTCCGTCGGTATTTGTGAGCCAATAGATGGTAATGACGAAGAAATCAATAGAAAGATTTTTGATGAAACCATACGCAGTGCCAAAATTATAGACCATCGAATTCACCTCCTTTTACCGTTTAAACCGGATGCTGAAAAACAACTTCAGTCAAATTATGCTTTAGCTAAGAAAAGGTTAATTCAGTCTTACCAAAAATATAACAAATCAGGAGCAGGGGCTTCTGAAGAGTGGTTACGATGCCACGAATATTATTTAGATCAACTTGATCGAAAGACAATAGAACCCGCGCCTTTTTCGGTGAACTCCCATAGAGAGGGGTGCTATATTCCACACCACGCTGTTTTTAAGGAAACCTCGCGTACTACCAAAATGAGAATGGTAAATGATGCTTCCGCGCACAAAAATGGTGACATAAGTTTGAACCAAGCGTTATATGCAGGCCCAAGTTTGATACCTCAGTTAAATGGTGTTCTTTTGCGATGCAGGCTCCACAGATATCTGGTAATATCGGACGTTGAGAAAGCTTTTCACCAAGTTGGATTGCAAGAGCAGCACCGCAAATATACAAAAATTCTTTGGGTAAAAGATCCACAAAAAGCACCGACTGATGACAATATCATCGAGTATCAATTCACAAAAGTCCCATTCGGGATAAACTGTTCCCCATTTTTGTTGATGGCAGCGCTACGCTTCTATCTTTTGCAATTGCCTCCCGGCAATGAAGAAACCTTGCGGCAAAATATTTATGTCGACAATCTCGTCTGTGGTTACGACGATCTTGACTCATTGAAACAATCGTATCACACGATAAAACAGATTTTTCAGGTCATGTCCATGAATATTCGCGAGTTCTGTACCAATGAGCCCACAGCATTCCAAGATGTGCCACAGGAAGACATAGCCCAAGAGGATTCAGCAAAGATACTAGGTATGCGTTGGAATACCGTTTCTGATTCCTTAGAGAACACTTTATATGCCACGATACCCAATAAATTTACCAAGCGAACAATTGCCAGTACCATTGCGAAAACATTCGATCCATTGGGATTTTTTGCGCCACTACAAGTGCGATTTCAATTGTTTTTGCAAAAGCTCTGGTTGATAGATGCGTTAAAATGGGATCAGCTCGTTGATGACGAGCATAAGCAGCAGTTTTTGCAGCTTTTAGACGAAGTTCGAGGCGCGAAATACCAAATTCCTCGTATAGTCACGAACATGAATCCACAGGCTCTAAAAGATTTAGTTCTTTTTGCAGACGCAGCTTTAGAAGCCATGTGTTGCACAGCCTATTTGAGAACCACTTTTGAAGGAAAAGTCCACTGTCATTTACTAATGGCAAGGTCAAAACTGAAAGGCCTCAACAACAAAGCAACGATTCCAAAATTAGAGTTGACTGCGTTGCAATTTGCGATGCAGATGGCGAAATATATTGCCAGTGAAATTTCCCAATGTAAATTACAAAAAGTCCACGTGTTTTCTGATTCCCAAATTGTGCTGAATTGGATTTTAGGAGGTAAAACTCTAAAAGCGTACGTCGAAGCCAGAGTCCAAAAAATACAGGCGATTTCGAATTGGTTTATGGATCGAAATACGCCAGTAAACTTTTCTTATGTCCGATCAGAGGACAATCCTGCCGATAGAGGCACAAGGGGGGTAAAAGCAGCAGATTTTAGTTGCGATTTGTGGTGGCATGGCCCTCCATGGCTTCTGGAAAACTCGGAAAATTGGCCACAGGAAGACATTTCTTTGCGCCAATTATCCGACCAGGATCGCAATGAATTCTCAAGCGAATTGCGCTCGGGAACGACATTTTCGATCACGACTGAACATCTAGATGAGATTTTTAATTCCACAGTAAAGATTGATCAAAACAAAGCCACAGAAACAAAGAACCTTTTTGCGTTTCTCGTGCCTTGGGACAAGTGCAAATCTTTAGTAGAATTGCACGAAATTGTAATGTTACGAACTCAGTTCGTGATAAAAACACACCCCAAAATAATTGTCAATCTCACTGATAAATATCTAAAAGTTCTTTTTCAGGATGTTCAAAGTGCCACAGAAAAATCGAAGATAGAATCGTCAGCCTTGTCAGCAGAAGAGTTAGCAAAGACGGCGGAGTATCGCAGCCTCGCTTCTTCAATAGCCTTCATAGCTGCTCAAGATTGTGCCACAGTTGCTTCTACAGCCCACAATAAGAAAGGTAAGAGTTTGCAAATATACCTAGATTCTTATGGTGTGAAAAGAATCAGAAATCGTATGGCAAACTGTAAGGTGGATAAGTTTCGTAAAGGAGCAGCTCTTCTTCCGAAGGGTCATCCGATGATACGGCTCATCACCTCACATGTCCACAGTAAATTTCACCACATCAATGAAAAGGCCACTGAAACTCTAGTTAGAGTAGAAATTTTCGCAGAAGACCTCAGAGAGAGTGTCCGTGATGTTATGCGAAACTGTATTGTGTGCAGAAAGCTCATTAGTGGACCGTTTCGAACCCCAGAATTCGCGAACTTTCCGAGCGAAAGAGTAAACGTGTCAATTCCTTTCCAAAACATTGGGATGGATTATTGCGGTCCATTTCATTTGGTTGATTCCCAGGGAAATGAATCTAAAGGATACGTTTTGCTGATGACCTGCCTATTTAGCCGAGCGATCTCTCTCGAGGCGGTCAAATCTCGCTCAGCTGAGGATTTCTTTCTTGCCTTTCGAATTCATTGCGCTAGAAACGGTTGCCCATTGAAAATTTTTTGCGATAATGAGCGCACTTTTGTCAAAGCGAGTAAAACTTCGCCATTCCAAAATGGTCTGCTTAGGTTGTCTCAACAATCTGAAGAAGCAGATGATATCCCAATTACGACTTGGAAATTTAATCCGGCCTACGCTCCGTGGGTTGGAGGGGTTTACGAAAGGCTAGTAGAACCTACCAAGCACGCGGTGCGCGCAGTTTTTGATAAGCAAAAACCACAGTTAGAACAATTGAGGGCGGTGCTCGCTGAAGCCGAGAACTATATTAATCAGAGGCCAATTTGTACCATTTCAGATGAGATCGTGCTCAGGCCTATACAGTTCCTCAAGCCCTGCAGTTGGTCCACAACAAGCAGTCCAAGTTTACACCAAGTCCAAGATATTCTTTCCACGGATAAGCAAAAGGTTAGTCAACAGTTTCTTGATCTTCAGGAGACATATAATCAGTTGATTGATCTTTGGATGGAATTTTATCTTGCGAAATTAGCGAATGAACCAGTAAACAGCATAAAAGCTCATGGTCGTTCTCCACAGAGAATCCCTCGATTGGGAGAACAAGTCCAAGTGTATCCGATACAAAACCCAACGAAAGATCGCACTCTTTGGAGCGTTGGAACCATTATTCGTTTGATTAAGTCAGACGATGGTCTAATTCGATCTGCTCGCGTTCGTTTTTGCGATAAAAAGAATAAAAGATCCAAGGAAGCTTTTGATAAAGAAGCAAATTTTCCTATCTCATATTTATACCCATTTGAGACAGATCTAAATTCTTTTGTTTCAGATAACGAACTTGCCACAGAAGGACCAAAGCCAAGTGATGAATTACCTCCACAGAAGGATGAACAACAAGACCAAGCGCCTCAGGCTCAACAGCCGATGATTTCTGATAAAGAGGCTTCCAAGATTACATCTGGTCGACAAAAACATCCGAGGTTGGCGAAAGCTAATATCCGATCTTATAGGTTGTGATGCCACTTGAGCCAATACTCCATCTAGTCATTTTCTTTTTTTGTTTATTGGATAATTAGACCACAACTACCACAGGTTTATTTCTTTTTTTACACATTATTTAGTTTAGTATTATTCAAGGCAACAGTGAAACATTATATAATATTCTAACTGCTTGCGAATCAACCGATTTTCTCCAACAGAAAATATTTTATGTTGACCTTCGGACGAAACATCCAATGGTTGATTCAAACGTGCCACTGTAACCCACTACTGTTTGTTCTAACATCGTATGAAGTTCTATTATTTGACGGTCAGTCAAAATTACATTGTTATTATTTCTTTTCTTTTGCTTTAGGCTACATATCAAGTAGCAAGCACAATTATTCATGTACCATCTATTATTATTAGTCCATGATCAAGAGCAAGAGGTTTGCATTTCTTTTTCCTCACTCTTCAGGTCCACGGATATTTTTGTATAAATCCCAAGGCGTGTCTATGGATAACCCCTTGATGATGCCACGTCCATATGTCTTCTACACAAAGCGATGGAAGAGTCGACGACGAGCCATCGCCGAAATGTTTGATATGTTTCTTTTGTGTAGTGTATACGATGCCACAGCCAAGTACTTTTCCACAGACATTGTCAGGTGTGCCAAATAAACTTTTTATAAAGTTTATTGTTTGTTTTCCTTTTTGCACATTCCTTTGTCTGTCTAGAGAGGCAGCCACTCTTCTTGAGAGGAATCCTCCGTCGGCTGCCATAGTAGTCTCATTCTGATGAGACACTCGCACTAGGGATCTTCTTAGAGAGATGGCTTATCCGACACAAGTTCACAAGAGTGACAGTGGAGTATTGCAGCTTCGCTTCATGAAAAGTTCTTGTGTCTGTCCAAGTCCACGGTGTGCCACAGTGTGCCACAGAAACGTCTTCTCGATCCAGAAGACGTGTTCCTGATCGCTGTGCTCCAGACAACGACGATGCTGATGCTCTTTTCCGATGACGCAATCTACGAAGACACATTCTGTTCCCGACGAAGTCACAATCCTGCCAAGCTGATCAAGTCAAGTCCAAGGAACGTTTTGCCACTTCATCTCCGTATGTCTTTGATATTATTTTTTCGTTATTATTGAGTCATTGGCCACCCGTTTCGTTGTATCCAACACAGACTTTGTCTGTCCCCCTTTCTTTCTTTTTTGAGATTCCTCTTACTGTTTAGGCAGTCCCTTCCCTTCTTGTTTGTAAGGTGACTGTCTACAATTGACTGTCAGTTGGTAGTCCACAGGCAAAACACTCGGGCTTTATATTTTCTTTTGTGCCACAGAGTTACTCTCGGGTAATCCTGTGAGGGAAGCGAAAGCTTTCTCAATTCTTTTAGTCCACAGTACGGCTTTGTCGCTAACAGTGGAAGCTAGGTATCCAGACCTATCCCATTGGACAAGCCCACTGTGAAGAGAAGTTGATAGCTCCTGGCTACGGGGTTCCCAGGCTACGGACACCTATCTATACTTCTAACCCACATGCTTGCATGTCGGGTTCTCTTGCCCCCGGGAGTGTTGTCGCCTGTACCAGACGCCACAGGTCAGTAGCCAGTAACCGCGCCCCAGCGCACCAACGTCAGTTGGCGCGCCATCGCCCCAATTCAATTAGTCTTGTGTATCTCTCGCCACTGTGCGGTCGTATATCCCAGTGCTATGTTGTCTCTCCCACTGTAATGTACTTCCAAGGCCACAGCATCATATCACACAATAAATGACTCATATTATTACACTTTGTACTGTTATCCACTTGTTCTCTCCTCTCGTAGATCACTCGTGGCTCAGATGCCGCCTTTCCTCGATGGCCTTCAGCCCCGCGTGGCACTGCCTCTCGGCAGTTGGCGAGCCTTCCACTGTCCATCTTCGGTCCAGCCGACAGACACCACCGTCGTGGAGGAGGGCGACTACACGAGGCAAACTTTTCCGCGCGAAACCAAATAAGCCGCGAAAATCGGGGGGCTATAGCACAGGAGGGGGCACTTTAGGGGGAGGGGTTATATCTCAGGGGGGGGCCTTAAGTTTCAATATACCCCTTTTCCCTGGGGTTATACTAGGGGAGGGGTCTTATTACAGGGGGGGGGGGTTCGGATTCAGTTTTTACGGTATAAGCATAAATGTCTAAGGATTTCCAACGCCTACTTCTACTCCACCTTCAATAATCCAACAAGACTCTCAGTTGCACAAAAAGATAACATATTCACTACTTCTTCCAGTGTCGTGGAATGGGTCGATGAAGGCAACAACAACTTCAGGAGGAATCCTGTAGTTCCTGACCAGGTCAGGATAGCTGTCTCTCCAGGTCAGGAGGATTTTCTGCCTCTCCTGACCAGGTCAGGATAGCTTTCTGTCTCTCCTGACCAGGTCAGGATAGCTTTCTGTCTCTCCTGACCAGGTCAGGAGGATTTTCTGTCTCTCCTGACCAGGTCAGGAGGATTTTCTGTCTCTTCTGACCAGGTCAGGAGGATTTTCTGTCTCTCCTGACCAGGTCAGGAGGATTTTCTGTCTGTCCTGACCAGGTCAGGAGGATTTTCTGTCTGTCCTGACCAGGTCAGGATAGCTTTCTGTCTCTCCTGACCTGGTCAGGAGGATTTTCTGTCTGTCCTGACCAGGTCAGGATAGCTTTCTGTCTGTCCTGACCAGGTCAGGATCGCTTTCTGTCTCTCCTGACAAGGTCAGGAGGATTTTCTGTCTGTCCTGACCAGGTCAGGATCCCTTTCTGTCTGTCCTGACCAGGTCAGGATCCCTTTCTGTCTGTCCTGACCAGGTCAGGATCGCTTTCTGTCTGTCCTCACCAGGTCAGGATAGCTTTCTGTCTCTCCTGACCAGGTCAGGAGGATTTTCTGTCTGTCCTGACCAGGTCAGGAGGATTTTCTGTCTGTCCTGACCAGGTCAGGATAGCTTTCTGTCTGTCCTGACAAGGTCAGGATAGCTTTCTGTCTCTCCTGACAAGGTCAGGAGGAATTTCTGTCTGCCCTGACCAGGTCAGGAGGATTTTCTGTCTCTCCTAACCAGGTCAGGAGGATTTTCTGTCTGTCCTGACCAGGTCAGGATAGCTTTCTGTCTGTCCTGACAAGGTCAGGATAGCTTTCTGTCTGTCCTGACCAGGTCAGGATAGCTTTCTGTCTGTCCTGACCAGGTCAGGATAGCTTTCTGTCTCTCCTGACCAGGTCAGGAGGATTTTCTGTCTGTCCTGACCAGGTCAGGATCGCTTTCTGTCTCTCCTGACCAGGTCAGGAGGATTTTCTGTCTGTCCTGACCAGGTCAGGAGGATTTTCTGTCTGTCCTGACTAGGTCAGGATCGCTTTCTGTCTCTCCTGACAAGGTCAGGAGGAATTTCTGTCTCTCCTGACAAGGTCAGGAGGAATTTCTGACTGCCCTGACCAGGTCAGGATAGCTTTCTGTCTCTCCTGACCAGGTCAGGAGGATTTTCTGTCTGCCCTGACCAGGTCAGGAGGATTTTCTGTCTCTCCTAACCAGGTCAGGAGGATTTTCTGTCTGTCCTGACCAGGTCAGGAGGATTTTCTGTCTGTCCTGACCAGGTCAGGATAGCTTTCTGTCTCTCCTGACCAGGTCAGGAGGAATTTCTGTCTGCCCTGACCAGGTCAGGATAGCTTTCTGTCTGTCCTGACCAGGTCAGGATAGCTTTCTGTCTCTCCTGACCAGGTCAGGAGGATTTTCTGTCTGTCCTGACCAGGTCAGGATAGCTTTCTGTCTCTCCTGACCAGGTCAGGAGGATTTTCTGTCTGTCCTGACCAGGTCAGGAGGATTTTCTGTCTGTCCTGACCAGGTCAGGATAGCTTCCTGTCTGTCCTGACCAGGTCAGGATAGCTTTCTGTCTGTCCTGACCTGGTCAGGATAGCTTTCTGTCTCTCCTGACCAGGTCAGGAGGATTTTCTGTCTGTCCTGACCAGGTCAGGATCGCTTTCTGTCTCTCCTGACCAGGTCAGGAGGATTTTCTGTCTGTCCTGACCAGGTCAGGAGGATTTTCTGTCTGTCCTGACCAGGTCAGGATAGCTTTCTGTCTGTCCTGACCAGGTCAGGAGGATTTTCTGTCTGTCCTGACCAGGTCAGGAGGATTTTCTGTCTGTCCTGACCAGGTCAGGATAGCTTTCTGTCTGTCCTGACCAGGTCAGGATAGCTTTCTGTCTCTCCTGACCAGGTCAGGAGGATTTTCTGTCTGTCCTGACCAGGTCAGGAGGATTTTCTGTCTGTCCTGACCAGGTCAGGATAGCTTTCTGTCTCTCCTGACCAGGTCAGGAGGATTTTCTGTCTGTCCTGACCAGGTCAGGAGGATTTTCTGTCTGTCCTGACCAGGTCAGGATAGCTTTCTGTCTGTCCTGACCAGGTCAGGATAGCTTTCTGTCTCTCCTGACCAGGTCAGGAGGATTTTCTGTCTGTCCTGACCAGGTCAGGAGGATTTTCTGTCTGTCCTGACCAGGTCAGGATAGCTTTCTGTCTCTCCTGACCAGGTCAGGAGGATTTTCTGTCTGTCCTGACCAGGTCAGGAGGATTTTCTGTCTGTCCTGACCAGGTCAGGATAGCTTTCTGTCTGTCCTGACCAGGTCAGGAGGATTTTCTGTCTGTCCTGACCAGGTCAGGATAGCTTTCTGTCTCTCCTGACCAGGTCAGGAGGATTTTCTGTCTCTCCTGACCAGGTCAGGAGGATTTTCTGTCTGTCCTGACCAGGTCAGGATAGCTTTCTGTCTCTCCTGACCAGGTCAGGAGGATTTTCTGTCTGTCCTGACCAGGTCAGGATCGCTTTCTGTCTCTCCTGACCAGGTCAGGAGGATTTTCTGTCTGTCCTGACCAGGTCAGGATCCCTTTCTGTCTGTCCTGACCAGGTCAGGATCGCTTTCTGTCTCTCCTGACAAGGTCAGGAGGATTTTCTGTCTGTCCTGACCAGGTCAGGATCCCTTTCTGTCTGTCCTGACCTGGTCAGGATACGTTTCTGCCTCTCCTGACCAGGTCAGGATAGCTTTCTGTCTCTCCTGACCAGGTCAGGATAGCTTTCTGTCTGTCCTGACCAGGCCAGGAGGATTTTCTGTCTGTCCTGACCAGGTCAGGATAGCTTTCTGTCTCTCCTGACCAGGTCAGGATAGCTTTCTGTCTCTCCTGACCAGGTCAGGAGGATTTTCTGTCTGTCCTGACCAGGTCAGGATAGCTTTCTGTCTGTCCTGACCAGGTCAGGATAGCTTGCTGTCTCTCCTGACCAGGTCAGGAGGATTTTCTGTCTCTCCTGACCAGGTCAGGAGGATTTTCTGTCTGTCCTGACCAGGTCAGGATCCCTTTCTGTCTGTCCTGACCAGGTCAGGATAGCTTTCTGTCTGTCCTGACCATGTCAGGATAGCTTTCTGTCTCTCCTGACCAGGTCAGGAGGATTTTCTGTCTGTCCTGACCAGGTCAGGAGGATTTTCTGTCTGTCCTGACCAGGTCAGGATAGCTTTCTGTCTGTCCTGACCAGGTCAGGATAGCTTTCTGTCTGTCCTGACCTGGTCAGGATAGCTTTCTGTCTGTCCTGACCAGGTCAGGAGGATTTTCTGTCTGTCCTGACCAGGTCAGGATCGCTTTCTGTCTCTCCTGACCAGGTCAGGAGGATTTTCTGTCTGTCCTGACCAGGTCAGGAGGATTTTCTGTCTGTCCTGACCAGGTCAGGAGGATTTTCTGTCTGTCCTGACCAGGTCAGGAGGATTTTCTATCTGTCCTGACTAGGTCAGGATCGCTTTCTGTCTGTCCTGACCAGGTCAGGATACCTTTCCGCCTCTCCTGACCAGGTCAGGATCGCTTTCTGTCTGTCCTGACCAGGTCAGGATAGCTTTCTGTCTCTCCTGACCAGGTCAGGAGGATTTTCTGTCAGTCCTGACCAGGTCAGGAGGATTTTCTGTCTGTCCTGACCAGGTCAGGATAGCTTTCTGTCTGTCCTGACCTGGTCAGGATACGTTTCTGCCTCTCCTGACCAGGTCAGGATAGCTTTCTGTCTCTCCTGACCAGGTCAGGATAGCTTTCTGTCTGTCCTGACCAGGCCAGGAGGATTTTCTGTCTGTCCTGACCAGGTCAGGATAGCTTTCTGTCTCTCCTGACCAGGTCAGGATAGCTTTCTGTCTCTCCTGACCAGGTCAGGAGGATTTTCTGTCTGTCCTGACCAGGTCAGGATAGCTTTCTGTCTGTCCTGACCAGGTCAGGATAGCTTGCTGTCTCTCCTGACCAGGTCAGGAGGATTTTCTGTCTCTCCTGACCAGGTCAGGAGGATTTTCTGTCTGTCCTGACCAGGTCAGGATCCCTTTCTGTCTGTCCTGACCAGGTCAGGATCGCTTTCTGTCTCTCCTGACCAGGTCAGGAGGATTTTCTGTCTGTCCTGACCAGGTCAGGATCCCTTTCTGTCTGTCCTGACCAGGTCAGGATCGCTTTCTGTCTCTCCTGACCAGGTCAGGATCGCTTTCTGTCTCTCCTGACCAGGTCAGGATCCCTTTCTGTCTGTCCTGACCAGGTCAGGATCGCTTTCTGTCTGTCCTCACCCGGTCAGGATAGCTTTCTGTCTCTCCTGACAAGGTCAGGAGGAATTTCTGTCTGCCCTGACCAGGTCAGGAGGATTTTCTGTCTGTCCTGACTAGGTCAGGATCGCTTTCTGTCTGTCCTGACCAGGTCAGGATACCTTTCCGCCTCTCCTGACCAGGTCAGGATCGCTTTCTGTCTGTCCTGAGCAGGTCAGGATACCTTTCCGCCTCTCCTGACCAGGTCAGGATCGCTTTCTGTCTGTCCTGACCAGGTCAGGATAGCTTTCTGTCTCTCCTGACCAGGTCAGGAGGATTTTCTGTCAGTCCTGACCAGGTCAGGAGGATTTTCTGTCTGTCCTGACCAGGTCAGGATAGCTTTCTGTCTGTCCTGACCTGGTCAGGATACGTTTCTGCCTCTCCTGACCAGGTCAGGATAGCTTTCTGTCTCTCCTGACCAGGTCAGGATAGCTTTCTGTCTGTCCTGACCAGGTCAGGAGGATTTTCTGTCTGTCCTGACCAGGTCAGGATAGCTTTCTGTCTCTCCTGACCAGGTCAGGAGGATTTTCTGTCTCTCCTGACCAGGTCAGGATAGCTTTCTGTCTGCCCTGACCAGGTCAGGATAGATTTCTGTCTGCCCTGACCAGGTCAGGATAGCTTGCTGTCTCTCCTGACCAGGTCAGGAGGATTTTCTGTCTGTCCTGATCAGGTCAGGATAGCTTTCTGTCTGCCCTGACCAGGTCAGGATAGCTTTCTGTCTCTCCTGACTAGGTCAGGAGGATTTTCTGTCTGTCCCGACCAGGTCAGGATAGCTTTCTGTCTCTCCTGACCAGGTCAGGAGGATTTTCTGTCTGTCCTGACCAGGTCAGGATAGCTTTCTGTCTGTCCTGACCAGGTCAGGATAGCTTTCTGTCTCTCCTGACCAGGTCAGGATAGCTTTCTGTCTCTCCTGACCAGGTCAGGATAGCTTTCTGTCTGTCCTGACCAGGTCAGGAGGATTTTCTGTCTGTCCTGACCAGGTCAGGATAGCTTTCTGTCTCTCCTGACCAGGTCAGGAGGATTTTCTGTCTGTCCTGACCAGGTCAGGATAGCTTTCTGTCTGTCCTGACCAGGTCAGGATAGCTTTCTGTCTCTCCTGACCAGGTCAGGAGGATTTTCTGTCTGTCCTGACCAGGTCAGGATACCTTTCCGCCTCTCCTGACCAGGTCAGGATCGCTTTCTGTCTGTGCTGACCAGGTCAGGATAGCTTTCTGTCTCTCCTGACCAGGTCAGGAGGATTTTCTGTCAGTCCTGACCAGGTCAGGATAGCTTTCTGTCTGTCCTGACCTGGTCAGGATACCTTTCTGCCTCTCCTGACCAGGTCAGGAGGATTTTCTGTCTCTCCTGACCAGGTCAGGAGGATTTTCTGTCTGTCCTGACCAGGTCAGGATAGATTTCTGTCTGCCCTGACCAGGTCAGGATAGCTTTCTGTCTCTCCTGACCAGGTCAGGAGGATTTTCTGTCTGTCCTGACAAGGTCAGGAGGATTTTCTGTCTGTCCTGACCAGGTCAGGAGGATTTTCTGTCTGTCCTGACCAGGTCAGGAGGATTTTCTGTCTGTCCTGACTAGGTCAGGATCGCTTTCTGTCTGTCCTGACCAGGTCAGGATACCTTTCCGCCTCTCCTGACCAGGTCAGGATCGCTTTCTGTCTGTGCTGACCAGGTCAGGATACCTTTCCGCCTCTCCTGACCAGGTCAGGATCGCTTTCTGTCTGTCCTGACCAGGTCAGGATAGCTTTCTGTCTCTCCTGACCAGGTCAGGAGGATTTTCTGTCAGTCCTGACCAGGTCAGGAGGATTTTCTGTCTGTCCTGACCAGGTCAGGATAGCTTTCTGTCTGTCCTGACCTGGTCAGGATACGTTTCTGCCTCTCCTGACCAGGTCAGGATAGCTTTCTGTCTCTCCTGACCAGGTCAGGATAGCTTTCTGTCTGTCCTGACCAGGTCAGGAGGATTTTCTGTCTGTCCTGACCAGGTCAGGATAGCTTTCTGTCTCTCCTGACCAGGTCAGGAGGATTTTCTGTCTGTCCTGACCAGGTCAGGATAGCTTTCTGTCTGTCCTGACCAGGTCAGGATAGCTTTCTGTCTCTCCTGACCAGGTCAGGAGGATTTTCTGTCTGTCCTGACCAGGTCAGAAGGATTTTCTGTCTGTCCTGGCCAGGTCAGGATAGCTTTCTGTCTCTCCTGACCAGGTCAGGATAGCTTTCTGTCTGCCCTGACCAGGTCAGGATAGATTTCTGTCTGCCCTGACCAGGTCAGGATAGCTTGCTGTCTCTCCTGACCAGGTCAGGAGGATTTTCTGTCTGTCCTGATCAGGTCAGGATAGCTTTCTGTCTGCCCTGACCAGGTCAGGATAGCTTTCTGTCTCTCCTGACTAGGTCAGGAGGATTTTCTGTCTGTCCCGACCAGGTCAGGATAGCTTTCTGTCTCTCCTGACCAGGTCAGGAGGATTTTCTGTCTGTCCTGACCAGGTCAGGATAGCTTTCTGTCTGTCCTGACCAGGTCAGGATAGCTTTCTGTCTGTCCTGACCAGGTCAGCAGGATTTTCTGTCTGTCCTGACCAGGTCAGGATAGCATTCTGTCTGTCCTGACCAGGTCAGGATAGCTTTCTGTCTGTCCTGACCAGGTCAGGATAGCTTTCTGTCTGTCCTGACCTGGTCAGGATACCTTTCTGCCTCTCCTGACCAGGTCAGGAGGATTTTCTGTCTCTCCTGACCAGGTCAGGAGGATTTTCTGTCTGTCCTGACCAGGTCAGGATAGATTTCTGTCTGCCCTGACCAGGTCAGGATAGCTTTCTGTCTCTCCTGACCAGGTCAGGAGGATTTTCTGTCTGTCCTGACAAGGTCAGGAGGATTTTCTGTCTGTCCTGACCAGGTCAGGAGGATTTTCTGTCTGTCCTGACCAGGTCAGGAGGATTTTCTGTCTGTCCTGACTAGGTCAGGATCGCTTTCTGTCTGTCCTGACCAGGTCAGGATCGCTTTCTGTCTGTGCTGACCAGGTCAGGATAGCTTTCTGTCTCTCCTGACCAGGTCAGGAGGATTTTCTGTCAGTCCTGACCAGGTCAGGATAGCTTTCTGTCTGTCCTGACCTGGTCAGGATACCTTTCTGCCTCTCCTGACCAGGTCAGGAGGATTTTCTGTCTCTCCTGACCAGGTCAGGAGGATTTTCTGTCTGTCCTGACCAGGTCAGGATAGATTTCTGTCTGCCCTGACCAGGTCAGGATAGCTTTCTGTCTCTCCTGACCAGGTCAGGAGGATTTTCTGTCTGTCCTGACCAGGTCAGGAGGATTTTCTGTCTGTCCTGACCAGGTCAGGAGGATTTTCTGTCTGTCCTGACTAGGTCAGGATCGCTTTCTGTCTGTCCTGACCAGGTCAGGATACCTTTCCGCCTCTCCTGACCAGGTCAGGATCGCTTTCTGTCTGTGCTGACCAGGTCAGGATAGCTTTCTGTCTCTCCTGACCAGGTCAGGAGGATTTTCTGTCAGTCCTGACCAGGTCAGGATAGCTTTCTGTCTGTCCTGACCAGGTCAGGATAGCTTTCTGTCTCTCCTGACCAGGTCAGGAGGATTTTCTGTCTGTCCTGACCAGGTCAGGAGGATTTTCTGTCTGTCCTGACCAGGTCAGGATAGCTTTCTGTCTGTCCTGACCAGGTCAGGATAGCTTTCTGTCTGTCCTGACCTGGTCAGGATAGCTTTCTGTCTCTCCTGACCAGGTCAGGAGGATTTTCTGTCTGTCCTGACCAGGTCAGGATCGCTTTCTGTCTCTCCTGACCAGGTCAGGAGGATTTTCTGTCTGTCCTGACCAGGTCAGGAGGATTTTCTGTCTGTCCTGACCAGGTCAGGAGGATTTTCTGTCTGTCCTGACCAGGTCAGGAGGATTTTCTGTCTGTCCTGACCAGGTCAGGAGGATTTTCTGTCTGTCCTGACCAGGTCAGGATCGCTTTCTGTCTGTCCTGACCAGGTCAGGATCGCTTTCTGTCTGTCCTGACCAGGTCAGGATAGCTTTCTGTCTCTCCTGACCAGGTCAGGAGGATTTTCTGTCAGTCCTGACCAGGTCAGGAGGATTTTCTGTCTGTCCTGACCAGGTCAGGATAGCTTTCTGTCTGTCCTGACCTGGTCAGGATACGTTTCTGCCTCTCCTGACCAGGTCAGGATAGCTTTCTGTCTCTCCTGACCAGGTCAGGATAGCTTTCTGTCTGTCCTGACCAGGTCAGGAGGATTTTCTGTCTGTCCTGACCAGGTCAGTATAGCTTTCTGTCTCTCCTGACCAGGTCAGGAGGATTTTCTGTCTGTCCTGACCAGGTCAGGATAGCTTTCTGTCTGTCCTGACCAGGTCAGGATAGCTTTCTGTCTCTCCTGACCAGGTCAGGAGGATTTTCTGTCTGTCCTGACCAGGTCAGAAGGATTTTCTGTCTGTCCTGACCAGGTCAGGATAGCTTTCTGTCTGTCCTGACCAGGTCAGGATAGCTTTCTGTCTGTCCTGACCTGGTCAGGATACCTTTCTGCCTCTCCTGACCAGGTCAGGAGGATTTTCTGTCTCTCCTGACCAGGTCAGGAGGATTTTCTGTCTGTCCTGACCAGGTCAGGATAGCTTTCTGTCTCTCCTGACCAGGTCAGGAGGATTTTCTGTCTCTCCTGACCAGGTCAGGATAGCTTTCTGTCTGCCCTGACCAGGTCAGGATAGATTTCTGTCTGCCCTGACCAGGTCAGGATAGCTTGCTGTCTCTCCTGACCAGGTCAGGAGGATTTTCTGTCTGTCCTGACCAGGTCAGGATAGCTTTCTGTCTGTCCTGACCAGGTCAGGAGGATTTTCTGTCTGTCCTGATCAGGTCAGGATAGCTTTCTGTCTGCCCTGACCAGGTCAGGAGGATTTTCTGTCTGTCCTGATCAGGTCAGGATAGCTTTCTGTCTGCCCTGACCAGGTCAGGATAGCTTTCTGTCTCTCCTGACTAGGTCAGGAGGATTTTCTGTCTGTCCTGACCAGGTCAGGATAGCTTTCTGTCTCTCCTGACCAGGTCAGGAGGATTTTCTGTCTGTCCTGACCAGGTCAGGATAGCTTTCTGTCTGTCCTGACCAGGTCAGGATAGCTTTCTGTCTCTCCTGACCAGGTCAGGAGGATTTTCTGTCTGTCCTGACCAGGTCAGGATAGCTTTCTGTCTGTCCTGACCAGGTCAGGATCGCTTTCTGTCTGTCCTGACCAGGTCAGCAGGATTTTCTGTCTGTCCTGACCAGGTCAGGATAGCATTCTGTCTGTCCTGACCAGGTCAGGATAGCTTTCTGTCTGTCCTGACCAGGTCAGGATAGCTTTCTGTCTGTCCTGACCAGGTCAGGATCGCTTTCTGTCTGTCCTGACCAGGTCAGGAGGACTTTCTGTCGCTCCTGACCAGGTCAGGAGGACTTTCTGTCTCTCCTGACCAGGTCAGGAGGATTTTCTGTCTGTCCTGACCAGGTCAGGATAGCTTTCTGTCTGTCCTGACCAGGTCAGGATAGCTTTCTGTCTGTCCTGACCAGGTCAGGATAGCTTTCTGTCTCTCCTGACTAGGTCAGGAGGATTTTCTGTCTGTCCTGACCAGGTCAGGATAGCTTTCTGTCTCTCCTGACCAGGTCAGGAGGATTTTCTGTCTGTCCTGACCAGGTCAGGATAGATTTCTGTCTGCCCTGACCAGGTCAGGATAGCTTTCTGTCTCTCCTGACCTGGTCAGGAGGATTTTCTGTCTGTCCTGACCAGGTCAGGATAGCTTTCTGTCTGTCCTGACCAGGTCAGGATAGATTTCTGTCTGCCCTGACCAGGTCAGGATAGCTTTCTGTCTGTCCTGACCAGGTCAGGATAGCTTTCTGTCTCTCCTGACCAGGTCAGGAGGATTTTCTGTCTGTCCTGACCAGGTCAGGATAGCTTTCTGTCTGTCCTGACCAGGTCAGGATAGCTTTCTGTCTCTCCTGACCTGGTCAGGAGGATTTTCTGTCTGTCCTGACCAGGTCAGGATAGCTTTCTGTCTGTCCTGACCAGGTCAGGATAGCTTTCTGTCTGTCCTGACCAGGTCAGGATAGCTTTCTGACTGCCCTGACCAGGTCAGGATAGCTTTCTGTCTCTCCTTACTAGGTCAGGAGGATTTTCTGTCTGTCCTGACCAGGTCAGGATAGCTTTCTGTCTCTCCTGACCAGGTCAGGAGGATTTTCTGTCTCTCCTGACCAGGTCAGGAGGATTTTCTGTCTGTCCTGACCAGGTCAGGATAGCTTTCTGTCTCTCCTGACCAGGTCAGGAGGATTTTCTGTCTGTCCTGACCAGGTCAGGATAGCTTTCTGTCTGTCCTGACCAGGTCAGGATAGATTTCTGTCTCTCCTGACCAGGTCAGGAGGATTTTCTGTCTGTCCTGACCAGGTCAGGATAGCTTTCTGTCTGTCCTGACCAGGTCAGGAGGATTTTCTGTCTGTCCTGACCAGGTCAGGATAGCTTTCTGTCTCTCCTGACCAGGTCAGGAGGATTTTCTGTCTGTCCTGACCAGGTCAGGATAGCTTTCTGTCTGTCCTGACCAGGTCAGGATAGCTTTCTGTCTCTCCTGACCAGGTCAGGATAGCTTTCTGTCTGCCCTGACCAGGTCAGGATAGATTTCTGTCTGCCCTGACCAGGTCAGGATAGCTTGCTGTCTCTCCTGACCAGGTCAGGAGGATTTTCTGTCTGTCCTGACCAGGTCAGGATAGCTTTCTGTCTGTCCTGACCAGGTCAGGAGGATTTTCTGTCTGTCCTGATCAGGTCAGGATAGCTTTCTGTCTGCCCTGACCAGGTCAGGATAGCTTTCTGTCTCTCCTGACTAGGTCAGGAGGATTTTCTGTCTGTCCTGACCAGGTCAGGATAGCTTTCTGTCTCTCCTGACCAGGTCAGGAGGATTTTCTGTCTGTCCTGACCAGGTCAGGATAGCTTTCTGTCTGTCCTGACCAGGTCAGGATAGCTTTCTGTCTCTCCTGACCAGGTCAGGAGGATTTTCTGTCTGTCCTGACCAGGTCAGGATAGCTTTCTGTCTGTCCTGACCAGGTCAGGATCGCTTTCTGTCTGTCCTGACCAGGTCAGCAGGATTTTCTGTCTGTCCTGACCAGGTCAGGATAGCATTCTGTCTGTCCTGACCAGGTCAGGATAGCTTTCTGTCTGTCCTGACCAGGTCAGGATAGCTTTCTGTCTGTCCTGACCAGGTCAGGATCGCTTTCTGTCTGTCCTGACCAGGTCAGGAGGACTTTCTGTCGCTCCTGACCAGGTCAGGAGGACTTTCTGTCTCTCCTGACCAGGTCAGGAGGATTTTCTGTCTGTCCTGACCAGGTCAGGATAGCTTTCTGTCTGTCCTGACCAGGTCAGGATAGCTTTCTGTCTGTCCTGACCAGGTCAGGATAGCTTTCTGTCTCTCCTGACTAGGTCAGGAGGATTTTCTGTCTGTCCTGACCAGGTCAGGATAGCTTTCTGTCTCTCCTGACCAGGTCAGGAGGATTTTCTGTCTGTCCTGACCAGGTCAGGATAGATTTCTGTCTGCCCTGACCAGGTCAGGATAGCTTTCTGTCTCTCCTGACCTGGTCAGGAGGATTTTCTGTCTGTCCTGACCAGGTCAGGATAGCTTTCTGTCTGTCCTGACCAGGTCAGCAGGATTTTCTGTCTGTCCTGACCAGGTCAGGATAGCATTCTGTCTGTCCTGACCAGGTCAGGATAGCTTTCTGTCTGTCCTGACCAGGTCAGGATAGCTTTCTGTCTGTCCTGACCTGGTCAGGATACCTTTCTGCCTCTCCTGACCAGGTCAGGATAGCTTTCTGTCTGTCCTGACCTGGTCAGGAGGATTTTCTGTCTGTCCTGACCAGGTCAGGATAGCTTTCTGTCTGTCCTGACCAGGTCAGGATAGCTTTCTGTCTCTCCTGACTAGGTCAGGAGGATTTTCTGTCTGTCCTGACCAGGTCAGGATAGCTTTCTGTCTCTCCTGACCAGGTCAGGAGGATTTTCTGTCTGTCCTGACCAGGTCAGGATAGCTTTCTGTCTGTCCTGACCAGGTCAGGATAGCTTTCTGTCTGTCCTGACCAGGTCAGGATAGCTTTCTGTCTCTCCTGACTAGGTCAGGAGGATTTTCTGTCTGTCCTGACCAGGTCAGGATAGCTTTCTGTCTCTCCTGACCAGGTCAGGAGGATTTTCTGTCTGTCCTGACCAGGTCAGGATAGATTTCTGTCTGCCCTGACCAGGTCAGGATAGCTTTCTGTCTCTCCTGACCTGGTCAGGAGGATTTTCTGTCTGTCCTGACCAGGTCAGGATAGCTTTCTGTCTGTCCTGACCAGGTCAGCAGGATTTTCTGTCTGTCCTGACCAGGTCAGGATAGCATTCTGTCTGTCCTGACCAGGTCAGGATAGCTTTCTGTCTGTCCTGACCAGGTCAGGATAGCTTTCTGTCTGTCCTGACCTGGTCAGGATACCTTTCTGCCTCTCCTGACCAGGTCAGGATAGCTTTCTGTCTGTCCTGACCTGGTCAGGAGGATTTTCTGTCTGTCCTGACCAGGTCAGGATAGCTTTCTGTCTGTCCTGACCAGGTCAGGATAGCTTTCTGTCTGTCCTGACCAGGTCAGGATAGCTTTCTGTCTCTCCTTACTAGGTCAGGAGGATTTTCTGTCTGTCCTGACCAGGTTAGGATAGCTTTCTGTCTCTCCTGACCTGGTCAGGAGGATTTTCTGTCTGTCCTGACCAGGTCAGGATAGCTTTCTGTCTGTCCTGACCAGGTCAGGAGGATTTTCTGTCTGTCCTGACCAGGTCAGGATAGCTTTCTGTCTGTCCTGACCAGGTCAGGATAGCTTTCTGTCTCTCCTGACCTGGTCAGGAGGATTTTCTGTCTGTCCTGACCAGGTCAGGATAGCTTTCTGTCTGTCCTGACCAGGTCAGCAGGATTTTCTGTCTGTCCTGACCAGGTCAGGATAGCATTCTGTCTGTCCTGACCAGGTCAGGATAGCTTTCTGTCTGTCCTGACCAGGTCAGGATAGCTTTCTGTCTGTCCTGACCTGGTCAGGATACCTTTCTGCCTCTCCTGACCAGGTCAGGAGGATTTTCTGTCTGTCCTGACCAGGTCAGGATAGATTTCTGTCTGCCCTGACCTGGTCAGGATACCTTTCTGCCTCTCCTGACCAGGTCAGGAGGATTTTCTGTCTGTCAGAACCAGGTCAGGATAGATTTCTGTCTGCCCTGACCAGGTCAGGATAGCTTTCTGTCTCTCCTGACCTGGTCAGGAGGATTTTCTGTCTGTCCTGACCAGGTCAGGATAGCTTTCTGTCTGCCCTGACCAGGTCAGGATAGCTTTCTGTCTCTCCTGACCTGGTCAGGAGGATTTTCTGTCTGTCCTGACCAGGTCAGGATTGCTTTCGGTCTCTCCTGACCAGGTCAGGAGGATTTTCTGTCTGTCCTGACCAGGTCAGGATAGCTTTCTGTCTGTCCTGACCAGGTCAGGAGGATTTTCTGTCTGTCCTGACCAGGTCAGGATAGCTTTCTGTCTGTCCTGACCAGGTCAGGATAGCTTTCTGTCTGTCCTGACCTGGTCAGGATACCTTTCTGCTTCTCCTGACCAGGTCAGGATAGCTTTCTGTCTGTCCTGACCAGGTCAGGATAGCTTTCTGTCTGTCCTGACCGGGTCAGGAGAGCTTTCTGTCTGTCCTGACCTGGTCAGGATACCTTTCTGCCTCTCCTGACCAGGTCAGGATAGCTTTCTGTCTGTCCTGACCAGGTCAGGAGGATTTTCTGTCTGTCCTGACCAGGTCAGGATAGCTTTCTGTCTGTCCTGACCAGGTCAGGATAGCTTTCTGTCTGTCCTGACCTGGTCAGGATACCTTTCTGCTTCTCCTGACCAGGTCAGGATCGCTTTCTGTCTGTCCTGACCAGGTCAGGATCGCTTTCTGTCTGTCCTGACCAGGTCAGGATACCTTTCCGCCTCTCCTGACCAGGTCAGGATCGCTTTCTGTCTGTCCTGACCAGGTCAGGAGGATTTTCTGTCTGTCCTGACCAGGTCAGGATCGCTTTCTGTCTCTCCTGACTAGGTCAGGAGGATTTTCTGTCTGTCCTGACCAGGTCAGGATAGCTTTCTGTCTCTCCTGACCAGGTCAGGAGGATTTTCTGTCTGTCCTGACCAGGTCAGGATAGCTTTCTGTCTGTCCTGACCAGGTCAGGATAGCTTTCTGTCTGTCCTGACCAGGTCAGGAGGATTTTCTGTCTGTCCTGACCAGGTCAGGAGGATTTTCTGTCTGTCCTGACCAGGTCAGGAGGATTTTCTGTCTGTCCTGACCAGGTCAGGATAGCTTTCTGTCTGTCCTGACCAGGTCAGGATAGCTTTCTGTCTGTCCTGACCTGGTCAGGATAGCTTTCTGTCTCTCCTGACCAGGTCAGGAGGATTTTCTGTCTGTCCTGACCAGGTCAGGATCGCTTTCTGTCTCTCCTGACCAGGTCAGGAGGATTTTCTGTCTGTCCTGACCAGGTCAGGAGGATTTTCTGTCTGTCCTGACCAGGTCAGGAGGATTTTCTGTCTGTCCTGACCAGGTCAGGAGGATTTTCTGTCTGTCCTGACCAGGTCAGGAGGATTTTCTGTCTGTCCTGACCAGGTCAGGATCGCTTTCTGTCTGTCCTGACCAGGTCAGGATCGCTTTCTGTCTGTCCTGACCAGGTCAGGATAGCTTTCTGTCTCTCCTGACCAGGTCAGGAGGATTTTCTGTCAGTCCTGACCAGGTCAGGAGGATTTTCTGTCTGTCCTGACCAGGTCAGGATAGCTTTCTGTCTGTCCTGACCTGGTCAGGATACGTTTCTGCCTCTCCTGACCAGGTCAGGATAGCTTTCTGTCTCTCCTGACCAGGTCAGGATAGCTTTCTGTCTGTCCTGACCAGGTCAGGAGGATTTTCTGTCTGTCCTGACCAGGTCAGTATAGCTTTCTGTCTCTCCTGACCAGGTCAGGAGGATTTTCTGTCTGTCCTGACCAGGTCAGGATAGCTTTCTGTCTGTCCTGACCAGGTCAGGATAGCTTTCTGTCTGTCCTGACCAGGTCAGGATACCTTTCCGCCTCTCCTGACCAGGTCAGGATCGCTTTCTGTCTGTCCTGACCAGGTCAGGAGGATTTTCTGTCTGTCCTGACCAGGTCAGGATCGCTTTCTGTCTCTCCTGACTAGGTCAGGAGGATTTTCTGTCTGTCCTGACCAGGTCAGGATAGCTTTCTGTCTCTCCTGACCAGGTCAGGAGGATTTTCTGTCTGTCCTGACCAGGTCAGGATAGCTTTCTGTCTGTCCTGACCAGGTCAGGATAGCTTTCTGTCTCTCCTGACAAGGTCAGGAGGATTTTCTGTCTGTCCTGACCAGGTCAGAAGGATTTTCTGTCTGTCCTGACCAGGTCAGGATAGCTTTCTGTCTGTCCTGACCAGGTCAGGATAGCTTTCTGTCTGTCCTGACCAGGTCAGGAGGATTTTCTGTCTGTCCTGACCAGGTCAGGATAGCTTTCTGTCTGTCCTGACCAGGTCAGGAGGATTTTCTGTCTGTCCTGACCAGGTCAGGATAGCTTTCTGTCTGTCCTGACCAGGTCAGGATAGCTTTCTGTCTGTCCTGACCAGGTCAGAAGGATTTTCTGTCTGTCCTGACCAGGTCAGGATAGCTTTCTGTCTGTCCTGACCAGGTCAGGAGGATTTTCTGTCTGTCCTGACCAGGTCAGGATACCTTTCTGCCTCTCCTGACCAGGTCAGGAGGATTTTCTGTCTCTCCTGACCAGGTCAGCAGGATTTTCTGTCTGTCCTGACCAGGTCAGGATAGCTTTCTGTCTGTCCTGACCAGGTCAGGAGGATTTTCTGTCTCTCCTGACCAGGTCAGGATAGCTTTCTGTCTGTCCTGACCAGGTCAGGAGGATTTTCTGTCTGTCCTGACCAGGTCAGGATAGCTTTCTGTCTGTCCTCACCAGGTCAGGATAGCTTTCTGTCTGCCCTGACCAGGTCAGGATAGCTTTCTGTCTCTCCTGACTAGGTCAGGAGGATTTTCTGTCTGTCCTGACCAGGTCAGGATAGCTTTCTGTCTCTCCTGACCAGGTCAGGAGGATTTTCTGTCTGTCCTGACCAGGTCAGGATAGCTTTCTGTCTGCCCTGACCAGGTCAGGATAGCTTTCTGTCTCTCCTGACCAGGTCAGGAGGATTTTCTGTCTGTCCTGACCAGGTCAGGATAGCTTTCTGTCTGTCCTGACCAGGTCAGGATCGCTTTCTGTCTGTCCTGACCAGGTCAGGATCGCTTTCTGTCTGTCCTGACCAGGTCAGGATACCTTTCCGCCTCTCCTGACCAGGTCAGGATCGCTTTCTGTCTGTCCTGACCAGGTCAGGATAGCTTTCTGTCTGTCCTGACCAGGTCAGGATAGCTTTCTGTCTCTCCTGACCAGGTCAGGAGGATTTTCTGTCTGTCCTTACCAGGTCAGGATAGCTTTCTGTCTGCCCTGACCAGGTCAGGATAGCTTTCTGTCTCTCCTGACCAGGTCAGGAGGATTTTCTGTCTGTCCTGACCAGGTCAGGATAGCTTTCTGTCTGTCCTGACCAGGTCAGGATCGCTTTCTGTCTGTCCTGACCAGGTCAGGATCGCTTTCTGTCTGTCCTGACCAGGTCAGAATACCTTTCCGCCTCTCCTGACCAGGTCAGGATCGCTTTCTGTCTGTCCTGACCAGGTCAGGATACCTTTCCGCCTCTCCTGACCAGGTCAGGATCGCTTTCTGTCTGTCCTGACCAGGTCAGGATAGCTTTCTGTCTGTCCTGACCAGGTCAGGATAGCTTTCTGTCTCTCCTGACCAGGTCAGGAGGATTTTCTGTCTGTCCTTAACAGGTCAGGATAGCTTTCTGTCTCTCCTGACCAGGTCAGGAGGATTTTCTGTCTGTCCTTACCAGGTCAGGATAGCTTTCTGTCTGCCCTGACCAGGTCAGGATAGCTTTCTGTCTGTCCTGACCAGGTCAGGATCGCTTTCTGTCTGTCCTGACCAGGTCAGGATCGCTTTCTGTCTGTCCTGACCAGGTCAGGATACCTTTCCGCCTCTCCTGACCAGGTCAGGATCGCTTTCTGTCTGTCCTGACCAGGTCAGGATAGCTTTCTGTCTGTCCTGACCAGGTCAGGATAGCTTTCTGTCTCTCCTGACCAGGTCAGGAGGATTTTCTGTCTGTCCTTAACAGGTCAGGATAGCTTTCTGTCTCTCCTGACCAGGTCAGGAGGATTTTCTGTCTGTCCTTACCAGGTCAGGATAGCTTTCTGTCTGCCCTGACCAGGTCAGGATAGCTTTCTGTCAGTCCTGACCAGGTCAGGAGGATTTTCTGTCTGTCCTGACCAGGTCAGGATAGCTTTCTGTCTCTCCTGACCTGGTCAGGAGGATTTTCTGTCTGTCCTGACCAGGTCAGGATAGCTTTCTGTCTGTCCTGACCAGGTCAGGATAGCTTTCTGTCTCTCCTGACCAGGTCAGGAGGATTTTCTGTCTGTCCTGACCAGGTCAGGATAGCTTTCTGTCTGTCCTGACCAGGTCAGGATAGCTTTCTGTCTCTCCTGACCTGGTCAGGAGGATTTTCTGTCTGTCCTGACCAGGTCAGGATAGCTTTCTGTCTGTCCTGACCAGGTCAGCAGGATTTTCTGTCTGTCCTGACCAGGTCAGGATAGCATTCTGTCTGTCCTGACCAGGTCAGGATAGCTTTCTGTCTGTCCTGACCAGGTCAGGATAGCTTTCTGTCTGTCCTGACCTGGTCAGGATACCTTTCTGCCTCTCCTGACCAGGTCAGGAGGATTTTCTGTCTGTCCTGACCAGGTCAGGATAGATTTCTGTCTGCCCTGACCTGGTCAGGATACCTTTCTGCCTCTCCTGACCAGGTCAGGAGGATTTTCTGTCTGTCAGAACCAGGTCAGGATAGATTTCTGTCTGCCCTGACCAGGTCAGGATAGCTTTCTGTCTCTCCTGACCTGGTCAGGAGGATTTTCTGTCTGTCCTGACCAGGTCAGGATAGCTTTCTGTCTCTCCTGACCAGGTCAGGAGGATTTTCTGTCTGTCCTGACCAGGTCAGGATAGCTTTCTGTCTGTCCTGACCAGGTCAGGAGGATTTTCTGTCTGTCCTGACCAGGTCAGGATAGCTTTCTGTCTGTCCAGACCACGTCAGGATAGCTTTCTGTCTGTCCTGACCTGGTCAGGATACCTTTCTGCTTCTCCTGACCAGGTCAGGATAGCTTTCTGTCTGTCCTGACCAGGTCAGGATAGCTTTCTGTCTGTCCTGACCGGGTCAGGAGAGCTTTCTGTCTGTCCTGACCTGGTCAGGATACCTTTCTGCCTCTCCTGACCAGGTCAGGATAGCTTTCTGTCTGTCCTGACCAGGTCAGGATAGCTTTCTGTCTGTCCTGACCAGGTCAGGAGGATTTTCTGTCTGTCCTGACCAGGTCAGGATAGCTTTCTGTCTGTCCTGACCAGGTCAGGATAGCTTTCTGTCTGTCCTGACCTGGTCAGGATACCTTTCTGCCTCTCCTGACCAGGTCAGGATAGCTTTCTGTCTGTCCTGACCAGGTCAGGATAGCTTTCTGTCTGTCCTGACCAGGTCAGGATAGCTTTCTGTCTGTCCTGACCTGGTCAGGATACCTTTCTGCCTCTCCTGACCGGGTCAGGAGGATTTTCTGTCTGTCCTGACCAGGTCAGGATAGCTTTCTGTCTGTCCTGACCTGGTCAGGATACCTTTCTGCCTCTCCTGACCAGGTCAGGATAGCTTTCTGTCTGTCCTGACCAGGTCAGGAGGATTTTCTGTCTGTCCTGACCAGGTCAGGAGGATTTTCTGTCTGTCCTGACCAGGTCAGGATAGCTTTCTGTCTGTCCTGACCAGGTCAGGATAGCTTTCTGTCTGTCCTGACCTGGTCAGGAAACCTTTCTGCTTCTCCTGACCAGGTCAGGATAGCTTTCTGTCTGTCCTGACCAGGTCAGGATAGCTTTCTGTCTCTCCTGACTAGGTCAGGAGGATTTTCTGTCTGTCCTGACCAGGTCAGGATACCTTTCCGCCTCTCCTGACCAGGTCAGGATCGCTTTCTGTCTGTCCTGACCAGGTCAGGATAGCTTTCTGTCTGTCCTGACCAGGTCAGGATAGCTTTCTGTCTCTCCTGACCAGGTCAGGAGGATTTTCTGTCTGTCCTTAACAGGTCAGGATAGCTTTCTGTCTCTCCTGACCAGGTCAGGAGGATTTTCTGTCTGTCCTTACCAGGTCAGGATAGCTTTCTGTCTGCCCTGACCAGGTCAGGATAGCTTTCTGTCTGTCCTGACCAGGTCAGGATCGCTTTCTGTCTGTCCTGACCAGGTCAGGATCGCTTTCTGTCTGTCCTGACCAGGTCAGGATACCTTTCCGCCTCTCCTGACCAGATCAGGATCGCTTTCTGTCTGTCCTGACCAGGTCAGGATAGCTTTCTGTCTGTCCTGACCAGGTCAGGATAGCTTTCTGTCTCTCCTGACCAGGTCAGGAGGATTTTCTGTCTGTCCTTAACAGGTCAGGATAGCTTTCTGTCTCTCCTGACCAGGTCAGGAGGATTTTCTGTCTGTCCTTACCAGGTCAGGATAGCTTTCTGTCTGCCCTGACCAGGTCAGGATAGCTTTCTGTCAGTCCTGACCAGGTCAGGAGGATTTTCTGTCTGTCCTGACCAGGTCAGGATAGCTTTCTGTCTCTCCTGACCTGGTCAGGAGGATTTTCTGTCTGTCCTGACCAGGTCAGGATAGCTTTCTGTCTGTCCTGACCAGGTCAGGATAGCTTTCTGTCTCTCCTGACCAGGTCAGGAGGATTTTCTGTCTGTCCTGACCAGGTCAGGATAGCTTTCTGTCTGTCCTGACCAGGTCAGGATAGCTTTCTGTCTCTCCTGACCTGGTCAGGAGGATTTTCTGTCTGTCCTGACCAGGTCAGGATAGCTTTCTGTCTGTCCTGACCAGGTCAGCAGGATTTTCTGTCTGTCCTGACCAGGTCAGGATAGCATTCTGTCTGTCCTGACCAGGTCAGGATAGCTTTCTGTCTGTCCTGACCAGGTCAGGATAGCTTTCTGTCTGTCCTGACCTGGTCAGGATACCTTTCTGCCTCTCCTGACCAGGTCAGGAGGATTTTCTGTCTGTCCTGACCAGGTCAGGATAGATTTCTGTCTGCCCTGACCTGGTCAGGATACCTTTCTGCCTCTCCTGACCAGGTCAGGAGGATTTTCTGTCTGTCCTGACCAGGTCAGGATACCTTTCCGCCTCTCCTGACCAGGTCAGGATCGCTTTCTGTCTGTCCTGACCAGGTCAGGATAGCTTTCTGTCTGTCCTGACCAGGTCAGGATAGCTTTCTGTCTCTCCTGACCAGGTCAGGAGGATTTTCTGTCTGTCCTTAACAGGTCAGGATAGCTTTCTGTCTCTCCTGACCAGGTCAGGAGGATTTTCTGTCTGTCCTTACCAGGTCAGGATAGCTTTCTGTCTGCCCTGACCAGGTCAGGATAGCTTTCTGTCTGTCCTGACCAGGTCAGGATCGCTTTCTGTCTGTCCTGACCAGGTCAGGATCGCTTTCTGTCTGTCCTGACCAGGTCAGGATACCTTTCCGCCTCTCCTGACCAGATCAGGATCGCTTTCTGTCTGTCCTGACCAGGTCAGGATAGCTTTCTGTCTGTCCTGACCAGGTCAGGATAGCTTTCTGTCTCTCCTGACCAGGTCAGGAGGATTTTCTGTCTGTCCTTAACAGGTCAGGATAGCTTTCTGTCTCTCCTGACCAGGTCAGGAGGATTTTCTGTCTGTCCTTACCAGGTCAGGATAGCTTTCTGTCTGCCCTGACCAGGTCAGGATAGCTTTCTGTCAGTCCTGACCAGGTCAGGAGGATTTTCTGTCTGTCCTGACCAGGTCAGGATAGCTTTCTGTCTCTCCTGACCTGGTCAGGAGGATTTTCTGTCTGTCCTGACCAGGTCAGGATAGCTTTCTGTCTGTCCTGACCAGGTCAGGATAGCTTTCTGTCTCTCCTGACCAGGTCAGGAGGATTTTCTGTCTGTCCTGACCAGGTCAGGATAGCTTTCTGTCTGTCCTGACCAGGTCAGGATAGCTTTCTGTCTCTCCTGACCTGGTCAGGAGGATTTTCTGTCTGTCCTGACCAGGTCAGGATAGCTTTCTGTCTGTCCTGACCAGGTCAGCAGGATTTTCTGTCTGTCCTGACCAGGTCAGGATAGCATTCTGTCTGTCCTGACCAGGTCAGGATAGCTTTCTGTCTGTCCTGACCAGGTCAGGATAGCTTTCTGTCTGTCCTGACCTGGTCAGGATACCTTTCTGCCTCTCCTGACCAGGTCAGGAGGATTTTCTGTCTGTCCTGACCAGGTCAGGATAGATTTCTGTCTGCCCTGACCTGGTCAGGATACCTTTCTGCCTCTCCTGACCAGGTCAGGAGGATTTTCTGTCTGTCAGAACCAGGTCAGGATAGATTTCTGTCTGCCCTGACCAGGTCAGGATAGCTTTCTGTCTCTCCTGACCTGGTCAGGAGGATTTTCTGTCTGTCCTGACCAGGTCAGGATAGCTTTCTGTCTCTCCTGACCAGGTCAGGAGGATTTTCTGTCTGTCCTGACCAGGTCAGGATAGCTTTCTGTCTGTCCTGACCAGGTCAGGAGGATTTTCTGTCTGTCCTGACCAGGTCAGGATAGCTTTCTGTCTGTCCTGACCACGTCAGGATAGCTTTCTGTCTGTCCTGACCTGGTCAGGATACCTTTCTGCTTCTCCTGACCAGGTCAGGATAGCTTTCTGTCTGTCCTGACCAGGTCAGGATAGCTTTCTGTCTGTCCTGACCGGGTCAGGAGAGCTTTCTGTCTGTCCTGACCTGGTCAGGATACCTTTCTGCCTCTCCTGACCAGGTCAGGATAGCTTTCTGTCTGTCCTGACCAGGTCAGGATAGCTTTCTGTCTGTCCTGACCGGGTCAGGAGGATTTTCTGTCTGTCCTGACCAGGTCAGGATAGCTTTCTGTCTGTCCTGACCTGGTCAGGATACCTTTCTGCCTCTCCTGACCGGGTCAGGAGGATTTTCTGTCTGTCCTGACCAGGTCAGGATAGCTTTCTGTCTGTCCTGACCTGGTCAGGATACCTTTCTGCCTCTCCTGACCAGGTCAGGATAGCTTTCTGTCTGTCCTGACCAGGTCAGGAGGATTTTCTGTCTGTCCTGACCAGGTCAGGAGGATTTTCTGTCTGTCCTGACCAGGTCAGGATAGCTTTCTGTCTGTCCTGACCAGGTCAGGATAGCTTTCTGTCTGTCCTGACCTGGTCAGGAAACCTTTCTGCTTCTCCTGACCAGGTCAGGATAGCTTTCTGTCTGTCCTGACCAGGTCAGGATAGCTTTCTGTCTCTCCTGACTAGGTCAGGAGGATTTTCTGTCTGTCCTGACCAGGTCAGGATAGCTTTCTGTCTCTCCTGACCAGGTCAGGAGGATTTTCTGTCTGTCCTGACCAGGTCAGGATAGCTTTCTGTCTGTCCTGACCAGGTCAGGATAGCTTTCTGTCTCTCCTGACCAGGTCAGGAGGATTTTCTGTCTGTCCTGACCAGGTCAGGATAGCTTTCTGTCTGTCCTGACCAGGTCAGGATAGCTTTCTGTCTGTCCTGACCAGGTCAGGATAGCTTTCTGTCTGTCCTGACCAGGTCAGGATAGCTTTCTGTCTGTCCTGACCAGGTCAGGATAGCTTTCTGTCTCTCCTGACCAGGTCAGGATCGCTTTCTGTCTGTCCTGACCAGGTCAGGATACCTTTCCGCCTCTCCTGACCAGGTCAGGATCGCTTTCTGTCTGTCCTGACCAGGTCAGGATAGCTTTCTGTCTGTCCTGACCAGGTCAGGATAGCTTTCTGTCTCTCCTGACCAGGTCAGGAGGATTTTCTGTCTGTCCTTACCAGGTCAGGATAGCTTTCTGTCTGCCCTGACCAGGTCAGGATAGCTTTCTGTCTCTCCTGACCAGGTCAGGAGGATTTTCTGTCTGTCCTGACCAGGTCAGGATAGCTTTCTGTCTGTCCTGACCAGGTCAGGATCGCTTTCTGTCTGTCCTGACCAGGTCAGGATCGCTTTCTGTCTGTCCTGACCAGGTCAGGATACCTTTCCGCCTCTCCTGACCAGGTCAGGATCGCTTTCTGTCTGTCCTGACCAGGTCAGGATACCTTTCCGCCTCTCCTGACCAGGTCAGGATCGCTTTCTGTCTGTCCTGACCAGGTCAGGATAGCTTTCTGTCTGTCCTGACCAGGTCAGGATAGCTTTCTGTCTCTCCTGACCAGGTCAGGAGGATTTTCTGTCTGTCCTTAACAGGTCAGGATAGCTTTCTGTCTCTCCTGACCAGGTCAGGAGGATTTTCTGTCTGTCCTTACCAGGTCAGGATAGCTTTCTGTCTGCCCTGACCAGGTCAGGATAGCTTTCTGTCTGTCCTGACCAGGTCAGGATCGCTTTCTGTCTGTCCTGACCAGGTCAGGATCGCTTTCTGTCTGTCCTGACCAGGTCAGGATACCTTTCCGCCTCTCCTGACCAGGTCAGGAGGATTTTCTGTCAGTCCTGACCAGGTCAGGAGGATTTTCTGTCTGTCCTGACCAGGTCAGGATAGCTTTCTGTCTCTCCTGACCTGGTCAGGAGGATTTTCTGTCTGTCCTGACCAGGTCAGGATAGCTTTCTGTCTGTCCTGACCAGGTCAGGACAGCTTTCTGTCTCTCCTGACCAGGTCAGGAGGATTTTCTGTCTGTCCTGACCAGGTCAGGATAGCTTTCTGTCTGTCCTGACCAGGTCAGGATAGCTTTCTGTCTCTCCTGACCTGGTCAGGAGGATTTTCTGTCTGTCCTGACCAGGTCAGGATAGCTTTCTGTCTGTCCTGACCAGGTCAGCAGGATTTTCTGTCTGTCCTGACCAGGTCAGGATAGCATTCTGTCTGTCCTGACCAGGTCAGGATAGCTTTCTGTCTGTCCTGACCAGGTCAGGATAGCTTTCTGTCTGTCCTGACCTGGTCAGGATACCTTTCTGCCTCTCCTGACCAGGTCAGGAGGATTTTCTGTCTGTCCTGACCAGGTCAGGATAGATTTCTGTCTGCCCTGACCTGGTCAGGATACCTTTCTGCCTCTCCTGACCAGGTCAGGAGGATTTTCTGTCTGTCAGAACCAGGTCAGGATAGCTTTCTGTCTGCCCTGACCAGGTCAGGATAGCTTTCTGTCTCTCCTGACCTGGTCAGGAGGATTTTCTGTCTGTCCTGACCAGGTCAGGATAGCTTTCTGTCTCTCCTGACCAGGTCAGGAGGATTTTCTGTCTGTCCTGACCAGGTCAGGATAGCTTTCTGTCTGTCCTGACCAGGTCAGGATAGCTTTCTGTCTGTCCTGACCTGGTCAGGATACCTTTCTGCTTCTCCTGACCAGGTCAGGATAGCTTTCTGTCTGTCCTGACCAGGTCAGGATAGCTTTCTGTCTGTCCTGACCGGGTCAGGAGAGCTTTCTGTCTGTCCTGACCTGGTCAGGATACCTTTCTGCCTCTCCTGACCAGGTCAGGATAGCTTTCTGTCTGTCCTGACCAGGTCAGGAGGATTTTCTGTCTGTCCTGACCAGGTCAGGAGGATTTTCTGTCTGTCCTGACCAGGTCAGGATAGCTTTCTGTCTGTCCTGACCAGGTCAGGATAGCTTTCTGTCTGTCCTGACCTGGTCAGGATACCTTTCTGCTTCTCCTGACCAGGTCAGGATAGCTTTCTGTCTGTCCTGACCAGGTCAGGATCGCTTTCTGTCTGTCCTGACCAGGTCAGGATCGCTTTCTGTCTGTCCTGACCAGGTCAGGATACCTTTCCGCCTCTCCTGACCAGGTCAGGATCGCTTTCTGTCTGTCCTGACCAGGTCAGGAGGATTTTCTGTCTGTCCTGACCAGGTCAGGAGGATTTTCTGTCTGTCCTGACCAGGTCAGGAGGATTTTCTGTCTGTCCTGACCAGGTCAGGAGGATTTTCTGTCTGTCCTGACCAGGTCAGGAGGATTTTCTGTCTGTCCTGACCAGGTCAGGATCGCTTTCTGTCTCTCCTGACTAGGTCAGGAGGATTTTCTGTCTGTCCTGACCAGGTCAGGATAGCTTTCTGTCTCTCCTGACCAGGTCAGGAGGATTTTCTGTCTGTCCTGACCAGGTCAGGATAGCTTTCTGTCTGTCCTGACCAGGTCAGGATAGCTTTCTGTCTCTCCTGACCAGGTCAGGAGGATTTTCTGTCTGTCCTGACCAGGTCAGAAGGATTTTCTGTCTGTCCTGACCAGGTCAGGATAGCTTTCTGTCTGTCCTGACCAGGTCAGGATAGCTTTCTGTCTGTCCTGACCAGGTCAGGAGGATTTTCTGTCTGTCCTGACCAGGTCAGGATAGCTTTCTGTCTGTCCTGACCAGGTCAGGAGGATTTTCTGTCTGTCCTGACCAGGTCAGGATAGCTTTCTGTCTGTCCTGACCAGGTCAGGAGGATTTTCTGTCTGTCCTGACCAGGTCAGGATAGCTTTCTGTCTGTCCTGACCAGGTCAGAAGGATTTTCTGTCTGTCCTGACCAGGTCAGGATAGCTTTCTGTCTGTCCTGACCAGGTCAGGATAGATTTCTGTCTGCCCTGACCAGGTCAGGATAGCTTTCTGTCTCTCCTGACCAGGTCAGGAGGATTTTCTGTCTGTCCTGACCAGGTCAGGATAGCTTTCTGTCTGCCCTGACCAGGTCAGGATAGCTTTCTGTCTGCCCTGACCAGGTCAGGATAGCTTTCTGTCTCTCCTGACTAGGTCAGGAGGATTTTCTGTCTGTCCTGACCAGGTCAGGATAGCTTTCTGTCTCTCCTCACCAGGTCAGGAGGATTTTCTGTCTGTCCTGACCAGGTCAGGATAGCTTTCTGTCTGTCCTGACCAGGTCAGGATAGCTTTCTGTCTCTCCTGACCAGGTCAGGAGGATTTTCTGTCTGTCCTGACCAGGTCAGGATAGCTTTCTGTCTGTCCTGACCAGGTCAGGATAGCTTTCTGTCTGTCCTGACCAGGTCAGGATAGCTTTCTGTCTCTCCTGACCAGGTCAGGAGGATTTTCTGTCTGTCCTTACCAGGTCAGGATAGCTTTCTGTCTGTCCTGACCAGGTCAGGAGGATTTTCTGTCTGTCCTGACCAGGTCAGGATACCTTTCTGCCTCTCCTGACCAGGTCAGGAGGATTTTCTGTCTCTCCTGACCAGGTCAGCAGGATTTTCTGTCTGTCCTGACCAGGTCAGGATAGCTTTCTGTCTGTCCTGACCAGGTCAGGAGGATTTTCTGTCTCTCCTGACCAGGTCAGGATAGATTTCTGTCTGCCCTGACCAGGTCAGGATAGCTTTCTGTCTGTCCTGACCAGGTCAGGATAGCTTTCTGTCTGCCCTGACCAGGTCAGGATAGCTTTCTGTCTCTCCTGACCAGGTCAGGAGGATTTTCTGTCTGTCCTGACCAGGTCAGGATAGCTTTCTGTCTGCCCTGACCAGGTCAGGATAGCTTTCTGTCTGCCCTGACCAGGTCAGGATAGCTTTCTGTCTCTCCTGACTAGGTCAGGAGGATTTTCTGTCTGTCCTGACCAGGTCAGGATAGCTTTCTGTCTGTCCTGACCAGGTCAGGATAGCTTTCTGTCTCTCCTGACCTGGTCAGGAGGATTTTCTGTCTGTCCTGACCAGGTCAGGATAGCTTTCTGTCTGTCCTGACCAGGTCAGCAGGATTTTCTGTCTGTCCTGACCAGGTCAGGATAGCATTCTGTCTGTCCTGACCAGGTCAGGATAGCTTTCTGTCTGTCCTGACCAGGTCAGGATAGCTTTCTGTCTGTCCTGACCTGGTCAGGATACCTTTCTGCCTCTCCTGACCAGGTCAGGAGGATTTTCTGTCTGTCCTGACCAGGTCAGGATAGATTTCTGTCTGCCCTGACCTGGTCAGGATACCTTTCTGCCTCTCCTGACCAGGTCAGGAGGATTTTCTGTCTGTCAGAACCAGGTCAGGATAGATTTCTGTCTGCCCTGACCAGGTCAGGATAGCTTTCTGTCTCTCCTGACCTGGTCAGGAGGATTTTCTGTCTGTCCTGACCAGGTCAGGATAGCTTTCTGTCTCTCCTGACCAGGTCAGGAGGATTTTCTGTCTGTCCTGACCAGGTCAGGATAGCTTTCTGTCTGTCCTGACCAGGTCAGGAGGATTTTCTGTCTGTCCTGACCAGGTCAGGATAGCTTTCTGTCTGTCCTGACCACGTCAGGATAGCTTTCTGTCTGTCCTGACCTGGTCAGGATACCTTTCTGCTTCTCCTGACCAGGTCAGGATAGCTTTCTGTCTGTCCTGACCAGGTCAGGATAGCTTTCTGTCTGTCCTGACCGGGTCAGGAGAGCTTTCTGTCTGTCCTGACCTGGTCAGGATACCTTTCTGCCTCTCCTGACCAGGTCAGGATAGCTTTCTGTCTGTCCTGACCAGGTCAGGATAGCTTTCTGTCTGTCCTGACCGGGTCAGGAGGATTTTCTGTCTGTCCTGACCAGGTCAGGATAGCTTTCTGTCTGTCCTGACCTGGTCAGGATACCTTTCTGCCTCTCCTGACCGGGTCAGGAGGATTTTCTGTCTGTCCTGACCAGGTCAGGATAGCTTTCTGTCTGTCCTGACCTGGTCAGGATACCTTTCTGCCTCTCCTGACCAGGTCAGGATAGCTTTCTGTCTGTCCTGACCAGGTCAGGAGGATTTTCTGTCTGTCCTGACCAGGTCAGGAGGATTTTCTGTCTGTCCTGACCAGGTCAGGATAGCTTTCTGTCTGTCCTGACCAGGTCAGGATAGCTTTCTGTCTGTCCTGACCTGGTCAGGAAACCTTTCTGCTTCTCCTGACCAGGTCAGGATAGCTTTCTGTCTGTCCTGACCAGGTCAGGATAGCTTTCTGTCTCTCCTGACTAGGTCAGGAGGATTTTCTGTCTGTCCTGACCAGGTCAGGATAGCTTTCTGTCTCTCCTGACCAGGTCAGGAGGATTTTCTGTCTGTCCTGACCAGGTCAGGATAGCTTTCTGTCTGTCCTGACCAGGTCAGGATAGCTTTCTGTCTCTCCTGACCAGGTCAGGAGGATTTTCTGTCTGTCCTGACCAGGTCAGGATAGCTTTCTGTCTGTCCTGACCAGGTCAGGATAGCTTTCTGTCTGTCCTGACCAGGTCAGGATAGCTTTCTGTCTGTCCTGACCAGGTCAGGATAGCTTTCTGTCTCTCCTGACCAGGTCAGGAGGATTTTCTGTCTGTCCTTACCAGGTCAGGATAGCTTTCTGTCTGCCCTGACCAGGTCAGGATAGCTTTCTGTCTCTCCTGACCAGGTCAGGAGGATTTTCTGTCTGTCCTGACCAGGTCAGGATAGCTTTCTGTCTGTCCTGACCAGGTCAGGATCGCTTTCTGTCTGTCCTGACCAGGTCAGGATCGCTTTCTGTCTGTCCTGACCAGGTCAGGATACCTTTCCGCCTCTCCTGACCAGGTCAGGATCGCTTTCTGTCTGTCCTGACCAGGTCAGGATACCTTTCCGCCTCTCCTGACCAGGTCAGGATCGCTTTCTGTCTGTCCTGACCAGGTCAGGATAGCTTTCTGTCTGTCCTGACCAGGTCAGGATAGCTTTCTGTCTCTCCTGACCAGGTCAGGAGGATTTTCTGTCTGTCCTTAACAGGTCAGGATAGCTTTCTGTCTCTCCTGACCAGGTCAGGAGGATTTTCTGTCTGTCCTTACCAGGTCAGGATAGCTTTCTGTCTGCCCTGACCAGGTCAGGATAGCTTTCTGTCTCTCCTGACCAGGTCAGGATCGCTTTCTGTCTGTCCTGACCAGGTCAGGATCGCTTTCTGTCTGTCCTGACCAGGTCAGGATACCTTTCCGCCTCTCCTGACCAGGTCAGGAGGATTTTCTGTCAGTCCTGACCAGGTCAGGAGGATTTTCTGTCTGTCCTGACCAGGTCAGGATAGCTTTCTGTCTCTCCTGACCTGGTCAGGAGGATTTTCTGTCTGTCCTGACCAGGTCAGGATAGCTTTCTGTCTGTCCTGACCAGGTCAGGATAGCTTTCTGTCTCTCCTGACCAGGTCAGGAGGATTTTCTGTCTGTCCTGACCAGGTCAGGATAGCTTTCTGTCTGTCCTGACCAGGTCAGGATAGCTTTCTGTCTCTCCTGACCTGGTCAGGAGGATTTTCTGTCTGTCCTGACCAGGTCAGGATAGCTTTCTGTCTGTCCTGACCAGGTCAGCAGGATTTTCTGTCTGTCCTGACCAGGTCAGGATAGCATTCTGTCTGTCCTGACCAGGTCAGGATAGCTTTCTGTCTGTCCTGACCAGGTCAGGATAGCTTTCTGTCTGTCCTGACCTGGTCAGGATACCTTTCTGCCTCTCCTGACCAGGTCAGGAGGATTTTCTGTCTGTCCTGACCAGGTCAGGATAGATTTCTGTCTGCCCTGACCTGGTCAGGATACCTTTCTGCCTCTCCTGACCAGGTCAGGAGGATTTTCTGTCTGTCAGAACCAGGTCAGGATAGCTTTCTGTCTGCCCTGACCAGGTCAGGATAGCTTTCTGTCTCTCCTGACCTGGTCAGGAGGATTTTCTGTCTGTCCTGACCAGGTCAGGATAGCTTTCTGTCTCTCCTGACCAGGTCAGGAGGATTTTCTGTCTGTCCTGACCAGGTCAGGATAGCTTTCTGTCTGTCCTGACCAGGTCAGGATAGCTTTCTGTCTGTCCTGACCTGGTCAGGATACCTTTCTGCTTCTCCTGACCAGGTCAGGATAGCTTTCTGTCTGTCCTGACCAGGTCAGGATAGCTTTCTGTCTGTCCTGACCGGGTCAGGAGAGCTTTCTGTCTGTCCTGACCTGGTCAGGATACCTTTCTGCCTCTCCTGACCAGGTCAGGATAGCTTTCTGTCTGTCCTGACCAGGTCAGGAGGATTTTCTGTCTGTCCTGACCAGGTCAGGAGGATTTTCTGTCTGTCCTGACCAGGTCAGGATAGCTTTCTGTCTGTCCTGACCAGGTCAGGATAGCTTTCTGTCTGTCCTGACCTGGTCAGGATACCTTTCTGCTTCTCCTGACCAGGTCAGGATAGCTTTCTGTCTGTCCTGACCAGGTCAGGATCGCTTTCTGTCTGTCCTGACCAGGTCAGGATCGCTTTCTGTCTGTCCTGACCAGGTCAGGATACCTTTCCGCCTCTCCTGACCAGGTCAGGATCGCTTTCTGTCTGTCCTGACCAGGTCAGGAGGATTTTCTGTCTGTCCTGACCAGGTCAGGAGGATTTTCTGTCTGTCCTGACCAGGTCAGGAGGATTTTCTGTCTGTCCTGACCAGGTCAGGAGGATTTTCTGTCTGTCCTGACCAGGTCAGGAGGATTTTCTGTCTGTCCTGACCAGGTCAGGATCGCTTTCTGTCTCTCCTGACTAGGTCAGGAGGATTTTCTGTCTGTCCTGACCAGGTCAGGATCGCTTTCTGTCTCTCCTGACTAGGTCAGGAGGATTTTCTGTCTGTCCTGACCAGGTCAGGATAGCTTTCTGTCTCTCCTGACCAGGTCAGGAGGATTTTCTGTCTGTCCTGACCAGGTCAGGATAGCTTTCTGTCTGTCCTGACCAGGTCAGGATAGCTTTCTGTCTGTCCTGACCAGGTCAGGATAGCTTTCTGTCTCTCCTGACCAGGTCAGGAGGATTTTCTGTCTGTCCTTACCAGGTCAGGATAGCTTTCTGTCTGCCCTGACCAGGTCAGGATAGCTTTCTGTCTCTCCTGACCAGGTCAGGAGGATTTTCTGTCTGTCCTGACCAGGTCAGGATAGCTTTCTGTCTGTCCTGACCAGGTCAGGATCGCTTTCTGTCTGTCCTGACCAGGTCAGGATCGCTTTCTGTCTGTCCTGACCAGGTCAGGATACCTTTCCGCCTCTCCTGACCAGGTCAGGATCGCTTTCTGTCTGTCCTGACCAGGTCAGGATACCTTTCCGCCTCTCCTGACCAGGTCAGGATCGCTTTCTGTCTGTCCTGACCAGGTCAGGATAGCTTTCTGTCTGTCCTGACCAGGTCAGGATAGCTTTCTGTCTCTCCTGACCAGGTCAGGAGGATTTTCTGTCTGTCCTTAACAGGTCAGGATAGCTTTCTGTCTCTCCTGACCAGGTCAGGAGGATTTTCTGTCTGTCCTTACCAGGTCAGGATAGCTTTCTGTCTGCCCTGACCAGGTCAGGATAGCTTTCTGTCTCTCCTGACCAGGTCAGGATCGCTTTCTGTCTGTCCTGACCAGGTCAGGATCGCTTTCTGTCTGTCCTGACCAGGTCAGGATACCTTTCCGCCTCTCCTGACCAGGTCAGGAGGATTTTCTGTCAGTCCTGACCAGGTCAGGAGGATTTTCTGTCTGTCCTGACCAGGTCAGGATAGCTTTCTGTCTCTCCTGACCTGGTCAGGAGGATTTTCTGTCTGTCCTGACCAGGTCAGGATAGCTTTCTGTCTGTCCTGACCAGGTCAGGATAGCTTTCTGTCTCTCCTGACCAGGTCAGGAGGATTTTCTGTCTGTCCTGACCAGGTCAGGATAGCTTTCTGTCTGTCCTGACCAGGTCAGGATAGCTTTCTGTCTCTCCTGACCTGGTCAGGAGGATTTTCTGTCTGTCCTGACCAGGTCAGGATAGCTTTCTGTCTGTCCTGACCAGGTCAGCAGGATTTTCTGTCTGTCCTGACCAGGTCAGGATAGCATTCTGTCTGTCCTGACCAGGTCAGGATAGCTTTCTGTCTGTCCTGACCAGGTCAGGATAGCTTTCTGTCTGTCCTGACCTGGTCAGGATACCTTTCTGCCTCTCCTGACCAGGTCAGGAGGATTTTCTGTCTGTCCTGACCAGGTCAGGATAGATTTCTGTCTGCCCTGACCTGGTCAGGATACCTTTCTGCCTCTCCTGACCAGGTCAGGAGGATTTTCTGTCTGTCAGAACCAGGTCAGGATAGCTTTCTGTCTGCCCTGACCAGGTCAGGATAGCTTTCTGTCTCTCCTGACCTGGTCAGGAGGATTTTCTGTCTGTCCTGACCAGGTCAGGATAGCTTTCTGTCTCTCCTGACCAGGTCAGGAGGATTTTCTGTCTGTCCTGACCAGGTCAGGATAGCTTTCTGTCTGTCCTGACCAGGTCAGGATAGCTTTCTGTCTGTCCTGACCTGGTCAGGATACCTTTCTGCTTCTCCTGACCAGGTCAGGATAGCTTTCTGTCTGTCCTGACCAGGTCAGGATAGCTTTCTGTCTGTCCTGACCGGGTCAGGAGAGCTTTCTGTCTGTCCTGACCTGGTCAGGATACCTTTCTGCCTCTCCTGACCAGGTCAGGATAGCTTTCTGTCTGTCCTGACCAGGTCAGGAGGATTTTCTGTCTGTCCTGACCAGGTCAGGAGGATTTTCTGTCTGTCCTGACCAGGTCAGGATAGCTTTCTGTCTGTCCTGACCAGGTCAGGATAGCTTTCTGTCTGTCCTGACCTGGTCAGGATACCTTTCTGCTTCTCCTGACCAGGTCAGGATAGCTTTCTGTCTGTCCTGACCAGGTCAGGATCGCTTTCTGTCTGTCCTGACCAGGTCAGGATCGCTTTCTGTCTGTCCTGACCAGGTCAGGATACCTTTCCGCCTCTCCTGACCAGGTCAGGATCGCTTTCTGTCTGTCCTGACCAGGTCAGGAGGATTTTCTGTCTGTCCTGACCAGGTCAGGAGGATTTTCTGTCTGTCCTGACCAGGTCAGGAGGATTTTCTGTCTGTCCTGACCAGGTCAGGAGGATTTTCTGTCTGTCCTGACCAGGTCAGGAGGATTTTCTGTCTGTCCTGACCAGGTCAGGATCGCTTTCTGTCTCTCCTGACTAGGTCAGGAGGATTTTCTGTCTGTCCTGACCAGGTCAGGATCGCTTTCTGTCTCTCCTGACTAGGTCAGGAGGATTTTCTGTCTGTCCTGACCAGGTCAGGATAGCTTTCTGTCTCTCCTGACCAGGTCAGGAGGATTTTCTGTCTGTCCTGACCAGGTCAGGATAGCTTTCTGTCTGTCCTGACCAGGTCAGGATAGCTTTCTGTCTCTCCTGACCAGGTCAGGAGGATTTTCTGTCTGTCCTGACCAGGTCAGAAGGATTTTCTGTCTGTCCTGACCAGGTCAGGATAGCTTTCTGTCTGTCCTGACCAGGTCAGGATAGCTTTCTGTCTGTCCTGACCAGGTCAGGAGGATTTTCTGTCTGTCCTGACCAGGTCAGGATAGCTTTCTGTCTGTCCTGACCAGGTCAGGAGGATTTTCTGTCTGTCCTGACCAGGTCAGGATAGCTTTCTGTCTGTCCTGACCAGGTCAGGATAGCTTTCTGTCTGTCCTGACCAGGTCAGGAGGATTTTCTGTCTGTCCTGACCAGGTCAGGATAGCTTTCTGTCTGTCCTGACCAGGTCAGAAGGATTTTCTGTCTGTCCTGACCAGGTCAGGATAGCTTTCTGTCTGTCCTGACCAGGTCAGGATAGATTTCTGTCTGCCCTGACCAGGTCAGGATAGCTTTCTGTCTCTCCTGACCAGGTCAGGAGGATTTTCTGTCTGTCCTGACCAGGTCAGGATAGCTTTCTGTCTGCCCTGACCAGGTCAGGATAGCTTTCTGTCTGCCCTGACCAGGTCAGGATAGCTTTCTGTCTCTCCTGACTAGGTCAGGAGGATTTTCTGTCTGTCCTGACCAGGTCAGGATAGCTTTCTGTCTCTCCTGACCAGGTCAGGAGGATTTTCTGTCTGTCCTGACCAGGTCAGGATAGCTTTCTGTCTGTCCTGACCAGGTCAGGATAGCTTTCTGTCTCTCCTGACCAGGTCAGGAGGATTTTCTGTCTGTCCTGACCAGGTCAGGATAGCTTTCTGTCTGTCCTGACCAGGTCAGGATAGCTTTCTGTCTGTCCTGACCAGGTCAGGATAGCTTTCTGTCTCTCCTGACCAGGTCAGGAGGATTTTCTGTCTGTCCTTACCAGGTCAGGATAGCTTTCTGTCTGTCCTGACCAGGTCAGGAGGATTTTCTGTCTGTCCTGACCAGGTCAGGATACCTTTCTGCCTCTCCTGACCAGGTCAGGAGGATTTTCTGTCTCTCCTGACCAGGTCAGCAGGATTTTCTGTCTGTCCTGACCACGTCAGGATAGCTTTCTGTCTGTCCTGACCAGGTCAGGAGGATTTTCTGTCTCTCCTGACCAGGTCAGGATAGATTTCTGTCTGCCCTGACCAGGTCAGGATAGCTTTCTGTCTCTCCTGACCAGGTCAGGAGGATTTTCTGTCTGTCCTGACCAGGTCAGGATAGCTTTCTGTCTGTCCTGACCAGGTCAGGATAGCTTTCTGTCTGCCCTGACCAGGTCAGGATAGCTTTCTGTCTCTCCTGACCAGGTCAGGAGGATTTTCTGTCTGTCCTGACCAGGTCAGGATAGCTTTCTGTCTGCCCTGACCAGGTCAGGATAGCTTTCTGTCTGCCCTGACCAGGTCAGGATAGCTTTCTGTCTCTCCTGACTAGGTCAGGAGGATTTTCTGTCTGTCCTGACCAGGTCAGGATAGCTTTCTGTCTGTCCTGACCAGGTCAGGATAGCTTTCTGTCTCTCCTGACCAGGTCAGGAGGATTTTCTGTCTGTCCTGACCAGGTCAGGATAGCTTTCTGTCTGTCCTGACCAGGTCAGGATAGCTTTCTGTCTCTCCTGACCAGGTCAGGAGGATTTTCTGTCTGTCCTGACCAGGTCAGAAGGATTTTCTGTCTGTCCTGACCAGGTCAGGATAGCTTTCTGTCTGTCCTGACCAGGTCAGGATAGCTTTCTGTCTGTCCTGACCAGGTCAGGAGGATTTTCTGTCTGTCCTGACCAGGTCAGGATAGCTTTCTGTCTGTCCTGACCAGGTCAGGAGGATTTTCTGTCTGTCCTGACCAGGTCAGGATAGCTTTCTGTCTGTCCTGACCAGGTCAGGATAGCTTTCTGTCTGTCCTGACCAGGTCAGGAGGATTTTCTGTCTGTCCTGACCAGGTCAGGATAGCTTTCTGTCTGTCCTGACCAGGTCAGGATAGCTTTCTGTCTGTCCTGACCAGGTCAGGAGGATTTTCTGTCTGTCCTGACCAGGTCAGGATAGCTTTCTGTCTGTCCTGACCAGGTCAGGATAGCTTTCTGTCTGTCCTGACCAGGTCAGGATAGCTTTCTGTCTGTCCTGACCAGGTCAGAAGGATTTTCTGTCTGTCCTGACCAGGTCAGGATAGCTTTCTGTCTGTCCTGACCAGGTCAGGAGGATTTTCTGTCTGTCCTGACCAGGTCAGGATACCTTTCTGCCTCTCCTGACCAGGTCAGGAGGATTTTCTGTCTCTCCTGACCAGGTCAGCAGGATTTTCTGTCTGTCCTGACCAGGTCAGGATAGCTTTCTGTCTGTCCTGACCAGGTCAGGAGGATTTTCTGTCTCTCCTGACCAGGTCAGGATAGATTTCTGTCTGCCCTGACCAGGTCAGGATAGCTTTCTGTCTCTCCTGACCAGGTCAGGAGGATTTTCTGTCTGTCCTGACCAGGTCAGGATAGCTTTCTGTCTGCCCTGACCAGGTCAGGATAGCTTTCTGTCTGCCCTGACCAGGTCAGGATAGCTTTCTGTCTCTCCTGACTAGGTCAGGAGGATTTTCTGTCTGTCCTGACCAGGTCAGGATAGCTTTCTGTCTCTCCTGACCAGGTCAGGAGGATTTTCTGTCTGTCCTGACCAGGTCAGGATAGCTTTCTGTCTGTCCTGACCAGGTCAGGATAGCTTTCTGTCTGTCCTGACCAGGTCAGGAGGATTTTCTGTCTGTCCTGACCAGGTCAGGATAGCTTTCTGTCTGTCCTGACCAGGTCAGGATAGCTTTCTGTCTGTCCTGACCAGGTCAGGATAGCTTTCTGTCTGTCCTGACCAGGTCAGGATAGCTTTCTGTCTCTCCTGACCAGGTCAGGAGGATTTTCTGTCTGTCCTTACCAGGTCAGGATAGCTTTCTGTCTGTCCTGACCAGGTCAGGAGGATTTTCTGTCTGTCCTGACCAGGTCAGGATACCTTTCTGCCTCTCCTGACCAGGTCAGGAGGATTTTCTGTCTCTCCTGACCAGGTCAGCAGGATTTTCTGTCTGTCCTGACCAGGTCAGGATAGCTTTCTGTCTGTCCTGACCAGGTCAGGAGGATTTTCTGTCTCTCCTGACCAGGTCAGGATAGATTTCTGTCTGCCCTGACCAGGTCAGGATAGCTTTCTGTCTCTCCTGACCAGGTCAGGAGGATTTTCTGTCTCTCCTGACCAGGTCAGGATAGATTTCTGTCTGCCCTGACCAGGTCAGGATAGCTTTCTGTCTGTCCTGACCAGGTCAGGAGGATTTTCTGTCTGTCCTGACCAGGTCAGGATAGCTTTCTGTCTGTCCTGACCAGGTCAGGAGGATTTTCTGTCTGTCCTGACCAGGTCAGGATAGCTTTCTGTCTGTCCTGACCAGGTCAGGAGGATTTTCTGTCTGTCCTGACCAGGTCAGGATAGCTTTCTGTCTGTCCTGACCAGGTCAGGATAGCTTTCTGTCTGTCCTGACCAGGTCAGGATAGCTTTCTGTCTGTCCTGACCAGGTCAGAAGGATTTTCTGTCTGTCCTGACCAGGTCAGGATAGCTTTCTGTCTGTCCTGACCAGGTCAGGAGGATTTTCTGTCTGTCCTGACCAGGTCAGGATACCTTTCTGCCTCTCCTGACCAGGTCAGGAGGATTTTCTGTCTCTCCTGACCAGGTCAGCAGGATTTTCTGTCTGTCCTGACCAGGTCAGGATAGCTTTCTGTCTGTCCTGACCAGGTCAGGAGGATTTTCTGTCTCTCCTGACCAGGTCAGGATAGATTTCTGTCTGCCCTGACCAGGTCAGGATAGCTTTCTGTCTCTCCTGACCAGGTCAGGAGGATTTTCTGTCTGTCCTGACCAGGTCAGGATAGCTTTCTGTCTGCCCTGACCAGGTCAGGATAGCTTTCTGTCTGCCCTGACCAGGTCAGGATAGCTTTCTGTCTCTCCTGACTAGGTCAGGAGGATTTTCTGTCTGTCCTGACCAGGTCAGGATAGCTTTCTGTCTCTCCTGACCAGGTCAGGAGGATTTTCTGTCTGTCCTGACCAGGTCAGGATAGCTTTCTGTCTGTCCTGACCAGGTCAGGATAGCTTTCTGTCTCTCCTGACCAGGTCAGGAGGATTTTCTGTCTGTCCTGACCAGGTCAGGATAGCTTTCTGTCTGTCCTGACCAGGTCAGGATAGCTTTCTGTCTGTCCTGACCAGGTCAGGATAGCTTTCTGTCTCTCCTGACCAGGTCAGGAGGATTTTCTGTCTGTCCTGACCAGGTCAGGATACCTTTCTGCCTCTCCTGACCAGGTCAGGAGGATTTTCTGTCTCTCCTGACCAGGTCAGGATAGATTTCTGTCTGCCCTGACCAGGTCAGGATAGCTTTCTGTCTCTCCTGACCAGGTCAGGAGGATTTTCTGTCTCTCCTGACCAGGTCAGGATAGATTTCTGTCTGCCCTGACCAGGTCAGGATAGCTTTCTGTCTCTCCTGACCAGGTCAGGAGGATTTTCTGTCTGTCCTGACCAGGTCAGGATAGCTTTCTGTCTGCCCTGACCAGGTCAGGATAGCTTTCTGTCTGCCCTGACCAGGTCAGGATAGCTTTCTGTCTCTCCTGACTAGGTCAGGAGGATTTTCTGTCTGTCCTGACCAGGTCAGGATAGCTTTCTGTCTCTCCTGACCAGGTCAGGAGGATTTTCTGTCTGTCCTGACCAGGTCAGGATAGCTTTCTGTCTGTCCTGACCAGGTCAGGATAGCTTTCTGTCTGTCCTGACCAGGTCAGGATAGCTTTCTGTCTCTCCTGACCAGGTCAGGAGGATTTTCTGTCTGTCCTGACCAGGTCAGGATAGCTTTCTGTCTGTCCTGACCAGGTCAGGATAGCTTTCTGTCTGTCCTGACCAGGTCAGGATAGCTTTCTGTCTGTCCTGACCAGGTCAGGATAGCTTTCTGTCTGTCCTGACCAGGTCAGGATAGCTTTCTGTCTGTCCTGACCAGGTCAGGATAGCTTTCTGTCTGCCCTGACCAGGTCAGGATAGCTTTCTGTCTCTCCTGACTAGGTCAGGAGGATTTTCTGTCTGTCCTGACCAGGTCAGGATAGCTTTCTGTCTCTCCTGACCAGGTCAGGAGGATTTTCTGTCTGTCCTGACCAGGTCAGGATAGCTTTCTGTCTGTCCTGACCAGGTCAGGATAGCTTTCTGTCTCTCCTGACCAGGTCAGGATAGCTTTCTGTCTCTCCTGACCAGGTCAGGAGGATTTTCTGTCTGTCCTGACCAGGTCAGGATAGCTTTCTGTCTGTCCTGACCAGGTCAGGATAGCTTTCTGTCTCTCCTGACCAGGTCAGGAGGATTTTCTGTCTGTCCTGACCAGGTCAGGATAGCTTTCTGTCTGTCCTGACCAGGTCAGGATAGCTTTCTGTCTCTCCTGACCAGGTCAGGAGGATTTTCTGTCTGTCCTTACCAGGTCAGGATAGCTTTCTGTCTGTCCTGACCAGGTCAGGAGGATTTTCTGTCTGTCCTGACCAGGTCAGGATACCTTTCTGCCTCTCCTGACCAGGTCAGGAGGATTTTCTGTCTCTCCTGACCAGGTCAGCAGGATTTTCTGTCTGTCCTGACCAGGTCAGGATAGCTTTCTGTCTGTCCTGACCAGGTCAGGAGGATTTTCTGTCTCTCCTGACCAGGTCAGGATAGATTTCTGTCTGCCCTGACCAGGTCAGGATAGCTTTCTGTCTCTCCTGACCAGGTCAGGAGGATTTTCTGTCTGTCCTGACCAGGTCAGGATAGCTTTCTGTCTGCCCTGACCAGGTCAGGATAGCTTTCTGTCTCTCCTGACTAGGTCAGGAGGATTTTCTGTCTGTCCTGACCAGGTCAGGATAGCTTTCTGTCTCTCCTGACCAGGTCAGGAGGATTTTCTGTCTGTCCTGACCAGGTCAGGATAGCTTTCTGTCTGTCCTGACCAGGTCAGGATAGCTTTCTGTCTCTCCTGACCAGGTCAGGAGGATTTTCTGTCTGTCCTGACCAGGTCAGGATAGCTTTCTGTCTGTCCTGACCAGGTCAGGATAGCTTTCTGTCTGTCCTGACCAGGTCAGGATAGCTTTCTGTCTCTCCTGACCAGGTCAGGAGGATTTTCTGTCTGTCCTGACCAGGTCAGGATAGCTTTCTGTCTGTCCTGACCAGGTCACGATCGCTTTCTGTCTGTCCTGACCAGGTCAGGAGGATTTTCTGTCTCTCCTGACCAGGTCAGGATAGATTTCTGTCTGCCCTGACCAGGTCAGGATAGCTTTCTGTCTCTCCTGACCAGGTCAGGAGGATTTTCTGTCTGTCCTGACCAGGTCAGGATAGCTTTCTGTCTGCCCTGACCAGGTCAGGATAGCTTTCTGTCTGCCCTGACCAGGTCAGGATAGCTTTCTGTCTCTCCTGACTAGGTCAGGAGGATTTTCTGTCTGTCCTGACCAGGTCAGGATAGCTTTCTGTCTCTCCTGACCAGGTCAGGAGGATTTTCTGTCTGTCCTGACCAGGTCAGGATAGCTTTCTGTCTGTCCTGACCAGGTCAGGATAGCTTTCTGTCTCTCCTGACCAGGTCAGGAGGATTTTCTGTCTGTCCTGACCAGGTCAGGATAGCTTTCTGTCTGTCCTGACCAGGTCAGGATAGCTTTCTGTCTGTCCTGACCAGGTCAGGATAGCTTTCTGTCTGTCCTGACCAGGTCAGGATAGCTTTCTGTCTCTCCTGACCAGGTCAGGAGGATTTTCTGTCTGTCCTTACCAGGTCAGGATAGCTTTCTGTCTGCCCTGACCAGGTCAGGATAGCTTTCTGTCTCTCCTGACTAGGTCAGGAGGATTTTCTGTCTGTCCTGACCAGGTCAGGATAGCTTTCTGTCTCTCCTGACCAGGTCAGGAGGATTTTCTGTCTGTCCTGACCAGGTCAGGATAGCTTTCTGTCTGTCCTGACCAGGTCAGGATAGCTTTCTGTCTCTCCTGACCAGGTCAGGATAGCTTTCTGTCTCTCCTGACCAGGTCAGGAGGATTTTCTGTCTGTCCTGACCAGGTCAGGATAGCTTTCTGTCTGTCCTGACCAGGTCAGGATAGCTTTCTGTCTCTCCTGACCAGGTCAGGAGGATTTTCTGTCTGTCCTGACCAGGTCAGGATAGCTTTCTGTCTGTCCTGACCAGGTCAGGATAGCTTTCTGTCTGTCCTGACCAGGTCAGGATAGCTTTCTGTCTGTCCTGACCAGGTCAGGATAGCTTTCTGTCTGTCCTGACCAGGTCAGGATAGCTTTCTGTCTCTCCTGACCAGGTCAGGAGGATTTTCTGTCTGCCCTGACCAGGTCAGGATAGCTTTCTGTCTGCCCTGACCAGGTCAGGATAGCTTTCTGTCTCTCCTGACTAGGTCAGGAGGATTTTCTGTCTGTCCTGACCAGGTCAGGATAGCTTTCTGTCTCTCCTGACCAGGTCAGGAGGATTTTCTGTCTGTCCTGACCAGGTCAGGTTAGCTTTCTGTCTGTCCTGACCAGGTCAGGATAGCTTTCTGTCTCTCCTGACCAGGTCAGGAGGATTTTCTGTCTCTCCTGACCAGGTCAGCAGGATTTTCTGTCTGTCCTGACCAGGTCAGGATAGCTTTCTGTCTGTCCTGACCAGGTCAGGAGGATTTTCTGTCTCTCCTGACCAGGTCAGGATAGATTTCTGTCTGCCCTGACCAGGTCAGGATAGCTTTCTGTCTCTCCTGACCAGGTCAGGAGGATTTTCTGTCTGTCCTGACCAGGTCAGGATAGCTTTCTGTCTGCCCTGACCAGGTCAGGATAGCTTTCTGTCTGCCCTGACCAGGTCAGGATAGCTTTCTGTCTCTCCTGACTAGGTCAGGAGGATTTTCTGTCTGTCCTGACCAGGTCAGGATAGCTTTCTGTCTCTCCTGACCAGGTCAGGAGGATTTTCTGTCTGTCCTGACCAGGTCAGGATAGCTTTCTGTCTGTCCTGACCAGGTCAGGATAGCTTTCTGTCTCTCCTGACCAGGTCAGGAGGATTTTCTGTCTGTCCTGACCAGGTCAGGATAGCTTTCTGTCTGTCCTGACCAGGTCAGGATAGCTTTCTGTCTGTCCTGACCAGGTCAGGATAGCTTTCTGTCTGTCCTGACCAGGTCAGGATAGCTTTCTGTCTCTCCTGACCAGGTCAGGAGGATTTTCTGTCTGTCCTTACCAGGTCAGGATAGCTTTCTGTCTGCCCTGACCAGGTCAGGATAGCTTTCTGTCTCTCCTGACCAGGTCAGGAGGATTTTCTGTCTGTCCTGACCAGGTCAGGATAGCTTTCTGTCTGTCCTGACCAGGTCAGGATCGCTTTCTGTCTGTCCTGACCAGGTCAGGATAGCTTTCTGTCTGTCCTGACCAGGTCAGGATAGCTTTCTGTCTGTCCTGACCAGGTCAGGATAGCTTTCTGTCTGTCCTGACCAGGTCAGGATCGCTTTCTGTCTGTCCTGACCAGGTCAGGATAGCTTTCTGTCTGTCCTGACCAGGTCAGGATAGCTTTCTGTCTGTCCTGACCAGGTCAGGATAGCTTTCTGTCTGTCCTGACCAGGTCAGGATAGCTTTCTGTCTCTCCTGACCAGGTCAGGAGGATTTTCTGTCTGTCCTGACCAGGTCAGGATAGCTTTCTGTCTGTCCTGACCAGGTCAGGATAGCTTTCTGTCTCTCCTGACCAGGTCAGGAGGATTTTCTGTCTGCCCTGACCAGGTCAGGATAGCTTTCTGTCTGCCCTGACCAGGTCAGGAGGATTTTCTGTCTGTCCTTACCAGGTCAGGATAGCTTTCTGTCTGCCCTGACCAGGTCAGGATAGCTTTCTGTCTCTCCTGACTAGGTCAGGAGGATTTTCTGTCTGTCCTGACCAGGTCAGGATAGCTTTCTGTCTCTCCTGACCAGGTCAGGAGGATTTTCTGTCTGTCCTGACCAGGTCAGGATAGCTTTCTGTCTGTCCTGACCAGGTCAGGATAGCTTTCTGTCTCTCCTGACCAGGTCAGGATAGCTTTCTGTCTCTCCTGACCAGGTCAGGAGGATTTTCTGTCTGTCCTGACCAGGTCAGGATAGCTTTCTGTCTGTCCTGACCAGGTCAGGATAGCTTTCTGTCTCTCCTGACCAGGTCAGGAGGATTTTCTGTCTGTCCTGACCAGGTCAGGATAGCTTTCTGTCTGTCCTGACCAGGTCAGGATAGCTTTCTGTCTGTCCTGACCAGGTCAGGATAGCTTTCTGTCTCTCCTGACCAGGTCAGGAGGATTTTCTGTCTGCCCTGACCAGGTCAGGATAGCTTTCTGTCTGCCCTGACCAGGTCAGGATAGCTTTCTGTCTGTCCTGACCAGGTCAGGATAGCTTTCTGTCTCTCCTGACCAGGTCAGGAGGATTTTCTGTCTGTCCTGACCAGGTCAGGATAGCTTTCTGTCTGTCCTGACCAGGTCAGGATAGCTTTCTGTCTGTCCTGACCAGGTCAGGATAGCTTTCTGTCTGTCCTGACCAGGTCAGGATAGCTTTCTGTCTCTCCTGACCAGGTCAGGAGGATTTTCTGTCTGTCCTTACCAGGTCAGGATAGCTTTCTGTCTGCCCTGACCAGGTCAGGATAGCTTTCTGTCTCTCCTGACCAGGTCAGGAGGATTTTCTGTCTGTCCTGACCAGGTCAGGATAGCTTTCTGTCTGTCCTGACCAGGTCAGGATCGCTTTCTGTCTGTCCTGACCAGGTCAGGATAGCTTTCTGTCTGTCCTGACCAGGTCAGGATAGCTTTCTGTCTGTCCTGACCAGGTCAGGATAGCTTTCTGTCTGTCCTGACCAGGTCAGGATCGCTTTCTGTCTGTCCTGACCAGGTCAGGATAGCTTTCTGTCTGTCCTGACCAGGTCAGGATAGCTTTCTGTCTGTCCTGACCAGGTCAGGATAGCTTTCTGTCTGTCCTGACCAGGTCAGGATAGCTTTCTGTCTCTCCTGACCAGGTCAGGAGGATTTTCTGTCTGTCCTGACCAGGTCAGGATAGCTTTCTGTCTGTCCTGACCAGGTCAGGATAGCTTTCTGTCTCTCCTGACCAGGTCAGGAGGATTTTCTGTCTGCCCTGACCAGGTCAGGATAGCTTTCTGTCTGCCCTGACCAGGTCAGGAGGATTTTCTGTCTGTCCTTACCAGGTCAGGATAGCTTTCTGTCTGCCCTGACCAGGTCAGGATAGCTTTCTGTCTCTCCTGACTAGGTCAGGAGGATTTTCTGTCTGTCCTGACCAGGTCAGGATAGCTTTCTGTCTCTCCTGACCAGGTCAGGAGGATTTTCTGTCTGTCCTGACCAGGTCAGGATAGCTTTCTGTCTGTCCTGACCAGGTCAGGATAGCTTTCTGTCTCTCCTGACCAGGTCAGGATAGCTTTCTGTCTCTCCTGACCAGGTCAGGAGGATTTTCTGTCTGTCCTGACCAGGTCAGGATAGCTTTCTGTCTGTCCTGACCAGGTCAGGATAGCTTTCTGTCTCTCCTGACCAGGTCAGGAGGATTTTCTGTCTGTCCTGACCAGGTCAGGATAGCTTTCTGTCTGTCCTGACCAGGTCAGGATAGCTTTCTGTCTGTCCTGACCAGGTCAGGATAGCTTTCTGTCTCTCCTGACCAGGTCAGGAGGATTTTCTGTCTGCCCTGACCAGGTCAGGATAGCTTTCTGTCTGCCCTGACCAGGTCAGGATAGCTTTCTGTCTCTCCTGACTAGGTCAGGAGGATTTTCTGTCTGTCCTGACCAGGTCAGGATAGCTTTCTGTCTCTCCTGACCAGGTCAGGAGGATTTTCTGTCTGTCCTGACCAGGTCAGGTTAGCTTTCTGTCTGTCCTGACCAGGTCAGGATAGCTTTCTGTCTCTCCTGACCAGGTCAGGAGGATTTTCTGTCTCTCCTGACCAGGTCAGCAGGATTTTCTGTCTGTCCTGACCAGGTCAGGATAGCTTTCTGTCTGTCCTGACCAGGTCAGGAGGATTTTCTGTCTCTCCTGACCAGGTCAGGATAGATTTCTGTCTGCCCTGACCAGGTCAGGATAGCTTTCTGTCTCTCCTGACCAGGTCAGGAGGATTTTCTGTCTGTCCTGACCAGGTCAGGATAGCTTTCTGTCTGCCCTGACCAGGTCAGGATAGCTTTCTGTCTGCCCTGACCAGGTCAGGATAGCTTTCTGTCTCTCCTGACTAGGTCAGGAGGATTTTCTGTCTGTCCTGACCAGGTCAGGATAGCTTTCTGTCTCTCCTGACCAGGTCAGGAGGATTTTCTGTCTGTCCTGACCAGGTCAGGATAGCTTTCTGTCTGTCCTGACCAGGTCAGGATAGCTTTCTGTCTCTCCTGACCAGGTCAGGATAGCTTTCTGTCTGTCCTGACCAGGTCAGGATAGCTTTCTGTCTGTCCTGACCAGGTCAGGATAGCTTTCTGTCTCTCCTGACCAGGTCAGGATAGCTTTCTGTCTCTCCTGACCAGGTCAGGAGGATTTTCTGTCTGTCCTGACCAGGTCAGGATAGCTTTCTGTCTGCCCTGACCAGGTCAGGATAGCTTTCTGTCTGCCCTGACCAGGTCAGGATAGCTTTCTGTCTCTCCTGACTAGGTCAGGAGGATTTTCTGTCTGTCCTGACCAGGTCAGGATAGCTTTCTGTCTGTCCTGACCAGGTCAGGAGGATTTTCTGTCTCTCCTGACCAGGTCAGGATAGATTTCTGTCTGCCCTGACCAGGTCAGGATAGCTTTCTGTCTCTCCTGACCAGGTCAGGAGGATTTTCTGTCTGTCCTGACCAGGTCAGGATAGCTTTCTGTCTGTCCTGACCAGGTCAGGATAGCTTTCTGTCTCTCCTGACCAGGTCAGGATAGCTTTCTGTCTCTCCTGACCAGGTCAGGAGGATTTTCTGTCTGTCCTGACCAGGTCAGGATAGCTTTCTGTCTGCCCTGACCAGGTCAGGATAGCTTTCTGTCTGCCCTGACCAGGTCAGGATAGCTTTCTGTCTCTCCTGACTAGGTCAGGAGGATTTTCTGTCTGTCCTGACCAGGTCAGGATAGCTTTCTGTCTCTCCTGACCAGGTCAGGATAGCTTTCTGTCTGTCCTGACCAGGTCAGGATCGCTTTCTGTCTGTCCTGACCAGGTCAGGATAGCTTTCTGTCTGTCCTGACCAGGTCAGGATAGCTTTCTGTCTGTCCTGACCAGGTCAGGATAGCTTTCTGTCTGTCCTGACCAGGTCAGGATAGCTTTCTGTCTCTCCTGACCAGGTCAGGAGGATTTTCTGTCTGTCCTGACCAGGTCAGGATAGCTTTCTGTCTGTCCTGACCAGGTCAGGATAGCTTTCTGTCTGTCCTGACCAGGTCAGGATAGCTTTCTGTCTGTCCTGACCAGGTCAGGATAGCTTTCTGTCTGTCCTGACCAGGTCAGGATAGCTTTCTGTCTGTCCTGACCAGGTCAGGATAGCTTTCTGTCTCTCCTGACCAGGTCAGGAGGATTTTCTGTCTGCCCTGACCAGGTCAGGATAGCTTTCTGTCTGCCCTGACCAGGTCAGGATAGCTTTCTGTCTCTCCTGACTAGGTCAGGAGGATTTTCTGTCTGTCCTGACCAGGTCAGGATACCTTTCCGCCTCTCCTGACCAGGTCAGGATCGCTTTCTGTCTGTCCTGACCAGGTCAGGATACCTTTCCGCCTCTCCTGACCAGGTCAGGATCGCTTTCTGTCTGTCCTGACCAGGTCAGGATAGCTTTCTGTCTGTCCTGACCAGGTCAGGATAGCTTTCTGTCTCTCCTGACCAGGTCAGGATAGCTTTCTGTCTCTCCTGACCAGGTCAGGAGGATTTTCTGTCTGTCCTGACCAGGTCAGGATAGCTTTCTGTCTGTCCTGACCAGGTCACGATCGCTTTCTGTCTGTCCTGACCAGGTCACTATCGCTTTCTGTCTGTCCTACCCAGGTCAGGATAGCTTTCTGTCTGTCCTGACCAGGTCAGGAGGATTTTCTGTCTGTCCTGACCAGGTCAGGATAGCTTTCTGTCTGTCCTGACCAGGTCAGGATAGCTTTCTGTCTGTCCTGACCAGGTCAGGAGGATTTTCTGTCTGTCCTGACCAGGTCAGGATAGCTTTCTGTCTGTCCTGACCAGGTCAGAAGGATTTTCTGTCTGTCCTGACCAGGTCAGGATAGCTTTCTGTCTGTCCTGACCAGGTCAGGATAGCTTTCTGTCTGTCCTGACCAGGTCAGGAGGATTTTCTGTCTGTCCTGACCAGGTCAGGATACCTTTCTGCCTCTCCTGACCAGGTCAGGAGGATTTTCTGTCTCTCCTGACCAGGTCAGCAGGATTTTCTGTCTGTCCTGACCAGGTCAGGATAGATTTCTGTCTGCCCTGACCAGGTCAGGATAGCTTTCTGTCTCTCCTGACCAGGTCAGGAGGATTTTCTGTCTGTCCTGACCAGGTCAGGATAGCTTTCTGTCTGCCCTGACCAGGTCAGGATAGCTTTCTGTCTGCCCTGACCAGGTCAGGATAGCTTTCTGTCTCTCCTGACTAGGTCAGGAGGATTTTCTGTCTGTCCTGACCAGGTCAGGATAGCTTTCTGTCTGTCCTGACCAGGTCAGGATAGCTTTCTGTCTCTCCTGACCAGGTCAGGAGGATTTTCTGTCTGTCCTGACCAGGTCAGGATAGCTTTCTGTCTGTCCTGACCAGGTCAGGATAGCTTTCTGTCTCTCCTGACCAGGTCAGGAGGATTTTCTGTCTGTCCTGACCAGGTCAGGATAGCTTTCTGTCTGTCCTGACCAGGTCAGGATAGCTTTCTGTCTGTCCTGACCAGGTCAGGATAGCTTTCTGTCTGTCCTGACCAGGTCAGGATAGCTTTCTGTCTCTGCTGACCAGGTCAGGATAGCTTTCTGTCTCTCCTGACCAGGTCAGGAGGATTTTCTCTCTGTCCTGACCAGGTCAGGATCGCTTTCTGTCTGTCCTGACCAGGTCAGGAGGATTTTCTGCCTGTCCTGACCAGGTCAGGATAGCTTTCTGTCTCTCCTGACCAGGTCAGAAGGATTTTCTGTCTGTCCTGACCAGGTCAGGATAGCTTTCTGTCTGTCCTGACCAGGTCAGGAGGATTTTCTGTCTCTCCTGACCAGGTCAGCAGGATTTTCTGTCTGTCCTGACCAGGTCAGGATAGCTTTCTGTCTGTCCTGACCAGGTCAGGATAGCTTTCTGTCTGTCCTGACCAGGTCAGGAGGATTTTCTGTCTGTCCTGACCAGGTCAGGATACCTTTCTGCCTCTCCTGACCAGGTCAGGAGGATTTTCTGTCTCTCCTGACCAGGTCAGCAGGATTTTCTGTCTGTCCTGACCAGGTCAGGATAGATTTCTGTCTCTCCTGACCAGGTCAGGAGGATTTTCTCTCTGTCCTGACCAGGTCAGGATCGCTTTCTGTCTGTCCTGACCAGGTCAGGAGGATTTTCTGCCTGTCCTGACCAGGTCAGGATAGCTTTCTGTCTCTCCTGACCAGGTCAGGAGGATTTTCTGTCTGTCCTGACCAGGTCAGGATAGCTTTCTGTCTGTCCTGACCAGGTCAGGATAGCTTTCTGTCTCTCCTGACCAGGTCAGAAGGATTTTCTGTCTGTCCTGACCAGGTCAGGATAGCTTTCTGTCTGTCCTGACCAGGTCAGGATAGCTTTCTGTCTGTCCTGACCAGGTCAGGAGGATTTTCTGTCTGTCCTGACCAGGTCAGGATACCTTTCTGCCTCTCCTGACCAGGTCAGGAGGATTTTCTGTCTCTCCTGACCAGGTCAGCAGGATTTTCTGTCTGTCCTGACCAGGTCAGGATAGATTTCTGTCTCTCCTGACCAGGTCAGGAGGATTTTCTGTCTGTCCTGACCAGGTCAGGATAGCTTTCTGTCTGCCCTGACCAGGTCAGGATAGCTTTCTGTCTCTCCTGACTAGGTCAGGAGGATTTTCTGTCTGTCCTGACCAGGTCAGGATAGCTTTCTGTCTGTCCTGACCAGGTCAGGATAGCTTTCTGTCTCTCCTGACCAGGTCAGGAGGATTTTCTGTCTGTCCTGACCAGGTCAGGATAGCTTTCTGTCTGTCCTGACCAGGTCAGGATAGCTTTCTGTCTCTCCTGACCAGGTCAGGAGGATTTTCTGTCTGTCCTGACCAGGTCAGGATAGCTTTCTGTCTGTCCTGACCAGGTCAGGATAGCTTTCTGTCTGTCCTGACCAGGTCAGGATAGCTTTCTGTCTGTCCTGACCAGGTCAGGATAGCTTTCTGTCTCTGCTGACCAGGTCAGGATAGCTTTCTGTCTCTCCTGACCAGGTCAGGAGGATTTTCTCTCTGTCCTGACCAGGTCAGGATCGCTTTCTGTCTGTCCTGACCAGGTCAGGAGGATTTTCTGCCTGTCCTGACCAGGTCAGGATAGCTTTCTGTCTCTCCTGACCAGGTCAGGATAGCTTTCTGTCTCTCCTGACCAGGTCAGGAGGATTTTCTGTCTGTCCTGACCAGGTCAGGATAGCTTTCTGTCTGTCCTGACCAGGTCAGGATAGCTTTCTGTCTGTCCTGACCAGGTCAGGATAGCTTTCTGTCTGTCCTGACCAGGTCAGGATAGCTTTCTGTCTCTCCTGACCAGGTCAGGAGGATTTTCTCTCTGTCCTGACCAGGTCAGGATCGCTTTCTGTCTGTCCTGACCAGGTCAGGATAGCTTTCTGTCTGTCCTGACCAGGTCAGGAGGATTTTCTGTCTGTCCTGACCAGGTCAGGATAGCTTTCTGTCTGTCCTGACCAGGTCAGAAGGATTTTCTGTCTGTCCTGACCAGGTCAGGATAGCTTTCTGTCTGTCCTGACCAGGTCAGGATAGCTTTCTGTCTGTCCTGACCAGGTCAGGAGGATTTTCTGTCTGTCCTGACCAGGTCAGGATACCTTTCTGCCTCTCCTGACCAGGTCAGGAGGATTTTCTGTCTCTCCTGACCAGGTCAGCAGGATTTTCTGTCTGTCCTGACCAGGTCAGGATAGATTTCTGTCTGCCCTGACCAGGTCAGGATAGCTTTCTGTCTCTCCTGACCAGGTCAGGAGGATTTTCTGTCTGTCCTGACCAGGTCAGGATAGCTTTCTGTCTGCCCTGACCAGGTCAGGATAGCTTTCTGTCTGCCCTGACCAGGTCAGGATAGCTTTCTGTCTCTCCTGACTAGGTCAGGAGGATTTTCTGTCTGTCCTGACCAGGTCAGGATAGCTTTCTGTCTGTCCTGACCAGGTCAGGATAGCTTTCTGTCTCTCCTGACCAGGTCAGGAGGATTTTCTGTCTGTCCTGACCAGGTCAGGATAGCTTTCTGTCTGTCCTGACCAGGTCAGGATAGCTTTCTGTCTCTCCTGACCAGGTCAGGAGGATTTTCTGTCTGTCCTGACCAGGTCAGGATAGCTTTCTGTCTGTCCTGACCAGGTCAGGATAGCTTTCTGTCTGTCCTGACCAGGTCAGGATAGCTTTCTGTCTGTCCTGACCAGGTCAGGATAGCTTTCTGTCTCTGCTGACCAGGTCAGGATAGCTTTCTGTCTCTCCTGACCAGGTCAGGAGGATTTTCTCTCTGTCCTGACCAGGTCAGGATCGCTTTCTGTCTGTCCTGACCAGGTCAGGAGGATTTTCTGCCTGTCCTGACCAGGTCAGGATAGCTTTCTGTCTCTCCTGACCAGGTCAGGAGGATTTTCTGTCTGTCCTGACCAGGTCAGGATAGCTTTCTGTCTGTCCTGACCAGGTCAGGATAGCTTTCTGTCTGTCCTGACCAGGTCAGGATAGCTTTCTGTCTGTCCTGACCAGGTCAGGATAGCTTTCTGTCTCTCCTGACCAGGTCAGGAGGATTTTCTCTCTGTCCTGACCAGGTCAGGATCGCTTTCTGTCTGTCCTGACCAGGTCAGGAGGATTTTCTGCCTGTCCTGACCAGGTCAGGATAGCTTTCTGTCTGTCCTGACCAGGTCAGGAGGATTTTCTGTCTGTCCTGACCAGGTCAGGAGGATTTTCTGTCTGTCCTGACCAGGTCAGGATAGCTTTCTGTCTGTCCTGACCAGGTCAGGATAGCTTTCTGTCTGTCCTGACCAGGTCAGGATAGCTTTCTGTCTGTCCTGACCTGGTCAGGATACCTTTCTGCCTCTCCTGACCAGGTCAGGATAGCTTTCTGTCTGTCCTGACCAGGTCAGGATAGCTTTCTGTCTGTCCTGACCAGGTCAGGATAGCTTTCTGTCTGTCCTGACCAGGTCAGGATAGCTTTCTGTCTGTCCGGACCAGGTCAGGATACCTTTCTGCCTCTCCTGACCAGGTCAGGATAGCTTTCTGTCTCTCCTGACCAGGTCAGGAGGATTTTCTGTCTCTCCAGAGACAGAGAGAAAATCCTCCTGACCTGGTCAGGAGAGACAGAAAGCTATCCTGACCTGGTCAGCAGAGACAGAAAGCTATCCTGACCAGGTCAGGAGGATTTTCTCTCTGTCCTGACCAGGTCAGGATCGCTTTCTGTCTGTCCTGACCAGGTCAGGAGGATTTTCTGCCTGTCCTGACCAGGTCAGGATAGCTTTCTGTCTGTCCTGACCAGGTCAGGAGGATTTTCTGTCTGTCCTGACCAGGTCAGGAGGATTTTCTGTCTGTCCTGACCAGGTCAGGATAGCTTTCTGTCTGTCCTGACCAGGTCAGGATAGCTTTCTGTCTCTCCTGACCAGGTCAGGAGGATTTTCTCTCTGTCCTGACCAGGTCAGGATCGCTTTCTGTCTGTCCTGACCAGGTCAGGAGGATTTTCTGCCTGTCCTGACCAGGTCAGGATAGCTTTCTGTCTGTCCTGACCAGGTCAGGAGGATTTTCTGTCTGTCCTGACCAGGTCAGGAGGATTTTCTGTCTGTCCTGACCAGGTCAGGATAGCTTTCTGTCTGTCCTGACCAGGTCAGGATAGCTTTCTGTCTGTCCTGACCAGGTCAGGATAGCTTTCTGTCTGTCCTGACCTGGTCAGGATACCTTTCTGCCTCTCCTGACCAGGTCAGGATAGCTTTCTGTCTGTCCTGACCAGGTCAGGATAGCTTTCTGTCTGTCCTGACCAGGTCAGGATAGCTTTCTGTCTGTCCTGACCAGGTCAGGATAGCTTTCTGTCTGTCCGGACCAGGTCAGGATACCTTTCTGCCTCTCCTGACCAGGTCAGGATAGCTTTCTGTCTCTCCTGACCAGGTCAGGAGGATTTTCTGTCTCTCCAGAGACAGAGAGAAAATCCTCCTGACCTGGTCAGGAGAGACAGAAAGCTATCCTGACCTGGTCAGCAGAGACAGAAAGCTATCCTGACCAGGTCAGGAGGATTTTCTCTCTGTCCTGACCAGGTCAGGATCGCTTTCTGTCTGTCCTGACCAGGTCAGGAGGATTTTCTGCCTGTCCTGACCAGGTCAGGATAGCTTTCTGTCTGTCCTGACCAGGTCAGGAGGATTTTCTGTCTGTCCTGACCAGGTCAGGAGGATTTTCTGTCTGTCCTGACCAGGTCAGGATAGCTTTCTGTCTGTCCTGACCAGGTCAGGATAGCTTTCTGTCTGTCCTGACCAGGTCAGGATAGCTTTCTGTCTGTCCTGACCTGGTCAGGATACCTTTCTGCCTCTCCTGACCAGGTCAGGATAGCTTTCTGTCTGTCCTGACCAGGTCAGGATAGCTTTCTGTCTGTCCTGACCAGGTCAGGATAGCTTTCTGTCTGTCCTGACCAGGTCAGGATAGCTTTCTGTCTGTCCGGACCAGGTCAGGATACCTTTCTGCCTCTCCTGACCAGGTCAGGATAGCTTTCTGTCTCTCCTGACCAGGTCAGGAGGATTTTCTGTCTCTCCTGACCAGGTCAGGAGGATTTTCTGTCTGTCCTGACCAGGTCAGGATAGCTTTCTGTCTGTCCTGACCAGGTCAGGATAGCTTTCTGTCTGTCCTGACCAGGTCAGGATAGCTTTCTGTCTCTGCTGACCAGGTCAGGATAGCTTTCTGTCTCTCCTGACCAGGTCAGGAGGATTTTCTCTCTGTCCTGACCAGGTCAGGATCGCTTTCTGTCTGTCCTGACCAGGTCAGGAGGATTTTCTGTCTCTCCTGACCAGGTCAGGAGGACTTTCTGTCGCTCCTGACCAGGTCAGGAGGACTTTCTGTCTCTCCTGACCAGGTCAGGATCGCTTTCTGTCTGTCCTGACCAGGTCAGGAGGATTTTCTGTCTCTCCTGACCAGGTCAGGAGGACTTTCTGTCGCTCCTGACCAGGTCAGGATAGCTTTCTGTCTGTCCTGACCAGGTCAGGATAGCTTTCTGTCTGTCCTGACCAGGTCAGGATAGCTTTCTGTCTCTGCTGACCAGGTCAGGATAGCTTTCTGTCTCTCCTGACCAGGTCAGGAGGATTTTCTCTCTGTCCTGACCAGGTCAGGATCGCTTTCTGTCTGTCCTGACCAGGTCAGGAGGATTTTCTGTCTCTCCTGACCAGGTCAGGAGGACTTTCTGTCTCTCCTGACCAGGTCAGGATCGCTTTCTGTCTGTCCTGACCAGGTCAGGAGGATTTTCTGTCTCTCCTGACCAGGTCAGGAGGACTTTCTGTCGCTCCTGACCAGGTCAGGATAGCTTTCTGTCTGTCCTGACCAGGTCAGGATAGCTTTCTGTCTGTCCTGACCAGGTCAGGATAGCTTTCTGTCTCTGCTGACCAGGTCAGGATAGCTTTCTGTCTCTCCTGACCAGGTCAGGAGGATTTTCTCTCTGTCCTGACCAGGTCAGGATCGCTTTCTGTCTGTCCTGACCAGGTCAGGAGGATTTTCTGTCTCTCCTGACCAGGTCAGGAGGACTTTCTGTCGCTCCTGACCAGGTCAGGAGGACTTTCTGTCTCTCCTGACCAGGTCAGCTTCATTCATCCCTCTTGGAACGGATTACTACAAAGCTTTCTTTTCTCCTTTCTATTTTAACTCCATTTTCCAGCTAGAAAAGAAAAATTTCTTTCGTATTCAACAAACATGCAAAGCCAGAACCGACTTTGTCAAGAAAAATCGATCGACTAAATTCTGCGTAGATGAAAAATTGTCTCTGGAATGGATTAGAAGTTACGATCCTTTTTTCGGATCAACTGCTTCTCTTACCTGTCGAATTCGTGGGAAAACCGTAAATCCTGAGAGCTTTTACGGTGTTCGATTCAAAGCGCTTTCTCCGCCTAGTAAGTGCATTTTTTAAAGATAAAAACAAATTTTAGTTAATGCTTATCTTTTTTTTATGCTCTGTGAGATGTTCCGCATCTCATCAGGGGTGTGCGGATAGTTTCCGGATAGTGAATCCGGATAGCTAACGTCGGGTTGATTTAAAAATCAATACTTCCATGAATATGGCTGTTCTCTTTTTTTAAAAATTAGGCCATTTGAATATCTATAAATAGCAAAAAAAAACTTTTTGAAAAGCTCATGTGTGTCTGCTGTACAAAGCTCGCTAAAACACTATCCGGAAATGAACATCCGGATAGTTGCGTACGGATTATCCGGAAATCTCATTTTTTTGGTTTGCCTGCCATTTCTTGCTGAAATAGAATTTTCTTTTTTTCTTTTTTGTATATTATGCATTGCGGTAAGTACTATTCGGGAAAAATATAAGAAAGGTAATATCTCAAGTCTATTTATATGTAAATCGAGAAAATAGAAATTGTCACGCACTTTTGCGTACACTATCCGCACACCCCTGCATCTCATGCATGTATCTGGGCCTTGTCTATGTTCCTGGAGCAAATACTGAAGAAATGTCTAAAAATAAATGCGAAAAATTGTTAAACTTACTGAATCCTGTAAGCATTGGAATGGATAGTAAAGGATCCGATCGTTATGAAGCGCTGGAGAAACTGAAAACCACGGTAGGCTGTTTTTTTTTCAAGTATTTTATAATTTTCATGTTTACACGCAATTTTATGTTTTCAGGGAGAAATGGGAGAATTTCCATTGAAGTTCATCCGGAAGATGCTGCTCCAGCTTTAAAGATAGTTTCCAAGTTCCCCGATGTGGTAATCCGTGTATTTCACAAGGACAACAATTCTAAAAATTTCATATCCGACGAATATTTCAAAGTGATTACAGGAATTCTCGAGGTAACATACAGATCCCAATTTCCATTTTCAATTTTTCAGATTCTAACCTCTGAACCGGGTAAGTTACGGGTGATCTACGTAAAGTGTGATCAAGAGCTACCGCCTGTAAACGAGCAGTTGAGGATCATGCGATACCATTTGGGTGGTAGGAACCACCCTCCTGCGGATTTATGCTAATGCGCGTGCATTTTTCCACCTGTCTGCGGGAATATGCTAATTCTTGCGTGCATTTTTCCACCCTCCTGCGGATTTATGCTAATGCACGTGCATATTTCCACCCAACTGTTAAATAGGGTAGAAAGCTTTATTTTATTATTTTTTTTGGGAACATTACAATTTTAAGTGGAATTCGTAGCTCTATACACATTTTTTTTTTGTAAAATCCGCCATAGTGTTATTGTAATTGGCAAGTCTCTTTTCATCGATGAATTCTATGAGCTCGACGACCCATCGAATCAATATCTGTACCCTTACGAAAGGTAAACGGTTTCTACATCTTTTTCCGCAATTTATAATATAGAGAGCCCCCGCAACCGGATCGTCGCACTTTGTTTGGGTTTTCGGTGCACGAGTTGTGCCATGGCGAACCTGGAGTCGTCCCTCAAAGGGAACCTGGTTATGCACCCATACCATTTACCCAATCCAACTCTTCTATGCAAACCAGATGCCAGAAATGAGCAGATTATCAAGTGCAAGCTGCGCTCAATGCCGCACAACTTTCAAATGAAACTGACCAGAAAGGAAGGAATTCTACGATACACTCGCACAACAGCTTAATAAAGTGATACACTGAACAATGAATTAACTGCTAGAATAGCAATGGGCGGAAAAAAGGACAGAGACGAACAAACAGACATATAACACCGAATAAACACTACGTGAGCACCACCAAATTCAAATCAAAATCCCGTGGTATCCCAAAATGCAGAACCCTGACACGGTGTATCCACACGATGGTGCAGCATTTGGTTGAGTTCTGCCACCGATTTCCCAAATTTTTCTCCAGTTCTCCTGGTAACACTAAACTAACTGTAATTTCCATTATTATTTTAGTTTCTTTATTACGAGCCTCTGCGATAGTTGGAAACTTTCCGTTGCCGAGCATCGTGGTCCAATGCGGATCCCATACCGCCTCTCAATAACCTGCTCCGAAAAATTTTCTCTTTTCAACCCAGCTTTACTAGATTCGATTCCGTCTAATTGAACGAGGCTACAAGGTTTCTTTGATACGAAACAATTGTCATTTCATTTTATTTTGGACAGATACTTGGCTAGTATTGAGTTTTTTCCACCTGTCAATGAATAAGTTAATCAATGAATCGTAACCAGATTACCAGCGCGTACCCAATTAAAAAAGAGAGCCAATAAAATGAAGCCTTATCAAAAAATGGATTATAATGCAGAGCAAAAGCGAATAAGTCTGGCGCACGTTTGTGCATTTGAAAACCTGGGCCGATGACACAACTGAATACTCATACAATTGGATTTTGCGGGCAGTTTTGTTCAAATGAAAACAGCAATCCGTAATGTTTCCTTTATTCTAGATCACAAAATCCTTTTCCAAAAAATGTAAAACAAGAAGTTCCGGTTGAATTATAACAGAGGCTGCTATTCGTGGTAAGACTTTCGCAGTAGAAATTCGTAAAAGTTGAGCACTTCAAAAGAGCGATGACCACAGTAATCAGAAAAATGCCGACTAAAATTGAACATGGAAGTCCCGCAGCTCCAAGAGATTGACCACAGGAAACACAAGCCGGAGTTACACCTAGAACTCTATTTTTGGAATGGGGATTACCTCTTACCGCCTCCACAAGCCATGCATTCGGCAGCAACGCTACCACCCGTAATTCCAGCTGTGGTGAAGCCAATACAGCAGAGACATAGGCATAGGGCGAAGGGAATTATAATTAGGGCAGCTGTTCCCCACAAAAAGGCGAAAATGAGGCACGAGAGGCCCATATTAAAATTCGCTAACGGAGTGGAAAATCACAGCCAGCGGTAGATAAAGGGCAGTTCAACAAAATTATTAGGGGATTGAACAAATCCTCATCGAACGAAAGGACGCGAAGACCCCGGCGAGCATTGTGTAAAAATTAGTCATTCTGACCGGTCCGGGTTGCAAAAAGGCTTTGGGGAAACCGAGCGTTGTTGTACTCTCTTGAAAATTTGGTGACCTTTTCTAGTTTTCGAGGGAAACGTCAAATTTACATCAGCGGATCATGAAGCCCCGTATTGTCCCCAAAAATTGGTAGCTGTCTCTTTATTTATTCTTTATCACAATATTCACTTCCAAAGAAAGTAAAGCAATGGGTTCCTGTAGAATTGTAGCACAAACTGCTGGTAGTGGCGATTTTCTCGCAGTAGAATCCAGTGACCGTTGGGCACATGAATAGGACGACGACTGTCATTACCAGAAAAATGCAGGTTACCACAATGCAAGGAAGCCCCTTGGTTCCGAGATATTGACCACAAGAAACACAGGCAGGCGTATGACCTAGAATCTTGTATTTTTTGGATGTCTTATGCATTTTACCGTGTCCACTGGACATACAACAAGCCGCCACACTGCCACTTCTCACCCCGTCATGGGTATAACCAAGGCAGCAGAGGCAGAGATGTATTATGAGGTAGATAATCGTCGCGGTAGCAGCACCGCACACCAGAGAAATGATAAAACAGGACAAAGCCATGAATCTGTAAGTTTTTGACAATTATTAGAGGTAAAAATAATCGGGGGGCAGCTCATATGAAAGGGATAAAAAAGATTGCGCGTAATGTACAAATCGCCAGATAAACTCCCGCGTGGTCGAAAACCATTTAGAGGATGATCCCCGATCACGTGACATCATGGGGATAACATTCTGCACAGAAATCGGGTATCTATAAAAGTTTTATGGGTAATTTGTAAAGGTCGACAGAAAATGGGCACGTCATTGATAAATTGACGATTGCGCGTAGAATTTCCATTATTAACCGGAAAATTTTCACGAGAAGAACGGCATGGTTTAATTTTATTAAAGAGGATTATAGTTAATTTTCACAAAATTTTTGATCATAGCAAGTTTACAAGGTGGACGATTTGGAAGTTGAAAGTAGATTTCATCGCCTAGAATGGGACATGACGCTCTTTCTAAACTTGGATTAAATTCTTTAAAGCATTTCAATTGTTCATCCACTGGTGGCATCTGTTCTGAACATGGAGCAAAGAAGGAAAATGTGCAATAACGTGGAAGAGAATGGGTATGCAGAAACTGAAAAAAGCTAGCAAACTCTCAGGTTATTAGATATTTTTACCTGCAAAAATTCCCGAATTATATGGCGAATCTCATTCAGAGTAAAGCTTCTTTCTCCATCGACGTCTAAAATAATGATTTGAGGTTTACCAAAAAGTTTTTGCATAGCCGTAAGTGCATTATCAACGTCTACTTTTACTTTAGCGAACTTCTAAAAATTAAATAAAACGGGAAAGCATTAGTATTTACCACAGTTTTACAGTAAGGGAGAGCCTCAAACCGATTCGAACCAATGCTGCTGATATCCAAACTTTGTGGTTTCAATATTTTGAGCACAGAACAACATTGTTCCTTGGAGAGCGTTGTACACTGATCAGTAGAATCCATCAACAAGGTTGATGTCGTTATTCGATACTTTTTGAGATACACGCATAAGTCATCGAAATAATTTCCCACTTCTAAAATTCAGCGTTTATTAAATGGGGAAAACTAACCGGGGATAAGGCAGATAACTCTAAATTTAATTCCGTATAGGCTCTCATCATCCAGGAATTTATAATTACCCAGTAAACGGGAACATAATTGCAAAGAGTTGGAATCTCGATTATCTATCTTCAATTCAATCGAACAGTCTAAACAGACTTTCCCTCGAGTTCGGATAAATTCTCCAATATCTTTGCATGTTCTCCGGAGGCGGAAATAACTCTTTGAGTCAAACTGAAACAGTTTTTAATTATAAATTAGAAAAAAATACCTTATTAACCATTTTCTCTAGAAGATTTTGTGGAATCCCAGCGAACGGGAAGAATTCTACACATGGATCCATTGGAAATGGCAGAAAATGTCGAGTTTACCGATCAATTTGCGATTAGATCAAGCTACAATTATGTTGCAATTGATTCGCGAAAAACAACACGGGTCAAGAAGAATTTTGAAACAGCAAACGGACAACACAAATTGGTGAAAACCTCTGTGGATCTGGATTTATATCTACCATTATTTACATTTATTTACAAAACAAAAATATGTGCACAAATGGGTATGTAATACTGTTCCCGAGATCAAAAAAATGAGGATTTTAAAAAGTATTAGGACCATTTTCCAGTAATTGTTCAATTTGTGCCCGGGCGATGTTTCTGCAGCTCTCGGACAACGAGCGAAGATCACTGACAACTGAAGCGGCAAAGGCGCTGTCTCCATCCAGCAGAACATCAGCTAAAATTGTTGATTTTTAATAAAAAAAAATGAAATTACCTCCTCCTGTGCGCTTTTCAATCATCGACGGATATCCCATAGCTGAATCGGTGTCAATATCTTGATCTGACCAGGCGTCCGTATCCTGTTTCCTTTTCATACTCCTAAATATTCTAGAATTTTAAGGGAAAGTACTAACTGTGATCTTTCCCGCTCTTCGAGACAAGGATCCATCCATGTCATATGGTGAAATAATTCCCAAGAGCTTTCTTCTCCACGCCCTCCTTGTTCTCGAAGCCTTCGTTTTTCTCGAACGTAGCGATCTCGTAGCTTTTTCCATTGCTTATAAATTGAGGATTCGTCACCTAAAATTATTTCTAAAAAAGTAAGGATCTCTTACCAGGATAATTGAATTTTTTGGTGATTAGTCGCCAACAGGAGTCTCGAATTTCTTTATTGCGATATTTCGCATCCCGAGGATCATAAAGACACGGATAAATGCGTACCTCATCAATGAATGAAATTGTCCAATTTGGATCGGACAACTGACGCTGGAAACATGCAAATTGCCCTAGTTTTCTGGGATTTCTTACAATGTCAATATTTTCTTTAGCTGACGGTGACTGTTGTTGCGATCTATCGATCATAAACGGGTCCAAAAAATGCAAATATTTGTAATATTGCCAGCAACTTTCATTATATTTGGACTTTTTCTTCTCCTTCCCGTATCTAAAGATTCATTTTAATGAAAAAAGGCGATAAAAGTAGTCTTACTTGTCCCGGAGTTGCTTCCAACGAGCAGAAAGTGTTCGAGAATCACCAGAGAAATGTAAAACCTCGACAATGCGATTCCAAACCTGCAAAAGTTTAATAAACTCGAAATAGAATCGAAAGTTTACCCGATTTTTGTATTCTGAACTGCGATACTGTCGATCACGGGTGTCATACAAGCAGCGGTTTCGTTTTACTTGTTCTATGAGTTGTAAATTAAAAGTTGGCTCAATATGTTCATCACGAAGTCGATAAGAATCTCTGAAAATGGATTCTTCTAATTTAAATGCATTTGAATCCTTACATCATTCAGAAGAGTTTCAACTGGCGCTGTTTTTTTCCAAGTATAGAAAAATCTAAAGTGTTGTTTAATATTAAAATTAAATAAAAGTTTGAAACAATATACACGTTTGTTTACAAATTATGAAATATTCAAGATGTCACAGAGCGCATGGAATTCCATGGCAATTCAATAATTCGTGACGGGATGCAGCCTTGCGATTACCGTTTGAAAAGCGAGGATTTCACAAATTAACGCTTTCAACCTTTTTAATTAAATGGATATTCGTGAGCCTGATATTGAAATATGCAATTCTTTGACTTCTAGAGGGCCGGAGAACCCCGCTCTACCCACACTTGGCAAAGTTTTCCCTATTTCTGACCTCCATTTGCTGGATAAAATCGTTACTAAGATTATTTTGTTTCAATTTTACATGACAATGCCTTTCAGTTAGACATAAAGAGCTATTCCTGATTCAACAAACTTGTCGAGAAATAAAAGAATTAGTCCAAATAAACAGAAACATCAGAGTCTGCTTGTCAGGAGCCGTAGTATTGATTTCGGAACAAGATAAAAGACTGGATCCGATCCGGATATGGTCTCAGGACCATTTTCAACATAATTACTGGCCACCAACCGCAGTTGCTGCTGACTTCTAACATCGACGACTACTGTTGCTGCTCTCCGCCGTCGTGCAGCTGTGACGAAGGATCCCACCTCAAGCCGGATTGGAGAACCGTGAGGTTGTACGCTCGAGCAGATCTCCAAATTTGGATCAACCATAGCATGAAAAGAGAATCCACAATTTCCCTAAAAATCGTTTCATTAGCCCCGTGGTGGCCACCAATTTCCCTAAAAATCGTTTCATTAGCCCCGTGGTGGCCACCAATTTCCCTAAAAATCGTTTCATTAGCCCCGTGGTGGCCACCAATTTCCCTAAAAATCGTTTCATTAGCCCCGTGGTGGCCACCATTTTCCCTAAAAATCGTTTCATTAGCCCCGTGGTGGCCACCATTTTCTCTAAAAATCGTTTCATTAGCCCCGTGGTGGCCACCATTTTCCCTAAAAATCGTTTCATTAGCCCCGTGGTGGCCACCATTTTCCCTAAAAATCGTTTCATTAGCCCCCGTGGACTCCACAATTTCCCTAAAAATCGTTTCATTAGCCCTCGTGGACTCCACAATTTCCCTAAAAATCGTTTCATTAGCCCCCGTGGACTCCACAATTTCCCTAAAAATCGTTTCATTAGCCCCGTGGTGGCCCCAATTTCCCTAAAAATCGTTTCATTAGCCCCGTGGTGGCCACCATTTTCCCTAAAAATCGTTTCATTAGCCCCGTGGTGGCCACCATTTTCCCTAAAAATCGTTTCATTAGCCCCGTGGTGGCCACCATTTTCCCTAAAAATCGTTTCATTAGCCCCGTGGTAGCCACCATTTTCCCTAAAAATCGTTTCATTAGCCCCGTGGTGGCCACCATTTTCCCTAAAAATCGTTTCATTAGCCCCCGTGGACTCCACAATTTCCCTAAAAATCGTTTCATTAGCCCCGTGGTGGCCCCAATTTCCCTAAAAATCGTTTCATTAGCCCCCGTGGACTCCACAATTTCCCTAAAAATCGTTTCATTAGCCCCCGTGGTGGCCACCAATTTCCCTAAAAATCGTTTCATTAGCCCCCGTGGACTCCACAATTTCCCTAAAAATCGTTTCATTAGCCCCGTGGTGGCCACCAATTTCCCTAAAAATCGTTTCATTAGCCCCCGTGGACTCCACAATTTCCCTAAAAATCGTTTCATTAGCCCCGTGGTGGCCCCAATTTCCCTAAAAATCGTTTCATTAGCCCCGTGGTGGCCACCATTTTCCCTAAAAATCGTTTCATTAGCCCCGTGGTGGCCACCATTTTCCCTAAAAATCGTTTCATTAGCCCCGTGGTGGCCACCATTTTCCCTAAAAATCGTTTCATTAGCCCCCGTGGACTCCACAATTTCCCTAAAAATCGTTTCATTAGCCCTCGTGGACTCCACAATTTCCCTAAAAATCGTTTCATTAGCCCCCGTGGACTCCACAATTTCCCTAAAAATCGTTTCATTAGCCCCGTGGTGGCCCCAATTTCCCTAAAAATCGTTTCATTAGCCCCGTGGTGGCCACCATTTTCCCTAAAAATCGTTTCATTAGCCCCGTGGTGGCCACCATTTTCCCTAAAAATCGTTTCATTAGCCCCGTGGTGGCCACCATTTTCCCTAAAAATCGTTTCATTAGCCCCGTGGTGGCCACCATTTTCCCTAAAAATCGTTTCATTAGCCCCGTGGTGGCCACCATTTTCCCTAAAAATCGTTTCATTAGCCCCCGTGGACTCCACAATTTCCCTAAAAATCGTTTCATTAGCCCCGTGGTGGCCCCAATTTCCCTAAAAATCGTTTCATTAGCCCCCGTGGACTCCACAATTTCCCTAAAAATCGTTTCATTAGCCCCCGTGGTGGCCACCAATTTCCCTAAAAATCGTTTCATTAGCCCCCGTGGACTCCACAATTTCCCTAAAAATCGTTTCATTAGCCCCGTGGTGGCCACCAATTTCCCTAAAAATCGTTTCATTAGCCCCCGTGGACTCCACAATTTCCCTAAAAATCGTTTCATTAGCCCCGTGGTGGCCACCAATTTCCCTAAAAATCGTTTCATTAGCCCCGTGGTGGCCACCAATTTCCCTAAAAATCGTTTCATTAGCCCCCGCGGACTCCACAATTTCCCTAAAAATCGTTTCATTAGCCCCCGTGGACTCCACAATTTCCCTAAAAATCGTTTCATTAGCCCTCGTGGACTCCACAATTTTCCTAAAAATCGTTTCATTAGCCCCCGTGGACTCCACAATTTCCCTAAAAATCGTTTCATTAGCCCCGTGGTGGCCCCAATTTCCCTAAAAATCGTTTCATTAGCCCCCGTGGACTCCACAATTTCCCTAAAAATCGTTTCATTAGCCCCGTGGACTCCACAATTTCCCTAAAAATCGTTTCATTAGCCCCGTGGTGGCCACCAATTTCCCTAAAAATCGTTTCATTAGCCCCGTGGTGGCCACCAATTTCCCTAAAAATCGTTTCATTAGCCCCGTGGTGGCCACCAATTTCCCTAAAAATCGTTTCATTAGCCCCGTGGTGGCCACCAATTTCCCTAAAAATCGTTTCATTAGCCCCCGTGGACTCCACAATTTCCCTAAAAATCGTTTCATTAGCCCCGTGGACTCCACAATTTCCCTAAAAATCGTTTCATTAGCCCCGTGGTGGCCACCAATTTCCCTAAAAATCGTTTCATTAGCCCCGTGGTGGCCACCAATTTCCCTAAAAATCGTTTCATTAGCCCCCGCGGACTCCACAATTTCCCTAAAAATCGTTTCATTAGCCCCCGTGGACTCCACAATTTCCCTAAAAATCGTTTCATTAGCCCTCGTGGACTCCACAATTTCCCTAAAAATCGTTTCATTAGCCCCCGTGGACTCCACAATTTCCCTAAAAATCGTTTCATTAGCCCCGTGGTGGCCGCCAATTTCCCTAAAAATCGTTTCATTAGCCCCCGTGGACTCCACAATTTCCCTAAAAATCGTTTCATTAGCCCCCGTGGACTCCACAATTTCCCTAAAAATCGTTTCATTAGCCCCCGTGGACTCCACAATTTCCCTAAAAATCGTTTCATTAGCACCCGTGGACTCCACAATTTCCCTAAAAATCGTTTCATTAGCCCCGTGGTGGCCACCAATTTCCCTAAAAATCGTTTCATTAGCCCCCGTGGACTCCACAATTTCCCTAAAAATCGTTTCATTAGCCCCCGTGGACTCCACAATTTCCCTAAAAATCGTTTCATTAGCCCCCGTGGACTCCACAATTTCCCTAAAAATCGTTTCATTAGCCCCGTGGACTCCACAATTTCCCTAAAAATCGTTTCATTAGCCCCGTGGTGGCCACCAATTTCCCTAAAAATCGTTTCATTAGCCCCCGTGGACTCCACAAGTTCCCTAAAAATCGTTTCATTAGCCCCGTGGTGGCCACCAATTTCCCTAAAAATCGTTTCATTAGCCCAAGTGGACTCCACAATTTCCCTAAAAATCGTTTCATTAGCCCCCGTGGACTCCACAATTTCCCTAAAAATCGTTTCATTAGCCCCCGTGGACTCCACAATTTCCCTAAAAATCGTTTCATTAGCCCCCGTGGTGGCCACCAATTTCCCTAAAAATCGTTTCATTAGCCCCCGTGGACTCCACAATTTCCCTAAAAATCGTTTCATTAGCCCCGTGGTGGCCACCAATTTCCCTAAAAATCGTTTCATTAGCCCCCGTGGACTCCACAATTTCCCTAAAAATCGTTTCATTAGCCCCGTGGTGGCCACCAATTTCCCTAAAAATCGTTTCATTAGCCCCGTGGTGGCCACCAATTTCCCTAAAAATCGTTTCATTAGCCCCCGTGGACTTCACAATTTCCCTAAAAATCGTTTCATTAGCCCCGTGGTGGCCACCAATTTCCCTAAAAATCGTTTCATTAGCCGCGTGGTGGCCACCAATTTCCCTAAAAATCGTTTCATTAGCCCCCGTGGACTCCACAATTTCCCTAAAAATCGTTTCATTAGCCCCCGTGGACTCCACAATTTCCCTAAAAATCGTTTCATTAGCCCCCGTGGACTCCACAATTTCCCTAAAAATCGTTTCATTAGCCCCGTGATGGCCACCAATTTCCCTAAAAATCGTTTCATTAGCCCCCGTGGACTTCACAATTTCCCTAAAAATCGTTTCATTAGCCCCCGTGGTGGCCACCAATTTCCCTAAAAATCGTTTCATTAGCCCCGTGGTGGCCACCAATTTCCTTAAAAATCGTTTCATTAGCCCCCGTGGACTTCACAATTTCCCTAAAAATCGTTTCATTAGCCGCGTGGTGGCCACCAATTTCCCTAAAAATCGTTTCATTAGCCCCCGTGGACTCCACAATTTCCCTAAAAATCGTTTCATTAGCCCCCGTGGACTCCACAATTTCCCTAAAAATCGTTTCATTAGCCCCCGTGGACTTCACAATTTCCCTAAAAATCGTTTCATTAGCCCCGTGGTGGCCACCAATTTCCCTAAAAATCGTTTCATTAGCCCCGTGGTGGCCACCAATTTCCCTAAAAATCGTTTCATTAGCCCCCGTGGACTTCACAATTTCCCTAAAAATCGTTTCATTAGCCCCGTGGTGGCCACCAATTTCCCTAAAAATCGTTTCATTAGCCGCGTGGTGGCCACCAATTTCCCTAAAAATCGTTTCATTAGCCCCCGTGGACTCCACAATTTCCCTAAAAATCGTTTCATTAGCCCCCGTGGACTCCACAATTTCCCTAAAAATCGTTTCATTAGCCCCCGTGGACTCCACAAGTTCCCTAAAAATCGTTTCATTAGCCCCCGTGGACTCCACAATTTCCCTAAAAATCGTTTCATTAGCCCCGTGATGGCCACCAATTTCCCTAAAAATCGTTTCATTAGCCCCCGTGGACTCCACAATTTCCCTAAAAATCGTTTCATTAGCCCCGTGATGGCCACCAATTTCCCTAAAAATCGTTTCATTAGCCCCCGTGGACTCCACAATTTCCCTAAAAATCGTTTCATTAGCCCCCGTGGACTCCACAATTTCCCTAAAAATCGTTTCATTAGCCCCCGTGGACTCCACAATTTCCCTAAAAATCGTTTCATTAGCCCCGTGATGGCCACCAATTTCCCTAAAAATCGTTTCATTAGCCCCCGTGGACTTCACAATTTCCCTAAAAATCGTTTCATTAGCATCGTGGTGGCCACCAATTTCCCTAAAAATCGTTTCATTAGCCCCCGTGGACTCCACAATTTCCCTAAAAATCGTTTCATTAGCCCCCGTGGACTCCACAATTTCCCTAAAAATCGTTTCATTAGCCCCGTGATGGCCACCAATTTCCCTAAAAATCGTTTCATTAGCCCCGGTGGACTCCACAATTTCCCTAAATATCGTTTCATTACCCCCCGTGGACTCCACAAGTTCCCTAAAAATCGTTTCATTAGCCCCGTGGTGGCCCCCATTTTCCCTAAAAATCGTTTCATTAGCCCCGTGGTGGCCACCAATTTGCCTAAAAATCGTTTCATTAGCCCCCTGGTGGCCACCATTTTCCCTAAAAATCGTTTCATTAGCCCCGTGGTGGCCACCAATTTGCCTAAAAATCGTTTCATTAGCCCCCTGGTGGCCACCATTTTCCCTAAAAATCGTTTCATTAGCCCCGTGGTGGCCACCAATTTGCCTAAAAATCGTTTCATTAGCCCCGTGCTGGCCACCATTTTCCCTAAAAATCGTTTCATTAGCCCCGTGGTGGCCTCCAATTTGCCTAAAAATCGTTTCATTAGCCCCGTGGTGGCCACCAATTTCCCTAAAAATCGTTTCATTAGCCCCGTGGTGGCCACCAATTTCCCTAAAAATCGTTTCATTAGCCCCCGTGGACTTCACAATTTCCCTAAAAATCGTTTCATTAGCCCCGTGGTGGCCACCAATTTCCCTAAAAATCGTTTCATTAGCCGCGTGGTGGCCACCAATTTCCCTAAAAATCGTTTCATTAGCCCCCGTGGACTCCACAATTTCCCTAAAAATCGTTTCATTAGCCCCCGTGGACTCCACAATTTCCCTAAAAATCGTTTCATTAGCCCCCGTGGACTCCACAAGTTCCCTAAAAATCGTTTCATTAGCCCCCGTGGACTCCACAATTTCCCTAAAAATCGTTTCATTAGCCCCGTGATGGCCACCAATTTCCCTAAAAATCGTTTCATTAGCCCCCGTGGACTCCACAATTTCCCTAAAAATCGTTTCATTAGCCCCGTGATGGCCACCAATTTCCCTAAAAATCGTTTCATTAGCCCCCGTGGACTCCACAATTTCCCTAAAAATCGTTTCATTAGCCCCCGTGGACTCCACAATTTCCCTAAAAATCGTTTCATTAGCCCCCGTGGACTCCACAATTTCCCTAAAAATCGTTTCATTAGCCCCGTGATGGCCACCAATTTCCCTAAAAATCGTTTCATTAGCCCCCGTGGACTTCACAATTTCCCTAAAAATCGTTTCATTAGCATCGTGGTGGCCACCAATTTCCCTAAAAATCGTTTCATTAGCCCCCGTGGACTCCACAATTTCCCTAAAAATCGTTTCATTAGCCCCCGTGGACTCCACAATTTCCCTAAAAATCGTTTCATTAGCCCCGTGATGGCCACCAATTTCCCTAAAAATCGTTTCATTAGCCCCGGTGGACTCCACAATTTCCCTAAATATCGTTTCATTACCCCCCGTGGACTCCACAAGTTCCCTAAAAATCGTTTCATTAGCCCCGTGGTGGCCCCCATTTTCCCTAAAAATCGTTTCATTAGCCCCGTGGTGGCCACCAATTTGCCTAAAAATCGTTTCATTAGCCCCCTGGTGGCCACCATTTTCCCTAAAAATCGTTTCATTAGCCCCGTGGTGGCCACCAATTTGCCTAAAAATCGTTTCATTAGCCCCCTGGTGGCCACCATTTTCCCTAAAAATCGTTTCATTAGCCCCGTGGTGGCCACCAATTTGCCTAAAAATCGTTTCATTAGCCCCGTGCTGGCCACCATTTTCCCTAAAAATCGTTTCATTAGCCCCGTGGTGGCCTCCAATTTGCCTAAAAATCGTTTCATTAGCCCCGTGGTGGCCACCAATTTCCCTAAAAATCGTTTCATTAGCCCCGTGGTGGCCACCAATTTCCCTAAAAATCGTTTCATTAGCCCCGTGGTGGCCTCCAATTTGCCTAAAAATCGTTTCATTAGCCCCGTGGTGGCCACCATTTTCCCTAAAAATCGTTTCATTAGCCCCGTGGTGGCCACCATTTTCCCTAAAAATCGTTTCATTAGCCCCGTGGTGGCCACCAATTTCCCTAAAAATCGTTTCATTAGCCCCGTGGTGGCCACCATTTTCCCTAAAAATCGTTTCATTAGCCCCGTGCTGGCCACCATTTTCCCTAACAATCGTTTCATTAGCCCCGTGGTGGCCACGAATTTGCCTAAAAATCGTTTCATTAGCCCCGTGGTGGCCACCATTTTCCCTAAAAATCGTTTCATTAGCCCCGTGGTGGCCACCATTTTCCCTAAAAATCGTTTCATTAGCCCCGTGGTGGCCACCATTTTCCCTAAAAATCGTTTCATTAGCCCCGTGGTGGCCACCATTTTCCCTAAAAATCGTTTCATTAGCCCCGTGGTGGCCTCCAATTTGCCTAAAAATCGTTTCATTAGCCCCGTGGTGGCCACCATTTTCCCTAACAATCGTTTCATTAGCCCCGTGGTGGCCACCAATTTGCCTAAAAATCGTTTCATTAGCCCCGTGGTGGCCACCATTTTCCCTAAAAATCGTTTCATTAGCCCCGTGGTGGCCACCATTTTCCCTAAAAATCGTTTCATTAGCCCCGTGGTGGCCACCATTTTCCCTAAAAATCGTTTCATTAGCCCCGTGGTGGCCACCATTTTCCCTAAAAATCGTTTCATTAGCCCCCGTGGACTCCACAATTTCCCTAAAAATGGAAAACAGAATGTATCCGGCTTTTCCAATTTTTATAACCTTCTATAAGCGTCCATCTTGAGCATTGTATATCGAGTGATGGGATGCGGTCCTCTCTTTAATGAAGGCGGTATAATTTACATTTTTTATTATTATTATTACATGTTTATTTTAGCTCCTATAATGAAGAAATTTCGTAATTTTAATCCTTCTGTAACCATCAACAAAATTCCATACATGTGTGAAATTTAAAACTGATGTTGATTGTAAGCTTTACTTTCTGCAAAACATGACAGCAACTTTCTTCAATCCACAATATGGTCAATAAAGATTTTAAACGGCTTCACTTCTGCTAAAAATAGAGCAGACACTTTCGTAAAAAATATTATGATTTGGAGGCAGATCCACGCCAAAATGACTCATCACGAGAGATTTCATCTTCCAAAATAGTCACACATTGGCTATTGTTTTAGGGAAGGGAAGCCTTTGTCAATATTGAAAGCGTTTATCTGTCTCACCATCTGGCTATATAAGAGCAGGAATAGGGGGCCGTTGTATCCCAAAATATGATTCAATTTCTCCCGATCGTTGCTATTATTTCCGATTGTTTGGCAATCGACTGTATTCCACCGCTTGTCCATGATAATACCCGGGTTTTGCGGCGCTATACCGCATACGAGGAAGAGACCTATGAGCCGGGGGTTAGCCTCAAATTTCAGTGAGTTCTGCCTTATTTTTGTATAAAATTATAAAATTTCAGATGTAGAAGTCCGTCCTCTACATTCCCGGAACCACCTGCAATTACCCGCCGCTGTCAGGAAGACGGGACATGGACTGGTGAGCCGCTTGTCTGCGATACTGTGAACCAGGCTGTCTCTGCTCCTCAAAATCTCCTTCAAAATTCCAATTTCCAAGGTAAGAAAGGTTCTTTAATTTTTTTTTTGAATATCGTGCCTTTTCAGTCGAAACTCATATCAGCTGCCCTCATCCAGGAAGCCCAGAAGGCGGTGCAATTGAAGAATTTGAAAAGGATTTCTATGTTACGTATCGGTGCGTCGATGGCTATCAACTGGAAGGCAATCCTATTAGAAAATGCGATAAAAATACGGGACTCTATAACCAAGAAATGCCGAAATGTGTTCTGATCCGATAAGAAAGAGGAGAATGGTTTCGGGTGAAAATTACTTACAATTGTCTTATTCTCAACACTGGTTCTATTTTCTATGCCTGTAATTTATTGTCTTTCAATGGATAAAATTATTTTTTGAAAGATTTTTAGATTTTTTTAGATAGGATTTCCGGGGAGTGGGTGGCACAGAAATTTGGGCGCGGCCGAATGGTGCGAGCTAAATTTGAAAGTCAGAAGTCTCCGGTTCGATTCCTTTCCATGTCTGAAGGATTTTTGCCAATAATTCCGAGTTAAAATGGATAAAAATACTGTATAATCGCTTGCCTGACGCACTCGCAGCTGGCTGAGCTAATGGTTTGTTTACTGTCGGAACCGGCACCTCAAAGCAATGGCAAGTGGTCATCGGTAGGCGAGACAAGTACTGCCACACTCGTCGCAACTTTCTGCCCTCTTTACTTTTGCTGCTTGGCTTCTATTTAAATGGTGGAATACTTCTATTAAAATGGCAGAAGATGTAACATTATTGCCTACCGTAAGGTCACCTTGCCTCCGTCCTGGAATTTTAAAATTTGGGAAAATGCACTGCACTCGCCAACGAGTTTGGTTCGAAGAAATTGACCCACCCAATGATGGTTTGTAATATTATTAATTTTTATGGGAATTTAAGAAAAGTCAGAGCGTATCCATCCAAAATATTCAATATTAGACACCATTTTGAATTGTTTGAGCCTTGAGGAAGATTTGAAGCAGGATGAAGGATATGAAATGAAGATTTTATGCTGTAAATTATCTGCTTTTGTAAGGAAATTTGGGAAAATTATTGTAATTCTTCCTGTTTCAGTGGCTTTCGGTTGCCAGTGGAGGTGTCTGCATGGTATTCTTGGTAGCTGCAGCTATCAGAAATTTGAATACGTGTTCTTCATTGTTACAGGCAAATTATACCTCGTATTTTCTTGTTTTCCTTGACATAAAGTTAAGCAGATATGCAAAAAATAAGCTGACATTTTGCGAGTTTCCAAGCGAACTACCGCATCTGCCAAATCTATAAAGTTTCATAGGAATCCATTTCAGACAATTCTCTGGACCATAATCTCCATCATAACAATCTACCTCTTTATCGGCCTTTGGAAGAAGAAGTCCTCATTCCTGACCCCATTTCTTGTTGTTTGTTTACTTATCCGATTATTCTGTCTCACTGGATCAGCTGTCACCGTCGTGGCCACTATTCTCACGGCTTTTTATCTCTCAATCCAGGTTGGATACTATTTTTTATGATAAAGATTGTTTAGAACCTTGTCATTGGATCGAAAACAACTTCCGACGTTGAAATTCTACGAGTTTTTGTTGTTCTGGCCACAATGTTTGCTTTATTGTTTTTCGCTGTCAACCTCCCGTTTCTAGCCGTTCGACGATGCCGAAGCATTATGAAACAAGCGGATAAATAAATATCTTTACTCATTTGTCGTGCTACCTCCTCGACTGTTTACAATCAGACGCTCTTTCTCTCTTTAGGAGAAAGGGAGAGGAGAGCACATGTGGGCCGATTTACAAGTATTCGGGGACAGAAAAAATCTGATCTTTATCCAAGACTGCGCCTGTCTGACTGGCGATGACGAATAGCAGCAAAAATTGGAGTAGCGCTTATTTACCACGGTTACTCATCTGCGGTCATCGCACTGTTGTTATTTTTTGCCTGTCGGGAGCTGGCTAACAATCTTTGTTGTCTCTTTTCTCTCTTACTGGATGGGGTACCAGGCCGGATCGACAATTTGCAACCGATAGATAATTTTTTAATCCTTCGCCTTTCCTGCAAAACCCGGCCATTAATCATCTTGACTCTCTTATATCTCCCGATTTCGACATTTTTCTAGCCAGTATTCATCACATGCTTTGTCCTGTTCCCCGCCTTTTTCTCTTCTCTCAGAGTTCAGTACTATTTCTACAGATATGACCTCATGTGGCCGGCAGGGTTCAACCAATCGACCATTGGGCCATAGAGTCTCCGTTTTTATTCTCTTCTCTGGCTGAAATTTCTCTATAAAATCTTCCCCTAAAATTAAGTAATATTCTAATTTAAAACTTTAATACCTTTTGTAAATAAGAATGTAATGAAAAAATGTTTCCAGGAGACCGCCCAGCTCTCTTTTTCATCAATTTCTCCCGTTTTCACTCTTTTTTTTGTGCCGTGACGGTCATCGGGCTTTCAGACTTGGCGCGGAGCCACAATGTCGAATCCGCTTAGCCCTCATAGCCTTTACAATCCATATCAAATCGAGGAAGGAGCTCCAGAAATTGAGGAAAGGGGACCTACTCTAGTTGAGCGCCCCGTGGCTGGAAAGGCTCTGCCGGATCCGGCTCCCATTCCTCTGAATCCACAGCCTGCTCAACAGCAGGTTCAAGCAATTCAGGTGGAGGAACATTATGGCGAGTCATCCTATACCGTAAAAACTGAATTCGAACCCCATGGGGCGCTAAGTTTCAATACCCCCCTTTCCCCTGGGGCAATAAAACAAGAGGGGTTTTATTATAGGGGGGGGGGCGCTAAGTTTCAACGTGGTTTTCAGGCCTCAGATATCAAGAAAATGCAACTTTTTTGAGAAATTTTAGCGAAATTTTTCAAAATTTTTTCAATTTTTTCTCATTTTTGACCACTTTTTCTCTAATTTTGTGGTTCGAAATTTTTAAAAATCTTATTTTTTATGCAGTTTTCTGTCGGAATCTTTGCAGAATGCCTGGCTAACCATGACTAAAATGGTTGTATCATTCGGTTTAACCATTCCTACAGACAAACGGCTGTTTGACGGTGGAAATAGACAATCATTATCAATTCCTGACCAGCTTTAGCCTTTTCATCACAGATATTCACGCAGTACTTCACTGTTGCGAACATAATTCCTATTCGTTGAGCCTGTGATGCGCAATCGGGCCCCGTAGGAGCGGGTCGGGCCTGCCTAGGCCGACGATTACTCCACCCACGAAATCGTTCGCCGACCCTGAGGCGGCTTGCGCATCCCAGGTAGGGTTGCCGGCGGGACGGGACGTCCCGAGGGAGTTGACGTCCCGTCCCGCTAGAGGTACGGGCTCCTTTGGGACGGGATCTGCGTCCCGTTTTCGGAGGATCCCCGGGACGGGACGATACGGGACCGGGACCTGCTCTCTACGTCCCGTCCCGTCCCGCAGGCAACCCTAATCCCAGGTTGAGCTGTTTGAACCATCTAGACCAAGGTGTGCCATCATATCGAATTGAGATATCGTCAAAACTTTGTTCGATTCGGTATCCTCGCCCTCTTCCGAGAACCCCGGATCCGTCCGAAAATGGCCGGATTCGGTCCGGATGCGGGCCAGATGATGAATACGTTCGATCTAGGTCGGCTGTAAAAAGGAAAGATCTGTACAGCCTTGCTGTGTACCAGAATCGTATTCTGATTCCAGCGATCACCCTGCAAAGAGGCTCGGAGGTGTTCCTAGGCGTTCGACTCATTTTGCATTGTAATGGTTGAAAGAGTACCGATGAGTACAAGAGAAATTCTGGTGCGTTTATGATGAACTTCTCTGTTCTCCTTCATACAGAACATAGAACGATGAGCAATGTCATTTGTTTCGTCTAATATTCGTTTGAATAAGCAGTTTTGATTGGCTATAAGGACAATTTAGAGCTCTTACATTATGAAAAATCGGATTCTACGTCTAAAAATACCCAGGAAATGTAGCAAAATTCGGTATTAAATGAAGTTTGGCGAAAAATCGGGGGGCTATAGCACAAGGAGGGGCACTTTTGGGGGAGGGGTTATATCTCAGGGGGGGGCCTTAAGTTCCAATATACCCCTTTACCCTGGGGTTATACTAGGGGAGGGGTCTTATTATAGGGGGGGGTTCGAATTCAGTTTTTACGGTATTTTTATTATCTTTTGGTCCATTTTTTACAGAAAGACCTAAGCAGAAGCTCATTGAATGGCCAGAATTATTGATCCATGATTATTCCAAGATAAAGCTAAAAATTCTCTATGGAACTGATTTGGCAAGAGCTCAGTCGGCTGATGATTATAAAGTTGCCATTTTCTGCTGTAATGTCCCTTCAAATGTGAGTTTCACCGCCTATTTTTCTAGGTTATCAAGCATTTTATTCCAGTTCTTCATTTCCGGACTTGGCATCCTCTCAGCTGTTATTCTGCTTCTGATTGCTGTCATCAACATGGACAAGTACATCGTCTTATACGAGGTTGGCTCGTTTACTATTTTTTTTAAATTTTGTTGTTGTTCACATGGCAGGGGGCTGGTACTTACTTGACCCCGGGAGGCGGGTATTGATTGAAATCCCTCTGGACGCCACGAATGAGATACAAGCCACCTTTTCACTGGAAAGCTTAAAGAACTGGGCGCAAACACGAAATCTACACCAATATTGGAATACCTTACAGTAATCGCAGAACATTTGTGCATGAGCATGAAAACGCGGGAATTTTTTTTTTACACGATTTATTTCCCGCTCTATCACTTATATGTTGATATCTCCCATTCATCATGGGGTCAGGAATTTCTTTTCTTTAGTGCACTTTCTTTCGGCCGCCATTGCACTAGATGACTGCCGCCGTTTTTTTTGTCCTCATTTGCGATCCGCCAGTGTCGCCATTGCTACGGCAGCGATGGTTGGTCCAAATTTGGAGATCTACTAGAGCGTACAACCTCACGGTGCTCCAATCCGGCTTGAGGTCGGGTCCTGTCCTTCGTCACAGCTGCGCGGCGGCGGAGAACAGCAACATCTTCCAGCATCTTCCGCTAAAAATAGGATTTTACTCTAATTTTTAGAGATTTTAGGCTAGATGTTTCTTTTTATGCTGCAGAAAGTAAAAACGCATGTTTTGCCGTGTAGATCCTACAAAGAAAATGTCCTGTTCCTCGGAAATGGCCTAAAAACAAAAAATTGACAATTTTTTAGACAATTCCCTGGCTCCTGTCCTTCGGCTTGACAGTTTCCGTCATTCTTTCGATGTGGTTGAAACTTCCCAAGCTGCTCAAGCCGTTCCGTATTTTCTGTGCCGTTTCTCGTGTTTTTCTCCTCACCGTCCTTCTCGTTTCTACACTCTTCATCATAATCTCAGCTGCTGCTGTTATTGTCCATGTAAGTGATAATTACATCCAGTGGATGACAACTTTTAGGCCATCTTCATCAAAGGACGTCTCAGTGATACTACGGCTCCTAGTAAATACTATTCTTTTTTTTGGGTTGGAATATAGATTTTTCCAGAATTTTTCAACTTGGTGATGATTTTGGCTGTCAGTGGAACTTTCTATCTTCTGTTAGGAATGATTGCTTCGGCTGCTACTCGCTGCGACCTGTTTCTTCGTAATCAGAATCGTCGTTAATTTTCCAATGACCTTACCTGAAAGAGATTGTCGAATTAACAAATTATCCGCATTTATTTGGAATAAAACTTCTCAAAATTCCCTCACTAAATTATTCAAAATGGAGGAAGTCGTGTAGTCCGTTTCCAACTATCGGCGAAACTCAGCGACCGGATAATGTGCTCATTTGAATTTTTCAACTTCCAGTGAAAACTCGTATATTTTGCTTGATTTTCAAGTGGACCCCCAGTGTTTCTCCGGTAGGTTTCGCAACAAGGTGAAGTACAGTATCCTATCTTTTTTGGCTACTGTTCAATTTTGCTAATCCCTTAATTTCTCATTGACGATGACGTTCAGGATCTTGTGAACTGTTGAGATTATCCAATTCTTCCAATAAACGGTAAACATGTTGTGAAACACCTGCAACCGTCCCTCTCTTCCTATTTTCTCACAAAAGGGGTGGTCTGTCTGGTGACATTGATTGTATTCCCATATAAAATTACGACTAGACTCTTTCTCCCATTTCCAACGCACGTTCTCCATGATTTGGAACCTTTAGACACAGTCTTTTGACCACAAATGGTGTAAAAATTAAAGGACTATGCCTAAAGGAGAATAGGAAACTGCCATTGAAAATGGACTTTGTTCATTATTTTTCAATCTTTTTTATCTTTAAAATTTGGATCATGCTGGGTAAACCTACTCGTGGAATCACAATAGAACAGTACACTGTGGAATATGTGGCTAATAATCCAGTGGTGGGTTGCAATCAAGTACCCGGGAGGCTCCCGGGTGCGCCCGGGAGCTCCCGGCCGGGTACCAGCCGGGAAGACAACCGCCCGGGCGAAGGATTGGGTTGCAATCAACTACCCGGGTAAAATCGGTCCCTTCCCGGCAGCCTCCCGGGTGGCAAAATTTTACCCGACCAAAAACCTCGGGTAAACGACCTCCCGGATGCTCTAGCGCTTTTCCCTGTGGTTTTCGTGAAAAGTGATCATTAACAAAGTTGATCAGCATCGTCTGGCGAACATTTTGAGCCATAGTTTGTGCCGTTTGGACTTGAAATAGCGAAAGTAGTATTTCGGGAGAAGAGCTCCCAAATTGTCAGGTTTTCATCTAAAATGAAGTCATAGCATAGTTTCATTCATATTCCATTTCTGTGATGCTCATTGAGCTCTCTAAATAATTTTTTAGCCATTGCTTTCCATAATCTAGTTTATCCACTTGTTTTAGACGTTTTATCATGAAAACCCTGCGTAAAGCATGAATAGGTGAGACCATCCATGAAAACGGTGCAAAAATATATTGGCATTCATATTCACTCGTGGATGGTTCATGCTCTCATTTTTTTCAATATTTTGGCTCTCCATGATAGTTTTCCAATCTTGTGATACATGGGTACAGTCTGGAAAACCGACCTATAATACTATGGTGTCCCTCCATCATCCTCTCTGTCACCGCCACGTAACCACGTCTCAGGCCAACACGGACGTACTTTTAAAACGTCGCCCTGCACACGGCGCAGTCAGACTAGTAATAATAATGAGGAATAATACATGTAACGATGAATATACTGCGTCAATGAGGCTCGCTTACTAACGTGGGTGCCAACTCCATTGCGATGTTTTTTTTCTATGAAAAATTGTTCTGGCATGCTTCAATATAATAAAGTAATAGTTTGAAGCGCAAAATAAATCATTTGGCAACGAAAATAACGCAAAAGACGGTAAAATATGAAGCCGGGAGGATCTTCCCCAGCCGGGTAGACCGCCACCCGGGAGGATAGTTACCCGGGAGAGATTGCAATGCAATTTTACCCGGGAGCTTCCCGGGTGGTTTCTTCCCGGGTAGGCGATCGCCCGGGTGGCTGCCTACCCGGGAGCCTCCCGGGTACTTGATTGCAACCCACCACAGATCTCGATGGTCATTTCCTTGAACTGAACTATCAAGAAGAAATCAATAGGTCCCGTGGTCCTCCTCACCGCGCTATCTTGAAGAACACGGACCAGATTCCCGGAACTTTGCTATCTTCGTCGAATAGACGTCGCAGTCCACCTCCACTTGCTGTGATGAAGAAACCAGCCGAGATTCCTGTACAATTAGCTGTCGAGAAAAATGGTGAGTAGGACTGCTTGTAGTTTCAATTTAATTTTTAGAGGATCGCAAGAAAAATTTCTGGAGAAAGCGTCCTAAATTCTTGGAATTTGAAAGCGGCAGTCTTCTTGAGTGGTTCTTGTGTGGGACACCCGACTGTGAGCACGTCTCTTCGAACCGAGTTTCCGTGCTGTTTTGTAACGTACCGGCCAAGGCAATTGCATTCCTTTTTTTATTTTTTCAATTTATTCCAGTGGATTCTGTGGATTTTTGGGCTGTTCTCGATGCTAGGCCTCATAATTGTGGCCATATTTCACAAAATATTTTACAAGGACAAGTCTCTGCCTATGAAGTTTGCAGTTGAATAGATGATAAATATTCATTTAAGGGTACCCTCTGGATAATGGCTTTCATCGTGTCTTTAACGCTACTCTGTGGAATGTTATTCAGAAATCCTAACAAGCTAATTCCGCTTCGATTATCTCTATGCCTGGCAAGAATTGGTTTTCTTCTGCTAATTCTGATCAGCATTGTCTATTCATTTTTCGCTGCTTCTGGAATTTATTTAGACGAAATTTTTGATCTCTGATTTCGTTCAAAACGCCCCGCAGAGGCCGTTTCCCCTTAAATTGGAGGCCGATTATAGCCATCATTGATTTTTCAGAATTCCATACTAGTGTTCGTTTGAACCTGCTACTGATCTTCTCTTACTGCCTGGTTCGAATCGTCGCCATGGCTGCTTCGTGCCTGGTTTTCTTCTTCGAGAAGGAACATTTGAAGACTCCCACGGCCGAAATTGTCTGAAATGTATAGAAATTTCTTATTTTCTGGAATGTAGAACGATGAGCGTAGTTTTTTCTTTAAATAAATATCCGCATCTGTTCCCTAGAACTTATGGCAACGTGGCGATTCCGGCTGGTTTACAAGCTGTCAACAGAGTTGACCTTTTCCCATGTGGCGATGACAAGTCGGGGGAGAGATGGAAAAGTGCTTTGGCACTTATTCATCCTTGTTATTCGGCTATTCTCAACCGGAAATGATGCTCAGTCTGGCCTCTTTTGTCATAAGAAAGACAGTCTCCTCGTGACCCAGCTTGTCTGGCCTAGACGCTTCTTCCCTGGTCCGCCATCGGCTTATTTTTAGCCCCCGGTCACCAGGATCCGGTGACAGAAGTTCAACCATTTCGTAACTTTTGCATGTTGTAAACATATTTTGAATAGTACCGCCCTCCGGCTGTCCCAACCGTTCCTTGTCGTCTCTTAAAGTTTTACACTATTTCTTCAACAAGCCCACATGAGGCCAGCTGGATTGGCGGCAGCCACTGTCTACAGCGGTCTCTTTTCTTTGACCCTGTTTCCTCTTTTCGGCTTACTTTAAAGGGACTCTGACAGATGTTTGAATTCGCGGGCGCTTGGCTACTGTATTTAGCCATCGCGCAATAATACTCCTTTTTCCAAATTTAATTTTGATGTTCTTTTAATAATTTTTGTTGCTAAACTTGTTGCAAATATTTTAGTAATTATTTTGACATAAAAAAATGATATAAAACTATATATTTTGAGCAATTCCAAGAGGAAAAAATTGGAAGAACAGCAAACGAAGTGGAGACGAGTTGGAGCGAACTCACTTGCTGTCAGAGTCCCTTTAAAGGGGTTTCCGGATCGAGCAGTTTTGTCCATGAGATCTTGAGCGAATAAACCTATGAAAGGGGGTTTTACATTTCCAGGGAAGAAAATTACAAAAAGTCGACAATAATGGCAGAATCTCCTTAGGACCTCCCTGGCGATTCTTTTGGCTTCTTTAATAATTTTCCTAAAAATTCTCCTTTTAGACTGGCTCTAAAATCAATAATGTCCGATTCTTCTAAAAAGAGGGATCGTATCCGCCGCGTGTCTTTCAACGACGACGATGAGGAGATCGAACTCCCTCAGCATGAATTTGACCACGATGACGCTGATTCAAATTCAAGTGCCGATTCCGATATGGACACAGTTCGAGCGAATATTTCGGATACTAGCGGACAGTCGCTTCTTCTCATTTACAACAAAGATTCTCTTCGTCCCTCTCGTGGAATTTTAAAGAAGACGAGCAATGAAGAGCGCAGAGAGGCTGTAGTCTTGGAAATTGAGGAGAGCCATGGTGAGTGTTTGCCAGTCTTTTTTTATTCAAATTTAGCAATTCCTAAACCGACTGAAGTTCCTAAAAGGAAGTATTTTGGTTTTCCTGGTCTTGCTATTTTTGATTTTATTGATAAACACTTCATGGCAACTGAAGATCAGTTTAAAACCGAGGATGATTTCAAGATGACTATTCTTTTCTGTAAGATCTCTTCAATTGTGAGTTTTATGGGGGTAGAGGATGTTTCTGGACGAGTTCAAAGCTCGAAAGAAACATCTGGTCGAATTTTCGCAATCAAGCTAAAGATACACAGCCTTGTTTTCCAGGTCATCGTGCCCTTTTAGGACAAAAAAAGTAAATAACCCGGGTTTTTGGCACATAGGGTGTCTTTTCGAGCGGGCCGGTTGTCCATCCAGTGGCTGTAGATCACAACTATGCGTTCCTTTGTCCCTGTCTCTCAAAAAGCCCGGGGTGATCTCTTGAAATCTCTACGATTTCTTCAGTGGTTCATGAATCTCCTTGCCATCATCTCCGGTACTTTCCTGACTGTTTTGGCCATAATCCACATGCATCAGCACATCGTCCTCCACAATGTATGTTTACTCCAAAATATTTATCGCCAAACAACAAGAAAGTTCAGATCCTTCCATGGCTTCTGGTCACTATTCTGAATTTATCAGTGTTGGCAGCGCTCTGGTTGAAATTGCCCCGTCTGATGAATCCGTTCCGCCTTTGCTGTGTAATTTTCCAAGCTACTTGTCTTGTGACAATTTTAATTAGCTTTGGATTCATTCTCGTCAGTTCCATTCTGGTCATCTTTGAGGTAAAATTGGTTAACAGGAGAGATATAGCGAATTTCAGTCGATAATTCCGAAAATCTTTGAGTGCAAGGATCTTGTCAATGCTGAAAGTGAGTTTTAAATTTTTCTAAGGCGAAACAGCTCTGTGAACTAAAGAAAATTGGCTTTTATTGCCACTGGAAGCGCATCTGTCGGAATTTTGCGGGTGCGGCTAACAGTCCGGAACTTGTGGATCCAAATTAATTTCCTCTTTTCCAGAATTCCGATCAGCTTCCCTGATTATGGTAGCCAGTGGATTTTTCTATTTTGGCACTGCGGTAATTTCCAATGCTGCTAATAAATCATACTTCTACTTGCTCAAGAAAGAACTTATCCGCTCGACTATTGATGGCAGCTGATTTTCTCTCTGGATATTCCATAAATTTCTATTGCATCATTTTGAGTGCTATTTTTTTATAAATAAAGAACAAGCAATAATTCATAAATGATGGTAAATGCATATATTTCCTATAGATTTCATTTTCGTTCAATAAACTTTATTTTTGCATAATGAGTAGCAAATGGACAATTCTTCTTGGGAAATTGAACATTCAATCCGAAATTTCTTCATGAAACATTGGTTTGACTCTATAAAAAGCAAAATTGTCCTGAATTTTCGATTGCAAAGGGCTTTCAACGAACGATTGTCGTTTTCCTGTAGCTGACTCTGAATCGGGAGGATTTTCGACGCTGTAGGATTAATTGGCAAGTTTTAGAGGATGTTTGAAGTCAGAAAGCTTCAATAAAACGTGAAAATACGATGGAAATCAAGATTTGCAATGAATTCTTGTTTTTCAAATAAAAATGTTCTAGAAGTTGACTTTTTAGCTGCAATCCCTGAATTTTGGCATTTGAAACCAGAAGATCCCGCCAGACAACGATTAAAAGTGGTTCGATTTCAACGGAACCTTTCCCAGAAGAGAAAGGGAATTTGTTTTCTTCAGGGAAATAACATTTTCAGCTGTTTGAAGCGCGGCTGAGGGTACCACTGAAGGGGGCGTGGAATTCGGAATGTTTCCATGCTGCAGTTGACTTCAGTAAGCCCTAACTCATTCATATCATCGTTTATTGATAAAAACTTCTTCAAATTCGAGCTCAGCACAAAAAACTGCATAAATTAAATCTTCAGCTTGTGGTTTTGGAGCTGTTTTCGTGATTCGAATTCTCTCCTCCTTTGGTTGCCTTCTTTTCGACCTGGGAAATTTAGATTATTATGAAAGGATGCAAAAAACACATTTTTAGGTAAGTTTTCTGCGTAGAATTTTATGATATTCGTTTACAGCTCAAAAAATGAGTCGGAAAAAGTTTCCTATGATTTTCTGATGAAGATGGTAATTTCGACCAATTTTTTGGGATTTCTACATAAAATATTATTTTACTCCAGATTTATGCCTATTTTCCTGGAAGTAAAAACGGTTTCCAGTGTAATTTTATGTGTTCTTTACGAAGAAAATGATCTGACGGCCGTAAACGTGGACCAGGGCGCGCCGCCGTCCTTGGTCTCGCCGCTGCCGTCCCCCGCAGAAATAGGGGCGGTTTGGGGTCAGCAAAAATAGTGAGTGACGAGTGTGTACGCCCGCGTGGCCTAATGGATAAGGCGTCTGACTTCTAATCAGAAGATTGTCGGTTCGATCCCGGCCGTGGGCTGATGTTTTTGGTTGAAAAGCGTGAAAAATTGGCCATTTTTCACTAAAAATCGCTTTTACTCGGCCGCCCCAAGGCGTGCTTCAACGCCAACTAGACCGTTCGAAAGCTCGTGACAAGCTGGTTTTTACACATTTTGAAAATTGTCCAAATCTCAAAATACATGGATACAGCGGCTTGCTAAAGTTTGGCTTTGAGTTTATTTTTCGAATTATCACTGTTGATTTTTCTCCCCAGTGCAACTATCAATATGGCGCAGTGGGGTAAGGGTTAGAATATGACGCAGATTGCCTAGGTTCAATCTTTTCTGACGTTTTCCTTTTTTGTTTTCATTTAATGCCGTTTTCTTCCATTTCATTGTCTTTTTCCCATAATCTTATTAAAGAATTTCCCAAATACAGTGTGTTTCCTCAATAAAAATGGCAATAATAGGTTGTTTTGGTATAATTTTAGTGGTAGATCCAGAATTTTCAAGTGATTATCGATCACCAAGCCGGGGGATCAACTAGAACCGTCTGAATTTTCTACATTTTCCTGTTATTCTGATTCCTGTAGAGAATGCTCGTCGTTTTTGATCCTTTGCCTTTTCAAATGCCAAGAGCTATTTTTCCTATTGAAGGGACGGCGCAGTGCAGCTATTGATATCTCTGGGTCCGGCTCCTCTCGATGGCTACCGTATGTCTCTACCACGCGTCAGCTATTCATGGTGTTTATGATGCTTATCAAGCTGCCTTCTTCATGGTTCAACGAGCGCAGGTTCGGCCAACTCGGTAAGATGTTTTAACAGCAATCACTTGATTATAGAGACAGTTGAAGAACTTGTCGATCTGAATGATCAGGGAATATTTTTCGCACCGCCGTCTATTTTCCCCAAGATTGTCGTTCCCTAAAAGGACAATTGTCTTTAAAAATTATCTCTGGTGGCTATGAGAGTCATTAATCGAGAACATGACCCGTCTCCTCTGGATATATTCTCCTTTTTTACAGATGCTACAAGCACTAAGCGCTTTCCCTAATCTAACTATTTTCGCGTTCGGGTTGTTATTATACCGCTCTCTTTCGCGACTAATCCACGTCTTTCCAAGGTCAACTCTGCGTACCCTTGGTCAATTTTTCTGTTTATCTCATTTTTAACTAAAGCGCTCATTTTTTAAGATTTCAGGATGTCAACTTTCTACTTTTCCAATGTTGGCGAAGCAATTGGCGAACCAGCGGAAGAAGAATGCGTTCCCAGCGTTGCAGAACGCCTCGGTTTGGAAAGTCCAGAGGAGCAGAAAGTAGTGGAAGAGGATCCTAAAGGTTTGTACCAACTATTTCCTCCATAATTTCTTTAAAGAAAGCCTAAAATCCGAGTGTATGGAAAATTTCCGCAGGCGTCTCAACAAAATTGGAAAGAATATAATTTTTGGAACAAAGGAAACCAAATTTGAAACCGAAGCAGATTGTAAAGTTTCTTTTCTATGCTGCAACGTCCCTTCCAAGGTAAATTGACCAAAAAAATCGAAATAATCAGCATTTTAGTGGATTCTTTGGACTCTTGGAATTAGTGCAATCGTCATCATTTGGTCAACGGCTTGCAACTATGCTAACGAGTATTTCCGCCTCTATGAAGTTTGCTTCTTTTCGGTTTAAAAATTTATGCAAATTTAGACTTTTCCTTGGATTGTTCCCTTTGCTTTGGCCGGAAGCTTGACCACCGGAATGTGGAGAAAATCGGCTAAATGGCTGATTCCTTTCCGAATTGCCTGTGCTCTAGCTCGTTGTATGGCTATTGTTGTCATTTTCGCCAGGGCCTTTTGTTCTTCTGTTATGATCATCAACAATGCTTTTGCGGTAGTATTAAGAAGCCTACACTTTCTGAGTATTATTTTAGTACGCAGAAGCCTGTACCAACACGGGAGAATTGAAGAATACCTTTGGAATCATGATTGCCTGTGGTATTGCTTATTTGGTATTGGGAAGAATTACCACTGCTGCTACCATTTGTTATCATTTTTTCAAGACTGTGAAGTCAGCTGATGATCTCCCCCATTAATTTCCGAATTTTATTTTGTCGTATCGTATCGTATTATTGTCCAGTAGAGGAAAATAAATACTTGAAGTCTATTCCCTTGGAATTTTTTCAGATAATTTGGGGAATGTAGGCGAATAACCCGAAGTTATATTCCCCCTTTGTAGATGGTACTATTAGATGGTACAATAAGAGTCTTTTGAAAGTTAACCTAATTATTTTGGCTCCAAGTTTATCAGGTCAATATGGACCGTTCCTCGCTATTGATGTCAGTATTTCCCTGTGTCGGTTGCTACCGCAACCTCCTTTGCTTCCTTCCTCTCTAGTTTCATTGAATTAACAACCATTTGTCAAATTTGAGCTATAATTATTTAGATAACATTTAAAATGTTAACGGTGTACTTCACTAAAGACGAAAAATTAAAAGATTTGAAGGAAGGAAGCTCTGAAGTTCTTGAAGAGTCCCCTTTGGAGAATGCACCTGCTTCTCCAGAGGAAGGAAACGCTATTATAGAAGAAAATACCGAACGAAGGTTTTCATCACGGCCTACTAATTTAATTATAGAAAGAGCCAAGGAATGCTTCTTTGAAATCCCTGTAAATCTTCGTAAATTTTACAAAAACTATGGAAAGTCTTTCATCTTTGGAACAAATTCAGAGAAATTTGAAACTGAAAGAGATTGTAAAATTTCTCTTCTGTGCTGTAATGTCCCGTCTAAGGTAAATTGATTACTAATTTCAAAAAAATCGATATTCTAGTGGATTATTTGGCTTTTCGTGGTTGTATCTACGTTAGCTCTTTGGACAGCGGCATGGGAATATAGCCAAGAACAATATTACCACCCCATTCCGGTTATTTCCCTCTGTTTATAACTTTAAAATTTTAGATTATTCTTATTGTCATCGTTGCGGCTCTAATCATTTCAACTGTCACTGCTCTGTGTAAAGAATCTCACAAATGGCTGATACCACTCCGCGTCATCTGTGCATTAGTCCGTATTCTGGCCATTTTCATGACCATCTTCGGCTTATATCTTGTCTTGATATATATACTTTACGGGGTAAGATCACTGGATCAACATCTTTTAATTTTATCTTTTAGAGTTATTATAATAGAACGGATTTACGAGATGGACTCAGATACATTGCAATGAGTGTGATTTTCTATCTTATAGACGGAATATTTTCCAATTCTGCCACCAGATGCTACCATTTCTGGAAAAGCAAGAAATCGGGTGACGGATCATGTTTACCGTCATTATCGTCCTGATTATTTCTATTGTTATCCAACTCGTCGATTGTTTCCCTGATATCATAAATAATTCTGTGATGCGCTTCGTATTCAGCCTTCAGTTTCGTCTGGCTGCCAGACAGCAAATTACGCAAGATATCGTGTACGGCTGCGGCAAAACAATCCCTTGGGTTCCACTGATAGATTACAGTGCCGATGTCCATATACTTTCCATGTTGAGTGTGCACGAAGCACAAGCGGTTTCTTTAATCACTGGCCTAATTTCTCGACCTAGGCGAGGGTCAATGCGTCCTCCTTATCTAAGTTGACCCAAGTTGCCCGAACATGCAGAGTTTATCGGTTTCTCTCTTTGCTGCCGCTTTTCTCTTCTAAATTATTTTATTTGTTTTAGCGAAACATCCTGAAGACTGCTTCTGTGCGTCCAGCTGAGCAAAATAATGAAATTTAGAAAAAGGAAAAGCCCCCTGGAAGTAAGTAGACAACTTGATTTGTATATTTTTCCATTTTAGAACGGGCAAAGAAAAATTTCTGGGAGTGTCCGCCCCGAGAAGAGGAAAGGGTCAAGAGAATTGGACGAAGGATTCTTTTCGGGACAAACTTGGACAAATTCGAATCGGATAGAGATTACAATATGGCCTTTCTCTGTTGTAATATTCCTTCGGCTGTAAGTCGTGGAAAATAAGAAACTGATCAAATTTTAGTTAGTTTTGTGGGCCCTTGGAATCGTCTCAACGTGGTTCCTCATAATTATGGCTTGGTGGTTTTCTAATGAAAATATAGTATTAATTGATGTCTGTCAATTTTTCAGAGAAAAAGTATCAGAATTTTAGATAGTGCCTTGGATTTTGGGATTTACGCTTGCCATATCGGTGGTAGCCGCGATGTGGCTGAACTGTCCGAAATTACTGTGCCCTCTTCGAATCGTTTGTGCAATTGCTCGCTGTTTTTCTGCCTTATTGTTAATCTTTTTCATACTCTTCATGCTTATTATGACTCTCGCAAAATTAGTGGTGAGTCTAACGGACAATTTGAATAGTATTTTAGCACCGCCAAGAGTATTTTCCTAAGGCTGACTTCGACGTTATCTTTCGGTATGCTGCAATCGACGGATTTTCTTGCATTGGATTCGGTATATTGGCCAATGCAGCCACCAGATGTTACCATTTTTTGAAGAATAAAAGTGGATAATAAAAACTGATTGTCAGCAGTTCTTCAAGTTTCTCTTTTTTTAAAAAACTTTTATATTTAATAAACACGTTTATTCGTTGATTTATAGCTTTACTTTGCAAAATATCAGTTATCCATAAAATATTTCGTGTTGAAACTCAGGCGTCCATGTTTTTTGGCCGATTTTGCAACACCGCAGCCGATGTTTTAGAAGGAGCTCTCTGGTCAACTGTTACCTAAAGATGGATGTCTCCAGGCGACTGGCAACAAATCGCATGTTACAACGGAAAAGGCTCGCTGTTGTCTCAACAGCCAACAGTGCCCACAGCAGTTGGATTCATTTTTCACGTTGTCACATTCACCAATGGGTTCTTTCATTGCCGAAATAATTATTATTGTCAATTGAGTTATTCTTTATAAAAAAATCCCTTTCTTTCGATTGTACCTCTTTATCGAGGTTTCATAAATCTTTTTCCAGAGTTTTCTTATACTATGGCGAGCGTCTACTTCTCAAAAACCTGCGGGGTCACAGCAGAAATGAACGAAGGAGCTCCTGAGCTGGCTGTAAGGCCTGACATTTGGAAGAATGCTACTTCCACAGGAGATCAGAAAGTAGACATTGAAAATGGAACGTCTGATAGTATGTTTTACCTTTTTTCACACGTTGCAGTCTTTTTAGAAAGGTCCAAAAGCTCTCTCTACGAAAGACCCGTCAGTTTCCGTCAGAATTTCAAAAAAAATTGGAAAGAAGATCCTCTACGGGACGGATTTAGAGAAAATTGAAACAGAAAGAGATTTTAAAATCTCCCTATGCTGTTACAATATTCCTGCTAATGTGAGTACACAAAATAAACGAAATAAAAACTTTTAGTGGATAATTTGGACAGCTGCAATAATTTCTACCATCTGTTATTTAAAAATGGCATGGGTGTTCGCCTTCAAACATGTCGTTTTCTACAAAGTTAGTGGCAAATCGGCCAAAAAGACAAATTTAGGTCATCCCATGGATCTTGGCCTTTTCGCTAGATGCCTCCGTTTTCGTGGCAATGTGGATGAAATCCGGTAAATTGTTGATACCTCTCCGCATCAAGTGCGCCGTCTATCGTGTCCTTACACTCACTTTGATGACGGTTGCATTTATCTTCATTATTATCGGAGTTGTGGAGGTAAACTTTGGAAATTTGCTGGTTTCACTTTATCCTTTCAGCAGTATACAAGAATTTTCTTCAATGCCAGGGACCGTAAGCTCTTCTTACTGTGTATCTCCAATCATTTTAGTTATACAAAACGCTACTACACTTTCGGTATTCAGTGCAATCTTTTACCTTCTTGCCGGAATATTAGCCAATGCAGCCACCAGATGTTACTATTCCTTCAAGAGCCAAGAATCTTCTTAAAAATCCCTTGGTCTTTGCCAGCTCCAGTCACCGGATTGTTTTACTACATCATCTATTCTATGATCTACCATAATAAAATAAATAGTCGCCAACCATTTGTACTTGCTCTGACATCCATGGTAACCATTTGTACTTGCTCGGTAACCATTTGGTTTTTCAAATAAGGAAGGGCCAGACCCGGGCGTGCAGGCCCATTGACAACCCTAGGCCAAAGCCATTTTGATCTCCAGAAAGCCTCCCAGTTTCTCGCTTTGACTCCTCGCTTCTGCTTGTCAGGGAGGATCCTGCGTCGTTACGATTATTTCCATTGCTCTTTTCTCGTCCTTCGTCTCCAAGGTTCCTGAAAATGCTTTGTTTCAAGCCCAAAGATCCCGCTGTTGCTGTTCCTACCCGTTTGTGTACCCACTCCACTGATCCTTCCTCGATTCCCAGCGATCCTGGAGCCCAAATTCTTCCTGCTTCCGATTCTCAAGGTCTGGTTCGTCGCAACTTTTTAATGTTTAACCCTAAACGTTCAGGTAAAATGCTGGCCATAAATGTTGGAAAACGTCTTCTGGTCGGAACTACCAGAAATAACTATGAGACTGTCGACCAATACAGCGTTAGAATCTGTTGCTGTCGCGCCTCTTCTTATTGGATTACGGTAGCTACTGGAGCCGTTTGGGCCCTGATCTTGGTCCTAATCGCTATCTGCAACATGAATTCTCTTCTGCCATTTGTCCAGGTATTTTCACTTTAAATTCAAATATTTTTCTAGTTTGCTCCATGGACTGTGGCCGCTTGTATTGTCCAAGCTCTTCTGATGGGCGTCGCCTTCAAACAGCCGATGCTTTTTCTCCCATTTCGAGTGGCTTGCGGAATTCTGAGAACCCTCAGCTTGGTCGGAATTATCTATCCATCCGTTGGAATATTGTGCTATACAGTTTATACCTTCATTCTGGTATGGTAATCATTTTCCAAGAAGATAACCTATTTTAGGACCTTCGATCTCTCTCCGAACCCGATCATCAGTCAGCTGCTTCCGATACTCGTAAGAAATTTTAAACTACCGAGTAAATGTAATGAATTTTAGATATCAGAGATAGCTTCTTGTTGATCTTGGCATGTGCTGTCATCTATGCTGCTTTGGGAGTAATCACCACAGCTGCCACTAAGTGCGCAGCTCAAATGCGTGATCAACAGAAGAAATCCACAGCTGCTGCTTCTTCTTCTGCTTAAAATTGGATGGATTTTGTGTATTTTCTTTTGTTTTTTGCTTTGAAAATGACAATAAAGTGCTTCGTTTATCTAAAAATATGGATCGCATTGGTTTCTATCAAAAAACGTGAGAAAATCAGAAAATGGACAAGATTAGTAAAGATCCAAGACTTTTCAGCTGAAATTGAGTCAGAGTTGGCATCCCCCAAGCCGAAACGCCGTTGCTTGTGAAATAATCGCCCGTTCCTACGGTAACCAGTCGGCTGGCTAGCAATTTAAAGGCTCAATTACACGGAAATTAGATGATTTCCAGGATTTGTTTCGATATCTTCGGTAGGTCCAGATTTTTAGAATCTATTAAAATTTGGGGATCTAATAATATTCCTGATTCAGTACGGGTTCAATGTCAAAAACCTTCGTTTTCTTCGGGCGTTGGCTGCACCGCAGGCCGCCGCTAGTTTTGCCAATAGGGCGCAATTTCGGGTTGATTTTTCAATTTGGAAGGCATTGTTAAGCGATTTTTATCCACAAATTCTGTATTTTCTTGATGAATTTGGTTGCAATCGTGTAAATTTACTTTTTTCAACACAAACAGCCATTGTCATTCTTCATTTCCCGTGAATGGCAGCTGCTGTGCCCGCTTCGACTGCCATCGGCAACAAACCAGGCGAACCAGTCTGCCAGCTACGAATCGAATCACCAAATTTGAAGGATGGCAAGCTGACATTTTGCTATAAACAGGGCGAGCCAGTGACAGTCGATCTCCAGCTGACGAATACGACTCGGGAGAAGCAATTCTTTAAAATAAAAGTCACCGAGAATGAGCTGTTCACAATCAAACCCGTCTTGGGAGCAATTGCCGTTGGAGAAGCGCTCATCGCCAAGATTACATTCAAAGGAGAAGCCAAAGATAAAGATGGCAAGCAGCTGGTGGCACCCAATCGTCATTTCGTGGCACTTTTTCATGGAAAAGAACCAGCTGGAGCTGCACCCGGAATGAAACCGAAAGAATTTTGGATCAATGGGCGGGCATCTGGAATTGCACGGCTGCTCGTCGCATTTGAGGAAATGGAAAAGAACTGAAGAAAACGACGACACCGGCTGAGAAATATTATGAACATTTGAATAATAAAAATTCAGGAGATCTTGTTTTCTTTCAGTAGTGGTGATTACAAAAATATATCTTCATTCAAGCGAATCAATCAGCGCATCAGCGTGAAAAGGCGCGTCAAATGAGCTAGAGAAAAAGTCTCAAAGTACATTCTGAGCGCCGGCAAAAAGATTAGATCCAAGCAATTGTTCGGAATCGGCTGAAACTTCGTGAAAATCGCTAACTTTCCCACGTTGGACACCATTTTGTTGTTAAATATCGCTAATTTCCATGGTCACCGAACGAAAATTAGCGGATTTTTGTGGTCACCGTACGAAAATTAGCGGATTTTTGTGGTCACCGTACGAAAATTAGCGGAATTTCCACGGTCACCGTACGAAAATTAGCGGAATTTCCATGACCACCGTACGAAAATTAGCGGATTTTTGTGGTCACCGTACGAAAATTAGCGGAATTTCCACGGTCACCGTACGAAAATTAGCGGAATTTCCACGGTCACCGTACGAAAATTAGCGGAATTTCCATGACCACCGTACGAAAATTAGCGGATTTTTGTGGTCACCGTACGAAAATTAGCGGAATTTCCATGGTCACCGTACGAAAATTAGCAGATTTTTGTGGTCACCGTACGAAAATTAGCGGAATTTCCATGGTCACCGTACGAAAATTGGCGGAATTTCCATGGTCACCGTACGAAAATTAGCGGAATTTCCATGGTCACCGTACGAAAATTAGCGGAATTTCCATGGTCACCGTACGAAAATTAACGGATTTTTGTGGTCACCGTACGAAAATTAGCGGAATTTCCATGGCCACCGTACGAAAATTAACGGATTTTTGTGGTCACCGTACGAAAATTAGCGGAATTTCCATGGTCACTGTACGAAAATTAGCGGAATTTCCATGGTCACCGTACGAAAATTAGCGGAATTTCCATGGTCACCGTACGAAAATTAGCGTAATTTCCATGGTCACTGTACGAAAATTAGCGGAATTTCCATGGTCACCGTACGAAAATTGGCGGAATTTCCATGGTCACCGTACGAAAATTAGCGGAATTTCCATGGTCACCGTACGAAAATTAGCGGAATTTCCATGGCCACCGTACGAAAATTAACGGATTTTTGTGGTCACCGTACGAAAATTAGCGGAATTTCCATGGCCACCGTACGAAAATTAGCGGAATTTCCATGGTCACCGTACGAAAATTAGCGGAATTTCCATGGTCACTGTACGAAAATTAGCGGAATTTCCATGGTCACCGTACGAAAATTAGCGGAATTTCCATGGTCACCGTACGAAAATTAGCGGAATTTCCATGGCCACCGTACGAAAATTAGCGGAATTTCCACGGTCACCGTACGAAAATTAGCGGAATTTCCATGGTCACCGTACGAAAATTAGCGGATTTTTGTGGTCACCGTACGAAAATTAGCGGAATTTCCATGGCCACCGTACGAAAATTAGCGGAATTTCCATGGTCACCGTTCGAAGATTAGCGGAATTTCCATGGTCACCGTACGAAAATTAGCGGAATTTCCATGGTCACCTTACGAAAATTAGCGGAATTTCCATGGTCACCGTACGAAAATTAGCGGAATTTCCATGGTCACTGTACGAAAATTAGCGGAATTTCCATGGTCACTGTACGAAAATTAGCGGAATTTCCACGGTCACCGTACGAAAATTAGCGGAATTTCCATGGCCACCGTACGAAAATTAGCGGATTTTTGTGGTCACCGTACGAAAATTAGCGGAATTTCCACGGTCACCGTACGAAAATTAGCGGAATTTCAATGGTCACCGTACGAAAATTAGCGGAATTTACATGGTCACCGTACGAAAATTAGCGGAATTTCCATGGTCACTGTACGAAAATTAGCGGAATTTCCATGGTCACAGTACGAAAATTAGCGGAATTTCCATGGTCACCTTACGAAAAAAAAATTTACTAAATTATTATGAAAATAGCGGTTTTAGCACGGTAATGTGATGCGCTGCTGATGCTGGGTGGTTACCGCTGACTCAGATATTTCACGCTTTTTTTGGTTTCCCGCTCGTGTGCTATTCGTTCAGTTAGCACCTGCGGAAATGTAATTACCGCTAGAGATTGCGAAAATCCCCTCCGCTTGACTTCTTTCTGTCTAATGAGCAACCCGATTGCTGGTTATATGCCAGGAGAAGAGCAAGTGCAGTACCGTTTTGCTGGCGGACAGGTCTCATTTCCTCCAAGTTATTCTTCAATTCCTTTTCAACCAATTACCACCCAACCGGTTCCTATTCCTATTGAACAGTGTGGTGCTCCTTTTGTCCATCAAAGCTCTGATCCTGTGGGTGTTATTCCTTACGGATTAGATTATCTCTCGGGGTTGGATACTATCATCGTTTATCGGGTATCGCTGTCAATTTAAAATAATTTAGAGCCGTTTAGGATCGCAGAAATTGGGTTTGTGACCCGATTAGACATTCAGTGAGGAATGTCAATCAGCAGCAGGTATTTTCTCAATTTCCAAGTAATCTTTTATCCAGATTTTCTACACAATGTGTCAATTGCAACCGGCTACGAATTATTACAATGGGAGCGCCTGTGCTTTAGTTGTACATATGGGTGATAATCTGCAGAGAGTTGGCTATTGCAGCTGGTAAATTACAATTTTTCAGCAAGTTTTGGTCCAGAAAGTGGCTTATATTTGTTGTGGTGATGAGATAGAAAGTGCTGTGGAATGTCCACCCGGACAGATTGTAGGTTTTTTGTAGTAAATTTCTAAAGAAATAGCAGAGAGGAAGAATTACGATAACCCTAGGCTGTTCTAATTACGACATTTTTATCAAAGACTTAAATGGCAATCCAATTCTCAGTGTAATTGGCACCGGTACATGCACTGTTCGGGATTACAAAGTGCATTTTTCTATCAATTTTATCATTAAAATTATGAGATTATTGGAATGAATGGCGTCCAGATTGGGACCATAACATTTGTAGGTCTATGGTCAGCAGAATATCTTATCAAATGTGGGTATTTTAATCTTAGTTTGTGCTACAGTCCGGTTCATAATTATAGGGACACTCAAAAATTCGGGTTATCTTTTTTATTTTGAGGAAAATGCGGGTCTATTTTGGCACCAGTCGATTTCTTGTCCTCGATTACCTCTACCTTCCAATTTTCAGAATTTTTCCTCGAACCCCCGGCGCGTAATCGTCATTTTTGTAAAAATTGGTAAAATCCCACTGGTTCAAAATTATAGGGACAGTGCGAAAACGGAGGCTCCTGAGGGAAATGAGGGATGAAATCGTCACAGAATGGACCGCCTGAGTCTGTTTGAGATTGTCAGCTGAAAAGTTGGGAGGAAAATCATCAGATATGCGGCACCCGAAAAGGACATTTTGATGGCAATTTTTAGAAATTGAGGTTTGAGGCTCCATTGGCAGCGGAGTACGCGATTTCGAGTGAAACCGAGCAGAGAGCTGTGTGCAGCACATCAAGAGGAACATTTTGACATACGGTACATCTTCGAAAGAGCTTTTCTGAAAGATGAACGGCAACCTCATCATGGATCAATTCGAAAATCGCCTTTTCTGTTCAGAATTTGATCAAATTTTCAATAATTTTTGATTCTCCTTTTGCGACCCAGTTTCCGACCATGTTGTCGCTCCGTTTTCCATGCGTTCTTTATGTCAAAATGTTCCTCTTGATGTGCTGCACACAGCTCTCTGCTCGGTTTCACTCGAAATCGCGTACTCCGCTGCCAATGGAGCCTCAAACCTCAATTTCTAAAAATTGCCATCAAAATGTCCTTTTCGGGTGCCGCATATCTGATGATTTTCCTCCCAACTTTTCAGCTGACAATCTCAAACAGACTCAGGCGGTCCATTCTGTGACGATTTCATCCCTCATTTCCCTCAGGAGCCTCCGTTTTCGCACTGTCCCTATAATTTTGAACCAGTGGGATTTTACCAATTTTTACAAAAATGACGATTACGCGCCGGGGGTTCGAGGAAAAATTCTGAAAATTGGAAGGTAGAGGTAATCGAGGACAAGAAATCGACTGGTGCCAAAATCGACCAGCAATTTCCTCAAAATAAAAAAGATAACCCGAATTTTTGAGTGTCCCTATAATTATGAACCGAACTGTAATGTTATTCCAGGCCCAGTAAATCTTGACCTCAACTTGAAGGCTTTCCTGCTTTGCTCTGTATTTCTCCTGGTAGGCTTCTTTAAATCACATTATAGTAATTTTAGGACTACTGCATCCAGCAAAGAAATAATAGAAGCCGATAACCAGCACATTTCATAACATTTATGCTCATAAATATTAATAATTCTTCGTATTTCCGTTGTGATCTTGGATGCAACTTTTCCATTTAAATATGGCGCGCCTCGATTATCGCAGATTGTTTCCAGGGTAACTTGTTGCACTCTTGGTCACGCTGCTCATCATGAGCTCACAAATGCATAGCCAGCAGCCGGGAATTTACCCAGCCTCGGCTGTGCATCCCGAACATCCTCTTCCAAATCAACCGGAATCCCAAGCGGATCCTTTAATTCTTCTTTTCCAAACGAATGCAGTACTCTACCATGAGGTGCGTGTCTCTTTCGAACATAAATTATGTACCGTCCAGATCGGAAATTCTTCCCAGGAGGATGGTGCCCAATTTCCAATATTGAATCAAGAACTAAAACGCGTAATTAACCTTCAAAGCTAACGCTGAATTTTTAGATGTACACAGCTGTGCGAGAAAATTCCATTGAGGAGAAATTGTGCTGCTTGAGTCAACCTGTATGGACAATTCACGTCGTTGATCAATTTCAAAGGGTACTGTAATTTTAAAGAGAACAAGAATCTGGAAGAAGCATGCAGAATGTCCCCAAATTACCCATTTTTTTCAGGAAGTGCTAACAATAAGAAGTGGTGTTTATTTCAATAGAGGAGCGGGCGGAGTACATCGAAAAATCCCCCAGATTATCGTCAAAATTTCCCCAGATACTGTGGTAAGTTGTCCTTCTATCCGCTAAAAATGTTGTTGAGGTCGGTTATGTTAGACTCCGTTGGATATTGAGTAAAATACACCTGGACTTCTATAAAAAATCTCATCGCAATCACGTGTATAACATGCGAGGCGATATTAAAGCGAAAGATGAACACGGGAACTGTGAAATGATGGTGGGCCCACTACAGAAAATAATTATGCGATGCCAGATAAAAAACCACAATGGTGATCAAGTGGCGGCAATTGCCAGACTGGCTCCTGGTGGAATGCGTCCTGATATTCAAATGGAGATGATGGGAGTCAAATGTAAGGAGTTTTCACAGTAATTTAGAGTCGATGTTCAGATCTCCCGGGACTTGATATTCATGATAAAGTACTGATGCTCGGAGCGGCCTTCTTTCTCAAAATCATTTGGGACAGATCCTAGATATAGGAAATAAAGATTTTTATGTTTTTATCCGCTGCATTGCAAGGAAAAGGTGGTGGAAATATTTACTTGTTTTTCACCCGGTAAATTGTTTTTCATGGCGCGTGCTGGAAATTTTGCCTAGATACCCTGCAAGGTTTCAGTTATGAAAGAAGCTAAAAAAAGGGAATCCACGCCTGCACGGCCGCTCCCGAACAGAATTTTTAATTGCATTTTACCCGCAAAACAATGGGTATTTGCGCATGGATTCATTAGCGTGAAAGGAAGGGCAGAAAAAGACCCGAGCTCCTGAATACATTACCATTTTTTGTTCATATTTTCCCAGCAAAAAGTTGCCACCTGTCAGTTGATCCAATGGAAATATGACTCCTTTCAACAGTCCGGCAAAATGATCTGGCTTCCCTTCTGCAACCGACTGGTACAATTCTCCAACACATCCAGCAGTTGTAATGTCTCCGTCTGATATCTTCTGCCTGTAACTCATTCCACCGATAAAAAAATCATCAAAATCACTCAACGAGGTCAGTCCCGTCGGAGTTGTGTCAGCCATTTTTTTTGTGATTCAGCATGGGAACCGAAATTTCAACCCGCATTTCCGCAGCTTTTGTTCCTCTCATTACCCAAATTTTCTATTTTTTTTCAGTTCGATGGATTTCTCCGAAACTGAAACCTCTTCCGAAGATGAAAATGATCTCCTCAGCTTGGAAAGTGGCGATGGACAGTCGGATAGCTGCCTGTGTCGGCTTTTCTGTGTAAAATTACATGTCCGGGTGAGTCGATGATAAAGGGAAAATGTCGGAATTGCCTTGAAATATCAGGAAATAGACAAAGAAAGGCATGATGAACGCGTTTCTATAGCGCATTTTGTTTTGTTTGATAGGATTAAACCAGCGCGGGTGAGAATTAGCACGCGATAACTGTCGGATAACGTGCGCCATGATTTTGACACGGAAATATTTGCAAAAGTCCTGACTCATATCAAAATTTCCCGGGAACTGAATCGGAATCGAATCTTTGTAGTACAAATTCAGTGCTCTGACCATTTGGCTACCAGCACACCGGATTACTGTCAGTCTTTGTATTTTTGAAGGAAAAACCCTTGGGTGATTGAATCCTCTGTAAAAAAATCCAATTTTCAGCGCGTCTACCTAATTTTAAACCTCGTAATGATTCCTCGCCTCGTTTTTACCGTAATCTTCTGCCCTCTGCATTTCTTTCAATTCCTGCCATTGAAAGCCTTTCATATAGTAAGCAGCCTTTATTTCCTTACCAATTTTTATTATTTCCAGTACGCCTACTGGTATATTTCCCTCCAAAAACTGTTACTGGTCTTGGGAGCACATTTTCCATTTTCTGCACTGCAGTCATTAAAATATTGTGCAAGTTTTTCGATTGCTAGTTGTTTGATGGATCTGCTGTGTATGTTTCACGGTCTAATTGTCATAGTTTACCCAAATAATTTGATCTCACGATGGACATTGTCTATTTTGGTGGGTTGTGGAACAATTTCATGATTTTAAGGGTTTTCAGACAGAAATACTGGGCCTGCAGTATCTTTCCGATAGTCCTGATCTCGCCAAAGGTAAGATAAATCTCTGGAAAACTCCAGACAGGACGGCAGATCCCAGAAATCTATGTTCTAGTCATAGACCTCAAAAATGTTCCCTTAGAGCTGACTTTCCACCAGGAATTACCCGTGAAATCCATTGGATAAGACCTCTTTATCATTTTCCAGTGTATCGCACAACTGGGTCAATTATCCTACTTGTTGGTCTTCTGCTTCTCTGCTTCGACGCCATTTTTCTCCTAACTACCACAAAAATGATCGACTATTATAAGCAGAAATAATAAATAATTTGATTTTGTGCTCGAAAAATGACAGTAGCTGCAATTTGTGGAGTCTGTCTCCTCATTTATTGCATTTCGAACAGTTGATCAGTTGTGTGGCCAATTTTAACTGATATTATACGTATAAAAATGAACTTTGATCAATCGATGTTGAGAACGCTTGAGGGAGGAGCGAACGAGGCCGTCTTGAGACAACTCGCCGCACACAGCCGAACTCTTGTCTTGTTTACAACTTACAGCAGATTATTTCAAAATTCTTTACTATTTCAATTAAAAACAAGGCTTTCCCTTGTTAAAACAAATAAAAATTAAGTGATTTCTCGATCTTGGCTGCTACAACTTCATTTGACTCCTCTTTTTCGGCAACGCGCTTGTTTTTTTGCGACCCAAGACGTACCATGTGGTGCCTGTATTTATGACGGGTCTCTGACAAGAGGATGCCTCTTTGAGGTGTTAGATTACTGGAACATAGGCAATAAATCTTGCTACTTTATCCAAAACCAGTCATTTTTTGTGAATTACTTTCCAACTTTGGCAATCAATTTCCAATCAAAAAGGAATTTGGGGATGCGGTGCCTCCTTTGAATCTAAGTTTTCTAGTGAATATTCGGAAAAATTTCCTTGTTGTTCAAGCGATCAACGCTCGTTCTCCCAAAGTTAGAAATCGACGAATCGATGTTCACCCGTTTTCTGGCGCCTAGTCTTCTTTTTTGAAAAAAAAAAGAAATAATTTTATTTGTAGGGACACCAGTTTCGTAATGGATGGGCGCTCTCTCGACAGCGTCGAAGCTGCCATGGTCGCTTATTCGGAAATCTCGACAAAGGTTAGTTTCCTGGGGCTATCAGTAGTCTGGTAATCCATCCACAGAGTCAAATTTATCGTGAAATGGCCCATTTCCAGATTCTACACATTCTCACCTCTGCTTTGGTTGTCTTTCCTCTTCTCTTTACTGTCAGCTTTTGGCCTCTCGTTTTGAATCCGAGAAACCCTGCTTGGGTTAGCGTCCACCTGGTAAGTTTCTCTATTTTTTCCTTTAAAAGGTTACCTATTTCCAGGGAATTTGCGTAGTTTACGCTGTGGTTCGTTTCATTACCATCGTGTCCTCAATTTATTCGGCAATCAGAATGAAACACACCGGATTTCTCACCAGTTACGTTATTATCACTTGGATTGGAATAATTCTTGATTTTGTTGGCATTGCCTTTGGACTTATCTTCCTGGAATATCCGGATAGTGGAATTTCCAAGGGAATTATTGTAATTTTCCGCTTTTTCTAAATTACACGCTGATTTACAGCTGGCCTATGTTGATCGTTACATTATACAGAAAATTGGTTATTCTAATTGTAAGTTTTTTTAGGCGAAAGAGAATTTTAAAATTTCCAGTAGTTTTTTACATCGGCGTTGGTTGTCTTCTCTTCTATTTACTTCAATTGGTCCTGGATCTGACTTCAATTTGTATTGCTAATAAGGTCATCAAGTTGATCAGGAATAAGCCCATCCTCGTTTATCCGGCTGATGAATCTTTTGAACTTCAGATGCAGATTCGCATCGAGGAGAGGGAGATTTCTGTCTAGCTTCCCTACTTTATTCATAGTTACTCTCGATTGTACATTTCCCGGCATAAATCTACCAGATTTTTGTTTCTTATTGGAAAAATAAAGTTGTTATTATCCAACGCACCCGTATTTTTATGAAACCGTCGATTGAATCAGATCTTCATGTTGGCGCCCTGTGGCCCGTCTACCTTCTCATTATGTGGTGCTGTCGGTTAGACCGACCTGTAGCGGGCGAGACGGTTACTTGTGTTTACTGTAAGCAGTCGTGCCGACCAGATTTTGGATGCAGGATGTCTATTTTGTGCCTATTTCCTCGTGCCCGTCCAAATTCTCCATTATTTGGAAACAGTGCACGGAAATCAGGGAAAGATCTCATCGATTTTCCTTCCCACTTTTCCATCGGGCCCTGGATCGGTTTTCGTGTCGCAATATCTTTTTTTGTTTATGCGCGACCATCTCTCTCCCTCTTTGTCCTCTCTCTCATATCTCCCACAGACAACAAAAAGTGTTGTTTACTTCTATCCGCGCCTAGCTTATCCCTCTCTTTTTCCACCACGTGTCTGTTTCGGGTCAATGAATTGGTCCCCTTCCATCATCGATTGAAATCTTTGCGTTTTGTGGCTCACCGGCCCCCTGTTCCCCTCACTTTCCCATATTTTTTTCACGATGACATATGAGTCAGCTTTGCACTTTCTGTTCTCACCTGCTTTATGTGAACTACAGTATCCTTTTCCAGCTCTCAAAATGCACAGAAATCGCCGTCAAATACGGCATATAGATGGAAATCGACAGCTGAGAGTCCCCCTGAGACAGGAGTTTCGAAATGAGGAGCCATTTCTGTTATCCCTTCGATGGCGTGTAGTTAATGTAAATTTCCTTCCAAATCTGAAATATGGCCATTTTCCAGATGTTCAACAAATTTTCCTTTTTCTTTTTCTGCCTCGCCATGCAACTACACCTCCTCAAGCCATCACCATTGATTATGATCTTCGCTTATTCACCAGATGGCCACGTAAGATGTCCTGAATCCCATGAGTTCTTAGAAATTTCAGAGAATCTTCCACTTTGTGCTTGTTCTTGTTTTTACTCTACAAATCAAAGCCTACTTCAGTATGAAGATGACTGAAAATTGTGGACATTCTCGAATGTACACTCGATTGATGATCTGCTTCGCTCTTTATTCCTTTGCTCTAATCGTGGAAGGAATGATTTTGATTAATTTTCCTAATGACAATGTTTCTAACTGGATCATGGTAAGCTTTTTCGGTAAAGTTGGGCGATGGTCGAGGGCAACTCAACCTGACTCTTGCTCTGACTCTGACTGTTGAACTTGCGTCGAGTCGATGTTAACGTCGGAAAACCCAAAAATTATAATTTTTTTAGGAAAAACTCAAGAAATTTGGCTACTTTCAAAATAATGTCGATACTCCTTCAGATGCCTGTAAGTTTATTCCATAATTCAACAATTTCTCTGCTCTTTTTCAGTTTCCACTGGCATTCGAATTTTCTCGACGGCTATTGGTCTCTGCGTCGCTAGTCTCATGGCTCTTTGTTCAAATTATACAATGCTCCATAACTTCAGAAGAGAATTTCGTCAGTAAGGTGGATTGTCATCCTTGTTTCCGCGTTTTGTCTTCTCCCGCAACGTTTGTTTACTTTTATAAATGGTTTTATTGCCTGACTGGGCTAACGGATGATAGACAGCTGGGTATCGCTGTCGCTTCTTTCAACCAGCAAAATTTGTCTAGAATTTGAACAAGAGGATTTTCCTACAGATTATTGGAGCTTACCGCCAAAATCGAAATAGGAAAAATGAGTAAAATGCACAGAAAACCCAAGACTTTACAGATAATCTTCATTACTGAGCCTGACAAAGAATATTTCTCTTTTTTATTGTGTAGATCATCTAGACTTTTGCTTCGGCCGCAATCTTCGCTAACTTTTCCATATCCATATCTTCGCAATTTTCATAACCGGCTTCTGGCTCGCCACCCTCAGTTGGCTCCTTTTTCTCTTTACCGCCAGTCGAAACAGGCAACTCTTTCGATTTTCCACGTGCCGTTACCTCCTGTGTCGTGTCCACGGTGACAGTTTTCTTCTCATCTTTCTTGACTTCTGCCGGTTTTTCTTGTTTTGATTTATTCAGCGTAGTGCCGCCCTCGACCGATTTCTTTTCCTCATTTGTTTCCGTTTTTTGCGTCTTTTCTACTTCTTTTCCAGTTTTGTCGGTTTCTCATCCTTTTTCTCTTCGATTTCTACTTTCTTTTCCGTTTTTTCATCTTTTTGAATGTCGCTATTTGAGGTGCCTTTTGCAGGAGAACTCTTCAAGGGAATTGGCCTCTTGCTCAGGACTTTCTTTGTCGGCTTCTTCTTACAGGTAATCACAGATTGGAAAAATATTATCAACGGTAGGTAAATCACAACCAAATGGAGGTACATTTTTCTGAAAATAGCGATTGAAGTACAAAAAGTGGCAGGAAAGACTGACCACTGTTGGAGAGCGATGACACAGGAATGAAGTAAAGCGAAATGGATTAAAATTCTGCAAACTATTGAAAATTGACGGTAAAAGTACTTTCTGATCGATAAATTCGTCCCAAAGTTTTCGGGAAAATGGCGGCGCTGGTGAACCAGCCGTGTACGGCACGCCCACCTGTACTCGTAAAAATTAACCAACTTCTACGCTTGCAAGAAATATTGCAACCATTTTACATGCTGCAATATTTCCTAGCCTTTACACGCATCACAATGCGCCCACATTGATCAGAAGGTCAAAAAATATGGCCCTGCCGCCATTTTCAAACTTGAGAAATTCCCAGCCCTTTTTCAGTCGTCCAGTTTGATATTTTATTGACCCAAATTAGGTATTCAAGGCGGTTTATGCCGTTTTTCTCTGTTCTTTTGTATTTCTCAGCAGGAATCCATTTGCACTTTCAAAAGTTGCATTTTCTGATGCAATCTTAAGTAAAGAGGGAGTGATCTAGACAAAGAGCAGGGCCACTAGCTGTAATTCCGGCAGCAATCTAGACCAGATTGCAGCTGACAGATTCTAATTTTATTCTGCGGTTCCCTCATTTCAACTCCATGTTCTCTAGAAGATTCGATTCCCATTTTTTTGACCGCTTTGCCCTCGTCCCTCGTGTGGTTAAAAGGGGAGTTCACCCGCGAGCGGGAAAGGCTCCCAATAGTGCAAAAAGCGATGACAAGCGTGCAGCTGGGATAGGTCATACGATCATTTCTTTCTGTCTAGAAGGAGGGCGCTTTTTAGTCTGCCAGTTGCTTTTTCTTCCTGGGGAGACGCAGCTGCTACCGTAGTCCGGGACTAATCCCGGGACTTCATTAAATTTCTCCCCCTCACGCTCTCCCTTCCCGTTCGGTTAAATTAATCCCCTAAGGTCCTTTAAAATAACCCTCCGGGTCCCCAGATATTGTGTCTTTTGAATAACAATAATATTATTGTCCAGTTTTTTTTCTCTCTGAATTTTTCCTCATCATTTTCCTGGGTAAACAAGCGTGCCTCATCGCCTTCCAAAAGGTCACCGGCTCGTAAACATCCTTGTTAGATACTTGGCCGCGATGGGTGTATCTATACAAAAATATGTCTCTTTACTAACAGGACAATTGATAAATATATAATGAATTTATTTTGATATAAATTAGAGACAAAAATAAAATGAACCTTTCGGTTCCAAACACAACAACAACAACAACTAGACTGGCGAGAAATCGCGATGACGCGCGCCAGCCAGAAAGGGCGGGAATTCAAATATGAGGAGAATCTTGGGAATACCCAACACCTCCCCAACTAAGATAAAGAAATAGTGGGAAAATATAACAAAAGCACAAAGGGGAAAAGACTAACTATCGTATCCAAATCGCTGTGGTGCTTTCCTAGTTCGGTTGCTTCGACGAATTGGTTCGGGAGCTCTTGACGGCTGGACTGCTGGCGGAGCGGGTTCATCTTCTTGTCGAAGTCCTTGATCTTGCTCTTGATCTGGCACGGCTGGTTCAGGAAGATTTTCTTGAGATTTCTTCGGTTCCACAAGTTCAATTGGCTCGACTGTGCTCGACGTTGGAGGTTCTCTTGTTGTCGACTTTCTTTGTGGAGAGAGGTGAAAAGTATGCATCATAGTGTCATACCAGTCATCGGTTTTGGTCTCCGATGGCGAACTGTCCAATCTCTTTCTTAGATGATTTGCGTGTGCGTGATGTTCTTTTCCATGGACCTGTACCGAGTAGTTTGATCTACCTCTAACTTGACTAATAGTTGCCGGAATCCAGATCCAGTTATTTCCTTGGAATTTTTTATAATAAACCAATTCACCAATTACGAAGTTCTTCTCGCATACTCCGTTTCGACGGTCGAAATGTTCTTTCATTTCCGTCGACTTTTCTTGCGGTGGCGGATCTTTTCTTGGAATCATTAGAGAAAGTGTTGTTCTCAGCTTTCTTCCCATAAACACTTCAGAAGGCATTTTATTTTCGATAGCCGAACAAGGTGTGGTCCTATACGCTAGAAGGAATTTATTTAGTACAGTCTCTGGTGGAGTACTGCCTCCTTCCCTTTTTAATTTTTGCAATCCTCTTTTTAGTGTGTCGACAAATCTCTCAGCTCGTCCGTTTGACTGCGGATGATACGGCGGCGAGAAAATATGATTTATACCGTTTTCTTGGCATAATTTCGCAAACTCTTTGGATGTAAATTGAGTACCATTGTCTGTGACAAGACATTCTGGATTACCATTTCGGGCGAATACCGATTCCAGTAATTTTACCGTGGCGATGGCGGATATCGATCGCGTGACCAAAACTTCAAAATTTGTCTACAATCACAAGGATAGGGATGATCCTTTCTTCTTTCCAATTAGACAATTATATTCAAAGAATCAAACGCGATGGTGAGAAACTTGAATTTATTTATTGCTTTTCGTGAATTTCGATAGCTAAACACGATGGTAGAGCTACGAAATTAGTAAAATAAAAGATCCGTGTTCAGTGACTCCACGATGGGACAAGATACACAAAAACACGACGACGAAAAGACTTATTATGGCTCAAACGTGGTCGCCAATTGTTAGATACTTGGCCGCGATGGGTGTATCTATACAAAAATATGTCTCTTTACTAACAGGACAATTGATAAATATATAATGAATTTATTTTGATATAAATTAGAGACAAAAATAAAATGAACCTTTCGGTTCCAAACACAACAACAACAACAACTAGACTGGCGAGAAATCGCGATGACGCGCGCCAGCCAGAAAGGGCGGGAATTCAAATATGAGGAGAATCTTGGGAATACCCAACAATCCTCATCTGGGCATAATCTAATCCCCGATCTTTATCTCTTATATTTTTATATAAACAATTGGTGCTACCTCGTGCACAGCTTGACCGATAGGCCCCGCCTCAGCAGCCCAGCCGATCAATTGCCATCAGTTCTTGTCTGCTCTTTCATTTCCATTTGCAAACATCTTTGTAAACCTTGTTTTTCTTTAAATTTAACCGTAAACCGAAGTTCTATGTTTCAGGAATTTTCTGGATAAGATTGATTTCGAAATATGTGTTGGACGAAGGGTCTCGGTGATCCGAATGTGCTTGTTTGCTGTGGGATAACGGCTCATGCTAGAGTAAGCCCATTTTCCGGGTTTTTAACCAAAGTTCTGAGATTTTTCATAGCCATGTGCAATTTTCTGTCTTGAAAATCGAGAATATTCTGAAAAATTGTGGTGATCCCGAAGCGAAATTCTGCTAGATTCGTGAAACATCAACTGAAAATTTTTATTTGGAAAGTCCCTGAAAAATTATTAAAAATTTTAATTTAGTTCAATTTTTCCAGAAAGTTTCCGTCTACATGTTCTTCATTTTCATGATAATTTTTGGAACTGGTATTTTTGTCCTGAGGAATTGCGCTCTTTGTCCGGATCCTCCACAAATGGTAGCCTACTTCCCTTGCTTTAAATGAGGTTTTTCCAGATATTATTCTGGTATTGTGTTGGCAATGTTGTCCTGCTAGCTGTGAATTTTTTCGGAGTCTTCACTAGTTTCAAACCGTTTCTTATCTCTGGATTCTTGGTACATGGCGGGATCATCTGTATACTGACAGTTTTGACCTTGGAACTCGGCGTGGCTGTGGTTTGCCCTACTTGGAAAGTTCCTTCGCCACTTCTGGTAGGCTATCTTTTTCTGTTTTTCTTTATAAAATTTGCTTTTAGGGCTATTATTTGAATATTAGCATTCTGCAATTGGATAAAAATTGGCTAATGCGTCTTATTGGCGCTCTGATTACGCTGAATTTGTTCTTCTTTATCCAAGTACCGACGACTTTCTTCATTGCCCAGCTAAAAATTTGGAAGGAGATAAGCATTTTGGATGAATATGACAAAAATCCTCACGTTACAATCATCAATGTGGAAAATGGAGAAATGGGCAATTTTGAAGAGGTTCTGATGAGGAGCGCCATGGCGACAGATTAAATACTGTAATCCTTTAAATGGCTCCTTATTTTTCTCGTAAAATGTGCTTTAATTTTTGTATCCAGAAATTATCCCTCCAATTCCTAAAAACACAGATTTTCTCGAATTTTCTATATTTCATCATTGTTTGCGGCTTCTAGGTTCCTGAACCGCTGATTTTTCGCATATTTTCTCTATATTATAATCATTAAAAAATGTTTTTCGCGGCTATCTTTTATGTCTACCGACAGATAAACCAAGTGTCGACACGTGTGACCCCTGCCGTCCCTCAATCGAAAGAGGACAAGCGACCGACAGGGGCCGGCTATTTCCGTCCTCCGCTGATTCAGAGCCTTCTAGAGTTTTTATTTCTAAACCACCAGCCGCCGGTGTAATCCTTCTTGTTATTCTCTCTTCTTCTCCTTCGTGAGTAATACCGTTTTCCATTTAGACGGCCCAAAGCGTCTCGGTCGTCTTGTGTAATCTAACCTTTCTGTCTGGGCCCAACTATAACGCCGCCTGTCTGAAAAATTGAGGGATAAATTGATTTTTCTGGTAGCAGCGATAGTCGGAAGACTTTTAGCAGCTGGCGCGGTATCCACAGTCATTGACAGCTCACAATCGCAATTAATAATGACGCTATAGGCGGTCACAAATTCGGTGGTAGGAGGCTTTCCAGGCTCAAAAACATGAAAATTATGTCAAAAACCCGAGCTATCCCCCTTTCCTAGGTCCATAGTTCTTTTCTAGAATAATCTCGGTGTCGTCAAAACCGTGGTCCAATGACCGCAGATGTCGACTATTTCTCCCCATTTCGCCTAATTTCATCATTTCTTTCTGTTGAAATAGTCTCCCAAGAGGCATAAACAGTGCTTCTGTTTCTTCCTTCGTCTATCTTCTCCCATAAATCAAAACTCTTTTACCAGAAGCTCCGCCCTGTCAAAATCGATGTTTCTCTTAGCGCCACCCCCTAAGCGCGTTGATCTCTTTTCTCTTCTTCTCGCCTTTTGACGAAAACAGGCTGCCTGTTCTCTCTTTAAAGAAGGCTTTTTAGCGTTAAAACGGAAGAAAATATAGCAGAAAATGTGTTGGTTCAAGCAGTTTAGAGATCCGATGATATATCTCCCAATTATAGGAATTCCTACCAGTTCTAAGGTACCGTATTCCCTTTTAAATCAGACTTCCTTTTCCAGAAATTATCGCTATATCTAGCTTACTTTGAATTAATACTATTTTCGGCCATTGCCATTTGGTTCCACGGATATGCTTGCCCTGCCACAGTCACATACAAAATGGTACAGCCAATAAACCCCCAGCTTTTTCAAATTTTAGGTTTTTTAGGTACTTTTCTGGGCTCCAGCTTTTGTCAGCCTATGTATGGCTCTACTCATCTGTGGAATTCATTCTGAATGTCTTTATTTACTCATACCTGGCGTGGCGACGTATATTCTCATGCTTTGTACATTGCTTATGGTCATCTTCATCTCGGGCGCTTTCACAATTTTCCCAGATGACGCTGCTAAATATATTGTGAGTTTTTTGGGTCAGGGAATGGTATGGGGAAATGGTACGAAAAGGGTGCGATGGATTGGGAAATGGGGGATTTTCGAAAGCTGCGAAATGTCTTCGAGCTGGTGCTTCAATCCCATAATAGAAACAGCAGCGGCAGACAGATTTTCCTGTTGGATTTATTGATCCAATATATCAATGATGGTTTTGAAATTGGTAAAACTCACAGCAGGGGGAAGATTACAAAAATAGAATAGAAGAGGATGCGCCCGCAATCTGCTCCTGGCATGACGCGCCTGCGGTACAAAATGCCTTTTTGGTCTCAACATTCCGAGTACCCATAAAATCCATACCGCTTGAATTACACAGTAATTTATTGAGTCGGGACCTTGAAAATTGACTAGAGCGGTTTCCACTGGGTGAAACTGGGCTATTGGCTCTCGCCTACTACGATAGCCATCAAGAGCAGCTCCGCATAATTTTTAAATAAGAATGAAATACAGAATTTGCATGATTGTGATTTTTGTTTTTATTTTGAGTTCCTTTGGGTTTTGCGACGTCCAGCGAGGTTGTTTACTTCTATTATTGTATTCTGGTTTAAAAATCCTTGGAAACTCGATTGTCTTTGTGAGAATCATACTTTCAGCAACCGTCTACCCCACCGCGGGACCAGACGTCACAAAGATGAGCTGCTGGGGTGCGATTGAAGGGTTCACAATTGTCCGACAGCTAGCCGGGAGATCGTCTAGACAGGTCATCTTTTGAACCTACGGGCTCACTCCCTCTCTCTCTCTTCCTATTCTTTCTCACTCTCTGGCTCTTTTTCAAACTCGAGAAATAACAAATCGGCCAAAATTGTTATTATTCCTGTTTTCGACGACTTTTGCCCAAATGACCTTTCCCTGCCCTTAAGATATTGATTGGGAGCTTTCTAGAAAAGAGAACTGTCGTCTAGGCTTTTTATAACCGCTTATCAACGGCTCGAGCTCTCATTTAGTCAGAGATGACTGGTTAGACGCGCCTCATAACTCAGTCTGTGACCTTTTAGCCATCGCTGTTATCATATGAGACATATGTTCCATGGCTAGAAAGAGAAAGGCTAAGGAATAGCAAAAGGACTTTCTGGAAAAAAGGATTTATCGACTTTGAAAAGCATTTACCCCCCGGAAACTGGATCTCTTACCGTAATCTGGGTACGCAAACCGATGGAAAACTAGGGATTGGAGAGGAAATGTCGCCAGGAAGGGGGGGATAAGGTTATAGACGGGAAAGTGAGGCTTTTCCCTGGGAATGTCAAGGAAGGATCAAATTTGGGCGCATCTTTGACTTTTGGAAGTAATCAATGGAAAATATTGACAAAAAGGGGCAAACAGCAGAGAAAATGGAGCATAACAGAAAAATATAACAAAAATTCTGTGGTACAATGATAAAATTTCAGCCTCCAAAGTCATAACAAAATTTCTTATTTTCAGGGTTCATTTCTGGAAATCGATCCAACTCAAGTTTCTATTCAAATTAGTAAGTTGACTTCCTTTTATTTGACTTCCGGATTTTGCTATTGTCCCAAATTTCTATACCTGACTGGTTTTGTTTACAGTTCTTGAATCGTCTTCCAGTACCTCAAAATACTCGCAATTTTCAGCTCTACGAATCATTTCCTTCCTCACCTGCTTCGTGTCTATCTTCTCAGTTCAAATTCCTCTTACTGGTTGCATTGCTCTTACCAAGTTATGGATAGAAGTTGCCCATAGGAATAAGGTCCTTCATTCGATGCATCTTCAAACACTTGATGATAATTGTTGCAGTTGTCTCAATTTCATGTTCCCTTAAATGTTCTAAATATAATTCTATGTCCAATAATTCTATATCCAATAAAATGTGATAGATGTGTACTTCTTTGTCCGCTTTCTCTCATCGCAGGTGTCACAAAGTGCGCGACTTTGTGCCCCTCGATAAACACGTGTTCGCCACTTTTCCTGACCTTTCGAAACAGATGGCCATGACGGGACGATGTTTTTGACTTTGAAGGACCAGCTAGGCTTTTCTGACTTGTTTGTCAGCTTGGGAGAAGAGGGAACAGTCCTCTAGAAAAGGAGAATTCGAAAAAAAATGCAAAATAAATTTATTTACACGTCAATAAAGAAATACACATTTATGGCTTTGCGATGAGATGTTATAAAGATGAATTTGCATGTAAGAGATGCGAGGAAAAGGTTCCTGATAGAGTATTAATTCACATGCGGATCCACTATGTCCATGATCCAACTTGAACGCGTGTACGTTCCCATTTTCTTTTCCTGTCATCTTCGGATTGAAATCAGAGAATTTTTGCTCAGCTTCGCCCAAAAACGAATTTGGATGATGACAATTCGTCTTGAACTTAAAACAGCGAATATGAGACATCTGGCATAAGTTGGAATGAACATACTGAAAAAAATAGGATGGGCATGCAAAAGATACGCTTATTGTAATGGTAAACCAGCTGTACCTGCATAAATGTATGCAGCAAATTGAGTGTCCTCTCTGTGGTTAGCGGATATTCCTGCATTGGGGCTGCATGCACAATTACATCCTCCACATGAGATACAGAAAACATCATTTGAGCAGCTTCTAGTGCAAACGGATAATCAATGCTCAAATTCACTTTAGTCTAAATATTTAAATGAAATACGAATCAGGGGTCGAGAACTTCCGCGGAATTTTATTCGGATATCAACCCAGAATTTTCAGGCTCAACAAACACCCATACTCCCCAAGATACAAAAATTGGGTAAATACAAGAAAACATACCAGTGTAGTAGTTAAAGGAAGTTCGGGCAAACGCGAGCTGTACACGGACCAATAGATTGTATTGCATTTAAAAAGTTCTATATATTTCGCGCATTCCTCGTATCCATTTACGCGTATAGCATGTATCGTATTGCAAGAAATACGAAATGAATTCATGATATTATACACAAACTTGTAGACATTTTGATATCCGAGTTCCACTCCTAAAATCATAAAACTAAATGGAAAAGTCAGTTAGAATTTAATGAACCTGGACGGACACTTCGAAAATGAGCGCCTTTCATGGATTCAACTGTAGGCGGACAATATTTTCGTTCATCGTAGATAGTGAATCGGAGCCGCGTTCTACTTCTTTCTCCTCTATCGAGAAATATGGCGAGGTGGCCGGGAATATAAAATTTTATCTTCCGGCTAGTTTCAATAAATTCTGCTACATCTTTACAAGTTTGTTGCATGCGGAAAAAACTTTTCCATTCCAGCTGAAACGCTACATGGATGAATAAAAAGATAAAAATATTATCTTGGAAATAATCTTCTCCCATTGGAGAGAATTCAACTGGGAAAGCTGGAAGATGGACATTTCGAGGAGGCCAAAGTTTTGCGAAGAGAAAAACAATTATTAATAAGAAAATTGAACAGATAAAAAATTCAACGCGAACAGGTACCTAGTTACGTAGATACGGTAAGGAAAGCTTATTAATTGATTTCTCTTGGTGATGAAACAACGAATTAGTGGCGTATCGATTCACAAGTTGCCAGACAGAAAAAAAACTCTAAAAGTAGACCAAATTTGAAGATGATGCAAGTTTACAAAGAAACTAGCGCGATGCCATTTCTCTCTCTGTTCCTTCCCAGCAAAAATGTACGGCATCTCGTGTTTTGCTCTATCCCCTTGCTCAAAGAGCCACCTGTCCGATTCGAGCTGTTGTTTCGAAAATGAGTCAACTCCAGTTACAGTAAACGAAGAAACTGCTGCCATGAGTCATTTGGAAGCCTTTATATCAAAACCCAGATGGTGTAAAAATTTGTCCAAATTTCTGTTAACCAGTTCATCCTAGAAACAAATGAACAGCTGCCACACGCGCCGTCATTCCACGAAGAGCGCGGAAATTGCTCTCTATAGATTATAAAAATATAAAGCAAATGAAGGATTTCGCCACGAAAAAGTGATATCCTGGATTTTGATGGCAACATAACGTGTCCAGTTTCGGTGAGAAATTCGAGTCACCCCCACACTGATTTCGGATCCGCCGAGGTATTAAAACATAAATCGAATGAATAAAACTTAGACATTCTCTTCATTTTCAAGTGGGATAAAATAGACCAAGTAAAAATGGCAGCTCATCCATGTGAGTCTTCCGTCCCTCCATTTCAAAGCGCAGGTGATATATGCTTTTTCTCACACACACGGCAGTTGTTTTAAAGGCGGGTATCCTCCTTGGCAGTTTGTTACCATGAGCGGCCGGTTCTGTTTTTTGTTTTTCCTATTCGGAATCGCTACAGCTGGAAGATATGATCCATTGCCCGAAGAAGCTTTGGCCGGTGGGGAAATTGATATCCGTGGGTTTAGCTTAAATTTTAAGAGTTATAGCAAATGTTTAGTCACCTGGAATACGACAAGCACCGCGGGAATGCAATCCAGCGCTCTTCGAAATGGTCAACTGAAGTGGCCCAATGGGCAAGTACCCGTTCATTTTCATTCGTCTATTTCCAGTTCCGAGTGAGGCTTTTTCTAATTTCATTTCATAATTTTTATAGGAAAAATATGATAGCCGAAGCCATGCAAGAAATCCATCAGAAAACGTGTGTTCGTTTTAATTATGCTCAAGACCACGATCAAGCCTATGTACTAATTGTCAAGCCCAGAGCTGGTGTTTGTAATTCATTCGTTGGGCGACAAGGTAACCGAGTAATTTACCAATGATAGTCAGTATTTTCAGGAGCCCAGCAGCAATTGAATCTTGGACCAGGCTGCTATCATCGGGGAGTCATTCTCCACGAGCTAATGCATGCTTTAGGATTCATCCATGAACACAGTAACAGTTCCTATCGCACAGAATAATCAAAAATTTACAGATAGAGCCGATAGAGATCAACACGTCACGATCCGATGGGACAAAGTCAAAAGAGAAAATGAGCATGATTTTACTAAGAGATTGGCTGCCAGCTTGACTCTTATGGACACACCCTATTCTTATGATTCTGTTATGCACTACGAAGGAAATCTGTTTAGCAGGGTATTAATCTAAATTTAACTGAATTTAACGGAAGCTTTTAGGATGGGTCGCCCACTATAGTACCAAAAAGGCAAGTAAAACTGGGAGGAGGCGATGCCCTTAGTCCGATTGATGTCCTGAGAATTAATAGATATTACGGATGCCAAACGACTGAACCACAGGTGGGGCTATTTCTAGAAACAGAACGAATTAGAAATTCAGAAAAAAGTGGACGAGGTGCAGCAACCAACAACAACCCATGAACAATCACCAAATTGGGACGATTGGCATCAACAACAGCGTCGGCGATTCCAGCAGCACATGAAAGAATGGAACGAAAAAGTTGCTGAGATGCACCGAAAAATGAAGGAACAAATGCAAGGACAGACTGGACAATGGCAGCAGAGCTGGTCGAGCTGGACTAGTTGGTGATCATGATTTTATCCTAGTTTTTTGTGACTGCTCTTAAATAAAACAATTTTTGGTCTTTTGTTTATTTTTGCTGACTTCAACTTGTCCTAGGAGTTACCGTACCCCAGGAATTTCTTCGTCTGGGTGACTCAGTTTTTGTTTACTTCCCCTCGTTCTTCTTGAAACAGTTGGCTTCTGAGAAATTGACGAAGCAGTTCCTCGTTTGATGAGAAATTCGAAACAGTTGTGCCGATTGTTTCTAGTGTGAACTCAAGAAAGCAGAACTTTGGCCAGGTGGTGTGTTTTGTGGCAACAGTTGCACGTAGGTTTTGACCAATTTCGAGGGCAATAAAAATCTTCCGAGAATATGGTATTGATAGACGGGATTTTTGAGATTAACGCAATGAAATGGAGAATTTTACTCGAATATTCGAAAATAACCTGGCGGTATTTCCTGTCCAATCCTCGCATCATATAAGCAAGATTATTGAATCGGCATTGATTAGAACAGGCCTGGTTACAAAATTATCCTCGTTTTGTCCATAAAATCACCAGGAAATGAGGCGGAGTTAGATGTTCTAATGACTCACGGACGGCATGTGGCCAAGTTTACAGCTTGTGCCAGGCTGTCAGTTGAGATGCCCCCGACAATGCTTCTCCTTTTGGCTCTCATTTCACCCATTTTTGGTAAGATCATTCTTATTTTCCAATATTTATTTCAGCTGCCACTTGTGACAATTCTCGATGGAATGATGCCGATCGACAGAGTATCGCTAAAATTCATAATGATCTGAGGTCGAAAATCGCTCGGGGTGATTACTGGATCAAAGAGACAAGAAAAGGACCGGCGAGTGATATGCTCGAGATGGAATATGATTGCGAACTGGAGAAATCAGCTCAACGTGCGGTTGACATATGCCCGGCAAGCGAGGGATTTGGGGAGAACCTCTACTGGGGCTATCCTGATGAGCGAGTGAGTCGAGATAATTGAAGAATAATCAAAAATATACAGTTAAACCTTGTCGAACAAGTGATAAAAGCTGTAAATAACTGGGAACAGGAGCTAAAACATTACAAATCGACTTCGTCACATTCTGGCCATACTGCTCAAGTAACTTTTTTTAATGTTTTCCTTAGTTGCCGAATTAGATGATCTGGTCGCGTACATCTAAAGTCGGTTGTGGATTGAAAGAATGTCCAATGCGTCGACTCATGACCGTATGCCATTACAGTCCAGCAGGAAATGTCAAGAGTCAAGAAGTCTACAAATCAGGTCCAATGTGCTCTGCTTGTCCTTATGGAACCGCCTGTAACCGAACTACCGGTCTCTGTACCACGCGACAGAATCCCACAGACGTCTATCAATACGAAGGCCAGCCGGCAACAACAAAAAAGAATGAGCTGGAAAAGGAGTTGAATAGAATATTAGACACGGTCCAACGACGGGTGAACTGCAGGAAAGGACAAGGAATTGGACTTGAATGGGATGACCAAAGATTTCGATTCCGCTGTGGCGAGGATAGAAGACCTCATTTTATCGGATGCATTGCCACCGATGGTTCTGTAATTCCTGGTGGAATGTCTAAAACTGTAGGAGGAAGTGAGACGAAATGCACGAAGCATAGCAACGGAACTATGACGATGGATACTGTTCAGAAACAACGTGGATCCTACCAGAGCCTGAGAATCACGCAAAATGGTACAGCACCAGAATTTCAATAAATGAAAAATTACAGAAGACAAATGGACATACAACCCGCGGCCGGTAATGGATGGAAAAAACACGGCTACTGTTATTGGACGAAATGTTTTGGAGCAACCTACGACTCGAAACAAAACCATCCTAAATACACCTGGCATGTTTTATATTATTTAGTCTAAATAATTAAGAAGACTAGCTTTAACTCTTTTTTTTCAGTAGATTTCGAGTTAAGCGAGCAATGCGGTCAGCCGCTTTATTTGGGATACAACGGTACCTGTAACCAAAGAGGTGGAATCATGGTATGTCCCCGTCCTTTTTATTACTTTTTTTCCAGTGGTACATGGATAAAGAAACTCTTACGTGTCTAGCATTTAAGTATACCGGCTGTGGAGGAAATCGAAACCGTTTCACCACGAAAGAAGAATGTCAGCGGACTTGTCTTCCCAGTAAGCAAAAATCCTACCTAAATAGACAATTCTAGGCGATTTCCAAAGCTGTCCCGCCAATTCTCAGCCAGTTAGAAGAGCCGACAACACCAGTCATTGTAATCCAAATGGAGCAAGCCGTCTGGATTGTCCAGTTGCAGCAGTTTGTAAAATGGGTTACGGTGCGGGACTCTGCTGCGACGCTGAGATTTCTAGTTAGTTTTGATATTTTTCAGGGAAGATTTCAATAATTTAGGACGCGTTGACGCTAATTATTCTCCTTTCTGCGGCTCGGGGAAAAAAGTCTACAAATCTTTCCAATTTGGAACAAAAGCAAGTTCTTCCTACATTTGTAAATAGCTAAATTTCAGCTGATCCATTTGGGAAAATCATGCTCCCACAACTTCTGTCCCAGTATGGCTACATGCCATCAAGGAGAATATTTTGCCTATTGCTGTCAATAGTTTGCCATTGGGAAAGAAAAATATAAATAGTTGAGCTCGAATAAAATGGCTAAACAGACAAGAACAGTTATTTAAGGGGCAGACAGGGACTTTTTTAACAATAACAAGACCTTGGGTAGCACAGACATTTTCGCTGATGAAAGTGCAAAAATTCCCCGTTATTAGACCAAGCGGGGTACCATTAGACCAAGCGGGGTACCATTAGACCAAGTCGCACTTGGTCTAAAAGTCACTCTCCCATTGTAAAATTTGCGCCGAAACCCGAAGAGCGGTGACAAGGTTTTGTTCAAAATTAACCGACCTTTTGACTGTTTTCAATGTAAAAAAGATGTTGTCCCGGGTTGTCAAGCATGCAAACATGTGAAGAAAAAAGTGTTGCTTCTAGCATAAACCCATTCAACAAAACTTTGACAAAATCTTTACACCAAATATGTTTTGAAGTAAAAGTTTCTCGATGACTCATGACAGCAGTTTCTTTGTATACTGTAACTGACCCATCCTGAGAACAACATTTTGGCTAGAGCGGGAGGGTGACTTTTAGACCAAGTGCGACTTGGTCTAATGGTACCCCGCTTGGTCTAATGGTACCCCGCTTGGTCTAATGGTACCTTGCTTGGTCTAATGGTATCCCATTTGGTCTAATGGTGAAATACTGGCTAGAAAGACAGTGCCAAATCTCATCACTTATTGGCCGACAAATCATTTATGCTTCCGAAGGCTAGCTTCGCTCGCGGGGCTAGGGGGGTATCCCTCGGGAGATTTGGATTCTTTAGTTTAGAATGTCCGGGAGAAGAAAATCCGGGAGGAGATCGCTTGGTAGAAAACAAAACAGCCATCAGTAACGATATTTTACTGTTTTCCCCGCCTAAACGATCTCCTCCCGGATTTTCTTCTCCCGAACATTCTATAAACTAAAGAATCCAAATCTCCCGAGGGATACCCCCCTAGCCCCGCGAGCGAAGCGAGCCTTCGGAAGCATACGTGATTTGCCGATCAAAGAGAGTTTATAAGTGATGAGATTCGGCACTATCAACTTACTTCTGCGCCTTGTCACGTTACTTCCGCGGAAGTCACAGAGAAATAACAGATCAATAGGGACCATTAGACCAAGCAGGGTACCATTAGACCAAGTCGCGCTTGGTCTAAAAGTCACCCACCCGGCTAGAGCAGCTGGCTCGTGGAAGAGTCGGAGAGAGCAAAACACAAGAAAAGAACTCTGGCCACTTCCGTCAAAGACAGATGTTCCTGGGAGAAATGTGAGCAGGCAGGGAAATGACACCAAATTGCAGTCCTACGCAGAATTATTCATAAAAGAATTTCCTTGTATGCTACAATTGGTAACTTAGAAAAGTTGTATTCATCCATGCCTAGCAGCATGTAGAAAATCTCTTATTACCGATATTTTCCATAGAAAATTTAATGATTCAATAGCCGGACAATGGAGAAACTGGACTATTTTCAGGCTACAAGTGCTACAAGAAGCTAATATTCCAAAAATTCTAGCATCAGATTTCGACTGATAAAGTCAGGGAGGCTCCAGTGTTATTTTAATTTTTCATGATCATTTTCATTACTCTATGGAAGTATTCCACAACATGTCGCAATAATAATCTTTAGCCGGCTCAAAGTTAGCGTAGAATTACACAATCTGAGTCATCGCCAAAAAAATTTAAACCAAGTAGCATCTGTTCGCTGGCAGGGGCATAAAAGACAGGAAAGACAGCCGCGGTCCCGTATGCTGATGGATGATCATGGGCTAATTTTTCCTTTTTTTTTTTAATTTTTCTTAATTTTTGTTATTCAGACTGCCAATAATAACATAAATTCAGGAATCGTCATTCCCTCATCATGAGCACTTCGCTGCTGGAGGTAAGAATTAATTAAAAACAATTAATTACACAAGATACAGACAGCCATAGCGAATGTCGCCGCTCCATCAGTGGATATCAGTCTCCTAAACTCAGCTCCTCAGGTTTTTTTTAAAATTAAATTATATAAGACCTTTTTAGGCAGCTTTGCTTCTCCAAGGCTTGTCAATCCTTGCAGCTTGCACAATCGATGCCTCACTTGTAAATAGCAAAACAAATGGGATGGTCAAGCTCTTGAAGACACCGGGGTAATCGCAATAAATCAACCGTAAAAATCCGATTTAGATCGTTTCGCGCCTCTCTCTACCAAACATCTACAAGTATGTCGGATGCTTTCCGTACTGCTGATCAATCTATGCTCCGAATTAAAATCAACCTCGACGACGTCCCACAAATTCTGACATCGCTTGTCAACGCTTATGCTAAGGTACGGTATTCCCTTTATTTTGGAAAACGATTTTAGCCCGATGACGCCAGCTCCAAATTCATAGAGAAACTTCGATTGAGGAATTTCCATGATGTTGTAAGAATTTGCAATGAGGAAGCGACGAAAGCTCGTGAAAAATTCGATGAAACACTTTCCCTGATCCACGAATTGATTCAAGTTTCAACAGCAACTGTGGGAGATAATGAGGAAAAAGTACGGGAAGCAAAGAAATTATTTGCTGATTATGAAAGGCAAAAGGCGGCTTTGCAAGTAGAAGGACAGAAGTAAGGGCATTTCTGTAAAATAATGGGGGCTTTTAGGCTCGATGAAGATATCAAAAAGCAACAGCGGTTGATCCAGGAAGCCTCTAAGAAATTCGATGCAAGTTGGATGGTCTTCGGGGTAAATTTAAAATTTCAGGAGGTAACAAAGAAAATGACCAATGGGTGGCACGTTTTGGCAGCAGGATTATCTGACGCGCTCAAGAGTGTCACATCCTTTATGGGTCAAAAGAGCCAGAAAACAGGGCAAAATGGACAGCAAGGCGGAAAGGTTGGCTCTTTTTTTCAGCATAGGGAATATCGAAAAATAATTCTCGTTGCGAACTTAGATTTGTAATTGGCGCTATTTCAGAAAACATCCGGCCCACAAGCCCGGATAAATGCTTCTGGAGTTCTGAGCGGTTCTGCTATGGCAAGTTATGAGGTAATTTTATTACCTAAATCACAAGGTCGAAAATTCTAGAGGGCTGCTGAATTGTCCAAAGAATTGTACATCTACCAAAGAGAGAAAGAAATTGTTTTGATGAAAGAGGTGATCATATAAAATACCAATTAAAATATCCTTATTTAGGCCAGTAACAATCGAATGGCTCTTGCCCAAATTGCTACAAAATTGGCTAACAGTAATATTGAGCAGCTGAAAATGGAAGAAATTTTGTATTACCTTTCAAAGGGAATTAAAATTCTTGGTCAAATTCAAGAACAATGGAGCCGATTACAAAAATTCTTTGCTACTTTGGAATCTATTATTATTGGGCCGACATCAAGACATCTGTCGGACTTTGATGAAATTGTAAAACAGGAACAACTTCGTGATTCTGGACTGTTGCGTAATGAGTTGGCTATTACCAGCATTAAAGCTGCATCGTACTGTATCAGTGTCTTTAATGCGGCTAAGGCTTACAACGAAATATCAACGAAGTAAGTAAATCTCCAATTTCAATGGGAGTCGAGGAAAAATCCGATAGAAAGGCCGCCTCTGAATCTTTTCATGGGTCCCGCAACAAATTACTATTTTTTTCAGAGATGAAACCAGGGCGCTCAATATTTTGTTTTTTTTTCCTCCAAAAAACGTTTTCAGATACGTCATGCCACAAATAGACACTGCTGTAATCAAAATGACCATGCCACGAGATACAGCCAAGGTATAACTGGAATGATCGGCGTTTATCCAAATTTGCAGGCAAAGCTACTGGAACTAGAGGGAAAAATGGAACAGGCCACCAAAGAAGTTAATGAATTTATTGAGGGAAAATTGGTGGAAATGAAGGACAAAGCAACTGAGCAGATGACGGCCATTGCTACCAGTTTCCAAAAATCTCTCGATACTCCTATGATTCGTGGCTAATCTGTTACAATAGTGGCACTTTTAGTGACGTGCTTGTTTCTCATTAAAATCTGCTTTATTTCGGCGTATTTTTTCTAAATAGTCTTCTGACTTTCTTATACTTTTCTAAGAGATTAGAAATTGTAAAATATCAAAATTCAGGTATCGTCTGAAGTGGAGAAAGTCCGGCCATCCAACCATGGTAACATGAAAATGTCGAAATTTAATTGAATTTTTAGGCTCTTTCTCTACCGGCGGCTACTCAGAGCTTGGTTATCCATGGAAATGCCCTCGTAACTGAATTTCAACATCAGAAACTATCCATTAACAATGTTCTATCAAGACAGCAAGAAATTGGCCAAAAGATCCAAGAAATGATAGCTGGCTTTAAAGTCCACGACGTTATGAAAGCACCAAAAAAGACCTTGGCTGTTCTACAAGAAGTTAAAACTAATTTCAATGTAGTTCGAAATAATATCAATACACTAGATGCAAAGGTAATTTTAATATGGCATTAAGAAAAAGAATTTCAAGGAAAAAGAAATGAGCAACTTGATTCAAAACATCATTGCTCGCCAGAATGAAGGCAATACGAAATCGTCAGAAATCAATAGAAATCTCACTGACGTCAATAATAAATTGAGAGCTACTCAAGTTCAAATCAACTCTACTCAAGCTAGCTTGAACAATGTAACCAACTAACAATCGTCTAAAAGTACAAATTTGAGATGGCAGCAGAGTTGAGACAACTACAGCGAAATATTGAAGACACCGAACGTAGAATCCAGCAGAAGAAAACACAAAGTTACGCTCTCTTGGCAGCTTCTATTCTCACCCTGGGGATGGGAGCGGCAGTTACCGCTGTGGCTGGAGTTGGAACGGTGGTTTCTTTCAAGGATTTGGAGGTAATTGTCGAGAATTAATTTACATTTATTAATTCAGTCAGCAAGAAATGAACTGGGAAATAGACAAAATATGTACGCGGCCACGGAAGCTAGCCAGAGGAATTTGCAAAATATTTTCAATCAAAATTCAAACCTCAAAAGGCAACTTGAACATGAACAGAAAATAAAACAATTTGAGCTTAAAATGATTGCAGAGGCCCTTAAAAAGTGGGTACTGTAGCTATTTTCTTTAATAAAATGTGCTCAGATTGGATGAAACGCTGCCACTTTCCATTGATTACAAGCACCGATTGCTAGATGTCTCCGATAAATTTAATGAAGTAGGTATTTCCTTTTCTTCCTGTAGAATGTCTCTTCAGGTCAACAGTTACACAGAAAATTTAAAGAAAAATCTTGACACAGTCGTGGAAATACAGGAAGCGGGCCATTCTCCGGAAACGTAAGGATTTTGCGGTGTTACTGTAAAATCTATTCAGATTGATGACTACAACCATAACAAAAGACTACAATAATCTTGCATTTTTATGGATTGTCACGAGAAACAACGGAATCACAGCTAGGAATAACTTGGGAAGTCGGCTAGAAGCCTACAATCCTCGCAGATTCTCGGCTGAAGCTGGCGGCCGCCGTACCGTCAAATCTGCCCACAATACATTTTTGCGGGCTTACAATAACGAATGGAAAGTGGACTTGGCACCGAATGCCAACATTTGGGAGCGCTGGTACATTGAAGATTGGAAGGGAAGAGTCGTCTTCAAGGCGATTCACTCTCCAGGACGATTCTTGCGAGCTTCTCCAGATGGTAGCGTAGATTTGACTCCTCATCATCCTCGGGAATGGGAAACATGGATGCCGTTCAAGAATGATGACGGATCGTGGTCTTTCCTCAGTTTCCATGGCCGATGGCTCTGTGCTTCTGCCGATGGCACCGTTTCCACAAAGGAAAACTGCCAAGCTCAGGAGCATTTTCGACTCGGGCGATGGTAATACATAGCAATTCAATAAAATTGTTTAAATGAATTAGTTTTTGTACTTGAGGGTGGCGAATTTGTCAATGGCCGGGTGGCGAAAAAATTTTCTGGAGAAATCTTTGAACAAGGAAAGCGGAAAACACCGATGTATTGCTAATACAATTGGCCGATTTTTTTTACTTTTTCTGGATTGCAAGTTTTGTCATAGTACACTAGGAAACTGATTTTATCGTAAATGTTTTGTGGATGAGCTGCCTTTTGTTCCCATTTTTCTTTCATTTCCCCTTTCTCCCAGCAACACGTGTCTTTGTCGCGGTCAGAGTTCTTCTCTTGTGTTTTGCTCTTTCGCATTCCTCTGTTGACCAGCTGTCGATTGAAGATGTTGTTTCTAGCATGAGTCAGCTCCAGTTACAGTACAGAAAGAAACTGCTGCTATGAGTCATACGGAAACATTTGCATCAAAACACGTATGTTGTGAAAATTTGGCCAGGTCTTTGTTCAGCGGGTTCATCCTAGAAACAGGGGAACAACTGCCGCGTCGGAGCTTTCATTCGACTAGGAAACTTGGTTACCCGCCGCCAGTTTAAACGAAAGCATCATCTATTTGTCCCTAACTAGCATACATTACAATTTTTATTAAATAGATAGTAAAGCAATAAATTGGCAAGGTTAAAAACGGGAGAATTTGAAATATATTGACATTCTATCGATATACAGACATATATTTGAGATCATCAGTTGTCTCATAAAAACGTATCCTAATGGCTTTGCTTAATTCGTCTCTCTCACCAATGGAGAATTTACAAACTTTTCCGCTAGAACCAATGTTACATTTCAATACAAATCCACCGTCGTTTATCTCTTCCACAATCGGGTTCAATGCCCAGATTTTATTCAGAATCTCTTCAATGGGAGGCATCGGGTGCAACCATCGACCGGCTAAGCGAAAGTAGCGGAGATCCTCTCGACTGCGGAGGAGCTTTAAATGCTAACTTTGAAAGAAAATATCCAAATTTTACCTTTAAAACCGAGAGATACAAAGACAGCTGTTTCTGTGGATCATCTAAAGGAACTACTGCAGATACTTGAATTCTTTCAAGATATTTAGTCGAGAGGAGGAGTTCCATCATTTTTTGCAATTCAGAATGTGCTATTGACATTTTAACGTTCCTCTAAAAAAGAAAATGCTATTAAATGAAGGGGATAGCCGTATCTAAACGCGCCGCGTTTTGCAGCTATGCGGATTTTCATAAATGATAAATTTTCTTAGAAAACTTTCAAAATTGTTCCGTTTCTCCGTTCCTTTTCTTTTTCTTTCAGGTTCCGTTTCTTTCCACCTGGCGGGCGATCGGTCGCCACTTCTCTGCCACCAAAGCTGCCAACCGCGGTTGCTGCCGTCTCTTACCGCCGGTGACTGCCGTCTGCTGCTGCTCACCGCCGCCGTCCTGCTGCCGTGACGAGAACAGAATTCCCTGGTATCTCAGAGGGCTGCCCATTGAATTGGAAGCTGCAACTGTCGGCGCCAAGACTGCTGGATAGAAGATCTACCCGGGTGGTTAGTATAGCCTACACGGCTCTTTTTCCTCCTGTCCCGTAAGAGGAAAATATAGATTATGTATGTATTGCGTCTTTTTGGATCAATCCCAGTCTCAAATCGGAAATTAACAAAACTTACCACGCCATCACACGAGGTAGCATGAAGAAATCCTTCTCTTTGACGTCGGTAGCCAGTACAAACATAAATTGCGGATGGTTTCAGGGCTTCCACGTACTTTTCACACTCGTCTTTGCTAGTATTTATGCTGAGATACAGCGTGGTGCATGAGATTCGAATTTTTCTCATTATTTTGCATACAGTAATATAAGATTTGTTGCTTTCTATGTGGTTATGCTCTGAAAATTTGATGAAATGAGTAAGAAGCTGAATGTGACTCACGTGGATGGATCTCTTCAAAGTGGATTCCATTGAGGCTTTCAACAGGTTTCGGTTTTAAAATAGGCCAGCGTGATCCTACTTTAGTTAATTGTAGACTGAGCTGGCGATTATGGCAGTCTACCATTAGACTGCTGTTCATATAGATCTTTATCCGCTTATTATTGTAAATACCAGCAGGCTGCGCCGCGTCTAGCGCGGCGTTCAAAAGCGCGGGCATGTTAGCTTGGGGCGCGCTTACGGCGGTGACAGACGGACGGACGGACGGACGGACGGACGGACGGACAGACGGACACCACAGCGCTTTAGATAATTAGATATTCAGCCATATCTTTGCAGGTCCGTTGGATGCGAACATAACTTTTAATTTCGAACTGAAATTATTATTTAATTGGAAAAATAATGAAAAATCAGACCTTTTTGACTATTTTCCCCAGAAGAGCTGATTCCAGTGGAAACAGAGGAAAAGATGACATCTCGAAGTCTTCTTAAATGCAGAGAAATATTCTAGAAACGAGTTTTTATACTAAAAAGCACAAGTATAAATGGAAATTAAATAATGAGACGGATTCGCTGATGACTCACGAGAATGGTGAGAAATTGAACGATTTACGTAATTGCGTATGTTGGCGTCCGATTCGTGATTTCTATTTCCTAATTTGACAAAAAAGTACAAATTCAACGGTTTATTTTCATTTCACAAAATGTCACACTGATGCTCTTCTACCGAGTCGACGTAAAGATGAACTTGTATAGCCGAACCATATGGATATCCGTGTTCCTCAAAAGTCATACGACATGTCACGCCGGGATGACCAATATTCAATTGTAAAATATATCTATTATCTTCTTGTATTATTATTTGAGAATTAAATTCAGAGAATTTCTTTTGTAGTTCGTCCAGAGGAATCGGGTGATGTAAGGCTGCTACGAATTTAAAACTTCGAATATGAGACAACTGATGAGAATTGGAGCGGGCATGCTAGAAAACATAATTTACGTAATGGAAACATAATACCTGCAAGAATACAAACAGTATGTTAATAGTTGTTTCCACAGGAAGAGGGCAGAGCCTTGGGTTAGCTCCATAGACGGTAACTTTTTGAAGATGAGGTGCAGAAAGTAGGATTTTAGCTGCTTGTAAAGCATAATCTAGGTCGATGTTGATGTGAACTTTTTTCTAAATTAAATAGATAATTTCGACAATGGAACATACCAGTCCAGTGGCATAAGGAAGTTCCCGAGACATACCTCCCCTTTGACGTGGTATACAAAAATAGTGTACCCAAAGGTAGACTTGGTCGCACTGGAAGACTTCAAGATATTTTTCGCATTCTTCTTTTGGTGCCTCTCCACTCATGACTATTGAACAGCAAGAAATGCGACACCGCTTAAATGTATTGTATAGATAAGTATATTTTTCTTCCTGCTGACGTGATAAATCTAAAGAAAACTTTGAAATAAATGCGTAAGGAATCGGACCTATTTTGACGCTTCGAAAGCAAATTCCATTGAGATTATCGGCGGTAACGGGATCATAGATCGGTGAGTATCTTCCAAGTTTTCGAATTTTCAATTTTAGCTTGGGTTCCCCATAATGCTGGTACTGTATGACAAGGGACTTGTTTATATATATTTTAATCTTCTGATTAGTTTGAATATATTCGGCAACATCTTTACACGTCTGCTGCATGCGGAAATAACTCTTCCATTTAAACTGGAATATGGTTTTTATGAATAAAATTAGGCAAAAATCCTACCTTTGAAATGATCTTCTTCCAAGTGAATGAATCCAGTTTGGAAAATGGAAAAGAGGACATATGGACATGATTACCGGCAGCAAACATGGTGGAAATGTCGAACGCAATACCCACGTACTTTTTTAACCAGTTGAATTTCTCATTGGCACGGATTTGAGCTCGCAAACATCGATCATAAGCCCCAAATTTATCTCTTCTGCCTCGCTACTTCCCGGTTGATATTTGGCTTTGAAGTATCAACGTCACAGTTTTAATTTCATCTACAGAAAATTTTACCAAATACACTTATGCTCTTCTCCGAGATCGGCGTAAAGGTGAACTGTACGTCCGAAAGATATGAATCAGTGCGTTTTTTAAATATCATGGGGCCAAGATCTAGCTGTAAAATATTTTTTACGTCTGATATAATACAACAGTTTTATATCCACTTTTATTAATGGAAAATAATAACCGGATCAGTACTAATGGGAATATTGAGAAGGATTCGACAAATACTCTAGGTCTCTGAACCTGAAAGGGACACTTTGTCTTGGGGGAAACGGACGTTGCAGGACCGCATTAAAATCAAGACAATTTTTCGACAAAACCGGGAAATTTAAATGCTAACATCAACTTATATCTCCATACATTTGGGGTGGGGATCATCAGGTTCATAAAAATGTATTTTGATCCCCGAAGAACCTGGTTCAACGCAAATAGAAAATTCACAAATTGTTCTTTTGGTCCCACATCACATTTGAAAACACATTTCGTGCGGGTTCTTTCTTTCACTGACGGGTTGAAATCTTGCAACTTCCCTAGAATATACTCGAACAAAGGCATTTGATCACAGTACGGCTCAACGAGATAGAAGTAACGAAGATTCTCTCGGCAACCCGAAAGAAGCTAAAAGTTACTAGTATATGTCAAAACTGTGGAGGTCCATGGTGATTTCACCGCCAAATCATCGCGTTTGTTGCTGGTAGGGATGTTATGACGTTTTTCTGTAAATGTGAAGCTGTCAAAAAAAATATAGAATTTACCATTCCGCTTATATGAAAGCAGTCGTATTTCACTTTTGAAGGTAAGAATACTGCCCGAGGTTTCAGAGCTTCCACGTACTTCTCGCAGTCTTCTTTCGGTGTTTCATCATTCATACGTAAAATTGTGCATGAAAACGGACAGGGTGTTTTTACAGTGTTGAATTTTATCGGGAAAGATCCTAAAAATGAGATAGAAAAGTGGATGGAATCTATTTCTGACCTGCTTTTATCTCATCAAAATGGACTCCATTGAGACTTTCAAAGAATCTTGTCCAACATTCGGCGACTTTTCCTTTGTTCAAATAACCCTCTTGGCTGTCCAAATAGCGTTTTAGCAATTCCATGCTGTATTTCTCTTTCGCATAAATCTTAATCCGACGATTATTGTAGATAAGTTGTGACATCTCCTTGCATGTCTGCTGCATGCGGAAATAGCTTTTTAATTCGAGCTGAAATTAATTTTTAACGAAAAAAAGTATAGAAAAATGAACCTTTATGAGGATCCTTTCCCGAGTAGTCGCTTCCAGCTCCCATAATGGAATTTCAGACATAAAATAAATAGACAAAGATAAAAAGATGAAAATGCTGGCCGGTGAGAAATTCAAAAGCTTGTCTGTACGCAAATGCGCAACTGGATGGCATTTCAATTTCATTTATTAAATGAAAAAGTAAGACAATAATTCGACAAGGTTACTAAATTGGAAGGTTTAAATAGAGAGACCATTTTATATCTGCATATATTCAGGACGAGGATCATCTGACTCACAAAGATGAATCGATATCCCGGATCGATAGAGCTCAGTTCCAATCGAAAATTTGCAAACTGTTCCACTAGGTCCGATGTCGCATTTCAACACATATTTCGAGTCACTGTTCTCTTCTACTGTGGGATTCCAGTCTTCTAATTTATTTAGAATCTCTTCAATTGGAGGCAATGGATGGTGCCATACCTCATTAATGTGGAAATAACGAAGGTTTTCGCGGTTGTGAAGATGCTTAAAAAGAAATAAAAGCTATATTACTAATATCTTACCTCGAAAACATAAATGAACAAGGAAAGCTGGTTTTCTGCTGATATATTCATAGGCGTAGACCCACAAATATGGATCCGTTCAATATTTTTAGCATCAAGGAGTTGTTCAATTACTTGGTAAGCTTCGTAATGTTTCATGACCAGTTTGACATTTCTCTGGAAATGAAAGAAAAAGTAAGAAATGTGGGAAAAAATGTACCATTCCATTTGCATCAAGGCAAGGAGTATATCGACGCCACCGTTGACCCATTAAATAGATGACAACGGGATTGAATGTCTAGATGTACCTCTCGCATTCTTCTTCTTTTGCCGATACATTTATGCACAGCATCGTGCATGTGATGCGGTAATGTTTAACCAAATTATGGAGATGTTCATAGAATTCTTCTCGTTCTGTGTAAAATACTGTAAATAATTAAATAAAAAGTGGAGAATTGGTAACAAACCTGGATTTATTTCATAGAAGTGAATAGCATGAAGATTTTCAAATGAATTAGGCTTATAAACTTTATTTCCACATGGTATCTCCAGTTCGATAGACGGAATTGTTTCCGAAACATACTGACGATGAATAGTCAATAGCCTCACAAAAAGCTTGACTCGTATATTATTCGAAATAGATTCGTGCATCTCTTTGCATGTTCGCTGCATGCGAAAACGGCTTTGAAATTCGACCTTAAGAAATTGATTTTTAAAGGAAATTACGGAAGGAACCAACCTTGCAGAGAATTTTCTCCCGAAGGGAGGATTCCAACTCCCAGAATGGAATTCCAGCCATTTAGACCAAGAGCTCTAAATTTGGAGAATAATTTTCTCCCAAAAAACACGGTGGATAAAGAATCAAAAGCGAATCGATAACCGATTAGATTTGAGCATAAGGATTCTTCTATCAATTTTATTAATTAAATAAATAATAGACGGGGACAGAAAAGGGAATCGTCTTTTCCTACTTTTCCGTCTTTTCCGACTTTTCCGTCTTTTCTGACTTTTCCTACTTTTCCGTCTTTTCCGACTTTTCCGACTTTTCCGACTTTTCCGTCCTTTCCGACTTTTCCGTCTTTTCCGACTTTTCCGTCTTTTCCTACTTTTCCGTCTTTTCCGACTTTTCCGTCTTTTCCGACTTTTCCTACTTTTCCGTCTTTTCCGACTTTTCCTACTTTTCCGTCTTTTCAGTCTTTTCCGACTTTTCCGTCTTTTCCGTCTTTTCCGTCTTTTCCTACTTTTCCGTCTTTTCTGACTTTTCCTACTTTTCCGTCTTTTCCGTCTTTTCTGACTTTTCAGTCTTTTCCGACTTTTCCGTCTTTTCCGACTTTTCGTCTTTCCCGACGTTTCCGACTTTTCCGACGTTTCCGACTTTTCCGTCTTTTCCTACTTTTCCGTCTTTTCCGACTTTTCCTACTTTTCCGTCTTTTCCGTCTTTTCCGACTTTTCCGTCTTTTCCGACTTTTCCGTCATTTCCGTCTTTTCCGTCTTTTCCTACTTTTCCGTCTTTTCTGACTTTTCCTACTTTTCCGTCTTTTCCTACTTTTCCGTCTTTTCTGACTTTTCCTACTTTTCCGTCTTTTCCGTCTTTTCCGACTTTTCCGTCTTTTCCGACTTTTCCGTCATTTCCGTCATTTCCGTCTTTTCCGTCTTTTCCTACTTTTCCGTCTTTTCTGACTTTTCCTACTTTTCCGTCTTTTCTGACTTTTCCTACTTTTCCGTCTTTTCCTACTTTTCCGTCTTTTCCTACTTTTCCGTCTTTTCTGACTTTTCCTACTTTTCCGTCTTTTCTGACTTTTCCTACTTTTCCGTCTTTTCCTACTTTTCCGTCTTTTCTGACTTTTCCTACTTTTCCGTCTTTTCTGACTTTTCCTACTTTTCCGTCTTTTCCTACTTTTCCGTCTTTTCCTACTTTTCCGTCTTTTCTGACTTTTCCTACTTTTCCGTCTTTTCCTACTTTTCCGTCTTTTCCGACTTTTCCTACTTTTCCGTCTTTTCCGTCTTTTCCGACTTTTCCGTCTTTTCCGACTTTTCCGTCATTTCCGTCTTTTCCGTCTTTTCCTACTTTTCCGTCTTTTCTGACTTTTCCTACTTTTCCGTCTTTTCCTACTTTTCCGTCTTTTCTGACTTTTCCGTCTTTTCCTACTTTTCCGTCTTTTCTGACTTTTCCTACTTTTCCGTCTTTTCCTACTTTTCCGTCTTTTCTGACTTTTCCTACTTTTCCGTCTTTTCCTACTTTTCCGTCTTTTCTGACTTTTCCTACTTTTCCGTCTTTTCCTACTTTTCCGTCTTTTCCTACTTTTCCGTCTTTTCCTACTTTTCAGTCTTTTCCGACTTTTCCGTCTTTTCTAACTTTTCCGACTTTTCCGTCTTTTCTGACTTTTCCTACTTTTCCGTCTTTTCCGACTTTTCCGTCTTTTCCGACTTTTCCGTCTTTTCCTACTTTTCCGTCTTATTCGTCTTTTCTGACTTTTCCTACTTTTCCGTCTTTTCCTACTTTTCCGTCTTTTCTGACTTTTCCTACTTTTCCGTCTTTTCTGACTTTTCCTACTTTTCCGTCTTTTCCTACTTTTCCGTCTTTTCTGACTTTTCCTACTTTTCCGTCTTTTCCTACTTTTCCGTCTTTTCCGACTTTTCCTACTTTTCCGTCTTTTCCGTCTTTTCCGACTTTTCCGTCTTTTCCGACTTTTCCGTCATTTCCGTCTTTTCCGTCTTTTCCTACTTTTCCGTCTTTTCTGACTTTTCCTACTTTTCCGTCTTTTCCTACTTTTCCGTCTTTTCTGACTTTTCCTACTTTTCCGTCTTTTCCTACTTTTCCGTCTTTTCTGACTTTTCCTACTTTTCCGTCTTTTCCTACTTTTCCGTCTTTTCCTACTTTTCCGTCTTTTCCTACTTTTCAGTCTTTTCCGACTTTTCCGTCTTTTCTAACTTTTCCGACTTTTCCGTCTTTTCTGACTTTTCCTACTTTTCCGTCTTTTCCTACTTTTCCGTCTTTTCTGACTTTTCCTACTTTTCCGTCTTTTCCTACTTTTCCGTCTTTTCCTACTTTTCCGTCTTTTCCGACTTTTCCGTCTTTTCCGACTTTTCCGTCATTTCCGTCTTTTCCGTCTTTTCCTACTTTTCCGTCTTTTCTGACTTTTCCTACTTTTCCGTCTTTTCCTACTTTTCCGTCTTTTCTGACTTTTCCTACTTTTCCGTCTTTTCCTACTTTTCCGTCTTTTCTGACTTTTCCTACTTTTCCGTCTTTTCCTACTTTTCCGTCTTTTCCTACTTTTCCGTCTTTTCCTACTTTTCAGTCTTTTCCGACTTTTCCGTCTTTTCTAACTTTTCCGTCTTTTCCGACTTTTCCGTCTTTTCCGACTTTTCCGTCTTTTCCTACTTTTCCGTCTTACTCGTCTTTTCTGACGTTTCGGTCATTTCCGTCTTTTCCGTCTTTTCCCGCTTTTCCGTCTTTTCCGACTTTTCCGTCTTTTCCGACTTTTCCTACTTTTCCGTCTTTTCCGTCTTTTCCTACTTTTCCGTCTTTTCCGACTTTTCCGTCTTTTCCTACTTTTCGGTCTTATTCGTCTTTTCTGACGTTTCCGTCATTTCCGTCTTTTCCGTCTTTTCCGACTTTTCCGTCTTTTCCTACTTTTCCGTCTTTTCCGTCTTTTCCGACGTTTCCGACTTTTCCGACTTTTCCGTCTTTTCCTACTTTTCCGTCTTTTCCGACTTTTCCTACTTTTCAGTCTTTTCCGTCTTTTCCTACTTTTCCGTCTTTTCCGACGTTTCCGACTTTTCCGACGTTTCCGACTTTTCCGACTTTTCCGTCTTTTCCTACTTTTCCGTCTTTTCCGACTTTTCCTACTTTTCCGTCTTTTCCGTCTTTTCCTACTTTTCCGTCTTTTCCGACTTTTCCTACTTTTCCGTCTTTTCCGTCTTTTCCGTCTTTTCCGACTTTTCCGTCTTTTCCGTCTTTTCCTACTTTTCCGCCTTTTCCGACTTTTCCTACTTTTCCGTCTTTTCCTACTTTTCCTACTTTTCCGTCTTTTCCGTCTTTTCCTACTTTTCCGTCTTTTCCGACTTTTCCTACTTTTCCGTCTTTTCCGTCTTTTCCGTCTTTTCCTACTTTTCCGTCTTTTCCGACTTTTCCGACTTTTCCGTCTTTTCCTACTTTTCCGTCTTTTCCGTCTTCCCGTCTTTTCCGACGTTTCCGACTTTTCCGACTTTTCTGACTTTTCCTACTTTTCCGTCTTTTCCTACTTTTCCGTCTTTTCTGACTTTTCCTACTTTTCCGTGTTTTCCTACTTTTCCGTCTTTTCCTACTTTTCCGTCTTTTCCGACTTTTCCGTCTTTTCCGACTTTTCCGTCATTTCCGTCTTTTCCGTCTTTTCCTACTTTTCCGTCTTTTCTGACTTTTCCTACTTTTCCGTCTTTTCCTACTTTTCCGTCTTTTCTGACTTTTCCTACTTTTCCGTCTTTTCCTACTTTTCCGTCTTTTCTGACTTTTCCTACTTTTCCGTCTTTTCCTACTTTTCCGTCTTTTCCTACTTTTCCGTCTTTTCCTACTTTTCAGTCTTTTCCGACTTTTCCGTCTTTTCTAACTTTTCCGTCTTTTCCGACTTTTCCGTCTTTTCCGACTTTTCCGTCTTTTCCTACTTTTCCGTCTTATTCGTCTTTTCTGACGTTTCCGTCATTTCCGTCTTTTCCGTCTTTTCCCGCTTTTCCGTCTTTTCCGACTTTTCCGTCTTTTCCGACTTTTCCTACTTTTCCGTCTTTTCCGTCTTTTCCTACTTTTCCGTCTTTTCCGACTTTTCCGTCTTTTCCTACTTTTCGGTCTTATTCGTCTTTTCTGACGTTTCCGTCATTTCCGTCTTTTCCGTCTTTTCCGACTTTTCCGTCTTTTCCTACTTTTCCGTCTTTTCCGTCTTTTCCGACGTTTCCGACTTTTCCGACTTTTCCGTCTTTTCCTACTTTTCCGTCTTTTCCGACTTTTCCTACTTTTCAGTCTTTTCCGTCTTTTCCTACTTTTCCGTCTTTTCCGACGTTTCCGACTTTTCCGACTTTTCTGACTTTTCCTACTTTTCCGTCTTTTCCTACTTTTCCGTCTTTTCTGACTTTTCCTACTTTTCCGTGTTTTCCTACTTTTCCGTCTTTTCCTACTTTTCCGTCTTTTCCGACTTTTCCGTCTTTTCCGACTTTTCCGTCATTTCCGTCTTTTCCGTCTTTTCCTACTTTTCCGTCTTTTCTGACTTTTCCTACTTTTCCGTCTTTTCCTACTTTTCCGTCTTTTCCTACTTTTCCGTCTTTTCTGACTTTTCCTACTTTTCCGTCTTTTCCTACTTTTCCGTCTTTTCCTACTTTTCCGTCTTTTCTGACTTTTCCTACTTTTCCGTGTTTTCCTACTTTTCCGTCTTTTCCTACTTTTCCGTCTTTTCCTACTTTTCAGTCTTTTCCGACTTTTCCGTCTTTTCTAACTTTTCCGTCTTTTCCGACTTTTCCGTCTTTTCCGACTTTTCCGTCTTTTCCTACTTTTCCGTCTTATTCGTCTTTTCTGACGTTTCCGTCATTTCCGTCTTTTCCGTCTTTTCCGACTTTTCCGTCTTTTCCTACTTTTCCGTCTTTTCCGTCTTTTCCGACGTTTCCGACTTTTCCGACTTTTCCGTCTTTTCCTACTTTTCCGTCTTTTCCGACTTTTCCTACTTTTCAGTCTTTTCCGTCTTTTCCTACTTTTCCGTCTTTTCCGACGTTTCCGACTTTTCCGACGTTTCCGACTTTTCCGACTTTTCCGTCTTTTCCTACTTTTCCGTCTTTTCCGTCTTTTCCTACTTTTCCGTCTTTTCCGACTTTTCCTACTTTTCCGTCTTTTCCGTCTTTTCCGTCTTTTCCGTCTTTTCCGACTTTTCCGTCTTTTCCGTCTTTTCCGTCTTTTCCGTCTTTTCCTACTTTTCCGCCTTTTCCGACTTTTCCTACTTTTCCGTCTTTTCCTACTTTTCCTACTTTTCCGACTTTTCCGACTTTTCCGTCTTTTCCTACTTTTCCGTCTTTTCCGTCTTTTCCGTCTTTTCCGACGTTTCCGACTTTTCCGACTTTTCCGTCTTTTCCGACGTTTCCGACGTTTCCGACTTTTCCGTCTTTTCCGTCTTTTCCTACTTTTCCTACTTTTCCGTCTTTTCCGTCTTTTCCTACTTTTCCGTCTTTTCCGACTTTTCCTACTTTTCCGTCTTTTCCGTCTTTTCCTACTTTTCCGACTTTTCCGACTTTTCCGTCTTTTCCTACTTTTCCGTCTTTTCCGTCTTTTCCGTCTTTTCCGACGTTTCCGACTTTTCCGACTTTTCCGTCTTTTCCGACGTTTCCGACGTTTCCGACTTTTCCGTCTTTTCCGACTTTTCCTACTTTTCCGTGTTTTCCGTCTTTTCCGACGTTTCCGACTTTTCCGACTTTTCCGTCTTTTCCTACTTTTCCGTCTTTTCCGACTTTTCCTACTTTTCCGTCTTTTCCGTCTTTTCCTACTTTTCCGTCTTTTCCGACTTTTCCTACTTTTCCGTCTTTTCCGTCTTTTCCGTCTTTTCCGTCTTTTCCGTCTTTTCCTACTTTTCCGTCTTTTCCGTCTTTTCCTACTTTTCCGTCTTTTCCGTCTTTTCCGTCTTTTCCGACTTTTCCGTCTTTTCCGTCTTTTCCGTCTTTTCCGTCTTTTCCGTCTTTTCCTACTTTTCCGTCTTTTCCGTCTTTCCGTCTTTTCCGACTTTTCCGTCTTTTCCGTCTTTTCCGTCTTTTCCGACTTTTCCGACTTTTCCGTCTTTTCCTACTTTTCCGACTTTTCCGTCTTTTCCTACTTTTCCGTCTTTTCCGTCTTTTCCGTCTTTTCCGACGTTTCCGACTTTTCCGTCTTTTCCGTCTTTTCCTACTTTTCCGCCTTTTCCGACTTTTCCTACTTTTCCGTCTTTTCCTACTTTTCCTACTTTTCCGTCTTTTCCGTCTTTTCCTACTTTTCCGTCTTTTCCGACTTTTCCTACTTTTCCGTCTTTTCCGTCTTTTCCGTCTTTTCCTACTTTTCCGTCTTTTCCGACTTTTCCGACTTTTCCGTCTTTTCCTACTTTTCCGTCTTTTCCGTCTTCCCGTCTTTTCCGACGTTTCCGACTTTTCCGACTTTTCTGACTTTTCCTACTTTTCCGTCTTTTCCTACTTTTCCGTCTTTTCTGACTTTTCCTACTTTTCCGTGTTTTCCTACTTTTCCGTCTTTTCCTACTTTTCCGTCTTTTCCGACTTTTCCGTCTTTTCCGACTTTTCCGTCATTTCCGTCTTTTCCGTCTTTTCCTACTTTTCCGTCTTTTCTGACTTTTCCTACTTTTCCGTCTTTTCCTACTTTTCCGTCTTTTCTGACTTTTCCTACTTTTCCGTCTTTTCCTACTTTTCCGTCTTTTCTGACTTTTCCTACTTTTCCGTCTTTTCCTACTTTTCCGTCTTTTCCTACTTTTCCGTCTTTTCCGACTTTTCCGTCTTTTCTAACTTTTCCGTCTTTTCCGACTTTTCCGTCTTTTCCGACTTTTCCGTCTTTTCCTACTTTTCCGTCTTATTCGTCTTTTCTGACGTTTCCGTCATTTCCGTCTTTTCCGTCTTTTCCCGCTTTTCCGTCTTTTCCGACTTTTCCGTCTTTTCCGACTTTTCCTACTTTTCCGTCTTTTCCGTCTTTTCCTACTTTTCCGTCTTTTCCGACTTTTCCGTCTTTTCCTACTTTTCGGTCTTATTCGTCTTTTCTGACGTTTCCGTCATTTCCGTCTTTTCCGTCTTTTCCGACTTTTCCGTCTTTTCCTACTTTTCCGTCTTTTCCGTCTTTTCCGACGTTTCCGACTTTTCCGACTTTTCCGTCTTTTCCTACTTTTCCGTCTTTTCCGACTTTTCCTACTTTTCAGTCTTTTCCGTCTTTTCCTACTTTTCCGTCTTTTCCGACGTTTCCGACTTTTCCGACGTTTCCGACTTTTCCGACTTTTCCGTCTTTTCCTACTTTTCCGTCTTTTCCGTCTTTTCCTACTTTTCCGTCTTTTCCGACTTTTCCTACTTTTCCGTCTTTTCCGTCTTTTCCGTCTTTTCCGTCTTTTCCGACTTTTCCGTCTTTTCCGTCTTTTCCGTCTTTTCCGTCTTTTCCTACTTTTCCGCCTTTTCCGACTTTTCCTACTTTTCCGTCTTTTCCTACTTTTCCTACTTTTCCGTCTTTTCCGTCTTTTCCTACTTTTCCGTCTTTTCCGACTTTTCCTACTTTTCCGTCTTTTCCGTCTTTTCCTACTTTTCCGACTTTTCCGACTTTTCCGTCTTTTCCTACTTTTCCGTCTTTTCCGTCTTTTCCGTCTTTTCCGACGTTTCCGACTTTTCCGACTTTTCCGTCTTTTCCGACGTTTCCGACGTTTCCGACTTTTCCGTCTTTTCCGACTTTTCCTACTTTTCCGTGTTTTCCGTCTTTTCCGACGTTTCCGACTTTTCCGACTTTTCCGTCTTTTCCTACTTTTCCGTCTTTTCCGACTTTTCCTACTTTTCCGTCTTTTCCGTCTTTTCCTACTTTTCCGTCTTTTCCGACTTTTCCTACTTTTCCGTCTTTTCCGTCTTTTCCGTCTTTTCCGTCTTTTCCTACTTTTCCGTCTTTTCCGTCTTTTCCTACTTTTCCGTCTTTTCCGTCTTTTCCGTCTTTTCCGACTTTTCCGTCTTTTCCGTCTTTTCCGTCTTTTCCGTCTTTTCCGTCTTTTCCTACTTTTCCGTCTTTTCCGTCTTTCCGTCTTTTCCGACTTTTCCGTCTTTTCCGTCTTTTCCGTCTTTTCCGACTTTTCCGACTTTTCCGTCTTTTCCTACTTTTCCGACTTTTCCGTCTTTTCCTACTTTTCCGTCTTTTCCGTCTTTTCCGTCTTTTCCGACGTTTCCGACTTTTCCGTCTTTTCCGTCTTTTCCTACTTTTCCGTCTTTTCCGACTTTTCCTACTTTTCCGTCTTTTCCGTCTTTTCCGTCTTTTCCTACTTTTCCGTCTTTTCCGACTTTTCCTACTTTTCCGTCTTTTCTGACTTTTCCTACTTTTCCTACTTTTCCGTCTTATTCGTCTTTTCCGTCTTTTCCTACTTTTCCGTCTTTTCCTACTTTTCCGTCTTTTCTGACTTTTCCTACTTTTCCGTCTTTTCCGACGTTTCCGACGTTTCCGACTTTTCCGACTTTTCCGTCTTTTCCTACTTTTCCGTCTTTTCCGTCTTTTCCGTCTTTTCCTACTTTTCCGTCTTTTCCGTCTTTCCGTCTTTTCCGACTTTTCCGTCTTTTCCGTCTTTTCCGTCTTTTCCGACTTTTCCGACTTTTCCGTCTTTTCCTACTTTTCCGACTTTTCCGTCTTTTCCTACTTTTCCGTCTTTTCCGACGTTTCCGACTTTTCCGTCTTTTCCGTCTTTTCCTACTTTTCCGTCTTTTCCGACTTTTCCTACTTTTCCGTCTTTTCCGTCTTTTCCGTCTTTTCCTACTTTTCCGTCTTTTCCGTCTTTTCCTACTTTTCCGTCTTTTCTGACTTTTCCTACTTTTCCTACTTTTCCGTCTTATTCGTCTTTTCTGACGTTTCCGTCTTTTACTACTTTTCCGTCTTTTCCTACTTTTCCGTCTTTTCCTACTTTTCCGACTTTTCCGACTTTTCCGTCTTTTCCTACTTTTCCGTCTTTTCCGTCTTTTCCGTCTTTTCCGACGTTTCCGACTTTTCCGACTTTTCCGTCTTTTCCGACGTTTCCGACGTTTCCGACTTTTCCGACTTTTCCGTCTTTTCCGACTTTTCCGACTTTTCCGTCTTTTCCGACTTTTCCGTCTTTTACTACTTTTCCGTCTTTTCCGACTTTTCCTACTTTTCCGTCTTTTCCTACTTTTCCGTCTTTTCCGACTTTTCCGTCTTTTCCTACTTTTCCGTCTTTTCCGACTTTTCCTACTTTTCCGTCTTTTCCGTCTTTTCCGACGTTTCCGACTTTTCCGACTTTTCCGTCTTTTCCTACTTTTCCGTCTTTTCCAACTTTTCCTACTTTTCCGTCTTTTCCGTCTTTTCCGTCTTTTCCGACTTTTCCGTCTTTTCCGTCTTTTCCGTCTTTTCCGTCTTTTCCTACTTTTCCGTCTTTTCCGTCTTTTCCTACTTTTCCGTCTTTTCTGACTTTTCCTACTTTTCCGTCTTTTCCGTCTTTTCCGTCTTTTCCGACTTTTCCGTCTTTTCCGTCTTTTCCGTCTTTTCCTACTTTTCCGTCTTTTCCGACTTTTCCTACTTTTCCGTCTTTTCCGTCTTTTCCTACTTTTCCGTCTTTTCCGTCTTTTCCTACTTTTCCGTCTTTTCCGTCTTTTCCTACTTTTCCGTCTTTTCTGACTTTTCCTACTTTTCCGTCTTTTCCGACTTTTCCTACTTTTCCGTCTTTTCCGTCTTTTCCTACTTTTCCGTCTTTTCCGTCTTTTCCGTCTTTTCCTACTTTTCCGTCTTTTCCGTCTTTTCCTACTTTTCCGTCTTTTCCGTCTTTTCCGTCTTTTCCGACTTTTCCGTCTTTTCCGTCTTTTCCGTCTTTTCCTACTTTTCCGTCTTTTCCGACTTTTCCTACTTTTCCGTCTTTTCCGTCTTTTCCGACGTTTCCGACTTTTCCGACTTTTCCGTCTTTTCCTACTTTTCCGTCTTTTCCGACTTTTCCTACTTTTCCGTCTTTTCCGTCTTTTCCTACTTTTCCGTCTTTTCCGACTTTTCCTACTTTTCCGTCTTTTCCGTCTTTTCCGTCTTTTCCGACTTTTCCGTCTTTTCCGTCTTTTCCGTCTTTTCCGTCTTTTCCTACTTTTCCGTCTTTTCTGACTTTTCCTACTTTTCCGTCTTTTCCGTCTTTTCCGTCTTTTCCGACTTTTCCGTCTTTTCCGTCTTTTCCGTCTTTTCCGTCTTTTCCGTCTTTTCCTACTTTTCCGTCTTTTCCGACTTTTCCTACTTTTCCGTCTTTTCCGTCTTTTCCTACTTTTCCGTCTTTTCCGACTTTTCCTACTTTTCCGTCTTTTCCGTCTTTTCCGTCTTTTCCTACTTTTCCGTCTTTTCTGACTTTTCCTACTTTTCCGTCTTTTCCGTCTTTTCCGACTTTTCCTACTTTTCCGTCTTTTCCGTCTTTTCCTACTTTTCCGTCTTTTCCGTCTTTTCCGACTTTTCCGTCTTTTCCGTCTTTTCCGTCTTTTCCGTCTTTTCCGACTTTTCCGTCTTTTCCGACGTTTCCGACTTTTCCGACTTTTCCGTCTTTTCCTACTTTTCCGTCTTTTCCGACTTTTCCTACTTTTCCGTCTTTTCCGACTTTTCCGTCTTTTCCGTCTTTTCCGTCTTTTCCGTCTTTTCCTACTTTTCCGACGTTTCCGACTTTTCCGACTTTTCCGTCTTTTCCGACTTTTCCGACTTTTCCGTCTTTTCCGACTTTTCCGTCTTTTCCTACTTTTCCGTCTTTTCCGACTTTTCCTACTTTTCCGTCTTTTCCGTCTTTTCCTACTTTTCCGTCTTTTCCGACTTTTCCGTCTTTTCCTACTTTTCCGTCTTTTCCGACTTTTCCTACTTTTCCGTCTTTTCCGTCTTTTCCGACGTTTCCGACTTTTCCGACTTTTCCGTCTTTTCCTACTTTTCCGTCTTTTCCTACTTTTCCGTCTTTTCCGACTTTTCCTACTTTTCCGTCTTTTCCGTCTTTTCCGACTTTTCCGTCTTTTCCGACTTTTCCTACTTTTCCGTCTTTTCCGTCTTTTCCGTCTTTTCCTACTTTTCCGTCTTTTCCGTCTTTTCCGTCTTTTCCGTCTTTTCCTACTTTTCCGAGGTTTCCGACTTTTCCGACTTTTCCGTCTTTTCCGACTTTTCCGACTTTTCCGTCTTTTCCGACTTTTCCGTCTTTTCCTACTTTTCCGTCTTTTCCGACTTTTCCTACTTTTCCGTCTGTTCCGTCTTTTCCTACTTTTCCGTCTTTTCCGACTTTTCCGTCTTTTCCTACTTTTCCGTCTTTTCCGACTTTTCCTACTTTTCCGTCTTTTCCGTCTTTTCCGACGTTTCCGACTTTTCCGACTTTTCCGTCTTTTCCTACTTTTCCGTCTTTTCCGACTTTTCCTACTTTTCCGTCTTTTCCGACTTTTCCTACTTTTCCGTCTTTTCCGTCTTTTCCGTCTTTTCCGACTTTTCCGTCTTTTCCGTCTTTTCCGTCTTTTCCGTCTTTTCCGTCTTTTCCTACTTTTCCGTCTTTTCTGACTTTTCCTACTTTTCCGTCTTTTCCGTCTTTTCCGTCTTTTCCGACTTTTCCGTCTTTTCCGTCTTTTCCGTCTTTTCCGTCTTTTCCTACTTTTCCGTCTTTTCCGACTTTTCCTACTTTTCCGTCTTTTCCGTCTTTTCCTACTTTTCCGTCTTTTCCGACTTTTCCTACTTTTCCGTCTTTTCCGTCTTTTCCGTCTTTTCCTACTTTTCCGTCTTTTCTGACTTTTCCTACTTTTCCGTCTTTTCCGTCTTTTCCGACTTTTCCTACTTTTCCGTCTTTTCCGTCTTTTCCTACTTTTCCGTCTTTTCCGTCTTTTCCGACTTTTCCGTCTTTTCCGTCTTTTCCGTCTTTTCCGTCTTTTCCGTCTTTTCCTACTTTTACGTCTTTTCTGACTTTTCCTACTTTTCCGTCTTTTCCTACTTTTCCGACTTTTCCGACTTTTCCGTCTTTTCCTACTTTTCCGTCTTTTCCGACTTTTCCTACTTTTCCGTCTTTTCCTACTTTTCCGTCTTTTCTGACTTTTCCGTCTTTTCCGTCTTTTCCTACTTTTCCGTCTTTTCCGACTTTTCCTACTTTTCCGTCTTTTCCTACTTTTCCGTCTTTTCCGACTTTTCCTACTTTTCCGTCTTTTCCTACTTTTCCGTCTTTTCCGACTTTTCCTACTTTTCCGTCTTTTCCGTCTTTTCCTACTTTTCCGTCTTTTCCGACTTTTCCTACTTTTCCGTCTTTTCCGTCTTTTCCGTCTTTTCCTACTTTTCCGTCTTTTCTGACTTTTCCTACTTTTCCGTCTTTTCCGTCTTTTCCGTCTTTTCCTACTTTTCCGTCTTTTCCGTCTTTTCCGACTTTTCCGTCTTTTCCGTCTTTTCCGTCTTTTCCGTCTTTTCCGTCTTTTCCTACTTTTACGTCTTTTCTGACTTTTCCTACTTTTCCGTCTTTTCCTACTTTTCCGTCTTTTCTGACTTTTCCTACTTTTCCGTCTTTTCCTACTTTTCCGACTTTTCCGACTTTTCCGTCTTTTCCTACTTTTCCGTCTTTTCCGACTTTTCCTACTTTTCCGTCTTTTCCTACTTTTCCGTCTTTTCTGACTTTTCCGTCTTTTCCGTCTTTTCCTACTTTTCCGTCTTTTCCGACTTTTCCTACTTTTCCGTCTTTTCCTACTTTTCCGTCTTTTCCGACTTTTCCTACTTTTCCGTCTTTTCCTACTTTTCCGTCTTTTCCGACTTTTCCTACTTTTCCGACTTTTCCTACTTTTCCGTCTTTTCCGTCTTTTCCGTCTTTTCCGTCTTTTCCGTCTTTTCCTACTTTTCCGTCTTTTCCGTCTTTTCCGTCTTTTCCGACGTTTCCGACTTTTCCGACTTTTCCGTCTTTTCCTACTTTTCCGTCTTTTCCGACTTTTCCTACTTTTCCGTCTTTTCCTACTTTTCCGTCTTTTCCGACTTTTCCTACTTTTCCGTCTTTTCCGTCTTTTCCGTCTTTTCCTACTTTTCCGTCTTTTCCGACTTTTCCTACTTTTCCGTCTTTTCCGTCTTTTCCTACTTTTCCGTCTTTTCTGACTTTTCCTACTTTTCCTACTTTTCCGTCTTTTCCGACGTTTCCGTCTTTTCCGTCTTTTCCTACTTTTCCGTCTTTTCCGACTTTTCCTACTTTTCCGTCTTTTCCGTCTTTTCCGACGTTTCCGACTTTTCCGACTTTTCCGTCTTTTCCTACTTTTCCGTCTTTTCCGACTTTTCCTACTTTTCCGTCTTTTCCGTCTTTTCCGTCTTTTCCGTCTTTTCCTACTTTTCCGTCTTTTCTGACTTTTCCTACTTTTCCTACTTTTCCGTCTTTTCCGTCTTTTCCTACTTTTCCGTCTTTTCTGACTTTTCCTACTTTTCCGTCTTTTCCTACTTTTCCGTCTTTTCTGACTTTTCCTACTTTTCCGTCTTTTCCTACTTTTCCGTCTTTTCCTACTTTTCCTACTTTTCCGTCTTTTCCTACTTTTCCGTCTTTTCTGACTTTTCCTACTTTTCCGTCTTTTCCGACGTTTCCGACGTTTCCGACTTTTCCGACTTTTCCGTCTTTTCCTACTTTTCCGTCTTTTCTGACTTTTCCTACTTTTCCGTCTTTTCCTACTTTTCCGTCTTTTCTGACTTTTCCTACTTTTCCGTCTTTTCCTACTTTTCCGTCTTTTCTGACTTTTCCTACTTTTCCGTCTTTTCCTACTTTTCCGTCTTTTCTGACTTTTCCTACTTTTCCGTCTTTTCTTACTTTTCCGTCTTTTCTGACTTTTCCTACTTTTCCGTCTTTTCCGTCTTTTCCGTCTTTTCCGACGTTTCCGACTTTTCCTACTTTTCCGTCTTTTCCGTCTTTTCCTACTTTTCCGTCTTTTCTGACTTTTCCTACTTTTCCGTCTTTTCCTACTTTTCCGTCTTTTCTGACTTTTCCTACTTTTCCGTCTTTTCTTACTTTTCCGTCTTTTCTGACTTTTCCTACTTTTCCGTCTTTTCCGTCTTTTCCGTCTTTTCCGACGTTTCCGACTTTTCCGACTTTTCCGTCTTTTCCTACTTTTCCGTCTTTTCCGACTTTTCCTACTTTTCCGTCTTTTCCGTCTTTTCCTACTTTTCCGTCTTTTCCGACTTTTCCTACTTTTCCGTCTTTTCCGTCTTTTCCGTCTTTTCCGACTTTTCCGTCTTTTCCGTCTTTTCCGTCTTTTCCGTCTTTTCCTACTTTTCCGTCTTTTCTGACTTTTCCTACTTTTCCGTCTTTTCCGTCTTTTCCGTCTTTTCCGACTTTTCCGTCTTTTCCGTCTTTTCCGTCTTTTCCGTCTTTTCCGTCTTTTCCTACTTTTCCGTCTTTTCCGACTTTTCCTACTTTTCCGTCTTTTCCGTCTTTTCCTACTTTTCCGTCTTTTCCGACTTTTCCTACTTTTCCGTCTTTTCCGTCTTTTCCGTCTTTTCCGACTTTTCCGTCTTTTCCGTCTTTTCCGTCTTTTCCGTCTTTTCCGTCTTTTCCTACTTTTCCGTCTTTTCCGACTTTTCCTACTTTTCCGTCTTTTCCGTCTTTTCCTACTTTTCCGTCTTTTCCGACTTTTCCTACTTTTCCGTCTTTTCCGTCTTTTCCGTCTTTTCCGTCTTTTCCGTCTTTTCCGTCTTTTCCGTCTTTTCCGTCTTTTCCTACTTTTACGTCTTTTCTGACTTTTCCGTCTTTTCCGTCTTTTCCTACTTTTCCGTCTTTTCCGACTTTTCCTACTTTTCCGTCTTTTCCTACTTTTCCGTCTTTTCCTACTTTTCCTACTTTTCCGTCTTTTCCGTCTTTTCCGTCTTTTCCGTCTTTTCCGTCTTTTCCTACTTTTCCGTCTTTTCCGTCTTTTCCGTCTTTTCCGACGTTTCCGACTTTTCCGACTTTTCCGTCTTTTCCTACTTTTCCGTCTTTTCCGACTTTTCCTACTTTTCCGTCTTTTCCTACTTTTCCGTCTTTTCCGACTTTTCCTACTTTTCCGTCTTTTCCGTCTTTTCCGTCTTTTCCTACTTTTCCGTCTTTTCTGACTTTTCCTACTTTTCCGTCTTTTCCTACTTTTCCGTCTTTTCCGACTTTTCCTACTTTTCCGTCTTTTCCGTCTTTTCCGTCTTTTCCTACTTTTCCGTCTTTTCTGACTTTTCCTACTTTTCCGTCTTTTCCGACTTTTCCGGCTTTTCAGTCTTTTCCGACTTTTCCGACTTTTCCGTCCTTTCCTAGTTTTCCTACTTTTCCGTCTTTTCCGACGTTTCCGACTTTTCCTACTTTTCCGTCTTTTCCTACTTTTCCGTCTTTTCCGACTTTTCCGACGTTTCCGTCTTTTCCGTCTTTTCCGACTTTTCCGTCTTTTCCGACTTTTCCGTCATTTCCGTCTTTTCCGACTTTTCCGACGTTTCCGTCTTTTCCGTCTTTTCCGACTTTTCCGTCATTTCCGTCTTTTCCGTCTTTTCCGACTTTTCCGACTTTTCCGTCTTTTCCGACTTTTCCGTCTTTTCCGACTTTTCCGACGTTTCCGTCTTTTCCGTCTTTTCCTACTTTTCCGTCTTTTCCTACTTTTCCTACTTTTCCGTCTTTTCCGTCTTTTCCGTCTTTTCCGACTTTTCCGTCTTTTCCGTCTTTTCCGTCTTTTCCGACGTTTCCGACGTTTCCGACTTTTCCGACTTTTCCGACTTTTCCGTCTTTTCCGACTTTTCCGTCTTTTCCTACTTTTCCGTCTTTTCCGTCTTTTCCGACGTTTCCGACGTTTCCGACTTTTCCGACTTTTCCGTCTTTTCCGACTTTTCCGTCTTTTCCGACTTTTCCGTCTTTTCCTACTTTTCCGTCTTTTCCGTCTTTTCCGACGTTTCCGACGTTTCCGACGTTTCCGACTTTTCCGACTTTTCCGTCTTTTCCGTCTTTTCCGTCTTTTCCGACGTTTCCGACGTTTCCGACTTTTCCGACTTTTCCGTCTTTTCCGACTTTTCCGTCTTTTCCGACTTTTCCGTCTTTTCCGTCTTTTCCGACGTTTCCGACTTTTCCTACTTTTCCGTCTTTTCTGACTTTTCCGACTTTTCCGACTTATCTACGATGGAGAAACGGACAAATTCTGTGAGATACCGAGAAATTCTATTTTCTACGAGTGAGGTAGCGAAAAATTCTATTTTCTAAGATTGGGAAACGGACAAATTCTATTTTCTACGAGTGAGATAGCGAGAAATTCTATTTTCTACGAGTGAGAAACCGACAAATTCTATTTTCTACGAGTGAGAAACCGACAAATTCTATTTTCTAAGAAGGAGAAACGAACCAATTCTACTTTATACGAGTGAGATACCGACAAATTCTATTTTCTACGAGTGAAATACCGACAAATTCTATTTTCTAAGATGGAGAAACCTTACGCTAGCCGTGCCCTGCTAACGTGTTCCCTTCTACTAGAAGTGCGTCTAAACTGCCAAGACTCGGTCTTCTTGCAACAGTTTAGACGGAAACGGTAAAGATTATTGGAAAGCTTCCAATAAAATCCAAGAACAGTAGTTAATTTTTCCAATTTATTTAAAAAATAAATGGACAGCTTTATAAAAATAAAGGACAAACAAAATTAGATAATTACTATGAGTAATCAAAAACTACCGCAGTAGTTGTAACAACAAAAAGAAACAATAGAATTTGAGCCTCGGCTCACCAACTGAATCTAACTAAAAAAAAACTAACTGGCCAACAAACTCAAAAAAGAGACAAACATGAGAATTGCGCCAATTGGCAATGGGGCAACGTTACGTACGAGGACATTTGAATATCACTGATTACTGGCGGCGGCGCTTGCTGTACATGCCCTCCCTCTCTTGTAGCCGTTCCACCGGCGTATCTTGATGATTTGGGGCATACGAATCTACTTGTTGTCGATGGAATTGGGCCCGATGACGATCGTTAGGTGCTAGGTGACGACGGTTTTGAACATGCAGGGGCTTGGTCGAAAAATGTCGATGATCTTTGATTTGTTTCCGTGGTGGAGAGTGTGTCCGTCGATTCTTCAGCTCTTCCTCTCTCTGACTAGATTGCACTTTTCTTTTCTGATTTTCTGGCTTGTGGATTGATAAGCCGGGTATTCCGATCGTCTTGATTTCCTCGGACAGCTTCGAAAAATATTCAACCAGATGTGTGACTCCTAGCGGCTCCTCGTGGCGTTTGTCGAGTTCTTCGCCTAGTGTGGACCAGGAGTATCCAAGATAAAGAGGGCTATTATGTTGTGGGCCATTCCAAGTTACGTGGCTTACATCTTGACGTCGATCGAGCTCTTGTTGTAGTTTCTTGTGGAGAAGTATGGCCTTATTCGTTTGGTGTGTCCACGTCGTACCGTCTTTGTATATAAGGCCAGGCATCAGCACGATCAGAGTTCCACTAACCTTCCCGATAGCTTGTAATTTCTTCATATCGTCTGACAGGTCCAGAGCATTCCATTCTTCGGGCATCATTATCAGTGCAGATCGATAATTGGACAGCATGATTTCACCGAAAGCTTCTCGCATCTCCTTCTTGTATTGGGCGACTTTTGCGTACGGAAACTTCACTTTGTCGATGTTTTTTAGAAGAAGTATATCAGGCAGAATAAGGAGATCCCTTCCTCCAAAGCCGGCTGCTTTTATTGTCGTCACCTTCTTCAGACCTGCCAAGACATCTTCAGTGTCGCCTTCTGCTGACATCGGATCGAAGACGATGGCATCCAATTCTTCGCTGTATTTCAATCTTGCTTCCATGACGTCTGGGCAGACTGTGCTGGCGAACTTGTATGCCCGGCTCCATGCTGCTTCAGGGATCGTTGTCGCAAATTGATACTGGATTCCTTGGTTCCTTGTTGACAGGTCGATAGACTGATCCTCGTACCAAGTGAGTGTCCGTGCCATGCTAAGTACAGTTGGTGTTTTGACAGCAGCAACCTCGTGGCATATGTCGTATTTGAAAAACTTGGCGATGTCCTCCATATTTACCTCCATCAGCTTGCACGTTTTTCCTTCATGCTGCGTCTTGCACTTGAATTCAGGATGCAGAGGATTATTCACGTCGAAGAGCATGACGGTCCTAGAAATATATGGATTAGTTCCCTTTTTTCGATTGGTTCCCATCCGTCCACAGTCCATTATATTTCCCGTCCTTAGTCCAATACTTTTTAATTCTTTCGGTCTAGTTTTCCTTTTTAATATCGGAGTCCAATGTGGTGTGTCGAGACCTGGAGGTATTAATAGCAAAAGGTCAAATTGTACTCGTATAGGCTCGTCCTCTTTGTAGATCAATGTGATCAGCGCTGAGTTATTACTCGTTTCTATTACTCGGTATGGCCCCTGAATTTGAAAAGCTAATTTAGGGTTCTTGGATGTTGTCCTATTTGATGGCAACTTCATGAAAACTCTATCTCCCACGCGAGGATATCGCTTCTGCTCGGTTTTGTACCGCCGCGCATGGTACTCGACATTTCTCTCCTGTTCTTTCCTGTTTCTCTCTATTGCCAATAGATGAGCTTCTTTTATTCCTTCCACTAGTGTTTCTTTGTAGTCTCCATAATCTACAATTTGATATTCTGGCTTCGGTACTTGTTCAAAGAAAGGAAACGGCGCGTCAAATCCGTGTAACATAAAAAATGGCGACTCTCCCGTCGACTCGTGCGCTGTCGTGTTATACGCGTATAGGAAAAAAGGCAAAATCCGATCCCATTCCGCTGGGTTTGTTACTAATTTTCGCAGGCTTCTCTGTAGTGTCTTGTTAAACCTTTCCGTGATCCCATTTTCCCGGGGATTATAACCTTTTGTCAAACTCCAACTGATTTGCGTGACCTTTCTCAATGCGTCGAGTGTTTCATTGATAAATTCCGATCCTTGGTCGGATAGAAATGACATTGGCCATCGGCCTTCTCCTAGCCATCTAGATACGATTACCTCGGCTACGGTTTCTGCTGACTTGTTCCTTATTGGATAAGCTCCTGCGAGCTTTGTGAAATGATCAATTATTACCACAACATAACGGTTTCCACTTGTCGTGGGTCCTAAATCCATCAAATCGATCCCTACTAATTCATATGGTTTTGTAGTAACTATCGGTGACAACGGTGGCATCATTTTCTCCTGAATATTGGTAATAAAGCATTTTGTGCACTCCTTGTGCCATCTATTTATATCCTTCGCCATGTTATTCCAAAAATATCTCATTTTCAGTGTCCTATAGACTTTCTTCGTGGCGAAATGTCCGGCAAATACTCCATTATGTGCCTTATCAAACAATAATTTTCTCTGCGATCTTGGAACTACCTTCCTGGGTAATTCTCCATCCAGAATCAAATATAAATCTCCCTCTTCAATATAAAAACATCCTGTATCTAACCTTCTATGTCCATCAAACAATGCGTGCTGCAAGTCGAGTGGCGCGTCTTCTTTTCCATCGCCTTCTTTCAATCGTTCGACCAAATCTCCAAACATTTCATCTTGTGAAAGTTCTTCTAACCAATTTTGTTCTTCTTTTGCCATAATTTGACTGACTATGTTTCCTGTTAAATCTTCACATATTTCCGTTTCGTCTACTGGATTTGGGCTCGAGGGCGCCATTCCACGGGAGAGCGAATCAGCAACGACGTTTGCCTGTCCCTTGACGAATTGGATTGTAATATTGTATTGTTGTACAATTAGTGACCATCTCAACATCCTCGCAGATATGTTCTTCTTGAATAAGCACAACAACGGACGATGGTCCGTCTTTACCACCGTGTTTCTCATATTGTAAATCAAAGGTTGAAATTTTTGTAAAGAAAATACGACAGCTAGAGCTTCGAGGTCACTGACATGATAATTTCCCTCCGACTTTGTCAAAGCCCTCGACGTAAATGCAACTGGATGTAATAGTTGGTCTTTCCCTTTTTGTGTAAGTACTCCTCCAATTCCTTGTCCTGATGCGTCCGTGTAAATCTCAAAAGGGTTTGTTCCATCAAATGCTCCTTCTAGGTCCGGTTGAATTAGAATAGGTGCTGAGCATAGTGTGGTTTTCAAAGTTTCAAAAGCTTCCGTACATTTCTCCGTCCATTCATATTTTGAGTTCTCTTTCGTCATCTCGAAGAGTGGTTGAGCGATTTTGGCAAATTTCAAAATAAAGCGTCGATAATAACCACAAATACCCAAGAAGCTTCGTAATTCTTTCAGATTTGCCGGTCTTTTTGCTTCCTTTATTGCCTTTACCTTGTCTGGATCCGTTTGTATTCCATTTTGGTCTATGACATGTCCCAGGTATTGGACTTTCTGTTGCAGGAATTTACATTTAGACACTTTTATGGCTAGATTTGCGTTTTGCAATGCCTCCATTACTTCTGTCAACACTGTATAGTGTCTGGCCTCTGTTTCCGTCGCAATCAAAATATCATCTATATATACGCTGACTTCATTGGTTCCATTGTTAAAATTTTCCAGGACTTTGTCTAGTAATCTTTGAAACGTAGCGGGACTTGTACTTAATCCAAAAGGCAATACTTTGAATTGGAATAATCCGAGTGTGCTAATGAATGCTGTCTTCTCTCGAGACTCTTCTGTCAGTTTAACTTGCCAAAAGCCGGCTTGTAGATCTAGAGTGGAGAAAAAGCGCTTTCCTGCTAGACTTTGTAGTATTGAATTGATGTCCGGCAGCGGGTAAGCATCTAGTTTTATAACTTTGTTTAATTCCCTGAAGTCGACGCAGAATCTAATGCCTCCGTCCTTCTTCGACACTAAAACTACAGGGCTAGCCCATGGGCTCGAGCTTCTTTCGATTATTCCTCTTTGTAATAACCCATCAATTAGTTCTTTGAATTCTTTTCTTATTCCAAATGGTACCGGTCTGACTTTTTGACGTATCGGTGTCGCATCTCCTGTCTCAATGGTGTGTGTCACCAGGTGTGTCTGCTTCAGTTCTTCCTCCGTCAGTGCAAAATTACCTTCAAATTGTCTAATTATGTCCACTAGTTGTGCCGGTAATTGCTCTTTCCAACCTTTTTGTACTACTTCTACTATTTGCTGAATTCTGTCGACGTTCTCCGCTATGATAGTGTTGACTTTTTGTGTCGTCATCTCATGTTTCCTTCCTATCGCGTCATCCCGATGACTTTCGTCGATCTTCATGATTTCTTGGAGTCGAATGGTCGACACGTGGTAAATTTCCTGTGTTTCCGACACCGTTCCAACTACTTGTCCTACTCGGAGGATCATCATTTGTGGAGTTGCATTGTTTATCAAAATGTGAGCATTGCCTTTCTTGTCAAATCTACAAACAGACGGAGCGACGAGTGGACATATCGATGGCTCTCTCCATGGCGAAAGATATACATCTTTGTTTTTGAATAATTCTCCGTTTTCGTCCAGTCGAATCGGTATCCACATTGCCTCACTTGGTTTTAATTCCGTTCTTCTTGCAATCTGTGCCTGTGCTTTCTTTTCCATTGTCGACTTCTCCGGTGTATTGTCTTCTACAACGTTGTCCCTCTTTTCTGGATGTCGCTCACTTTCTGGTTTATCTTTCTTCTCTGGATCAAATGTAAGTTTGATTCCTAGATCCTCAAAAGCATTAGTTCCAATAAGGATTTCATTTGGTGGGTCATTTTCCGATGCTCTTACAATTTGGAAGGCGACGAGAGCTTCTCTTCCTGACTGGGTCAATTTGACGCGCATTGCCACTTGTGCAACTATTTCCATAGAGTTTCCTGATGCGTCGATTATCCAAGCTTTCGGATTTGAGTCGAGAACTGTGATGTGTTCTTTCGGGCAATCTAGAATTCCCACTATTTTCTTGTACATCGTTGTAGTAAGCACTGACGGCTGAGCCCCGCTGTCAATCAAGGCTTTACAATTGAAAGTCGAGACTATGACGTCGTGCGTGCTTCGATTCCCGTACATCTGGACATTGCTAGAAGAGATTGTCTTGACCTGAGGTAATATGGACATTGTTGACATCTTGACGGTCAACTCCTGCGGGTCTTGTATTCTTCGGACATCGTCACTCCATTCGATGTTGTTCCTATTTGACTGTGGGTATTGCCGACTATTTGGCTGTACGTTTTGTGGTCCAGTATTTTGCCTGCTCGTATTGGTATTACCCTGGTGCTGTTGCCAGCTTTGTTGACTTTGGTTGGTATTCCATGGCGGATTACCTTGATATTGTTGTCGACGCGGACATTCGTGGCGATAATGTCCCATTTGTCCACATTCATGACATGTTCCTTTGGTTGGTGGAATATTGTTGTTCTGCATTGGGAAGCTTTGTCTCTTCTGGTAATTTTGTTGCCCGTTTTGGTCTCCTTGAGCTCTCCAAGTTTTTTGTCGACCATTCTGTTTATTCATGATTCTTTGGAAATTGTTCTTATCTGTCGGATGTGCCGCCTGGTCTAAAATCTGTTTTGCCTTTTTGATTCTGTCCCACTGGTGGACCAATTCTTTTAACTCTCCGTACATTGTTTCCCTTCTTCCCTTTGTGACTATCGATAGGGCGTCATCTCCTCCGGGCCAAAAAATAACCTGTTGTAATAAATGATTTGCTCTAATATCACTTAGTTCGGGTTCATTGAGTGAAGGGTGCGCTTCTCTAGTCCATCTTTCCAGTTTGTCACAATATGTATTCAGATTCGGTTCGCTGTCCAACTTCAAAACCACTAGTTTCTGATACGCAAGTGTGCTGATGACCTGAGAGTCTTCTTTCATGAGAGCTTTCATCTTTTCGATAATCACGGATAATCTTCCTTTCTGTACTTCTTTGTCCAATGATTTGAAACGATCCAATGCTTTTTGTTCAAGTAATTTTACCAATAAGCTTCTCCTCTCGTATTCGTCGAAGATTTGTACCGGATATTTGTGGTCGAGTTCTTCAAGGAATTCATGGAAGGTTCTGTCTCCTCGTCCTGTGTATGGTTTAATTTCCGGCAGGGCTTGCGATTTTCGCAAAGCGATGTCATATGATATAGAGCTGTAAGGAAGTCCAATTTCCCCCATGAGTCCATTATTAAAATATTGCTCACTTTGCCCCGACATATTCGGGTGTTCCATGTCGACTCGGTGCGTCATCGGTCGAAAGTTTCGTCTCGATTCCTGTTCCGGGGGACGATTGTCCTGTTGCATCTGTGTAGATGTTGTCGACGGTTCTGGAAATTTGGAATAATTTCCTGCACCGGTTGTGCTCCCGACTCACTCTTACTTCCTTGTTCTCTTTGATTGATTTCCAAGAGTCTCTCGGACGGCGTTGGAGAGTCGTTTTCATCCGTGTCCATTAGTATCTGCAATTTCGGTTGTATTTCCAATTCAGATAGTTTTATTTTTAATTTCTCGTTTTCCTCTAAGACGCTTTTTAGTTTCCCAGCCCACTGTGAAAAAGGAATATTCGTCTGTTTGCAAAAATTCGATATTTTGTCGTACACATCGTGTATTGTCTCGCTAGCTTCCTCTCTTGTAGCGCTCTGTGTCAGGATTGTTAATTCTCTCCACTGATTTTTCAATGTCTGTGCGAAACAAAATATCTCCTCTAACCTCTCTCTGTTTTTTATGCCTAATCTGTTCAAAGATTGCAAAAGCTCCTGGCTGACAAGGCCATAATAACTCAAACTGTCAACGGCTGCTTTCATTTCCGCTGTGGATTTCGTAACAGGTTCCAAAAACTTTTCTCTACTGTTGTGTTTCGATGGAATCGCATTGTTTATGGCTGTTTCGCATGCTGCCAAATGGTTATCGAACAATTCATGTACAATTGTTCGCCAATCCTCTGGTGACAACGGTCTCACCTGGTCCTCGTTGTTGTCTTCTTCACGTTGATCAACATCTGCTCCTCCATTGTCCTCTCGCTGGTTATCTCCTTGTTCCGACATCTTGTGCCAACAGTACTATTCCTGTAAGCTCAACTTTAACACAGCTAAATTCTCCCAATCAAAATAAAGAAAATCCAAGAAGTATAATAGCTCCTAATGATGTTGTTTTTGCTTTGTATAGGCTTACGATGTACAGGTTAAAGACTCGGTCTTCTTTAAAATCTGTATCCAACGCAACTCTCCTTTGATTCCAATTACCAGCTGTTATTGACAGATCAAAGAGTCGGTCCTCTTTGAGATCTGTATCCTTCGTTGTTCTCCTTTGCAAAATCCTCCTTTTCTCGATCTTCGTTGAGTCTGACTCGGTCTTCAGATCACAACGAGAGGTCCTTGTTCGAAGCGTTCGGCCCCCACTTACGCTAGCCGTGCCCTGCTAACGTGTTCCCTTCTACTAGAAGTGCGTCTAAACTGCCAAGACTCGGTCTTCTTGCAACAGTTTAGACGGAAACGGTAAAGATTATTGGAAAGCTTCCAATAAAATCCAAGAACAGTAGTTAATTTTTCCAATTTATTTAAAAAATAAATGGACAGCTTTATAAAAATAAAGGACAAACAAAATTAGATAATTACTATGAGTAATCAAAAACTACCGCAGTAGTTGTAACAACAAAAAGAAACAATAGAATTTGAGCCTCGGCTCACCAACTGAATCTAACTAAAAAAAAACTAACTGGCCAACAAACTCAAAAAAGAGACAAACATGAGAATTGCGCCAATTGGCAATGGGGCAACGTTACGTACGAGGACATTTGAATATCACTGATTACTGGCGGCGGCGCTTGCTGTACAAAACGAACCAATTCTATTTTATACGAGTGAGATACCGACAAATTCTATTTTCTATGAGTGGGATACCGAGAAATTCTATTTTTTTCCATGGCATGGCCTCGTTGAGAATTTAGGAAAAGGACGAAGTTCATTTGAAGCTGGAGAGCTGTCAATGAATGGAGCGGAAGCTCTTGAAGAAATTGGAAGCAAGAAGCAGTCTGGGGGTGGAAAAGCGCTGTTTTGGTTGCGATTTGAATAAGAAGCGCTTCAACCATTTCTACCGAGATACCGTTACCCATAGATTACCCGCTATTTTCAAGATAGCTACAGTATACCCCAATAAAATTGAAAAACATTTGTGGAAAAGTACTTTATATTCTCAGAAGAAATACTTGCAAAGTAAAAAGGCGAATATGACGCCGATTCCTATGTAGATCCATTGGTTGTCGATGTTTCCCGGTTGCCGTGCTGGTTCTCTTCCACTGGCCGTGTAGCCATGTTTCCATCTTATTGTCGGCTTTCTCCTTTCCTTGACCTCTGCTGGACGAGATCCTTCAACCGGCTCAAATATTTCCAATCCTTCTTCACTTTCGATTCTTCGAGCCTTTTCGACTTCCGGGGTTTTTGGTTTGACTTTTTCGGGAGTTGGCTGCTTGACACGGGCTTTTTTCTTCTCATCGGTTGATGTTGTCTTCTTCTTCTTTCCAGGTGACGGCTTCGACGCATTCTTTTTCTCTACACGGCGGAATTTCTTCGGCTTCAAGGGACTCTGATGAGCGGCCATTATGAAATGAGCAATTTGGGAAGATGGCAGGTGTTCAGGTTAAATCTTTCGACAAGAAATATCGCGATAAACTGGTCAAAAGCGATTCAGTAGGCTTTGAAATTGGCTAAATCTTGTAGAAAACGACATAACCCATTGTTCACAAAATACGTGGCATAAAATTTCATTGAAAAATCCTAGGACATATCACAGTATGATATGATGAATGCGTGGAATGTCGTAGATTATCTTTGCTTTTTCTTTTTATTGAACCCGAGGACTGTCGTCGTCACCAAAAACTGCTCGCGGTGCTCGCGGTGATGTCAGCTCATCTTTTTTCTTCGCCGACGAGGGGGCACTGCTTTCCTTCTTCACCGGCGGGTTATCCTTCTGCGGCAAACTGACAGTAGAAGCACAGGCTGATTCCTGTTTTATTGAGTAGATTCTACCCCCATGGCCTGAAACTATTATTCAATTCAGATTTAAAAAAGAAGAAGAAACCTTCACGTTCTTCTGGCATTAATTTCCTGGTAGGAGATACGGATATCCTAAAACGACGAGTGGGAGAAGCTGACCGACGCTCTCCATCTGTTTCAGAGGCTGAGCCCTGGAAATCACGTTACTTTAAATTCGTTGAGAAAACTTGCATCTGTAGGATATTGCTGATATTTTCTATGCAGAGGAACTGGCGGTTTCTTTTCTGGAGATATGGGCAGGTCCTGAAAAGAAATTTGTGAGGACTATTGGCTAGTCATATCGCAGACCATGGACGGATTAGAACACAGAAACTGGGCAAAAAAGTAGCGGGCTCGATCCCCAACTAAGTTCTATCAATTTATGTTGATAATTTTTGCGGCAATAGACCCTTTACCACCTATTTACCTCTCGACCATTAGTTCCTCCAATCGGTGTATTAGGCAGTGGAAATGCTAACGGTGTTCTTTTGAGCAATTGTTCTTTCCGCTGCTTGACTTCGTCGATAGATGGCCATGGCTGGAATTCCGGTCGGATGGAACTCGCATCGAATCTGAAGATTTCCATCTTTATGTATTCCTGGAATAAACTCACTTTCCGCTATTTTTCCTGGCTTCAAGTTCTTCCTTTTCAGAAAATGAAGCTTTTGAGCTCTCTGGTTGCGCCAAGAAAGTTCTTGAATACGAATGGGGAATGTCTATTCTCGAATTTCTTTTGGAATCTCCATTTCTGTGGACTTCTGCACGTTCTTCGCCTCTCAACGCTTGCGTAGACATCAATCTAAAATTATAAGATTGATCCAGAAGGGAAGCTCGGTACAAATCTGAGGCATTTTTTAAAATAAGAATTTCTACCTATCACCAATTGTTACCATTCTGTGTTACCAAGAAAAAACAAAAAGTTAAAATAATAAATTAAAAAATGGGTAAAGCACACACGTAGGTATTGAATTATCCAAATTAGCCAAGTCGTAGAGTGAGATGAAGCTGCTTCCTTTACTCCGATTTGTCGAAATTATTGTGGGCGGTGTGACGAGATCACGCGGAAACCGGGCATTCTGATGCTGTTGATTCAACATCTGCGAGTACTTCATCTCCAGCAATGGGCGAAGAATTGAACTGAACAGAGAGAAAACATGCGGGTTAGAACTTAAAAAATATTAAGAAAACTGGGGGAAAATCTGGGTTGCTGATTTGAAAAATGAAGAAAATCAGAATTTTCTAGGCTATTTTGGAGAAAAAAGGGAAAAATAATAATTTTCGGTCATTCAAATTGGCATTTTCTACGACTTCAGGTATTCAGAAGAAGATCTGGTCTTAAAGATATTTAAAGAAATTTTGAAAGGGCTAAAATTGAAAGGGCTAAGCCTTACAAATTTTTTAAAGAAAATTATATTCTAGAATTAATTTCTTCTTCCTGAGACCAATTTTCAGTAGAAAAACGTCATCTGATCAACCGTATGCGTGCAAAATTTCAATGAACTTACCGTATCTCTTCCGGAGTAGCAATATCCACTACATTACTTCCTGGCGGGGATTCAAATTGTGGCCGAGCCACTCCCGGTCGGAAGCGGACTTCCTGCAGTTCTTCTTCCTCCTCCTCATTTTCTACCAAAGATGCCAAGCTTGGATGGAATTGTTGCATTGCTGGGACAGTTTCAGCCGAGCTGCTTGGTGGCGGTAAACTCCTGACAATGATCTCCGGCGATTCGTCGCTCAAATCCTCGTCTTCGCTGATACTCGAATCCGATGCGCGGACGACCTCGTCCTCCATTTCGTGGTACACTCGCCAAGTTTCCCGTCGTTTCTGTTCAACTAGCGGAAGATATTGGAAGGTGTTCTTCTTCTTTTGCCGATCGCGATTGACATCTTCCTGTTTCTTTTTACCACCTCCTGCCAACTCGAAGATTTTCTTCTTTTCTTCTGTTCTCTCATGGATCAACTGCTGTTGAAGATCGGTGTTGGCTTCCCGGAGGCCTTTTACCAAAGAAACCAGGAAATATATAATCAACCTGAAAATTACTTCAATGCTGAGTGGATAATCCAACTCACAATAATATTATGATAAAGGGGATGATAACACCGGGAGAGGCAATATTCCTCAAGTAGCTCAATACCGTATGGTCGACTCGCTTCTCTATTTCTTTGGTTACAACCGTGTAGAAATGGTCATATCGTCTGAAGGAATAAAATTTGAAGGGAGAGAAAACTCTTACGCGAAGGGACCACAACCACGGGATGGTTCTTTGGAAGCGATGACAAATCCAACAGGGAGAGTACAGAGCACAAGCCAAAGGAGAAGAATTGCTAGGTAGAAATTACTCGACCTGAAAAAGGTTACCGTAATAAAAATGGCGGGTTGGTTTTCAACCTTATAGAAAATGAGCGCTGCAGGACCCGTAAAATTTTAGAATTTTCATAGGAAAACGTCAAATTTAAATGCGCTCGTCCTGAGGTCCCACAGCGCCTGTTTTCTATAGTTGAAAACTGAATAAAAGATTCAAAAAGTCCAAAAATTACACACGTACCTGCTAGCCCGAAAAATTTCCCTAGCCGGTACATTACACGTCATCACAGCCCATCCTCGAATGTACATCAAAATTATCAGCTTGATATTATTCAAAGCTGGCAGCAACGGGGCGAAGAATAATCCCAACCAGATCATTCCCTGATTGTTGATGATGTGAAGAACATTCTCTGCTACTTTAAATTCTCCATACTCTGGCTAAAATGCATTTAAATGAAGATTTAAAATTACTTACGAAGGTCGTTTCAATATCCCAACACCACCAAGAAGCACAGTGGCGGATCCACAGCCCACGGAGGAAATCAATTATCAAAATGGAGAGAATTGTCACGATTAGATCCATGGTAACGAGTTTGACAATTTCCTAGAATTTTCGGGGTAGAAAAGTAATTTAGAGGTCAAACCTGGCCAATAATTGTTTCCCAACAAATATCGTGCATTCCTCCTTCTTCCGTTCGGCGAAATGACGGCTGGGGGAGAGTTTTATTTTCTAAAAAACGGGCTTTTCTTTAAAAATTACGCTATTCCACCTTCTTCTGGCTGATTGATGAACTCATTGCCGTAATCTTCTTCGGATCCATCTGTTGTCCCTTCAGGATCTTCTGTCGTTGACGCCGGCGTTGTACTCGGAGGATAATTCCTGATCAAATTGGGATTTGCCGTGACTCGAGCGTAAGTTCTTGTAGGAGCTGTAGGGAAATCTGGTCCACCAAATTGCTAAAATGGTCAGCTATTGGAAAATTTAAAGGACTACCTGTTTAACATTCCCCGGAGAATATGGCTTTGCTGGACGAGGTGGCGGAGTAAAAAGAGGCAAAGGAGCTGGTCCAATTCGATTTGTTTCCCAAGTTCGGGAATAGCTGCCATTTCTCAATAAAACTTGGGGATTGTTCACGTTGAAAGGGCCGAATTGTGGTGTTATCTGTGAAAAAAAAGATAAATATTTAATAGAAAAGTACCGTAACGGCAGTTGTTGGAGCTTGTCGGGTGGTCCGGTAGACGTCAAAACGTTTTGTAGCGCGGTCAATGAAGGCCAGGAGATGACCACGGCTTTCGAAATTCCTGGAGGCGAAGGGTGGAGGTCGAGGAACATTCTGGAATATCCAAGGGTATGATCGGCGACCAAAAATAAAATCAGGAAAAGTACAGTCCCAGAAAAATAAAAACTCACCGGATTTCGATCTCCCATTTGCCTTTTGTATCTTGGCTGCTGATGTGTGTCGAATCTTTGCATTTTTATGGCTTCCATCTTATCGAATAAAGCCACAATAAGTGTGATATAATTGACAGCATAGAGAATCAGAACTCGGGTTAAATGAGCTCGTAGCGCCGTCCTCGGATGGTAATTCTCCATCCTTCCGACTAAATCAAATATCATAGGAAAGACGTGGGTAATTGTTGCTACAACTGATGGCACCTGAAATCCTTTTAAATTGGAAATCTAATAGGTTACCTGATTTTTTGTAAAGAGATTTCCCTCCTGTTCAACGGCTGTTTGTGACCGTTGCACAGCGAAAGTGATACAATAAATGGAAAAGGCTAACATTCCACAAATGATGAGATTAGCCAATGCTCTCAAAAACCACTGGAGCCATTTGATTTTTGTCGTTGAGGAGACTTTTATATCGGCTATGGATTCCTGAAATCCTTGGTAAAAAGAAGAGAGAAACTGACCCTGAGTTTGATGACAACAGCCATGACCGTATTTGCAGCTGTTTCGGAATTTCCTATACTGTAATCCCAACCCGTAAATAGTCGCCAATTGAAGATATACTGCTGTGTTTTACTACCAGAGATCTTTGACATTCGTGTATTGGCTGCCATTCTGAAAAATCAGTTCCTTCTTGCCCCAGAAAATCCCCATTTTACCCAACGTTTGTTATTTACGAGCCCAAAACTACCGTATTCATTAAAATGACTTTCATTTCCGTTTTGGTTAAATGAAAAAGATCCCGAGGCGTCAAAACAATCAGTCCTTTGAGACCAAAAAGAGCCCAAGTTAAGCGTAAACAAAGGAAACAATTTGGGGTTAACTACACTATACACTTGTGATCAAAATGAACGCTGGGATACGGAAAGAATTGGCACATACGGTTACCGATTATTGGGGAAATTTAGTAAATCTTTGGAGAAATAGGGTGCCAGAGAGAGAGCGAATTTGGTGTTTTTTCCAGTAAAATTTCGGAAAATTTGTCTGATTTTTTGGCGGGTCATACAGCGGCCATCATCTCAAGACTGGAAACCCAAAAAATGTAAACTTACTTTCTCAAAATGGCAAAAAAAGAGTATCCAAATATGAAGATCGTTGTAAGAAAATAAGCTAGTGGCAAGGCATATCGAACTTTTTGTCCAAGAAATTCATCATCCCCGTAATAACCGTAAAATAATGGAGAATATCGCAAGTACCCCTGAAAATTGTCATAATTTTCCCTTTAAAAACTTACGTCATAATGCCAAACAACACCGAGTTCATCAGCATGAATTCTTTCATTTGGTGGTAAAACTTTTCGTGTATTTGTCCGATTCAATCGGCCTGGATCCGCCACAGAATCCGCTAAGGATTCTGGCAAAACAACAAAGGAAAAGATAATTAGAGTCATGATGACATTAACAAAAACAATCCATCGTAGAAATGTGAAATAAGATGAGACAACAGAACCGAAATGACCTGAAATCGAGTTAGAAAAAAAAGAAGAAGATTGATGTACTTTCTATCCGTTTAATTTTTCCTTCCCACGGGATTAGATATGTCTTAAAATTGGAGAAATGTCGTTTAAGAAGGCGTCCGCGTTTTTTCAATTCTTCCATATAGAGATGACTCTTGGAGACTTTTGACTCGTGCTGTTCCAGGTATTTTTGAGCCAGTCTGCAAAAGAATAAAAATAAGAAAAACTGAGGAAATTGCAGCAGTATCGGGATAAACGCGAGAACGCCCGAATTCAGCATCCCAGGGAACTATGAATAGGCAGAAAAAAAGGTGTGTAACTTTGTACAAAATGGTTCCAAGGAAACAAAATTAGGCACATTTTGTAGAGCAGAAAAAGGACTCTCAGATGATACTAAACACTCTGGGGATCCTAATTCGAGCGCTTTAAAAATTCAGAATATAAAATGGCTGGGCATCAAATTTTTGGTATCTTTTAGCATTTTCTTTGCTCTACAGGCAAACGACAAAAATTCTAGAATTTTGAAATTTTGTAATTCCATCCACCAAAAACAAGAAAATAGACAGACAAAAAAGGCTAAAGACTCTCTTGATTATTGACGCCGACGACGAGCCATGTGTATGTGGTTGTGGTGGTGCTTTGTGTAATTTGAGGAGTAAAAATTAGACAAATTTGCACCCAGAATTTTGAGTCTACGTCGGGAGAGAGAAACACCAGCTGATCATCTAACTTACTTCAATGTCCGTCGTTTTCGATGCATACTCCATGCCTGACATCGTAGTTTGCCGATGACTTCTTTCTTTTCCCTTATCCTTTCCAGCAAGGCCTGTCGGGTGAGAGGCTTTCCTCCGTCCTCGTCGTCATCTTTATTGTCCTGCTTTTGACCAAGAAAGGTTTCTGTTTCACTGGAAAAATCACATTTTTATGGTTTTTTGGGTACTGTAATTTTTCTATAAATTCCCTATCAAAATGGCTTGAGAACCCGAAAATAGAGATTCTTTCCATTCGAGCCTTTATTAATTCTCGCCAGGAATGTTTCCAAGATGAAAAGCAACAATTTATAGGCTCCTGAGGGGATTGAACCTTGGTCTGTTTGTTTGAGGAGGAGGGCAAGCCGAGTACTTTACGAGTACTTCATTTAAGAATTTAAAGAAGAGTAAAAACTCACACAACATCAGCAAAGAATGCTATAGACTTTACTAGCGAGTGCATGAATAGCTCGCGTGGAGCGATTTCACGTTCAGATAACATTTGTAACTGAGGGGGGTCGTTGTCGTGGTGGCTGTGGTTCCCAGTGGATCTCACGCGCCAGCATCTGTCAGAATGATGGCTATGCGTGTGTTCAACAGACGGGGTCAGCCATGATTATGATTATTTTGGAGAGGTAGGAGGGTTTAGGGGGTATATCAGGGAGTGGAGAATATTTGGGAGACAATGAATATATGATGATTGGTAGGTGAGAGAACTGCTCAACTGGAAAATTACCCAGAAGCTAGTGGACACACGGGTCCGATTGTTGAAGTGACCACTTTGGACCCAAATCTATCGTCATTTCCAGATAAAAAGGAGGTTTTTTATTGGAGAAACGTGCCCCCAATTTATGTAAATGACGCTAAGGATGACTAATGACGCGCAGACATGGCAGATTAGGGACCATCCCTATGGGAAAAGCAAAAGGGAACGGGAATTTCTTGATTTTTATGGAGAACCTGGCTGTTGTAGTGATTTATACGCACATTTTACGTTTTACCATTGAAAACCATATTATGAGGCTAGAAAGACTGATGCAGGAGACGGGAAAACTGGAACTGACTGACATCCGCCTTGAGTAATGCAATTCTATTCATATTTTAACAGATTTTGGCGTTTCTGAGCCGACACTAGCTGTTATAAGATTTCCGTTGATGAGCAGATGTTTCAGGAAGCCTGGAGACTATTACCAGTAAACCCAGGTGTGCAGAATGAAATTACGGGCGGTATCCCACTTTTAGCCAATTTTGTACGTTTTTCTGTAGGTTAGCACTTATTCTACTCAAATATTGGCAAGAAAAACCTTTAGATTCAAATGGGAGTCGAACCCTTGATCTTGGATTGAAAAATCAGACGCGCTTTAGAAGTTTTTTAGAAGCAGCTGGTCATGGGCGCATCATCGTCCCTATCTCCATCGGTCTCTGACATGGCTAGACAACGAGGAACTGAGGTTTTTTCATGTTCAGGCCATGAAAATTCCAGTCGGGACCATGTTCCATATAAAGAACACACGCTAGAGACATTTCTTTGTATCCTCGCCGCAAAAAAAGAAGCCGAAATCCAGCCATGCATAAAAATGCCCAAAAATGATGACCGAACGCCCTCAAGATGCACTTCCTAGTACAAATATTTCCCCCAAATTTGAGGCATCACCTGGATTAGATAAATCATCTTCCCATGCCGATTTCTCCCGCTTCAGTTAAAATGATACGTCAAATTAATTTTCGTACACCTGGCACACACTTCCCCGGCTGTTTTGCCTGCCATCTTCAATCAAAGACTGTCAGTTGAAGCCCAGTCGACATGAATCAATTGAAAGTGGACACTCGGAGCGAGGGGCTGGCTGGCTGGCCGCTGGTGTGAGTATAATTGGATCACTGCGACTGATTTCAAATCGATTTGTCATGAGATCAGGCATCATTTGTCCATTACAAACAGACGTATTTTTATGTCTTGGAACAGAAAATTTAAAGGATCCATGTGACACTAAGTGGCAGTCAAATAAAGCTGTGAAAATCACACCCCAGAGCAGCAGTTAAAAACGGGTTGAGTTCCGTTTGATGGGGGCATCCCTAGAGAAAAGTGAGAAACAGACAAAAAGGAAGTCTGGCTGTGATTTTAATAAATTTCCTATTTTTTTTCAGGAATTCTGGGATTTGGAGAGAAATTTGCTCTTTTCAAAAAAAAAGACAAAAATCTCTCTCGAAGGAGTGGAGTCTAGTAAACAAAAAATTTATCTTCCCAGCCTTCATTCTTTAAAAGAGCGATTGCGTCAACTAAAAATGCCAGAAACATGGAAAATAACAATTTCTGGTTATGCCAAAAATTAAAATACGAAGAGCCTGTTTAACCGTTATTTTACAAGGAATACAGGAACCTCACAGAAAATCGTCCGTTTCCTAAAAAATTGTTGGTCAGTTCGAAAAGATCCCGAAACCGAAGTTATCGGCTGTCAAAACTGTACATAAATGCTCTAAAATTCAAAAAAAAAACTTGGATTCCGGTACGTTGGAGCTGCGTTCGGGAAACTACAATGGGAAAAGGGACAAAATTCATCCTGAATCTTCAGAACCTCGAATTCAAAAATTATAGCAATTACTCCAATTGTGTTATTTTTGCAAGTTTTATCCAGCCTAGAAGACCAGCAGCGGGCGTTTTGGCTGGATTGCGGCTTCGACAAGCGGAAGCTTTGTGCCTGGATCTGATTACGGTAATTTTGGCGCCGTTTTACTTTAGAGTGAATTTCCTGTTTAAAAAACCGGCATAAACAATTTAATCACAGACCACTTGAGAAGGTATACGGTGACATTTTCTGGTGACCATGATCGCGAGCGCAGCCGGCTAGCCGTTCCGATTTCACTCTCTACTGCTCATTCATAAAGTAATTCCGGAAATGCATTAGGACAACTTTTGGACTACACCGTTCCTACTAATATATTTCTAGGAAAATCTTCGTCTTCCTTGCTAAAAATACGGGAAAAACTAACATGAAATATGGCCGATCCGGTGTATCGGAGAAAGAATCAGAATTAGCCCGCCTTGACCGTTTAGCAAAATGAAAATGTGGAGTATTTCGACGGAATACAGTAACTAGATCTTGAAATACGGACTGACGACGCTGTACATCGGGAAGGCTGGCTAAACCTTCGGGTAGTACTTCAATCGGGTCCATCCGAGTCCACGGCCATGGGCTTGCCCAGGAGAGTTGCAAGAGCCAAAACTCCACTCACGCCGACCCGCCCACTTTCTTGGTTGTTGCGACGCATCACACGGGAACAAATTTATGAACTAACAGCTGTGGTAGGATAATACATCAAAATGCACTTTTATTGTACTTTTGACATTTTTTTATTGGTAAATCCAAGAAGTCCATAAAGGGCGCGCCCTGTGTTTTGCCAAAAACGCGTGGGTCTGCCCTTTCCCAGGGGATTTTATCATAAATTTTCAGACGTAAATAGTAACTGAAACAATTGGCTTGTCAGCTCTAGGATATACAGAAATCCGAAAGCGTACCTGTTTTCCGCTCAAAAGATGGCTGGTTCGAATCCTATCCAAATTCAAACAATTTTTGCTCATATTTCTGTTACAAGTCCGTAAACTTTTTGTACGAGATGTTTTTCCAGTTGAGCATCTGTGAAAATACTGGGTTTATCACGGGTTTCTGATGACCAAATTTTTTAAAAGGAATAAGGAGTACGATATACGGTAAAAAAAGATAGATGAATAATCTGTACAAAAAGAAGCTCGGCATTGTTCTAGGACTACAGCAGAAAATTTCACTCAATTAGCTGACTTTCAGTCGACTTCTCACATCCCACAGAAAACCTCCGCTCTATCACACCTCTACCAATCTTTCCCGCCACGTAAATCAACCATTTTCCCAGCGGCTCCATTCATCCAACCCATCTTCAAAAACCTGTCACTTTGTAAAAAAGCGCAGTACGCAATTGCTCGCGGAAGCGACTGCCCCTGGTCAGTTGTCAAAAGGTGAGCCGATCTTTTTCTGCACCTGCAGGAGCTATTTCCCGCTTTCTCATTTTCCCTGATTTACAGGCGATCTTCGAGTGTTGTTTTTATTTGTTGTGGTTGTAAAAATGTAGGACCGCGGCGAGGTTTCAGGGAGGGGAGGCTGAGAATGATTGGTGTTGTCATTAATCTGCGGCATTTGTTAGCCGCCAGTTGGACCTGGGGATGACTCGGGACACTGAACAGATATGTGCCATTTTTCATGGAATGTTGCCATGGCTGTGACAAATTTTTGATTTGTAGCGGTTTTTTTGTGGACGCAGATATTCCCCGCACTTCCACTTCATAGAACTCGGATAACACACAAAATCTATGCCTTTTCACGAGAAGCGTGGCCGAGAGTGACCGCCTCCTGGGATTACGAGTCACGTCACAAAACATCGCCACCTACGAGAGAACAAAAAAATTAATAAGCATTGTCCGCTTTTTGAGAGGAAAAATCTGGCCAGGGAAATCTGCGTTTTTGACAAGAAATTTGGGACCTACAGGGATTCTACTACGGATTCGTGGTGCACAGCTTACAGAAGCTCTTGTCTGCGATTACACATTGCCATAATTCTGGTTATGGTAAATCTCATCCACACTTAATTGTCTAGAGGTGCACGATACCCGCAGAACAGCTGTAAAGTGACCAATAAACCGGGTTTCTAAATATTTCAAGATGATTGTCAGCAGCGTAAGGCAACATTTCAGTGGATTGGATTGGTTTTGAGGGAAAGCTAGGTTCTAACCGAGGGAAAGGACTGTCTGAGGGATTTTCACCGTTTAAACTACTCCAGCATGTTGAAGATAAATCCCTCCAATGCCCAATTTCGAATTTCTGCTAGACTAGAATCTAGAATCTAACTTGATGCCATTTTCTCTATCCCTAAAAAGTCCTGTCGATTTCCAACCTCCGACCTACACCCCCGCTAAAATGGTAATGTCCGGCACACTTTGATTTTCGTCGGGTAATTGAAGGAGTGTCCGCTAGGAAATGAAAGAAAGTGCTTCCGATTGGTTTCAGGCGGGGATGCCGGTCCTAGGCCATCAAGCCCCAGCCAAAAAATAACTACCTGTCCGAAAAGTACTCCATTTAGTGACCAACAGCTGACTGGGAGCATAAGAGGCGATAAAAAGGTAAGAGCCAGCCGAGTGTGGTCTCTCAGGTGTAATATATAACAGAAGACGAATGCATGATAATGACAGTTGGTTGTGCAAGGTGAGCTATGGAGGGAAAACAGCTATCATTTTACGGATCACGACACGGGAAAATCAAGGCGAAAACACAATTTGTGGACTTCTTCCTGTCTTCTTTGTATTTTTGCAGCGTGAAAGATATGCGGGATACCCGAATAAAAAAAATAACACAGATTAAACCCATGGTTTTAAGGAATCCACATGGCTAGATGATTTTTTGTTCCAGTAAGAATTTTGAGAGAAGAAATTCAAACCATTCTGAACTGCGATTCGACCCAAAAAAACGTCGATTCTGATTCAACAAAAAATAAAGACACAGATGATTGCACAGATCGCGGGAATTTTTGTTACATCGGTTTTTTTAAAGAAATTTGGGCAAATACTTTTCGAGTCGGCACCATCAAATTATCTCAAGATTGCCAAGTTGGCTGGCAGATCACCAAAAACTTGAATTCACCGCCCAATCTGTACGATATTTCCAGCTTTTTTAATGCTACATTTCTATGACAAAGATCCCTTGTTCTAGTTCCCTCCCATTCTTTTCGACCCCGCAAAAGGAACGCATTCCAAGGTGCTCCAAACAAGCCGCCGGCCGGATGTACGCATTTTCAGGAAGCGATAGAAAAAAGGCTCCAATTTTCTGAATTTGTCACACAATGAAGTTCATGATGTCTAATCGAATTCAAAAGTTCAAAAATGTTCGAGTTGTAGTTGCCAGTGGTCCTTATCTAAATTTATATTCCCCCGAGAGGATAGTTCATCAATTTTAAGAAAGATGAAATGCTTGGGATATCGGGCAGCCATCAGGAGAGCCGAACAATGATTGAATGTCATTTCAGAATATTACGGATTAGTTGCTTTAAATTGGAAGAAAAAGAAAAAGGAAGACGACTTACCCAAAGGCGCAGAGGATGTCAAAGAGCTCATCATCCAGGGTCAACTTGGAAGAGGCGCGATCGCCGAGGGATTCTTGCTTGCTGATGTCTCTGAAAAAAAGAAGAAATAGACCTTTAAATTATTGAAATTATCACATTTTCTGACTGAAAAATAAACGGGCTTCCCAAAAACCTTAGGAGAATCAGCGAATTTTAAAATCGCAGCGTTTGTGGTTTTTTCAGCGAATTACCGCCATTTAAATGGAATTTTTACTATAAAAATTATCCCCAAAACCTGAAAACAAAGCAAAAAGCCATGTTTTTAGTTCTCAATTCTCTGGCCACCAATCTCCAGACTATGAATAGGCTGTCTTCAAGTATTTTCCCTACTTGGCACCTTTCTAAAGACTAAAGAATCCTTTCAATTCTTTCCGTTTTCCCCGTTGTTCCAAATACCTTGTCTATCCGTTTCGTATGCTTTCTGCTGGTAACAATAGAAATGAATGCAGTCGAGCAGAACTCATTAGAATAATAGCAAACAAGAAGGAGGGTGGCGGGATAAATACCCGGCTTTCTTAATTTTAAATATTTTAATTTTTAGCCCTCGTCCATCAAAATGCGATTACATTTCCCGGGTTGGTAAACATTTTTTGAATTTTTGAACCCAATAAATATCAAGAAATTATCGGGAAATTTGATTGAGTTAGGTCAACAGGGCCAAAATCTCGTTAGTTTCCTGTTTTCAGACAATTTTCGTGAGAAAATGGGTCAATCTTTGAAGTGTACGGGCTTCTTTAACAGATCAAATGAGGATCCAGAAAAATAACAAATTAAAAATTGGAATAAATATTTCCGGAGCTGGAAGATCATTGAAACATGGGAATATTGGTGATCGTTATAGGAAAAAAATGGTGCTTTCCCCCAGTTTAAAGAGGACTTTGCTTTAAAAATGTGGGAATAACAAAGTTTTTAGCTAAAGAAAATCATAGCAGAGCATATTTGTAAGAAAATTTTTCTAAATTGATAATTTTATGGAAAGTTTGTCGAAAATTATGTGCATTCCTGAGAAAGAAAGAGAATTTGAGGCTTTGAAGGAGTTTTTGACAAAAAGAGAAAGAAAAACGTGTCGTTTTCGGGGTTTTTTTTTTGGTGCTACAGCTAATGGAGTGTTAGAAAAGAAAAATTGATATAAAAAGACCCGATTTACCTGCTAAAAATTTGTCTAGCAGCCATAATTTGGCGAGTTTCTTGACTATCAAAATTGAATCAAGAAGAAGAGTAGCGTCCCGTCCGGCGGAACATGACTGATAGCCGGGAGAAGTGACCAGTTTGTGGGTAACCTCTCTTTCTCGGATCTTCCCTCCCTGGGTCATCCCCAAGGCGACATAACTCAATTGTGTCAGGCAGCGAACAACATCACCCCGGGGGTGCGAATGGGGTCAGATTACATTATTTAAAAAAAAGACAAACCTGGGCTCAGTCTCTTGACGATAACTGTGCCGTCTTGCGCTCATTGCCGTAGGAGCTGCCAGCGAAGGGGTCACGGCACAAACCACCCGAGAGACGACGCCCCGCCCTGTCATCTGAAAACGGAACGTTTTGCTCTGGACCGCTCATATTCGGATTTGGTTTAATAATTTTGGTCCTTTTGCTCTCATGTAAAAGAATTCTACCAGCCGACTGTAACCCCTTTACAGTATCAATTTCCCTATTTTTTTTTAATTTTCTTCCCAGCTTATTCCAGAGGGAATAACAACACAACTTTTGAACGCCTTCCCTTTCTTTTTTATGACCACGACGGTAAGCTCTACGACTCATAAGAAGGCCCTCAGCTAGCCTAAAGGGTAATTTATGCTCCTAAAGAGGCAACGGCCCGCAGATCGCAAGTTCAACATTGAAATTGACCCGTCAAATTTTTAAAATTTCTGATCTTCAGCCCTGCAAATCCCCAAAGATCCATGCAGTTATCCGTTCCTTATTGCCCAGTTTACTACTTCCTGGCGGATTTCCTTATTATTGATGCAAGTTTTCCTAAACAACGTCTAGACAACGTGGACCAGAGCAAAAAATAGGTACAGGGATTTTAGCAAAAATTTAGCGGTTTTGGACGGGAGTCGACATCCAGTTTTTCGGTTTATTCAATTTTTCCCGTTATTTTCAAATTATAACATCTCCGCAATTTATTGGAGTTCAAAAAGTTTGCAGCAATGATCAGGAATTATTTAGCTTTTGCTTTATTTGTTTCTTCTCTCCAATAAAAACAGTCGAAGTTCTGCCTCCCCTCGCCCCCACTTCTCTTCCCAGGAGAGTCTCCCCTTTTCGTCACGTGGCGCTTTTAGCAACAGATTGTTCCCCCGGGTCGAGAATCCGCACCACCTCAATTGCTGCTTTTTCTCTCTGCCATCCTCCCGCCAATGGCCTTCTAACATGCCATCAGGCAGTGCAGATTAATTGGGAGATTTTATTTCCCCCCTGTTGCAGACGAGGAAATTTTTGGAACACATAGCCTTAATTGAAACGGAAGGCTTGCGTTTATTGTGACGTTTCACGTTTCATGAACGGGAGGACACCACCACCAGCACAATCAGGTAATGAGGGGCGGACACTTGTGTTTGCTTTGAGATATTCGGCTACGTTTAGGGTGGACAGAGGAGAGGCGCCTGTTGTCAACCGACGGGATGTGATGAAATTAGGGACTGTCAAATGTGGGAAAACGTGCAGAAAAAAAACCCGCACGAAATTCAGGCAAATTATTCGAATTTTCATTGGAAGGCATCGAATGCAATCAATGTTCCATATTTTCTTCTCATTTTTTGATCATGAAAACTTACATAATTCTACGCCTTCTCAACGGCGATATTGAAGAATAGTTCGACCCATATTGTTCTGCTTTAGGAAATGGGGAAGAACTCTGAACGAGAAGACAGGAATAAAGCGGGAAGAAAGGTAAAAAGAACGGGAGAGAAGGAATGTAGGTGGAGAGAAAAAGCTATGAAAGCTCAAAGTAATGGGCAGTAAAATAAAAGGAGAACACCGCTGGTGGTGTGACTGCTAAAAACAATTAGAAAATTGGATTTTTAAAGGAAAGGCTGCAAAATATGCAACAAAACTGCTGATCTTGAGGAAAAGTCACGGCACTTTTGAACCATGAAATTCGATATGGCAAGTTTCAACCTAGAATCTAGCGAACTTTTCATCTCTTTTTCTTTTAGAAATAGTTCCTTTAAAAAAGAATATGCCTTTAAAATATGGATGAGAACCCCGTTGTTTTAAAACAAAAAGGAAAGAAAACTAAAGAGGACTACGGTAGGAGAGGGAAAGGAGGAGAAGAACATCGGAAAATTTGAGAAAGTTCGAAAAAACGCGGAAGAATGATAAAAATGTTAAAAAATAGTGTGAGAGGTATGGATGTCGACTTGATGGCTAAAGTTACCTGGATGACTGGGCTAGTCGGCCGTCGGCCACAGCCCGTCGACCGACATGACACGCCGGGAGTGAAAGCAGAGAGCCCGACCGACAGCTGGCTGCCAAGGCCCTTCATTCACTAGCACTTTTCACGCCAGCTACTAGGGAAAACGCTGGCTGGCATCCCCCAAACGATGACAAGATTCATCAAAAATCAGATCGATGACAGGGGCGCAACAGACACGCGCCAAGAGGGAAGTTTCGCGGTTTTAAAACAAATTCGAGAGACTAATTTTACACACGGGAGGAAGTCCTTTTATTTATTCTGGAAGGCCAAAAACTAACTGTTCTTTGAAAAAGCAAATTGCCGCCATTTTCTTTTGTCCTCAGTTTTTTTGGGTCTTTACCCTTTTTAGAGACAATTTTCAAGCCAGGAGCAATCTTATCGAGAATCTTTCTCTCGTGCAACATAAGGAAGCGGGTTAATTAGAATCAGTTGCCAACTGGCTGGCATTTGCCACCCGACAGGGAGCAGAATAGTCAAAGCCAGTCATTTTCAATAAATAAACTCACCTCATGGTCAGGAGTCTGCGCCGCCATCAGAAGCCTCTTTGAAGGGGAAGGGCAGAGGTTGACTATATTAGAGCCTGTGGCCACATCCGGTCGGACTTCCCCTTGACTGCTTTTCTCTCTCGCCTACACGCTATGAGGCAGCAGGAGAGAGGCTAGTGACATTTTGAGACATGTACGAAGGCGATTTGTCATGGCAATCTTTTTAGAATCATTTGTCATAACCTTGGGAAGAAGAGACATTTGGGAAGAGCGTCGAGGAGAGAGGCGACAGAGGACAGATTGCGTGCTGCTTGGATATTACATTTTGCAATGGAAAAGTAGAGGAGTCAAGCTGGAGCATTTCGCTACAGGACAAAGGCAATCATATTATGCGTCGACTCGACTAGACCCAAAGAATTCTGCGTCGACGTCGAGTCGAGCTATTCATTTTCGAACTCACCAAACATTGTACAGCCTGTTCGGAGAATCTCCTCTGATGTCGTCTGTTCTTACTAGCCGGCAGCATCCTAACACGAATAAAAACCAAGGCGACCTTTCGACAATCAACGCGCACACCCCGTAATATAATGATGCTTCTCCTATAACAAGCCGTGGACTTTGCGCATCTCCTTTTCCTTTATCATTTCAAGAATTTATTACAGTAATCCTGCTAACGTTCCCGTTCATCGTACTCAAATGGACAATAATCAGGATTATTTGTGGGTTGTATACGGAATCCTCGAGCCACTTGGCGACATCTCATTTCGTGCATACGGGGCCAGGCATCCTCTGCGTGTTTTGTCTTTTCCGGTGGAGACCAAAGACGCTCGGCAGCGGCCGAAGCTCGTGGCCTGGAAAATATAATTTTCTTTAAAGAAATCGTTACCAAGTTCTTGCTTCAATATTCGTATTATCGACCATTTCTCCCCACATAGCTACAATTCCTCCCAGTACGAGATCTTTCTGTGCTTGGCTGCCAGTGAAATTTGCCGGATCACAATAATAATACCTAGGAATTCTCTTTAAGTTAGACAGAAATCTTACATGGAATTTGCCTGTACATCACTGGTAATGTTGTCTCTCCAATCTGCTCCATATTTTATGTAATTTAAATACCAACAAGAGGAGATGATCACAGGATATCCGGCATTGGTAACGGCTTTGGTTTTCGCATGGATCTCGTCATGATCTTTTCCGCGCCAAATTTGGATTATGGTATTATTTGTAGGCTTATTATTGAAGAAAACTTCTTCCCAGACGACTTTCTTCTTTTGATTCTTGAAACCGGCGATTATTGCGTCGAGCCTGAAAGGAAATTGTGTTTTAGTAGACAAAAATTGGCCATTGGCGAAGATTTTCAGTGCTTTTTAGGTCTCGACGCTTCTGGAAGAAAATTCCACTCACTTGGCAAAGAAATAATTCTCCAAATCAACATTGGTAGTGAAATTCTTTAGCTTTTTAAATGCCTGAATCTTCGTGTTCCTATCCCAGCACTCGGTTATAAAATCGGCCACTTCATCTCCTCCCAAGTGGAGGAATTCATCCGGGAAAGTTTCTGTCACTTCAGTCAGAAAATCCTAGAATTTTTAAGCTTATTCGGATCGGATCAATTACCTCAATAAATTTGTAATTGTCATCATGACTGGGATCTACTAGATTTCTCCATGTCTCTTTTCCTGTCTTATCGAAACATTCTGTAAGGAAGCCGGGCTGAGCATTCCAAGCTCCGGTATGTCCTAAAAGGAAAATTATTGGAGAAGGCGATGAGGTACGGTACCAGGGAGATCAAATTCCGGCATGACGCGAATTGCTCGTAATCGGGCGTAGTTGATAATATCCTGGACATCATTTCGACTGTAGACGTGACGAGGAGAATAGGCTCCCTAAAAAAGGAAAAAACTGCGCTGTAATTTAGAATTTTCGCTGTAGGACCCAAATAAAGTGAGTCAAATAAAGTTACAGTTGACCAGAAATGTTACCTCTGTGTGAAGATGCGGGAATTTCTTCGATTCATAAGGGAAGGACTCGCTGTCTACCAAATGCCAATGTAAGACGTTTAACTTATTCATAGCCATTAAATCCTTAATTTCTGCTTTAAATGGTGGTAAATTGCCCATACAATTTGCCGTTTGATCGTGCGGACAGAGAGGAAATGTCTCGACGTGTCAATCATCAATCCTCTAATAGGGAAACGTGGTCTATCTTGGACATCTGCCGTTCGGATAAAGTACTAAAAATTTATATTTTACCTTATTTTTAAAGCTCCAAACCTTTTGCTTTTTATCGTCCCAGAAAACTAGCTGGCTGAGGGTTTCCATGGCCCGGACGACGCCCCAAACATTGTCGGCTCGGATGGCGCCATCGTTCATGGTCACTCGCAACTTGTCTGAACAGGCAAAATTTTTTTAAATGAGAGTTATTACAGGCTTCTGAAGCATTATGAGGTGGTGTTCCACTTGGACAAGGCTCCTTAATTTTCACGGAAATAACAAAATCTTCAGCGGATCCTTTTGGACTCACAGGGAAGGGAAACATCCATTTATTCACTGAAAATTTGTCAAATTTAAAGGATTTTGACTCACAATAATTTTCAGAATTGACACGAAGGACATCGCAATCATATTTGTCGCCTAGATTAAAACCAATTTTCATAGGATCCAAGGAGCGATTTGTCTTCCCGTAGACGATCTGCTCCGGGAGGGGGAAAACACCTCCGACGGTCCAACGATCCGGCGCATCCCGTCCGTAAAACCAAGCTTGGCAAAGGAGAGGTAGACAGAGAAAAAGTGGCAAGGCTAACATACCCTAAAATGGTCTCTTGAAAAAATTCAAAGATCAAGGAGAATGGGAGCCATAGGAACACAACGGGAGACCATGGCCGGTCAGTGACTAATGGAAATTTGAATTGGGGACCAAAAAATGGCAAAATTTAATGGAAAATGGGGCCAAGAATGAGGTTAAACGCTGTGTTTACAAGTTGAATCTAATGGTCAGTGTAAAGAGAGGAGGAAAAAGACCTCCTACCGCCTGTTCTTTCAATCAACTGAGAGGCAGAAACTTGGAACCACTCACATGAAGGTCACAAGATTTTTTAAGTGCAAAGATACGTTTGCTCAAAATGGACATTTTCCACCAGCACTGGCGGTATTTATACGCAAGTCCGGGAGCCATCCAGTGCTGGTCACTCCTCTCTCCAATTGCATGGCAATTTGAGCTAATTAGATGGCAAAATATTAGGCTGATTATGCCCAAAGGGAGACACCAGCTGGACACAGACAAAGGTCACGTTATCATGGCTATGGGAACGCGGTCTAACCGTCTGTTTGTTCCTTGATTCTCCTACAAACTCACGCATGATGCTGGGTGGTCACGATGCGGAAAGAAGAGACAGTCAAATGTTTACTGAATGGTTTATTATCAAACGGAATATTCCAAATAGGGAAAAAGACAAAGTTATGTACAAAGACCACAGGAAATACCACAGTAGCGGGATTTTTCCGATTGAGAGTAAAAATTTGACTTGCAGAAGCCGTTGTCGATCCATTTTTTGCAACCGGGAGAACTGTCGCCACAGGTAGTGGCGTTTGCTCCTAAAAAGCACCGTGTTCTTTGAATTGACCGCCGATGATGCACAGAAAACGCAGCCCGCATGCAATCAAAGGTAGATGGTTCGATTCTCACCAAAATACAAAGAATTTGGACAAAATTCTGTTCCCTTGACTGTACCTGGAGTATTCCCACAGTATCCACAAGTTTTCCTGCAGTTGACCTTGACAAATGCTTGCATATCAATTTGACGACAGATGGTTGGATCCTTTGAACATCCGTCGACCGTATCCACACATCCACGATCGCTGCACAATCCACAGACATTTGGACAATCTTCTGCCAGAATTTGCCGCCATTTTGGTTCCTTACACATATTTGAAGTAACTTTAGCGCAATCGTAGCGGGGAACTTAAGATTTTTAGTTGCAAATTGGAAAAACAATACATTCAGCGTTATGACATTGAAACGCAGGAGTTTGACAGCAGTAGCCACAAGATTTTGGACATGTTTTGATGGCAAATTGCTTCATCAACTCGTTGACAGCGCCTCCTTTCTGAGATAATCAGAATTATGGATTAAATTAAGCGAATTACACCTTGAAACAATTATCAGGCCTGTCGTCTGTTGTATTGACGACGACGGATTTTGGATAGAGGACTTCACAAACTTCGTCTGATTCGATGTTATCGCAACTTGTAGCAAAATGGTCGTACTGAATAAACGTGGCCATGCCTTTTCGACTAAAAACGAACCTTTATTTCATCCTTTTCAGCTATAAAAGTGCAATTATGATCTGTAATTGTTTTTGGCGACACGGGGGAGATGACTACGAAAAGGAGTACAATGACAATAAAATGACGGGACATTTGAGACAGAAGCTTGGTGTTTTCCCTTTTTATTGGTAAGAAAATGTTTATGGCAATTCTTAGACACCGGCTGAGCAATCTCCCCTAAAGAGGTGTGATGGATAAACACCTGCCTCTACAGACAAACAAAAAAATGAGTTTATAACTCTTCATTGTCAATAAAATATTAAATAATTATTAAATAAATAATAATTGTCATGATTATGCTCTTGGCATGAGAATTGGTGGCTTTCCGCAAGGAGTCGGCTCATATCGACCCAAATTTGTGGTGTAGATATTCGCCCGACAGTAATTACAAGTCTTCCGGCAGATTCGGAAAGCCAAGGCAGCAAATTGTCCATCGCAGGAGTAGGGGCTCAATCCCCAGACGTCTCCTTTTTTGAGGAAACGTTGACAGAATTCGGCACCGTGACGGTCGAAACAATTGGCGGAGCGCTCGTCTTGTTGGAAGAGGACTTTGTAACGGTCGGCAGCGCTTTCCATTCCGCAGGTGTTGCAACATTGGATCAGGGAGAAGTCAGCGTCATATTGACATCTGAAAATTGGTAATATTGCCAGTTTTATGGGATTTAGAGGCAATTCGGTGTCGATGACGTTCTACAGTCGGCGACCTTCTCGACCTTTACTTCGGTCGACTTTTCTGGAATTCAAAATGTCTGAATTCCGCCAAAACCAGTGGAAACCGTTCTTTTTAACCCAAAGCAAGCCGTCGACAGCATACATTTTTTTGTGATACAAAATATTGGAGAGCGATGTCGATGGCGCCCCGACCTCGACCACTCCGTCGACTCCTCTCTACCCGGATCTTTTTTGAGGTTCTGGTTCATTTTTCAAAGAAATAACTGACCTATTTAAAAATTTAACAGGATTATTAGCTTGTAGCCTTCGGCAGGCGATCGAAGTAATGGCATCAGAGCAGCAAGGCGGAGCCGGAGTGCCCAGAGCCTTGGAGAGTTCACTGACTGAGTTACCAGTTTGTCGTATTTTCGTATCGTTAAAAGCCATCCATGGATCAGCTGTCGTTGCGCCTATAAAACGGTTGCCATTAATTTCTCATCTTTGCTGTCTCGGGGGAATCCCCCTTTGCATCGCGACGCGCTTGCAACCCGACCCAGTTCTATTAGTGTGTTTTCCTGTTCGTTTTTGTGGTTTTGCTGACCGCTGTTTTCTGCGAGAGCTCACTTAAGCAAATAATAGACGGGGCAGGAAGAAAAGTCACGCTGACTCAAGTAGCCACCAGCTTGGACATAGGCTGCGAGTCCCCGAACCTGATGCAATCCTGACACGTGTTCCCCAATTCCTGGAAAAGATGACTTTCGACCCCCCGGCAACCACACCCTCCTCTGTGTCAATCACCCCGTAAATAAAACTGATAAACTACAAAGAGAGCAGAACAACAATAATCCGATACATGTGACCAGTTGCCATTCAATAAACAAAGTTATCAAAAATCAGGAAGATTTTAGCCAAAAAAAGGTCGAGTCTGTAGCCTGGTGAATGACACTCTTCACAGCTCATTATGTCCTCGTGTTTGTTCCTCTTGTAAAAAGAACCAGAAAAAATTGAGCCCCCTCTTCAAAAACATAATATTGTTTGTTAAAGCTAAAAGAAGGCCATGGATGCAAGGAATCTTTTCTTTCTGCAGAAATCGAGAATAGCAGGAAAATGCTTCCTTATTTCTTCTATAAAAAGGCAAAAATCAAAAAAATTGATGGTAGAGAACCTATAAAAAGTGCCGAAGATTGAAATTTTTTTGGAAGCCACAGCAGCCACGGCGTGCCTGCAAATGGCGCAAAAATGTGCTCTACTTGATGGTAACTATACATTTTGGGCATTTTTCAAAAAGAAGTTTTACACATACAGAAAGCCACTGTACAGTACTTTAAAAATAGTATATTCGGTAAACGTTTAAACTCAAAATTCAGGCTGCAGTCATAGTCTTAAAACTCCTGATCCCGCTTTCCCGCTATGAGGGCTATTTGTGAATTTTCATATTGGTTGCCAAGGTTTTTTCTGCTATTTTACAAGTAGGATAATCTCGGATTTGAAATAAATTGGCAATTTAAAAATTTAAAAAAAAAGACGATTTTGTTAGGAAGTAAAGTAGTAAATTTATTGTATTATGAGAATGGAACAAGCCTCTAACTGAATTGATTTTAAAACAAAAGAAAAGAAACTAACCAAAGGCAGCCAGAATAATGATGACCGAGGAGATCATAGCCTGACACCGTTGGCGGTCACTTCGGCAGGCATTTATAGTGGTTTCCGGATGCCTGAAGAAAGGCCAGTTACGCTGGGCGCTGTCCCGTCCAAACAAACCCGGAAAGGACTAGTCGCCCGAGGGACGACGACGACCACGGAGGGACTCTTCCTGGGAGCCGCGGGGATTGGCCACTCAACAAAATACACACACACACACATACAGCTTTATTGGCTTTAGAGATACGAAAACGGCGGATTATTACACACAATCCAGGAAATACACACGTGGGAAAAAGCGGCAGACTAGCCTGTTTTATATGACGTAGATCAAACTGACCAGCTGAGTCACTCGCCTGCCCACCGGAAGCATCCCGCTGTTTTTATGTTTGTCCACTGTGGTCATTAGCAGTCTCGGCGATTTCTCAGCCACGGCATCAAATAAAACCTCCTGCTTTTTTCCTGCACATTCCTTCCGTAATCTTTGAGGAGAGGAGACGGGCACAAATTGTCTGGAAAGTTTGAGGGATTGGGGCAATGGAGAGCAGAAGATCGACGGGGATGGAAAGGGACATTGTGGACAAATGCATATCTGAAGATTGGAAATATTGGACGGTCTCAAGAGGCAAGACTCCCGTCTAACAAACTACTAACAATGATAATTCTGAGAGAAAAGGTTTGATTCGCCGACGGTATTTTCTTTTTGTATGTGCAAAACCTCCCTTTGAATGATGAGCCATTTGGATTCGGAAATTATGTCATTTCTTCCAAATCAGAGATTTTCTTTATTACCCCCCAGAATGGCCAGAAAAAATGACCCTCAAAAATGAACTGCGCTGTGTAGAAGAAATCAGCTGCTTTTCTTGAAGAGGATTTCTCCAGTCTGTCCTGGCCAATTTTTGTAATTTCAAGTGCTGTAGGCTATATACAAGGCAAAATATGAGTCTACAATAACACAGGATTATTTTATCATCAAAAAGACAAATACGACCCTGGACACTTAAATTTCTCGATTTCTTCTCCTTTTTTACTCGGCTTTGACAGTCCTTTCGTCCAAAATTCTTGTTTAAACGAATATTTCAACCTACAGGCTATTTTAGGTTTTTCAGCTAAAAAAATAGCCCGATTTCATGTCCGAAACTAGGATTCTGAGAATTTCAGCTGGAAACAAAGCATTGAATTAATTTTCGGCTCTTATTCTTATTTGTAGAAGGCAAGAGAAGATGTTTTTCAATTAAAAAAGACTTTGAAGCTTTTCTCGAACCGTGTGTTTCCACTTTTATTTGATCTCCGTTGCTCTTCGTTTTGCGGCATTTGTCCAGCCTCTTTTTCTTCCGTTGTCAAAAGAGTGATCCCAGATCAGTCCATGCTCGACTTTCTTGTTCTTTTAATTTCTCTTCCCTTCTTCTTCTTCCCGAAACAACAAGCAGCTGACCCTTTCTCGTTCTAAAGATCTCAATGGCCTCTCTTTGTTTTCTCTTTTCCGCTATCAGAAAATTGTTTTCTGATTTCCAGAGATGGCACCACGTGGGCCATGTCCATCGCCAAAATTCTGTGTCAATAACAATTTTTGGTTAAAAACAATATATTTACCCCAATTGATATATTTATTGCAATCGTTTTGTTGCTTTGTGTTGTTTTTCAGTAGATAAATACATATTGCAGTTTGTGTGGATTTGTTCATTTTTATAATTAAAAATTGGACTTATTATAAGTTGTATAGATACAGACAAAAAATGAACAAAATATGAGTCAGAAATTATTATGAAGTAGAATATTTTGGGGGGAGAAATGCACAAATTTTAACAAAAATAAATACATTTCTTGAATTTCTATCACCAACCCGCTATAGCAAGAAAGTGCTCTGGGTCAACAAAGAGACGAAGACGGGGAAAATACTCCAATAAATACAACATGAATCAATAAATTAATAATGCACGTTTGGGATTTTGATGAGTTGGCTCCTTTGAAAGCACCTAAATTACAAAGGAAGGAGAGGCTCTACCGGTTTTGTTGCTATCACTTGGGGGAGAAATTCGAGGAAGAGAAGAGGACCAGGAGGGGGATGAAAGAGACGGTATACGAGGATCACAGTAAATCACATTTCGGGAGAGAGAGAAAGGCACAACGATGACTGGGATGGGAGGCACTTGCTTTAAAGAAAAAAAGAAAGGATTTAAACATGAACTGGGCGATTCCGACAGGTTGAGTCTTCACAGCAGCAGACGCGGACGATACGACAACCACAGCTTGACAGGCATTGGGAAACTTGGATCTCCTGAAAATGGGGCGATGATTTAGAGAGAGTGGATTCTTCTTAAAGAAAATCTAGGTTACGGTAAGATATGGCGGGAAATGTTGACTCCGGGGAAATTTGGACTTTTACTGCCCAAAACTTGGGATTTACAATTTTTACAAAATCCCCGTAAATCCTTTAAAGTATTCGTAGTTTTGCTGCTTTAAATCTGTTGTGTAATAAGATTACTGTAACTATAAAAAGCATGAGTCCATAAATCGCCTTTCTTCCCCTATCGGAAGGAACCCCGCTTTCTTTTTCCCCGCTCTAATCAGGATTTTTCCCCTGTTCAACAAATATTTTCGTAAACTTTTCAAGACCCGCCCGGAGCAACAGTGTGCTACTGATAAGAGCGAGAAGAGGACAAGATGAACTTACGTCAAAGGTCTGAGATCCGGCATCCTTCCTCTGTGGAGCAATTGGCGCCGGCGCCGCTGTTAGAGGGCTCGTCTGCTGTTGGGGCAGAGGGACGGGATTTTTCGGCAGGGAAACCTACATTTTTATTATATTTTTTAAAGAAAACGCTCCTTACATTAACATCCTTTAAAGGAGTTGGAACTTGTGGTGCAACTTGTGGCATAGGAGCTGGTGGCAGCGGCTGGCTCAAGGCAGCCAAAGTGGAGAGCATGTCCATTCCACCGGCGCCGATGACATTTGCCCAAAGAAGGGACATCGTGTCAGGATCCAAGGTGCTCAACCAGGGAGAAGTCCTTGAGATCATCCCATTTAATAAATTGGCATGCATCAAAGGATTGACATCGGGCTTTGGCTGGGCGGAGGGAATCGTCGCTCGGAATGGGCTTTCTCCTTTCACCATACTTACGCCATTATTAAATAAGGGCAAGTGATCCACCGGCTGAAAACCAACCTATCAGGAAGAGTTGAAAATTCTATCCATTTAAATGGATTGGGATTTGGGAGTAAAAGATTTGAGACTTACATTGTCATTGGGCTCAATTTTGGGCATTTTAATTAGACTGCCAATAAGATCGCTGTTAAATGTTGGGGTACTGTATTCTTCATCATCGTCAGTCTAAAAATCCATTTAAATTGGCGCCAACTTAAAGGAAACTTACGTCGTGCCCCTCGAACATCATCATTTTCCTCTTTTGGGGATTGGCGGGTCTGGCTCTTGGTTTCCTTGGCTTTCCGACCCTTGACCTGGCCAAGTGGATTCCTTTCCTCAACCCTTCTTTATTTTCAAAGGTGACTCCAGTGCTGAGATATTCACAGGCTTGATTGACAAGATCTCCAGCGTCGAGCTCGGGATTGTCCAAAGCGATCATGTACAATTGTGACTGAAAAGATGTTCCTAATTTCTTTGTTCTTTTTTCCCTATTGAACTATTCCCCCGGCTGGCACGAAAAACTAAAATCCCCCCGATCGCCAATAGTGCGATTGGATTCGTCCTTCGGATCCCATCAGTTGGCCGGCGGCGGTCATCTCTCTGGCTCCCGTTCCCGGCTGTCGCACTCTCTCTTCTCCCGTTCTCTGTTGTTGCTTGCCTTGCGTAAAGGAGGTCAGTGGGGAGCGCCATTATGGTGTTGCCGCGTGCCATTCAGATCGTCCTTGATCCAACTTCTCTTCGTCCCGGTATGTGTCAGAAAGTCGGATCTCAGCCACCCCCGAGAAGAGGGCAGGAAGGGGAAGGAAGTCAAATTATATTTCGAGGGAGATCTCGAGAACTAGAGCGCTCCGGATCTCGTCCGGTAATAACTGTCGCCAATAAAAGGCACCCAACTACCGTTTCCCTGGGTAAATAGGAAATGGCCCAGAAATCCTTTTTCTATTTTTGGCGGGAAAGTTGAATCCAAACCCCCGGTTAAAGCGGAAAAAATCTGTTCTTTCAACGTTGAAAACTGAACAGAACAGCTGCCGTCTGACCAGACCAAAGTCTGACTCTTCTGGCTGGCATGTTGCCAGTAGTCAGCTGGTGTTTTCTCAACTTGTGACTGACCAACCAACCTTAATGAACTCCAACTCAGCGACATGATGACGGGGCGGATGATTGTGCTCGCCTTTCGTAATGGCATTTTGGTCATCCATTGTCGTCTCAGCTCGACATTTGCACCACGCACCGCTGTCGGACATCTTCTTGGCACAGACACATCTCCATGATTTGAAATTACGATCAGGAGCTACCTGTAAATGTCTTTATTTTAAAGGCTTTCCCAATTTTTTGGTGGATCCCGACCGGAAGAGGTTCCCCTGGTATCACATGTTACCTCCGGAACCCCTGGCTCCTCTGGTCATAAGATAGGAAAGCAGTGAAATGAGCCAAAGTTTCCCAACTCATTTCTATTTAAAGAAAACTGGCGGCCTACCTGATAAATATTATAACGATATCCTTTATACATGAGCTTTTGATAGCCCTTAAAAGAAGTTACAAGCTGGGGAACATCTGGATTATACCGGACAAATGAAACCTAAAAAACCATGTGATTTACTGGCAATTTTTGATCTCTAATACCTTTTTCTTCTCCTTATCTGGAGATGAAGGAATACTGCTTACAGAAACCGGGGAAATGGCAGAGGTATCAGTTGATGATGAGGAGAGCTCGGATGAATTCCCGAGCATTTTCCTATAAGAATATTTTAAATAAAGAAGAATTCAGAAGACAAGGAGCAAGAGAGAAGAAGAAGAAGGCAAAGTGGTCATGATATCACGATCAGCTGATGGCAGATAACGCGTGCTGGCTGGCCGCGGCAGGTGCTAGGTGCAAGTCAAGGGGCAGATGACTCTCGCCTTAGGGCCAAAGTAAAGGAAGAGGGGACCACCCGTTAAAACTTTCGAAAAAAAAGAGGAGAGCCAACGAAGCGAGAAAAAGGGGCAGTGAAATAGTGAATAAACAGTAGAGAGGAAGAAGTACAGGCTAGTACAGGGTCACTCTCGGCGGCGGCCGGTCGACCGCCGCAGCTGCGGGTGGCAGGAAGAAGGGCATTGCGAAAAAAAGGTCAATGAGATGGGGAGAAGAGAGAAAAAATGGAAAGAGATCGTACTACATTTAAGGATAAATAGAGCTACTCCTGGATAACTGACTGGTGGCTACCGCTGTGTTGAGAAGACTGAGAGAAGAAGAAGACCAGTTCAGTGGTGGCACAGATTTGGAGTCACTCTCTCCGCCCGAAAAACAGCCGCAGGGGTCGAGAGCGCGGGTCGCCAAGGCGGCAATTGGGGCGCGATGCCATATTCTCAGAAAAGAGAACAAGGAAAGCCTGACCCCAAAAAAATCCTCTCTTTTTCAAAGGCAAAGCGACACGATCAACGACCCCCAGCTGGACAGGGCGGCCAACATAAACCTGGCACGAGATAGAGAGAGAGAGGCAGCGACAGGGGGACTTATCATGGCAAAACAAATGAGGTCATAACACACAGCCTCCTGGCCTGTCGAGCTTTGAATTTTAAGAAAAATTAATGAAAAGGAATGAGCATTGAAGATCATTTTCTAGGTAAGCTCGGGGGAAAACGCGATAATTAAGTCATATCTCTTGATGACGACAAAGCAGCGGAAAATCAGCTGCCACATTCGATGAATGGCAATTTCCTTCTCGTTAGCTGATCACAAGAGAGAACAAAGTGAGGTAGGACGTGTAATAAAGTTCTCAAAGACGGAGAGTGACTGCCCTTCATAACTGCCAAGTACAAGTGCTGATAGGCTGACTGAGAGTGCGTCTGCAGACGTCAAGTAAAGTCATAACGGGGGTGGAGGAGGATAAGAAGACCACCTTCCCAGAAGGGGGACACAACCGTTGACTGCTGCAAAGCTATGCCAAGGGTAAAAAGTGGCACACCACGGCGTCGTCGGCCCCTCCCCGCCGTCGGGGCAATGGGGTCGAGTGCCTAGTGCGACGACGTCGACGACGTGGCAGTCAAGGAAAGATGAGGATGGCAGGCTATGTGTCTACTTTGTTTGTAATAGGCATTCTCCCCCTCTGGCGATGCCACATCTTGTGAGAAAATTGAGAGAGGGGGCGATGGGGTGGGAGAGATCTGTATGGCCTGCAGGCAATTGACATTTTGTAAGAAATAAAAGGGACTGAGGGAAAGAAGAAAAAGGAGAGACGATTTATGGGCAGAAAAGCTTTTGTTTCTGGTAGAAAAGAGACAATAGGCAGTCGAGGGAAATTTGGGAAACGGAAAAGGAGATCTGGAGATTGGTACCGTGGCGAATTCTGAAAGATTTTGGGGATTTTCTGGATACAGAAACAAATATGGCAGCTTTTATTGCTTTTCTCGTATTTTTCCTTACAGGGAAGGTTTGCTCTAATAGGAAAAGAGATTTTAGAGCCGAAATATGTATTTTATTAAACGAGTAAAACTCCAAATTCACTTCCCAGCAAAAAATCCGCAATTTCGAGATGAAAATGGGCCGAAAACAAAATTTTAGGTAAACTAATCTTCCGAACTACCGTAATAAATTCGGGAAAAATTGTACTTTGGCAATGGAAGACGGGACAGAGCGGCGGCAAAGGGCCGTGACCGTGCCTATCAGTGCTGATGGAACTGGCTGACCCCCATGGTCGGAAGTTGTTGAAATTTCAGGTGGCAGAGACCTTTTATTACCGGTTGGCATTGATTGTTTCCCGGCAGAAGGCCACCAGCCACATATGGACATGTGAGTGAGTGATGGCGACGACCCGGGAGAGACGACAGAGAGAGGACATGTCTCGCCGGTTGCCAGTGATAAGGAAAAGGTCCCTTCCTGGCTGCTTTTGGCCGCCGGAAGAAGCTGCCTCGCGGAGAGAAAAAGGGGATTCGCCCAGAAATTTAAAATTTTTTTTACAATTCTTTCACTTTTCTCAGACTCTTTCTCATTCCACTTACACACTATGATTATCAGGGGATTCGGGGCCTGGCCACCAGGCCCGAACGGGGTCAGCCGGGTGCCAGGCCGGGGGCAAAACATCCGCGATCCGCGGCCGTCGGCCATTAAAGGAGACTGGCGCGACATACTTCGAGATTGGCCGATCCGGGCCGCGCACCACCGCATTGCCGAGAAGAGGGAACTGTAGAAACGAAGAAGAAGGAGATATTAATTGAGTGAAGTCAGGGGTCATCTGGTGGCAGCTTTCGTTGAGTGAAGAATTCTGGAAAAGTTGGCATTAGTGTTGGAAAGTGAGAAGGAAGGCAGAAGTAACTGTGAAAGAGGAGGAAACGACGCAAGAGGCAAAAATCGGGGAGAAACTGAGAAATTTCTACAAGGGAAAATGAGCAGCAAATGCCAGAAGGAGAGATCAAGGAAACAGCGCCTAGAAAAGGGCTGGCAACTCCTTTAAAACTAGAGATTCTTTCCAGAGAAAATTTCTAACAAGGCGTGGCAAAACCAGATGCTGCCTAAAAAATCGTGACCCCTCGGGGCATATTTCGCAACGACGCAATATCTCATGATCTTGAACCTAAAACCTGTTAAGCCTGTCACAGTCAGCTGTTTCTGGAATGGCTCTTTTCTAGCCAAGGTAAATTACGGTGAAGGGCAGCAGCTCCAGTTGACAAGGAGAATAGAAGGAAAGAAGGAAGTGGCCGATGGCAGCCGCCAACAGTACAGTTGACCAAAGAGAGAGCTCCCGAGAAGAGAAATCGTTACGTCACACAGTCATACAAAGTGACCCCTCCTCCACCCCCCCCCCCCCCCCCCCCCCACCACGGTCCAATATGTACATAGGCAGCCGTGTGGCCACTACCACCACCCCTAGTAAAGGCACACAGACACGCCGCTGGCCGCGGCAGCATCAGCTCCTCCCGGAAGTAGCCACAGGGAGTAGCGGCAGGCCGAGAGTCAGCGGTGGCGCGTAACTGTACGGAGCACAAATACACCAGGGCAGACGGGCCAAACACGGCTCGAATCCCTCGCACCAGCAGCATCAGAGTCCCGCGCTTCGTGACCGCCACCGCCAAAACAGCACGCGCCCGCACAAAGGATTCCGCCACCATTTTGCTCCGCTCTCTTTCCGTCGGCGGGGCCGCCACGAGCACAACTCACGACGGAAAACCAAAGCAGAAAGAGAGAGTGGTCGCCGAATTTGGAAAAGAGCGTGAGAGGGAAAGAGATCGAAAATCTTCTATTACTGTAGGACTTGGCAGGGAAAAGGAGAAGTCGAATACAGGGCTGGATAGCAGCGGACTATGGGCGCAGCTCTTTTTGTCTTTCTTTGTGCCGACGAGCCGGCGAGCAGCTTTTTCTTGGTTCCAACAAGAGGAGTATAGTCCCCAGGTCGACTTCCAAAAAAAGGCATCCATGCCTTTGAATTATACGAAAAGGTTTCCCTCTGCGTGAGGTCTCGAAGATCGCTGATATTGACATAAAATGACCACCCATTGCGATGAAAAAAATCTGCGGGAGTAAGAGAATGAAGAACTTCAAGTGGCGACGAGTGAATCATCCAACTGATTAGAAAACGATGATTAGCCGGAAGTTTGGGAAATCTCGCCACATTTTCTATAGTTTTTGACCTACTTTTTCCATAGATTTAACCCCTTTCTCCTCCTCTCTTCTTCCCGTACAATCGGCGAACAATTCGTGGCACAGTTTCCTTAAACAAGATGTGCCAGGCACGCGCCCAAGTTGTGAGCGGCGGCGGTGGCCATTTTCCGCTGCGCCTCCGGAATCCTCTATCTCGAAAAAAAAGGGCACGGACTTATTGAAAGTGCTGGGATTGAGTGAATAGAAAGAAAGGGAAATTGTGTCCTCCGCAAAAGGATCGAGGTGGAGGAGGAGGCGGACAGTAGTGGACATGAAGGAAGGGCAAAGCGAAAGTGCCCGAAGCGGCGGCGGCGACCAGCGAAAGCAGGGCCGAGAACGGCCTAACTGAACTAAGCGATCGCCACAAATCGTCACTGATGTGACGTAATCATAATATCCAGAGGGGATATGATGGTAAGGGGCTGTAGGAAACAGGGAAAGCCCTAGTACCGTTTTCTGCTAAGAGAAGATAGCGAGAAAACTAAAAACTGGCAGAAAATGACGATTGGAAGGCCTGAGCCAGGAAATTTCCCAAGATCCTGCCATGGAAATCTTTTGAATTAAATCCCCAAAAAATTAAAGAGGAGAAAGCACAGAAATAGGGCACAAAATGACCACGCTGACGTGTATTTTTGTCTGCGTGAGGAATAGAACACCGAGCTAGTTTCTGTATATTTTTGTTGATTTAGGCAAAATTCAAGCGAAACAAGAAATATTTCACAATTTGGATACAAACAGCTGACTCGGAGGGCTCTGCGCGGGAAAAAATTACGGTAAGACCAAAAAAGGACAGAGATCCCTGCTGCCATAGGATTACGGTAGAAAGTGAGAGTCGAGGATCCAAGCTTTATGATTAAGGAGGCAGCCCAGCCAGCCAAAATGGGGTTAAGATGAGCGGGGCAAAAAAACGAGAGAAAAGGTGAAAGTGGGTAATTGAAGGCGGGAGAGAAAGTCCATTAGAGAGGCCAAAGGAGAAAAGGCTGTCCATAATCCAATGGCTGGAGATGCGCGCCGACCTTTTTTGATGTCGGTCGGCGTCGTCCTCATCGTCGCCGTCGGCGACGGCGGTGTGATTCAACAACGAAAACGGGGTCAAACTTTTCATAAAAGGAAAAGAAAAGTTCGAGGGAGAAAACGCTCGCCGAGAAAGGGAAAGAAGCAAGAGAGAGACTGCGTAACTGAAGAGGAGGAGGAACTCGTGGCTGCTGCTGCTGTCGGCGATGGTGGTGGTCAGTCGCCGCTGAACGGTATTTTGGCAGGCGGGACCTCGGCCCCAGGTCGTGACCGGCGGTGTCGCCTCGAGGCTATTTGCGCAGGAATGGCGGCAGCGTTGCCCATTCAGTGCGCGCCCGGCGAGTAGCACGAGCGCGCGAACGCCAAGAGAAGACTCCGAGAGGGGGTCACTTTCGCTCCCGTGCGAGGGCCAAATCGTGAGAAGAGATGACCATCCAGTGGCATAAGTCAGGCGGGGAAGAGGGGGTTATTTCCCAAAAGAAGAGGCATCTTCTTTGATAAGGGAGGCCTCCTAGAATGACACTGGACAAATAAGGGCGGCCATGACTGTACCACCCAGTAATTCTCCTTTTCTTTCCCTTTAGAACTTGGGGACAAAGGGAAATTGTAAAATTTTCTGCGAGTAATGAAAAAACAAAAGCAAACGAGGCTCTGCAGTGGTCAATGCTTTGTCCAGCTGCGGGGTCCCCGCTTGCCACCGGGAGCACAGAATTGCTCCACCTGTACGCCAGTGAAAATTGTACTTTTTAATTAGAAAATATACTTTTTCAGTGGCTAAATACCCATAAATTCTGTCAATTTTCCCAATTTTACTACCAGTATATTTCTGTCCATTGCAGTAATCCAGAATTTGTTTATAACCTCTCACCTCTCCTGGCTGTTTGTGTATTTTTGTTATGTGGACACGACGACAAGTTTGACCAGTCATGTCCCTTTTTCTGACCCCTATCCAGAAATGAAAAACACCCAGAGGCCAGAGAGATTCACGTGTATAGCCGGGCACCTCCTCAAAATTCGTCACTTTTCTAGAAAAGTTTTGAAATCGAGTTCGTGCGCTCTCTTCGCCCTGCGGCGCTCCCCCGAACAGCTGGTGCCTCTTCTCGTGATCGGCTCCCACTTATGGTCATTCGGGCCAAACTTGGACACATACATCACATCGAAAAATTGCCGCCGGGAAGAGTGGACTGTCCATCATTTAAAGAATATTGGTCGACCTAAAAAAGAAGGATGAAGGCGCCAGTTTACAGCTACTACAATTTCTTCTTGCCCTGATTCTTATCGTTTCCCGTGGTCGCCCCCAGGGGGGTCACTGCGCTTTCGGCAAATAAACAGGCCGTGCGCGACAGTTGAGCAATCAGAGTGGCCGTGTCGGTTAGGAGATCGCCACCCGGCTGGCACCACAACCGCCACGAGATGAGACGACTTGCCACGGCAGCGGGGGGCTACTACTCAACACACAGTAAATGCGGGAAATTGTAGCTTGCGGAAGCGCGCCGTGGGTAAACTTTGGATCTCGTATGGCAAGGAAGGGGTCTACCGTAATTTTCTGCTATTTTACGGTCCCGAAAATTAATTCAAGTTCTATTTTCTCACTTATTTACCCCAAGTTATCTTTACAACCAGATGAGTCTTCATTAGAAGTTTACCGATAAATTTTGAAGAAAACAGATGACTCCAGCTGCCAAATCACAGCCCACGTCAGTTTTCCTGCTCGACGGGCCCTCCAAGGCGCCAAAGGGATGATAGACCTTGTCTACGGTCTGATATCTCGACTTTCTCTGATCGGCCAGTCAGCCAAAAATGCCATTCTTTTGGCGGTTTCTTCCCCCTTATCAGCTAAATTCCCCCCTGCTGACTATACCAAGCCGTGACCGTTCCGAATTCAACCTTGGCAATTTGTCCATTATGATTCTCGGGACGGCGGCCGATAAATCTTTTGGGAAACTGTGTTGAAATGTACTTTACAGGGGTCGGGGTCATCGGTAACGATCTATGGATTCGAAAGGAATAGATTTATTCGATATAGAAGACACGGTATTTGAATTGATGTTGAATTCTCCGTCAAGTAGCCGAAGAAGGACTTTTGAACTTTTGCCAGGAGAAGGATTTCTGTGATGTGCTGGCGCCGGTCGAGGAACTTTCCTCTTCTTTTTCTGACCCGCTCTTCATCTCGATTTCTGTCCGGGTACCGTCAGCTGCTCGAGCATTCTTCAATTTCTTACCGGCAGCCAGATTCTTTTGGGCATCTTCTTTAGCATTTCGAGGGTCTTTTAAACGGACGCACATTACTGAAAATAAGAGGAGTATTTCCAATTTTTCCATCCAATTTCTACCGAAATTTTCGGACAGAAGAAGAACTTACCGCAATCCTGGGCTGAAGCAGCAGAAATGATCCAAATTTTCCGGAAAAAAGTACCGTAAAATTCTTGTAAATTTACCTGGAATCTAACCACGAACCAAATCACTTGGATGGCTTCTCTCCTACGATGCGGTCGTTTCTACCGCCAATTCTGCCACTTTTCAACGGAGATTTTTGTCCCTAAAGCGGACTGCCCCTCGGTTTTGTCCATTGCGCCAGAAGTTACCACCTATTTGAAGTATTTCCACTTTTATTGACAGAGAATTATCTCCAGGGAAATGACAAGCAGGACATTTGCTCCCTCGGAATATGAAAAGCCATTGGAACCGAGGACAGCAGCCGATAGCCAAGTTCAATTTGTGATTCCGTTGAGTACAGACGCCCGGATGCAATCTTACTATTTGAGTGCCATGGGCCATGTTCGAACGGGAAAATTACTGGAGGATTTGGACTTGACCGCTGCTTACTTGGCTTTGAGTCACAATCGAGAGGATCTGTCGCAGAAGGGTCTTGGAGTAGGCACCCTGCCCCGGATTGCTGTGACGGCCTCCGTCGAGCGGATCGACTTCTTTAAACATGAACTTCATCCGCTGAAGGATATCATCATCGAGGGTCGAGTAACTTACGCTGGTCGAACTACAGTGGAAACGGCATTGCGAGTCTATCAATATGACGACGGTGGTCACGTCCACCAGGTGCTGAAAGCTCATTTTATTATGGCTGCTCGTTGCCCGTCGAAGAAGATCGGTGTCCGCGTGCATCCGCTGATTGCCTCGACGACGGAAGAAGCCTCGCAAATAAGTGACGCCGATGAACGGGTAAAAGAACGACGGAAGGAGAAACAACACTCGCTGGAAGTCACCAATCCAACCCACGAGGAATTCTGCCAGTTGCATCAGAATTTTTTGGACTCTGTCAAGAGGAAACGTGAAAATATGCACGAATTGACACTGCACAATGATCAGCAGGTCTGGCAACATGAGACACAGTGCACAACGTTTGTCAACTGTCATCCGGTACATCAGAACTTTTATGGAGCCGTTTTTGGAGGATTTTTGATGCGGGAAGCCGCTGAATTGGCACAATTGACGGCTAAAATCTTTTGCAAGGTTTGTTGCGAGACTCTACATTTATTTTTACGGGTCCTGAAAAGTCAAAAGTATACTGTAATTTACAGGGAAGAGCCCACAATGTCTCAATGGACGATGTCAATTTCCTTCGCGGAATTCAAGTCGGTTCCATTGTCAAATTCACCAGTACTGTCGTCTGTACCAGAGGCAAATATCTTCAGGTTTTCCCGTCATTTTTTCCAATTAAAGTCAACTAAATTTAGGTTCGAGTACTGGCCGAAGTTATGGATAAAGTCAGCTATGAGAAGAGCATCTCCAATGTCTTTCATTTCACTTACGAGGCGGCAAACAACCAGCCAGTCAAGGAAGTCGTCCCCAAACATTATGAACACGGTGTCCTGTGGCTGGAAGGACGTCGACAGCTGGAGAAGACACTTGGAAAATTTGGAATTTAGAAGAAAACTCGATAATATTCGGACAACGAGAAAATAAACACTTTCGATAAATTGAATTTTTCTGTGTTTTCTAAAGTCGGATTTCCAATCATTTTTCGTTTATTTTATAGGGAGGAGGGTGGCTGCCCGGCGGCACAACCACGGCTTTTAGGCTGTACGAGAATCCGGAGATTGTTCAATATTACAATTGATTTTCCAGAATATTACTTTATTCGACAAAAATTTTTAATTTTGAAAAAAAAATCAGATACAGCCGCCAATGTCAGTGAATTTTTCCCATTCACGTTTCCCTTGACGCTCTTTTACAGCTTATATCACATCATCGCATCCCCTTTACAGAAAATGACATTGTAAACAGACGAATCATCAAGACATTTCCTCTTTTCGTACAGCTTTTCTGGGCATTCTGTTCTTTTCCGAAATCAATAGACTTTTACTCCATTGTTTCCCATATATCGACAGTTTTCACACGATAGAATAGAACATCGTCTAGAGTGCCTGCATCAGAAAAGAAGAGGACGAAGATCGTTGCTAGGACGAAAAAACGCCAAAGTGAGTTCATTTTTAACTAAAAATACTAAAATTTGACGGATGAGAGACATTTTCTCGGGTAAAAACACAATGAAACGTGGATATTTGCTCAGCATAACATGGAATCAATTCTTCCGCTTCCTGTATTCTGTTTCCAATTTTGTCGTCTTCTTAATTTTACTATTAAACCTTTGTAAAAAGTAGAGTAGTTCTTTAAAATACGCCTAAATTCAATTTAAATTAGTGTCAAAATTACTCTCCACAGCCCATGGAAACCGGGTAGATTTCAATTTCCTAACGGACGATTGTAAAATATGGAAGGACAAATATCCCGACTCGTTTTAGCTCTCCTCCTTTAAATATTTTCCCTATTCACTCCTAAAAATCTTCCCATTTAAGATCTGATGATGTTCCGCCGTCCTCCACGTAAACCAAATATATGGTCAGCCGTTGCCGCTGCCGTTATCCTCGGAACTATTATCCTCGTCTCCCAATCATTTTGGGGATTGTATCCGGTAATCGAAATTGAAGATCCGTTGGATTTTGATGTCCCCGTGTCGAAAGGGAGGAGCTTCGAGTCAATTGACGACGACGGTCGACTGCTTTTGGGCAAGCCATTTCCCGAGGAAACTATGGAACGGGTTAACTTCCTCGAAGAGATCAAAGACAGCTCTATTATTACTTTTACCGTAATCTCCATTTAATAATTCCATTAAATGATTTTAGAATGAAGAAGTTTTATTTGTCATGTACTCCTCTTGGGAAAATTTCCGCGAGGCGAGAGAAGGTCTCCGCCAACTTCGATTGATCTCAAATAATACGATTGTCTTTTATGATCTGGGGTTGACTGTAAACCAGGTGAGACCTCACTTTGTATTTAAGTTATTATTCCAGCTAAAAGATTTGAAATCTGTATGTAATGTGGAAGTTATCCCTTATTCATTTTTCCATAAATGGCCAAGAGAAGCAAGAACTCTTCGATTCTACATCTTCAAGCCAATTATTTGGGCGGTAAGTTGAATTTTCATTGTATTTTGGGCAGAATCTCCGGGGCTTTTCCTTGGCTTCTTGTCCAGAAACGCGCGCTTTGAAAGCAGCGTGGCGCAGTGGAAGCGTGCTGGGCCCATAACCCAGAGGTCGGTAGATCGAAACTACTCGCTGCTAGTCTTTTTTAATTTTTCCTGGAATTATGGAGGTCATTTTTCACATTTTTTAGCTCAAATTGCTGTTATTTTCCAGGAAATGTACCAGCGAAGTCGCGCATTTTGGATTTTCGACACTTCTGTTCGTCTAACGAATGGAACAGAGCTACTGAAGTTCTACGAAGATGTCCGTCTGGGCCACGTTGAGCCGATGACTTTTGAGCGTCCAGCTGGTCACTCAATCGACGCTGCTACTCACAAAGATATGTACTCCTATTTGCCTCTTTCCCAAAATGGACGACAGATGGGAATGTGGCAAACTGAGACAATGTTTATTGTGAAGTCAAAAATGTCCAGGGAAATTATTAAATGGTCAGCATTTTGCACATTTAAAAAAAAGACGGATTTCCAGGAGTTTACTCTGCGCCCTGACGAAGGATTGCCATTTTCCCGAAAATGCTCAAAACATTTGCCCTTTGAACACTCCTTGCGCCCATAGGTTTTCCATTTTTTTTCTATTTTTCTAGCTGATTTAGATTTGATCAGAGCTCTGCGAGTATCATCCGATGTGTATTGCTGTTGAGGAGGAATCTATCCTGTTTACCAGCCAATTCATCTTCTGGCGTCTTTTCCTCATTTGCTACAATTGATAGAAATACCAAATACGATGGAGAATTGCCAGCAGTCTGCTGAATAGATGACGAATAGACAAAAATTAACAGAAAATACGGGGAAATGTAAATGAAGCTTGCTTTAAAAATTGTATTATCGCAGGTAATAAAATTGGCGACGTCTGCGATTTTTAGATGACCAGTTGAGTCACTGGTTCCCTATCAGTTGCGACCATTTCTCCTTCTTTTTCACTATCGAAGTTTTCCCTTCTTCTTCTCCCCGAAAATGCCGCCATTTCAAAAAATTCTCACCAAGTGGAAAAAGTACTTTATTCGTAAATCGGAACAAAAAACCTCGTAACAGCCGATAGACCTGCCCAGGATACCTTTACTTCAAATTGCTCCAGAACTCTTGGACAGAATAACCACGAAAGTATGTCAATTCGCCCCATTTTTTCATATTTTCATTACTCAAATTAACTTCATTAAAAACCGGTACTCAATACATTATTGCAATTAAAGCCGAAAAAAGAAAACGAGTGAAAAAGGGGAAAAATCCAGAAATGGAAATATAAAGACACGCCATGGAAACAAAACTAAAAGAGGACAAGAATGAATCTCACCAAACTACCTATTCAGTAATAGAAGAAAAACTGAAAAAAATGAAAACAAGGCATGGAGACTAAAAAGAGCATATAAATGAGCAGGGAGTTCTTGGAAATATAAGAAAACGAGGAATGGTAACACAATGTAGGAAGAACAGAAGCTTTGAGATGATCATAATGACTGAAACGCCTTTTTGACTCAGCAAAGGGCAATTTTCAGAAGATATGAGTGCGGAACCGCCGTTAGAGAGGCGGAACATTTGGAAGAATAACTCGAAACAAAATGTTTTAGGCTAGAAATTACGTGGGAAACGAATAAAGCAGGATAATAAGAGAAATCAAAGCTTAAATGAAAAACAGGGGAGATCTGAACAAAATGAGAAGAATACAATAATTTCTTGATGAAAGAATTTAGAATTGATGTTCAAGGAAAGGAGCAGAAGGAGCTACATCAGGCACAAGGGCAGGTATGACCATAGCGTGTTGAGCCTTGTTTACTTCTTTTTCTCTAACAGCGCGACGGCCGTAGCGGAGAATTCGACAACATTTCCACGAGATGCAAAGGAAGAGGGTCAGCAGGGCGATTGCCAAGGTGGCCACAAGCATGTAGACAGCAATGTGGAGACGGTGAGAGATTTGTTTACCAGTGAACACAAACACTGTAACGAGTCAGATAACGTCGATGGCGGGAAACTTACCCTCTTGGATGTCTCGATTATCAACAGGAGAAATTGACATGTGATTCTAAAATTGACAGTTTACAGTGAAAGGATAGATTTACCTCGATAATATCAACCAATGCCGGCTCCATGGCGTCGTAAGATAAATTGACATCACTGAGACCAAGATACCCAATGACCCTAATGTAAAATAAACATTTCACACCAATCGAGACAATGAATATCGGGAAAAAACAGAAAGATTTCTTAATGGCGGAGAGAACTGCACCGATTATACCAATAACAGACATGAGATTCAGGCAAATCTGAAAAAAAGAGGGGAAATTGAAGAATGAGCTGGATTTTTAGCTGGTATCCACCACAAAAATCAGAAATTGCGGTGGTTACAGGAGTGCGAACACGAATTTTTAAACTACCATTACTAGTGGCTCACCTCAATTGGATAGTGGACAATTGGAATAAAAGTAAGTCCAAGCTGCAGTCCACCGAACACCAGCACCAATGCCCCCAGCACCATATAAACGGTTTCTTTACAAGATTTGAGGACGTCGGGCATCCTGAAAATTTTATTTTATAGAATTTCTAAATGAGAAATTAGTTCGAGAGAACGCGAAAATAATACAAGCGAGGGTCCTTTTATACAGGCGGTGAGGTTGACCCAAAGCGCGCAGCTGTCCATGCACGTGTTCTTAGTACATTTCCAAAAAAGTGAGGAAAGACAAAGGAAAAACACGATCGGAGGAGGTACTGTAAGTCTCTAGAGGGTCATGTGAAAAAGAAAATGAACATGCAAAGGAGAGAAGAAGAAGCGAAAGGGGAGAGAGGGCCGCTTTTGTCAATTTTGGACATCGATAACAGGAGGGGGCACAAGTATGTGGGGAATATGTCTGACCTAGTTGTAAATAGTTGGGAGACAGGACAAAGGAGGGTGGTTAGAGGGGGCAATGAATACCAAAGAAAATAGCAGATCACAATGTGGAATCAATTTAGAATTCAGCGCATTTGGCGGCGCCTCGGAGAAGTGGACAAGCGGACCATGACATCATAACGGGGACAGGCTACAGAAAAAAAAAAAGAGAAAAAAGGGAAAGGAGGCCTCGCTCTTTTAGGCTGAAAGCCAGCAGAGGGGACATTTTGCTTATGGAGAGAGTCTCTGGGATAAGAGAACTTGCGCAATGCGCCTTGCGTAGAGCGCATAGTCGCACGCACAGCCAGCTGTACCCCACGACGGACAGCCATCCACAGCGAATGGCACACACCGCTAAGTCTAGACAGTTTCTATGTGTAAATGCGACATGCTTTTTAATAAAAACTACTAAAAAGGACTACTAAAGTCGAGCAGCGGTTTATTTGCGACTTCCATTTGAGGCGGAGATACAGTTTAGAATTGCTAATCACCGGAACCACAGCCAGTTTAAGCATCAAAAACCATCTTTTCCACTAGTAAATCTCACGTGTTTATCGTCTTTTTGTTATTACAAGCGGAGGGATTGTTTTTTGCATGTGGCGGACGGACATCGAGGAACACCATCTGATCCTTCTCAAAGAGGCAACACTATTAATGTTAGAAATATTTCAGCAAAAGCCGCCTAATTCTTCAGGGCATCTTCATCTTCAGAAGCAATCGCCTCCTAAAAAGCAGCCAAAAGCGAGCTTTTCCACACCCAGGCTGCTTTCTGCTTCCTACTCCCCAGGAGCTTCCCTCCTTTCATTATCTCGTCCTCCAGGTCTCAAATGAAGTTCCTTCTCCTTTTACTTACAATTCCCTCTGTCTCTCCCGTCAATTGGATTTTCCCCTGGCAGCCTGAGATTGTCTACATCACTACAACAACCGCCCCGATTCGGCCAATTATTGTCACTCCGACTCCTCCTCCATCTCCTGTCCATTGTGGTCCTCAAGATATTCCGAGTAAGCTTAGTCTTCATGTTGCTGAGGAACTTTCGCAGGTATTTGTGTCTTTATTTCCAATTTAAATGGCTTTTTAGGAGTTGGCTAGAACTGCTGGAATCGCCTTTGAACAGGGAAATTCTTTAGAAGAAGTGCAGGAAATTATGGAAGTTGGTAGCTCTGTGACTCTGGACTACAAGACTCGTGCCACGTATATTTCCCATCTTATGGGAAGCCTGAAAAATACCACTATTGATGTTAGTTTTTACCCGTTTTCCGGTGATATTTTCATTTCAGGAACCATTAGTATTCGCAGCTAGGCGTGAGGTCCATAAAATCCAACGCTGGACACGGGAACTCGAAGTCCTTGCTCTGGATTCGAGGAAAATTCTCAAGGAGACTATGGCCGTACCGTGGAAACAGACAGAGGAATGGGAAAAGGCCAGCGAAGAGGAGAAGAAGGAGCTCATTTTTCTAGTTATGAAACAATATCTCTGTAAATAATTTGATGGCAATAAATAGGTTTATTAATTAAAAGTGATTATGATTCCTTCATCGAGAGATCGGCTTCCGCTTATTCCAGTAATTTCGTTCCATATTTACCAAGAGCTGCTTCCATTAGAACAGAATCCGCAGCTTTTTACTCCGAGCTAATTCATTGATTCGCCTCTTCTCCAACTTCTTCTTCTTTTCAATTTTGGCCTTTTCAATCTTCTCTCTCAATTTCCTCAGGACTTTCCTAGCTGCTGTTTGTTCCCTTTGCCTATCCTTATAGTTTTTCCAAAATCGCGAGGGAATTGATATCTTGTCGTCGATAGCAAACAATTCAGGCGATATTTTTAAAATTCCATCTTTCTCCGGGGCGAAAAAGGCAAAACTGACGTTGTCCCAGGTCCATCGAATGCCGGAAACCCTCGGGCGTGCACTTCCATAGCCAATGGTACTGTACACCTTCCATTGAAACTTGTCGTCATCCAGGAATTCAAAGGCTTCTGTGCCGCCATCTGCCACAGGAGGGAAGGAGCCTTCAGCGTTTCCACGTTTCCAATTGATTCGGTCCCTGTAAAAATAAAAATTGCGGTAGAATTCGATCCCAGGGACTTACTGAGCCGTCCCGACCCTCAAAATGCGCAAAAATGAACTTACTCTTTGATGCAAACCAATACAGCATACATAATTTCAGCAGAATATCGAAATGTTCCGAGAACACGTAGCTCCACCTCATCTAGACAGCATCCTCGACTTTCAGCATAGGCTTTTCGTATATCTTTCCACGACACAACAAATCCCAGGGGTCCGAATTCGTTGTCACCATCAAATGCAGCTGAATTTCCAAGAACATTTTCGTATTTCTTCCGAAGATCGGGGATCTGCTCTTCTACAGTTGTCCTCCAGTCATCTGGTCGATAAGCCATCCACCAGGATAAATAACGAATAGTCTCTCCAGGATTCTTCTGTGGATTATTGTCGGTCTTCTTTATTAACGCATTCCAAGCACTGAATTTGAAGGCAAAACTGCTCGACGGATCGTCCAAATTTCCAATACTTTTGGCAGAAACATGGTCGGTGAAGTGAACCAACTGTGTACATTTGAATCTATATGGCTCCTCTTTTTGTAGAGAGGGATGGCGTCCATAGAACTGCTCTATCCAGCGATCGTCATATCGAGAAGTTGCAAATAATCCATGATGAACGGTCGTAACAGATTTGGCGTCATGGGCACCAAAAACAAATTCGGAAGCCATGTTCTTGATAAAAATACTGAAATTATGAAATTGAAGACCAATTTTTGATTCACTAGACGGGAATTGCGGGAAAAGGTAATCGTACAGACGGCAGGCCCACTGGCCAAAGAACAAACCCAGAGAAAAGCAGGCACTTTCAGATTGTAAAATTATATGGGAAGATTCAAAAGAATGCAGAGCAGCGCAAAGAATCTAGAATCAAAGACTTTCCGAGAAAAATATAAGGAAATAAGTTCTGCGTAAGAATTCAGCTGCAGCGCCCTACAGCGACGAAAAATATTTACAAACATCAAGAATTTCGCAGAACGTGGGAAGAAATATCGGGAGGTATGCTTTTTGCCCAGAATTTGTCAAGTTTTTCGGTAGTTTTAATTAATGTAGGGATTTTAAAAAGAAGTAGTGATAGTTATCGATCGGCCAAGAAGAAGAGTGAGAAAATGAGAACCTTATTCATACTTTACACTATTCATGCCTCATGGCGTCTGTGGCGACAAGATGACTCGATGTCGTGGTCCTACACACTTATGAACGGTCACTTAAAAGACGAAAATGAGAATCTGGACACCGGAAGATACTACAGGAATTCTTGAGAAACCTGTGAAGATCGAGCATTATTTCTCTGAAATTGTATTCTAGCAGGAAATGTCCCTCTGCGATTTTATGCATCTTAAATTTGGACATCCTTTCGAATTCTCGAATCCGGTGGTTTTTTATGATCCAGAAAAGATCTGCATCCTCGCTTGTCTTTGCTCCTTATTTGCCATTCCATAAACCACAAATAAAACACAAGGAGATAAGCTGCCAACACGTTTGTTTGTTGCCATTTCTCCCGTCTCCTGCTCCATTTTCCCAGTTTTTAGCGTCAGAAGCGCTTACAATTTTTGCCAGTTCTTTTTCTCAGTTTCTATTGTCATCGCACATTTTTCTACAATCTTTCTTTATCATTGCCGCATCTCGTCGTTGTCACCAATACAAACAATCCCTATGTAAGCACGTCTAGTCCTTTTCTTGCCCGTCTTCCACCCTTCCTGCCATTTTCTGCAGCTCTTTCCGCAACTCCTCGATTTCAGTCATGGTTCATTACAAGTTGTTCTATTTCCCTGTCCGCGGACGGGCTGACCATATTCGTCAGCTGTTTAAGATTTCTGGTGTTAAATTCGACAATGAGGTGGTTACTATGGAGGAATGGCCGCAGTACAAGCCCAGTAAATTCTAATTTTTAGCTACAGTGCTCTAAAATTCCTGAATTTACGGAATAAATGGGATTTTCAGAGACGCCTCTGGGACAAATCCCCGTTTTGGAAGTCGACGGCCAACAAATTGCCCAAAGTGTCGCCATCTGTCGTTTCCTTGGCCATCAATTCAGTAAGTTACCGTACCCAGATAATTTAAAAAAATGTATCCAGATCGTGCCGGTCGTAATCCCATCGAATGCGCCCGTTTGGACATGATTGCCGATTATGTCCAAGAAATGACAAGCCAACCCGATTTCGGCGCTTGGGGTCTTGTACTTTTCGGCATGATTGAATGCGACAAGGTAGCTTATCCCCCTCTGCCACATGGGGTTGGCTTTATCTTATCATACATGCCGTTTTAGGACCAATACTTCAAGGAAAAGATCATGCCAATTGTCGAGCAGTACGCTCCGACCGTGGAGAGATTCCTCGTTGAGGGAGGGCACAATCATCTTTTCGCCGGCGATACAGAGACTTGGGTCGATATTTTTGTCGCCGAGTGTTTCAGCAGGGTACAGGACTTTGGCGATCCGCATGCATTGAGAGCCTACCCGCATATTGAAGGATTAATCAATCGAATTCATAGCGTACCGGCTATCAAGCACTACATCCAGCATCGTCCTCATTACCCCTGCTAGTTGTCTATGTTTGACAGTAGAATAAAGTGAAACAAATAATATTTATTACTTATCATGGCTTTCAATTAAGAATTCTATTGGCAAAATTTCGGGAAATAGTTAACAACGACATCTCGAACTTTCTGGTATTAAAAGGAAGACGCGAAATTTTGGAGAGTTTGATGAAAATTTTGACGAGTTTGATTCATTGGACCTCAATTTCTATAACAAGTTCTGTCCGGCGCCTGCTACCGTGAATCATGTCCCCTCCTTTGAATTCCATTCCCCCTTTTTGTCGATTCCATTTTCCCCAATCTATTGTGAATCTATTTCTCTCGCCGTCCCGGATCGCTGTCGTGTGAATTGATTGCAAAATACAAATGCAGCTGAGCTGACAGAAAGCGCCGACTGCGAGTGTCATCCCATCCAATTCAATTCTCCCCCTTTTCTCATCCCATCGATGTCCATCCACGTCAGTCGTCCTCCATTTGATCAAAATGACCCAAAATATTACTGTTGTTGCGGTGCGGTACATATCAAACTCGGCGCACGGATCATCGCCGTTTTGACCAATGTCAGTGTAGCTGCTAATATCATCTTCAGCTTTACCAGGAATAGTACCGTCGCTTTTTACAGTATCATGAGGTTTGAAATTGAAATTGAATTTTTGCAAACTGTAAATTCAGCGCCGCTTTCTCCGTTGTCATCTTCGGTTCTCTTCTTTATGGTGTTTTTAAAGAGAAAAGGCTCTACGTTGTACCGTATCTCCTTTTCCAGGTACAGTTATCCAGAAAAATATAGTAATCGGGGATAAACAAGATGATTTTCGTTCATTTCGAAACCGTTCCGTAGCAAAATGTTTGTTTTCCCTGGTTTCCATAGGCCATTCCAGGTATTTTTCGACGGAATCTATGATAGTCTGAAAATCGCCTAGAAACAACTTTTGTATGGATCGAGGATCAGAAATTAGCCTTCGACCCAGAAAATGGGCTTGGATCACGCGTTTTCCTTCTTATGTTTCGTGTGTCCAAGGATAAAAATTCATAACAAACTGCCCAAGTTTACCAAAACCAAAGGGAGTTCGACCCAGAGAATTTTTTGCTGTTTTAGAGACATTTATGAACACCCGGTCCAATGTGTATTTCTCCAATTTTCGAGATTGGAAGAAGTCTGCTAAGAGACTAATGCCAGTCCTAAAATTCCTGAAGCCGGTGCATTTTCTGATCGGACTCCTAGATCCTTTTTCCATTATACATTTCAGGCCATCTCCATCGCCCTTACCCTGTTATGCCTCTTCGCATTTCTCATCTCCCTGGCTGTTCATTCCGGCATGGTTCTCTCGCTGGCTCAAGATCTGGGAAATATTGACATCACTGCCCCTCAGACGGATGTCGACGCCCAGTTGGCCGCTTTCACCGTCGTTTTTACCCTCGGTTTATGTATCGGCGTCCTGGTTCAGGCATTCTTCGGCGAAGTCAGTGATTCAATTAAATTTTAAAGACTTTTCAGGTAATTTACTCGTTCCACACATTCCTAAAAGACCGTGAGCAGTCATTCAATTTCAATTTTGACACCAGCTCGACATTCCAGACGTCGCCTCCCCCGTCGGCTGGTTTTGATGGTCCCTCTGTTGTACAATAATTCCCCAATGTTCTTTGACTTTTAAATAAAAACAAATATTCTTTCTCTCTTTTTCTGTAATCGATGGTGACTCGTCGACTAATTGAATCAACAGTCTCTCTCGTCACTTTTATTGGTGACGTTTGTCGACCGGCACAGTCATTTTTGTTGCCTATTTGGGGAAGAAAGTACACTTCCTTTTAATTTTCTCTTTCTTTTAGCATTAGGAAAGCTAAAAAACCTCTCACAGACTAAATTTATTTTTAAAAATTCATGTAGGAACTTCTAAAATGACAAAATAAAGAAATTCTCTAAAACTTCCCCTCTTTGGCCAATTCCCTTCCTTGTCTAAAGATAAATGGCCATTTTGACCCATAAAAGGAACAAGAAAAACAACTATAAAGATGGATGACTTTTGATAAGACGCTCGAAATAAAACCGAGACAATTTTCCCTTCTGGTCAACGAAATAATGAAAGACGAAGCTTATCACAGTAGTGGACTCTCTAATCGCTGGTTTTGGCTTCATTCCACGACAAAAATGCTTCTTGCGCTGAAGAATTTCTTTACCAGGAAGGTTGGTTTATCATTTTTGGAGAATATTACGAGAAAAGTCGTAGAAATGACACTTTTTAAAATTTTTTCTAATAAAAACTGAGGAGAACGGTATTTTTGTGAATTTTGTGTAAAAAAAAACCAAAATCCAAGTCAAAAATCAAATTCCCAATGTTTTTTTCAGTGTTCTAAACAATTTTGTGCTAATAATGACTCATTTTTGATCAAATATGAACAGAATCGCGTCATAATTCGGATTAAAAACAAAATTTCCCTTGTTTTATGAAAATCCACGTGAAAACAAGAGGAAAACTGTCATTTTTGTAGTTTGATAATCAAATTTTTGTCAAATAAAAGTCTAAAAAAATAAACAGATAAAATTGGGCCGTCTCTAATCAGTTGTCTAGTCCAAAAAGAGGCAGGAAAACAACTCCACACCATTTTATTTCGTAAAAATTAGCCACAAATAAACTGGCCGTTTCTTCTTTCTGGATTGGATTTGATAAAAAGCTGCTTCGGCTGCCGGCTTCCCGTTTCGCTCGCTCTTTTCCCCAATTTCCCCCCTTTGATTTCACTTTGGGTGTGTTCACTTTTTATTTATTTTTTGATAGACGAGGTTAATCTGCTTTTCATGTGCTCATAAACACACCCAGTGTCCTCCCCGCGTGTTATCATCTGTCTATATAACCTCACTTCCCTGCCCCATTGACCACTCAAAATATTCTTTCCTAAAAATATTGACACTTTTTCTACTTTCCGCCTTTAATTTTCATTTTATTTTAATTTTTTTTATCCTTTATAATTCCAATTTCTTCAGAAAATGCCTGCAAAATTTTGTTCTCAACTTTCTCTACCAAAAGAAGCTGAAGACGATGATATCATTGCTTATAATGGTGAGTTCTTAGCCCTAAAGATATAGTGAAACACTATTTTTACTCGAATAGTGACTTTTAGATACGAGAAGGCGACCATTTGCTCTTCTAAAACCACGAGAACTTGAACCCGATCGCCCTATTGCAAATTATGTCTCTGGGCAATATCTGCGACGGATTATTTCAACAGAAAATAAGAAAATTCGAAGCAAGCTTTAATTTATTTTGTTTTCTTGTGTGTAGAAATTTGGATCTCATGTAAATAAAGTTTTTCAATAAAATTAGCTTGGAAATTGGAATTCGCCACAGAAAAATTGGGGTTTCTAGATGTTTACGGGTATTTCATCAAAAAAATTCCAGGAAAATCGGCAATTTTTAAATAATTTAGTTCTCAAAATTTCCTGATTTCTATGGTTTAATTTTTATTGCATAATTTTGTTCTTATTATGAGGATCATTATGAGCATAAACATGAGATTTTTGGCATAGGTTTGTGGTCAAAAAATAGTTTTTAGAAATTTCATAGGAAAACGTTCTGATTTCCTTTTTTGCTACTTTTTCCGCTATTTTATTCTGCCTAGCAGCAATTGGAAGCAAGTAAACTCGGAAAAATATTAAAAATTCATAAAAAGAGATCAATTTTGATAGAAACAGATGGTAAATGAATTAATTCAGCAAATATTACTTGGCCCATCATCAAAAGCCGACGGGAGAGGCCTTTCTCTAGAATAATTGGTGTCATCTCGTAGTCGAGCCAATGATACATGAATTTTTTCTCCATTTATCATGTTATCATTCATCTAAAGTTACACTTTTCTGTTTTAGCAATTTTTACCTCTCTGACAGCCGTTTCTGCCTCTGCCGCATGGCTAAATTCAATAAATGCATGCCTAAAAGGTACTTTTTCATTTGTTTTGTCGTTTTCTTACCGTTGACGATCAGCAACGTTAATTCTTCGAATATTTCCATATTTTTCGAAGGTTTCACGTAAAATTTCCCTCTGCAGCTCATTTCCTTTAACATAAATCGTTTTTTGATTTTGATTTGTGTCCATTCTTCTTTCTTGCCATAAAACTGACGGTGAAATCTCCAAATCATCGTCGTATGGATCCAAAATTTCTCCGTCTTCTCCTCCTGGTCGCGTTGATTTTCCTCCGCAGCCTTCCGTTGTCGACGCGAGTCTCAGTCGCTTGAATGTGTGCTTATCCTCATCTTTCTGAAGGATTTTCTCTTATTTTCGGGCAAATTTTACAGTTTTTACCTTTTTCATAGTAATTTTACCTTCTTGAATTTTCTTTATGAGCTCGTGTGTGGCTTCTTCTGCTTCTTCCGTTGCTAAAATTTGTTATTTTTTAAATTTCGGGCAGATTTTTTACTTCTTTTTCCTAATTTTCGATCTCCTTTATCTGCTGCTGCTTTCTTTTCAGCTAATTTCTTTCTCTAAACGTTGAAATAACAAAAATATCCATTTTTCTAGTCAAAAACTGAATTTACTCACCATTTCTTTGTATTTTTCTTGCAATTCTTTAAGTCTTTTTTCTTCAGTCGATAATCCTGCTGGAAAGGCGAATCCGCAGGTTTTCGGAAGTGTTTTTGACATCTTGAGAGGTTGAACGGGGGAATTTCGAGCAGAAAAATAGTAATTACGGGGTTTTCCGGGATTTTATCGTGAGAATTAGAAAAAAATCTCTTTATTACTCTAAGAAAGACAAAATCTGAGCTACACACAATCATTTTTTTTTGGTATAAATATCCTTTAAATAGACTACAAATGGCAACTTTGGTGGGAAAGGCATCAATATAATGGTAAGAAATTTAGGCGAGAATACATTTTTGTGACATAGATAAGGGGAGAGCAGCAAGATGGATCACAGGATAAAAATACCAAAATAAAACCCCGAATTTTCATCAAAAACATAACAAATATTTAAAAAAAAAGCTGGAAAACAGACATACATTCTGTTTTCCCTAAAAAAATGACAAACTTCTACAGGACACCGTTTAAAATATATTATCAGAATGAGCTTATTTTTTTTCTTGATAAAGATGCTATGACATTTTTGCGCCAAGACGTTTACGCACATTCTCGTAGACCACGTAGCTAATACTCACAGCTGGAATTACCTTAAAAAATAACAAAATATAAAGAAAAAAGCGAAAAACCTTTAGAAAATTCGGTGCAATTCCACGATACAATCCAAAAAATCCATCATTTTGTAATATGTATCGAAATTGACCAATCATACTATCTGGTGTACTACTATTAGGAGTTATCGCTAAAAGGAGGAAATAATAAAATAACATAAATATTAAACCTCGTGCTTGAAGACGTGTTCGCACTAAAGCAAGTGGATAACTGGCTAGCTGACCACAGGTTGAACTTGCAGTTCCACATGCTAATAGAGCCAAAACACCGGGATCAGGAGATTCTAAAATATTCTTCTTTTTAAAATATAATTAAAATACCTGGATTTCTTTTAATGTACATCTTTTTAAGTGTTTCATATACTGCTAAATCAATTCCAGCATAAGGAATAATACCAAGAAGATTCGGCACATATCCCTAAAAAAATTTAAAAATTGCAATAAAATTAACAAACTTTGTAGAAAGCTACAGCTCCTTCTTTTCCGTACATTTTATAGGCAAAATGTAATATTCCTTTGTCTAATTGACCCGTTCTTCTTAAAGCAAGGCGTGTTTTCATAACTTCCATTGGATAGATAGCGGTCTGCGAAATGGCTCCGGCTAAAATTACAAATAACAGTAAAAAAATAAATAAATACCTGCAGATCCAGCACTAAAACGCTCAATTACAGTCAGTTCAGTATCTCCTTTATATTGTTGAATTAGTCGTTTGCACTGCTCATATGCCATAAATTTTAATGCAGATTCTGGTGCAATCTTGATGACATTTATACCGTTGCCTCTCCAAAATGATTTAATTCCACCTTCAGCATGTAATAAATGAACGCAAGACATGACACCAAGTTTGTTCGTTTTAGAGCTATGCACCTAAAAGAAAATAGCAAAAATTAATAAATTTTAATACCTGCATGTAGACTTTGAGCCTGTCAAAAGGAGCTGTACAAGTTCTGCTCATACATCCAGCCACTCCACCAGCTACCAAATGACGCCACCATACTCCTGTCTCCAATTCCATTTTTGTAAAATCTTCAGGCACTTGGCTGTCTTCTCCAATGTCGATAATCTGAAAATAATGAAATTATCTTATAATTTATAAAAAGCATAAAATGAAACGGATAAAAGTATTAACCTCATCATATTTTTCTCGAGGCGGTACAGTTTTTACAGGCCTTCGAAGCCTGCCCATTAGATAATTTTGAACATCGTGAGCAAAAAGTTGCTCCAGGCCAACGGGCATGGAGCGGCTGGATGCGAGCAATTCGAGTAAAATGAATGATTTTTGTAATTATTTTTCATGTTGTCAAAATATTTCGCTTGTTTTCAGGTCTTCAACGGGCAAATTCAGTAAAATTCGGTAAATTAAATGCAAAAATCTCTTACCAAATTGTGCCTCCAAAAATCGACCATATCTTTGACGTCTGAACTTGGATAAAGGAGCATAAATTCTTGAAATTCATTTAAATCAATGGATGCTGAGCCAGTTTGATCCATTCTGAAAATAAACGAGAATTTTATGAAAAGAAAGGAATGCGAGCTTGGATACTGGTGGACATTTGATTATTCGTGCAATCACCTCTTTTTAATAGCTTCTTCATCTTCCGTTACTTCCAATATTCTAAGGATTTTTGTTATTTCATATTAACATGCACAAAACACCGCAAATTTCAAGGGAAAAACTCACTTTTCTACAATATCTTTCGCTTTTTGATCATCTATCGGCACTCCCATATCATTACAGTATGTTTTTATCTCTCGAACATCGATATATCCTGGAAAACAATGAAGTGCTAAAAAACGCGACGAACCATCCTGATTCCTGTCCAAATCTTCAAATATTGTTTGTAGTCGTTTTTCATGTTCCACAACATAATTTACAAATTCAGGGAAATCGACTTTATCCTCATTTTTTGTGCTTAGACGTGACATTAATTTCTAAACACAAGTTAACTCAAAAAGAAGGACGAACCGGCGCTAATCCTGATGGAATATGAGGCATTTCTCGTTTTAATGCCGAAGTTAAATCTCTAATATCTACAGTACCATCATTATCCATATCTAATCTATCGTAGAGTTCTTTAATCCTATTTGCTTTTTCAGAAGATATATTTTTAATCAAAGCAGCATGTGTAGCAATTGCTGTTTCTTTAGGAATAGAACCCTGAAAGATTTGCAGCATAAAATGAAGCTAGTTGAAGGCTTACTTGAATAAGAGGAGTATGTTTCGCTGTTTTTATTATCGGAGCAGATTTAGTAAGTGCTGAACTAATTTCTGCTGGATCCAAGACTACTGGTTCTAAAATAACGGCTACTAGGAGATTTCCGATGTCAAACCTTTCTTTTCCGACTTTGTTTCATTATTTTTTGTATCACTGAATGATGTAGAAGGCTCTGATGGTAATCCAAGGCTTTCTTCATGCGAATTGTCCGCCAATACTGTTCTGAACAATCTGAAAATCAAAGATTATCCATAGAAAATGATAAGATGAACCTGATTCCATTACATTCATAGACCATGGTGTTAATTTTTTATTAGAGGTTGAGCTGGATGGTAACATCCACGAGGCTATGCAAAAACCACGTTGTTTCAAAATCTAAAAAGTAAAAATTATATAAATTTGAATGCATAGTTATCAGTAATCTTCAATTTGTTCACTTTGCAACAAAAAAAAATACAAAAACACATAAAAAGTTAGCCAAATTTACGTGCAAAGCAGAAAACAGCAATTGTTTATTCTTTTCAAGTTGTTTTTTTACAAACAACGCAGTCTATTACCATTTTTGCAGCAAAACGCCAATAGTTTATACAAGGCAAAGCACAAAATCAACGAAAAACTTACAATGGGTTCCTCTGAAAGTGGAAATAAATAAGAAGAAGGTGAGTAAACCCGTGCTAAAAATAGACAGTGATCTTTAGCGAGCGCGTGAAAGCGAAAAGATTTTCTGCCTACGGAAATGTTTCTTTCCTCACGTCAGATTACTGTAACGATGAAAATAGAAAAATTTCAGCGATAAGGCGAACTTTTTGCTGGAAAAGAAGAAGCAGAACAATATCAGCAGCCGTTTCCCTTGAAAGCAGATGAAAATTGCTGAATTTTACGATGTGAAACCTTTGAAATACACAACATCCGAAGAAACCTTTCAATTTACGAGATCAACTAGCAGGGCTCTCAATTTAGCGATGAAAAGTGCTTGGCAAATATTCGCTAATCCTTCTTAGCGACCACACAATTAGTTATTTTTTCCCTGGGCGACTAAAACAAACTCTACGAAATGTAGAAGAGCCTAATCCGCTTATTGATGTAATCCAGAGCCCATGAGGTTCTTATCATCTTGTTGGCTGTCATCGCTTATTGTTATCTCCGATTTTACGGTGGCCAAGACATGTTCGCGTTTTTTGATTCGCTTCATCTTCAGGGGGCTCATTTGTTAGTTTGATTTTTGCTTTTTGTCAAATTTAGCACCTTATGGTAATTATTATTAATTTTTTTGTAAATTAATGTGAATTAGTAGCTCTTGTAGCTTCTAAAAATCATTATTTTTTCGCTGGTAATGTTCTCTTCCTTTTTTTGCATGTCAAATTGACCATTACTAATTTTGCAGATGAAAAAAATGCTAAAATAATGATAAAATAACCACGGGTGATAGTTTTTTGTAAATTTTTTTGACACAGATGTAATTTTGCTTCAGAAATTCGTAACATACTCGCTTTTTCTGTTTTTTTATTGCTTCAGTTATTTTTTCATGGCTTGCTGTCACAATTTTACACCCAGTTTGCACTTTTCCTTGCTGCATTGAGCCAACTTGCTTTTTTTTTCTTGCTGAAATATTTAGATTTATCTCTCATATCGCCATGTTGAATTATTCAATTTCCCTGATGTTTTTCCAGGATGCTCCGTCTTCTATTTTTGCTACCTCTGGTTACGGGTTTGAGAGTTCTGCATTTAGCAGATTTTCATTTGGATGTGGATTATTCAACAACCGGCGATAATTTACAAATGTGTCATAATGTTGCTGGTGGAAGCAGGGGAAATTTAGGAGCTTATGGCGATTACATGTGTGATTCACCCAAAGTCTGATGTCATTTTAGCGAGAAAAAAAGGGAGAAATTCCAGAGTTTGGTAGATTTCAGTGTAAATGAAGCAAAAAGAATAATTCCCAATCCTGATATGTTAATTTGGACTGGTGATAATGTTCCGCACGTGGATAATTACACGTTGGATTGTGAGTAGTCCTAAAATAGAAAAAAAAGATTTTTAGATGTGATAAACGCGTTAAATTTGACGACAACTTCAATTTTTTCACAATTTCTTGGTGTTCCTTATATTTTGCCAACATTTGGGAACCATGATTATGCCCCTGCTAATGCTTTTCCATCAAATAGTTCTCTCTATTCTCGAACGTGGGAATTATGGAAGACTGTGCTTCCAGCGGATCAAGAGGTATTTTTTTTCCATACAATTACTTGCAAAAAGGTTTTCTATACAAAATTTTCAGGAAAATTTCCTCCTGGGGGGTTATTACAAAGTTGTCCTACCAAATGCAACTTTTCTAGTCCTCAATACAAATCTTTACTACAAGTAAGTAAAAAATCCATAAAAAAACAAATTTTAGTGCTAATTCGGCATACGATTCCTTTACAAATAAAAGCGACCCGGCTCAGATGTTTGCCTTTATGGTAAATGAATTACAAGCAGCGGAAAATTGCAAAAATCAACTGTTGCCGAATAATTGCACCCCGATTGTTCATGTAATTGCTCATATTCCACCAGGAGTTTTCGAAAGAACACCAAATTTTACATGGTTTCGAGATGAATATAATAAGAAATATTTGGAGATAACTGCGCGATATAAGGACACAATAAAATGGATGTTTTATGGTCATCATCATACGGATACCTTTCATCTGGTAAAGGTGGGTGGAGAAATAGGAAAAATAACATTTTTAATAAGAAAAATATGCAGAAAAATATATACACACCGTAAAATAATCAGAAAATTGCATTTTAGAATGGGTCAACAACTGTACAAGTGTCATTTATGTCACCGGCCGTGACACCGTGGTTTTCCAGTCTTCCTGGTGCTGGTGCAAATAATCCAGCTTTCAGAATTTATGAAATCGAAGACACACAGAATTATAAAATCCAAGATATCAAGTCTAACCCCTTTTTGGCAAAAAAAATGATGATATTTTAGGACATATTACGTGAATTTAACGGATCTAAATAATGGAAATGCATCATTCCAGTTGGAATATTCTTTCAGAGATGCTTACAACATGACAAATGGAATAGACGCTCCTGCAATTGACAGTTTACTGCAAAAAATGAAAACAGACGATTATGTATTCCTACAATATTTGACGTATAATTCAATGGGATGGAATGTAACAATTCCCAAAGATCAATTCAGGTAAAAAAAGGAATTAGATGAAAAAATAAGAAGAATTTCCAGAGGCGCACAACTTTGTTCAATTGAATGGTCAGATTATGATCGATATTACAATTGTATGGCCAGTTACTATCCAAAAAATGCAAGAAACATTACGAACTACGTGGGATTGTTGATAATTATCTTTTTTTACGTCTAATTACTACCATTAATCTAATAAAGAATGATTATCGAAATAAGTTGGCAAACGATACGACAAAATAAATTATTTTTCTGCAAAAAGTGTAAGAAATTGGTAATCTTACAAGGGAACCTTTTTTGCGTCTGATTCGAACTGCCTATGAGACATATATCATTCGAAAGAGCATGAAAAGTTATGCTTCCTCACAAATTTCCAGCTGCCGAAGCCTCTGCTGTAAAAAGTTATGCGCGATTCCAAATTGACTTTTTTAGCATGGCAAATTCTCATTTTCGCATTTTCGGCATGCCAATGAGCATGGCGCCGCTTCTTCCATGAAGCAACGTGGCCGAGTGGTTGCGCGCTTGCTTACAATGTTTTGGTCGCAGGTTCGATTCCGTGACCATCAAATTTTCTTTTTCTTCTTGCAAACGTTCTAATTTATCGAAATATCGTTTTTTCTCTTGTTATTTTCCTTGTTATGTGCTGTACTCCTCATCAAGAATTTGTTCATGGTAGATGAATAAGACAAAAAAGCGTGGAATGTCTATAGATAACCTAATAGGTATGCGACCGACAAGGGTATTCAGCACCCTCACAGTAAGAAAGACATCAAAAATAAAGAGAAAAAAGGTAGAACGCTATGTTCGCCACGTTTGCAAGAAGAAAAAGAAAATTGGATGGTCACGGAATCGAACCTGCGACCAAAACATTGTAAGCAAGCACGCAACCACTCGGCCACGCTGCTTCATGGAAGAAGCGGCGCCATGCTCGTTGGCATGCCGAAAATGCGAAAATGAGAATTTGCCATGCTAAAAAAGTCAATTTGGAATCGCGCATAACTTTTTACAGCAGAGGCTTCGGCAGCTGGAAATTTGCGAGAAAGTATAACTTTTCATGCTCTTTCGAATGGTATATGTCTCATAGGCAGATCAAATCAGACGCAAAAAAGGTTCCCTTGTTAGATGACAGATTTTTACTGAATAAACCAACAAACACACCGTTCCCTGTTCCCAACTGTTAGCATAGGACGACCAAAAAACTGCCACTGTAAAATCACTCCACAGAACAGAACACTCAAACAATTTTTAACCAACTGCCCATCAAGTTTCGATCATTTTGCAATAAAAAACCCTAAGACACACTAGCCAAAGACAGAGAAAACAATTAATTAATAAAAGTCGCAAAAGGCCCATTTCACATTTTCGGGCTCACGCGCGAGATTGACAGCAGTTAAATCAGGACTGGTAGTACGCAGGAAAAAATCCACTTTTGTACATCCTTTCTAGCTCAAATTCGACACAGGGCCACCATTTAAGTATATCCGCATGTAGGATTACCATATGGTAACTCGCAAAAAGAAAAAAAGTGCCGGCTTGCTGGTCCACCTTATGGGCCATAAGGTGGACTACCATGGTGCTGGTCCACCTTATGGATCCATAAGGTGGATTTCACTCTGTTTTATTACCGGCTTGCTGGTCCACCTTATGGATCCATAAGGTGGACTACCATGGTGCTGGTCCACCTTATGGGCCATAAGGTGGATTTCACTCTGTTTTATTACCGGCTTGCTGGTCCACCTTATGGGCCATAAGGTGGATTTCACTCTGTTTTATTACCGGCTTGCTGGTCCACCTTATGGATCCATAAGGTGGACTACCATGGTGCTGGTCCACCTTATGGGCCATAAGGTGGATTTCACTCTGTTTTATTACCGGCTTGCTGGTCCACCTTATGGATCCATAAGGTGGACTACCATGGTGCTGGTCCACCTTATGGATCCATAAGGTGGATTTCACTCTGTTTTATTACCGGCTTGCTGGTCCACCTTATGGGCCATAAGGTGGATTTCACTCTGTTTTATTACCGGCTTGCTGGTCCACCTTATGGATCCATAAGGTGGATTTCACTCTGTTTTATTACCGGCTTGCTGGTCCACCTTATGGGCCATAAGGTGGATTTCACTCTGTTTTATTACCGGCTTGCTGGTCCACCTTATGGGCCATAAGGTGGATTTCACTCTGTTTTATTACCGGCTTGCTGGTCCACCTTATGGATCCATAAGGTGGACTACCATGGTGCTGGTCCACCTTATGGGCCATAAGGTGGATTTCACTCTGTTTTATTACCGGCTTGCTGGTCCACCTTATGGATCCATAAGGTGGACTACCATGGTGCTGGTCCACCTTATGGATCCATAAGGTGGATTTCACTCTGTTTTATTACCGGCTTGCTGGTCCACCTTATGGGCCATAAGGTGGATTTCACTCTGTTTTATTACCGGCTTGCTGGTCCACCTTATGGATCCATAAGGTGGATTTCACTCTGTTTTATTACCGGCTTGCTGGTCCACCTTATGGGCCATAAGGTGGATTTCACTCTGTTTTATTACCGGCTTGCTGGTCCACCTTATGGATCCATAAGGTGGACTACCATGGTGCTGGTCCACCTTATGGATCCATAAGGTGGATTTCACTCTGTTTTATTACCGGCTTGCTGGTCCACCTTATGGGCCATAAGGTGGATTTCACTCTGTTTTATTACCGGCTTGCTGGTCCACCTTATGGATCCATAAGGTGGACTACCATGGTGCTGGTCCACCTTATGGGCCATAAGGTGGATTTCACTCTGTTTTATTACCGGCTTGCTGGTCCACCTTATGGATCCATAAGGTGGATTTCACTCTGTTTTATTACCGGCTTGCTGGTCCACCTTATGGGCCATAAGGTGGATTTCACTCTGTTTTATTACCGGCTTGCTGGTCCACCTTATGGATCCATAAGGTGGATTTCACTCTGTTTTATTACCGGCTTGCTGGTCCACCTTATGGGCCATAAGGTGGATTTCACTCTGTTTTATTACCGGCTTGCTGGTCCACCTTATGGGCCATAAGGTGGATTTCACTCTGTTTTATTACCGGCTTGCTGGTCCACCTTATGGATCCATAAGGTGGACTACCATGGTGCTGGTCCACCTTATGGATCCATAAGGTGGATTTCACTCTGTTTTATTACCGGCTTGCTGGTCCACCTTATGGGCCATAAGGTGGATTTCACTCTGTTTTATTACCGGCTTGCTGGTCCACCTTATGGGCCATAAGGTGGATTTCACTCTGTTTTATTACCGGCTTGCTGGTCCACCTTATGGATCCATAAGGTGGATTTCACTCTGTTTTATTACCGGCTTGCTGGTCCACCTTATGGGCCATAAGGTGGATTTCACTCTGTTTTATTACCGGCTTGCTGGTCCACCTTATGGGCCATAAGGTGGATTTCACTCTGTTTTATTACCGGCTTGCTGGTCCACCTTATGGGCCATAAGGTGGATTTCACTCTGTTTTATTACCGGCTTGCTGGTCCACCTTATGGGCCATAAGGTGGATTTCACTCTGTTTTATTACCGGCTTGCTGGTCCACCTTATGGATCCATAAGGTGGACTACCATGGTGCTGGTCCACCTTATGGGCCATAAGGTGGATTTCACTCTGTTTTATTACCGGCTTGCTGGTCCACCTTATGGATCCATAAGGTGGATTTCACTCTGTTTTATTACCGGCTTGCTGGTCCACCTTATGGGCCATAAGGTGGATTTCACTCTGTTTTATTACCGGCTTGCTGGTCCACCTTATGGGCCATAAGGTGGATTTCACTCTGTTTTAATACCGGCTTGCTGGTCCACCTTATGGGCCATAAGGTGGATTTCACTCTGTTTTATTACCGGCTTGCTGGTCCACCTTATGGGCCATAAGGTGGATTTCACTCTGTTTTAATACCGGCTTGCTGGTCCACCTTATGGATCCATAAGGTGGACTACCATGGTGCTGGTCCACCTTATGGGCCATAAGGTGGATTTCACTCTGTTTTATTACCGGCTTGCTGGTCCACCTTATGGATCCATAAGGTGGATTTCACTCTGTTTTATTACCGGCTTGCTGGTCCACCTTATGGGCCATAAGGTGGATTTCACTCTGTTTTATTACCGGCTTGCTGGTCCACCTTATGGGCCATAAGGTGGATTTCACTCTGTTTTAATACCGGCTTGCTGGTCCACCTTATGGGCCATAAGGTGGATTTCACTCTGTTTTATTACCGGCTTGCTGGTCCACCTTATGGGCCATAAGGTGGATTTCACTCTGTTTTAATACCGGCTTGCTGGTCCACCTTATGGATCCATAAGGTGGACTACCATGGTGCTGGTCCACCTTATGGATCCATAAGGTGGATTTCACTCTGTTTTATTACCGGCTTGCTGGTCCACCTTATGGGCCATAAGGTGGATTTCACTCTGTTTTATTACCGGCTTGCTGGTCCACCTTATGGATCCATAAGGTGGACTACCATGGTGCTGGTCCACCTTATGGATCCATAAGGTGGATTTCACTCTGTTTTATTACCGGCTTGCTGGTCCACCTTATGGATCCATAAGGTGGACTACCATGGTGCTGGTCCACCTTATGGGCCATAAGGTGGATTTCACTCTGTTTTATTACCGGCTTGCTGGTCCACCTTATGGATCCATAAGGTGGATTTCACTCTGTTTTATTACCGGCTTGCTGGTCCACCTTATGGGCCATAAGGTGGATTTCACTCTGTTTTATTACCGGCTTGCTGGTCCACCTTATGGGCCATAAGGTGGATTTCACTCTGTTTTATTACCGGCTTGCTGGTCCACCTTATGGATCCATAAGGTGGACTACCATGGTGCTGGTCCACCTTATGGGCCATAAGGTGGATTTCACTCTGTTTTATTACCGGCTTGCTGGTCCACCTTATGGATCCATAAGGTGGATTTCACTCTGTTTTATTACCGGCTTGCTGGTCCACCTTATGGGCCATAAGGTGGATTTCACTCTGTTTTATTACCGGCTTGCTGGTCCACCTTATGGGCCATAAGGTGGATTTCACTCTGTTTTATTACCGGCTTGCTGGTCCACCTTATGGATCCATAAGGTGGACTACCATGGTGCTGGTCCACCTTATGGATCCATAAGGTGGATTTCACTCTGTTTTATTACCGGCTTGCTGGTCCACCTTATGGGCCATAAGGTGGATTCCACTCTGTTTTATTACCGGCTTGCTGGTCCACCTTATGGGCCATAAGGTGGATTTCACTCTGTTTTATTACCGGCTTGCTGGTCCACCTTATGGATCCATAAGGTGGACTACCATGGTGCTGGTCCACCTTATGGGCCATAAGGTGGATTTCACTCTGTTTTATTACCGGCTTGCTGGTCCACCTTATGGATCCATAAGGTGGACTACCATGGTGCTGGTCCACCTTATGGATCCATAAGGTGGATTTCACTCTGTTTTATTACCGGCTTGCTGGTCCACCTTATGGGCCATAAGGTGGATTTCACTCTGTTTTATTACCGGCTTGCTGGTCCACCTTATGGATCCATAAGGTGGACTACCATGGTGCTGGTCCACCTTATGGGCCATAAGGTGGATTTCACTCTGTTTTATTACCGGCTTGCTGGTCCACCTTATGGGCCATAAGGTGGATTTCACTCTGTTTTATTACCGGCTTGCTGGTCCACCTTATGGGCCATAAGGTGGATTTCACTCTGTTTTATTACCGGCTTGCTGGTCCACCTTATGGATCCATAAGGTGGACTACCATGGTGCTGGTCCACCTTATGGATCCATAAGGTGGATTTCACTCTGTTTTATTACCGGCTTGCTGGTCCACCTTATGGGCCATAAGGTGGATTTCACTCTGTTTTATTACCGGCTTGCTGGTCCACCTTATGGATCCATAAGGTGGATTTCACTCTGTTTTATTACCGGCTTGCTGGTCCACCTTATGGGCCATAAGGTGGATTTCACTCTGTTTTATTACCGGCTTGCTGGTCCACCTTATGGGCCATAAGGTGGATTTCACTCTGTTTTATTACCGGCTTGCTGGTCCACCTTATGGGCCATAAGGTGGATTTCACTCTGTTTTAATACCGGCTTGCTGGTCCACCTTATGGATCCATAAGGTGGACTACCATGGTGCTGGTCCACCTTATGGGCCATAAGGTGGATTTCACTCTGTTTTATTACCGGCTTGCTGGTCCACCTTATGGATCCATAAGGTGGATTTCACTCTGTTTTATTACCGGCTTGCTGGTCCACCTTATGGGCCATAAGGTGGATTTCACTCTGTTTTATTACCGGCTTGCTGGTCCACCTTATGGGCCATAAGGTGGATTTCACTCTGTTTTAATACCGGCTTGCTGGTCCACCTTATGGGCCATAAGGTGGATTTCACTCTGTTTTATTACCGGCTTGCTGGTCCACCTTATGGGCCATAAGGTGGATTTCACTCTGTTTTAATACCGGCTTGCTGGTCCACCTTATGGATCCATAAGGTGGACTACCATGGTGCTGGTCCACCTTATGGATCCATAAGGTGGATTTCACTCTGTTTTATTACCGGCTTGCTGGTCCACCTTATGGGCCATAAGGTGGATTTCACTCTGTTTTATTACCGGCTTGCTGGTCCACCTTATGGATCCATAAGGTGGACTACCATGGTGCTGGTCCACCTTATGGATCCATAAGGTGGATTTCACTCTGTTTTATTACCGGCTTGCTGGTCCACCTTATGGATCCATAAGGTGGACTACCATGGTGCTGGTCCACCTTATGGGCCATAAGGTGGATTTCACTCTGTTTTATTACCGGCTTGCTGGTCCACCTTATGGATCCATAAGGTGGATTTCACTCTGTTTTATTACCGGCTTGCTGGTCCACCTTATGGGCCATAAGGTGGATTTCACTCTGTTTTATTACCGGCTTGCTGGTCCACCTTATGGGCCATAAGGTGGATTTCACTCTGTTTTATTACCGGCTTGCTGGTCCACCTTATGGATCCATAAGGTGGACTACCATGGTGCTGGTCCACCTTATGGGCCATAAGGTGGATTTCACTCTGTTTTATTACCGGCTTGCTGGTCCACCTTATGGATCCATAAGGTGGATTTCACTCTGTTTTATTACCGGCTTGCTGGTCCACCTTATGGGCCATAAGGTGGATTTCACTCTGTTTTATTACCGGCTTGCTGGTCCACCTTATGGGCCATAAGGTGGATTTCACTCTGTTTTATTACCGGCTTGCTGGTCCACCTTATGGATCCATAAGGTGGACTACCATGGTGCTGGTCCACCTTATGGATCCATAAGGTGGATTTCACTCTGTTTTATTACCGGCTTGCTGGTCCACCTTATGGGCCATAAGGTGGATTCCACTCTGTTTTATTACCGGCTTGCTGGTCCACCTTATGGGCCATAAGGTGGATTTCACTCTGTTTTATTACCGGCTTGCTGGTCCACCTTATGGATCCATAAGGTGGACTACCATGGTGCTGGTCCACCTTATGGGCCATAAGGTGGATTTCACTCTGTTTTATTACCGGCTTGCTGGTCCACCTTATGGATCCATAAGGTGGACTACCATGGTGCTGGTCCACCTTATGGATCCATAAGGTGGATTTCACTCTGTTTTATTACCGGCTTGCTGGTCCACCTTATGGGCCATAAGGTGGATTTCACTCTGTTTTATTACCGGCTTGCTGGTCCACCTTATGGATCCATAAGGTGGACTACCATGGTGCTGGTCCACCTTATGGGCCATAAGGTGGATTTCACTCTGTTTTATTACCGGCTTGCTGGTCCACCTTATGGGCCATAAGGTGGATTTCACTCTGTTTTATTACCGGCTTGCTGGTCCACCTTATGGGCCATAAGGTGGATTTCACTCTGTTTTATTACCGGCTTGCTGGTCCACCTTATGGATCCATAAGGTGGACTACCATGGTGCTGGTCCACCTTATGGATCCATAAGGTGGATTTCACTCTGTTTTATTACCGGCTTGCTGGTCCACCTTATGGGCCATAAGGTGGATTTCACTCTGTTTTATTACCGGCTTGCTGGTCCACCTTATGGATCCATAAGGTGGATTTCACTCTGTTTTATTACCGGCTTGCTGGTCCACCTTATGGGCCATAAGGTGGATTTCACTCTGTTTTATTACCGGCTTGCTGGTCCACCTTATGGATCCATAAGGTGGACTACCATGGTGCTGGTCCACCTTATGGGCCATAAGGTGGATTTCACTCTGTTTTATTACCGGCTTGCTGGTCCACCTTATGGATCCATAAGGTGGATTTCACTCTGTTTTATTACCGGCTTGCTGGTCCACCTTATGGGCCATAAGGTGGATTTCACTCTGTTTTATTACCGGCTTGCTGGTCCACCTTATGGATCCATAAGGTGGATTACCATGGTGCTGGTCCACCTTATGGGCCATAAGGTGGATTTCACTCTGTTTTATTACCGGCTTGCTGGTCCACCTTATGGATCCATAAGGTGGACTACCATGGTGCTGGTCCACCTTATGGATCCATAAGGTGGATTTCACTCTGTTTTATTACCGGCTTGCTGGTCCACCTTATGGGCCATAAGGTGGATTTCACTCTGTTTTATTACCGGCTTGCTGGTCCACCTTATGGGCCATAAGGTGGATTTCACTCTGTTTTATTACCGGCTTGCTGGTCCACCTTATGGGCCATAAGGTGGATTTCACTCTGTTTTATTACCGGCTTGCTGGTCCACCTTATGGATCCATAAGGTGGACTACCATGGTGCTGGTCCACCTTATGGATCCATAAGGTGGATTTCACTCTGTTTTATTACCGGCTTGCTGGTCCACCTTATGGGCCATAAGGTGGATTTCACTCTGTTTTATTACCGGCTTGCTGGTCCACCTTATGGATCCATAAGGTGGACTACCATGGTGCTGGTCCACCTTATGGGCCATAAGGTGGATTTCACTCTGTTTTATTACCGGCTTGCTGGTCCACCTTATGGATCCATAAGGTGGACTACCATGGTGCTGGTCCACCTTATGGATCCATAAGGTGGATTTCACTCTGTTTTATTACCGGCTTGCTGGTCCACCTTATGGGCCATAAGGTGGATTTCACTCTGTTTTATTACCGGCTTGCTGGTCCACCTTATGGATCCATAAGGTGGATTTCACTCTGTTTTATTACCGGCTTGCTGGTCCACCTTATGGGCCATAAGGTGGATTTCACTCTGTTTTATTACCGGCTTGCTGGTCCACCTTATGGGCCATAAGGTGGATTTCACTCTGTTTTATTACCGGCTTGCTGGTCCACCTTATGGGCCATAAGGTGGATTTCACTCTGTTTTATTACCGGCTTGCTGGTCCACCTTATGGATCCATAAGGTGGACTACCATGGTGCTGGTCCACCTTATGGGCCATAAGGTGGATTTCACTCTGTTTTATTACCGGCTTGCTGGTCCACCTTATGGATCCATAAGGTGGACTACCATGGTGCTGGTCCACCTTATGGATCCATAAGGTGGATTTCACTCTGTTTTATTACCGGCTTGCTGGTCCACCTTATGGATCCATAAGGTGGATTTCACTCTGTTTTATTACCGGCTTGCTGGTCCACCTTATGGGCCATAAGGTGGATTTCACTCTGTTTTATTACCGGCTTGCTGGTCCACCTTATGGGCCATAAGGTGGATTTCACTCTGTTTTATTACCGGCTTGCTGGTCCACCTTATTGTTGGGTATTCCCAAGATTCTCCTCATATTTAAATTCCCGCCCTTTCTGGCTGGCGCGCGTCATCGCGATTTCTCGCCAGTCTAGTTGTTGTTGTTGTGTTTGGAACCGAAAAGGTTCATTTTATTTTTGTCTCTAATTTATATCAAAATAAATTCATTATATATTTATCAATTGTCCTGTTAGTAAAGAGACATATTTTTGTATAGATACACCCATCGCGGCCAAGTATCTAACAATTGGCGACCACGTTTGAGCCATAATAAGTCTTTTCGTCGTCGTGTTTTTGTGTATCTTGTCCCATCGTGGAGTCACTGAACACGGATCTTTTATTTTACTAATTTCGTAGCTCTACCATCGTGTTTAGTTATCGAAATTCACGAAAAGCAATAAATAAATTCAAGTTTCTCACCATCGCGTTTGATTCTTTGAATATAATTGTCTAATTGGAAAGAAGAAAGGATCATCCCTATCCTTGTGATTGTAGACAAATTATAAAAGGTATTCATCCCTGTAAAATACCTCTATTAGAAGTATCATCCTAAACATCTACTTCTAATAGTTTCCTATATTCTGAGCTGATCTCATCCTTCATCACAGACAGCTAATACAGAATTCCATCTACATACAAGAATACAAGAGTCAACGTCATTTCCATCTGACAATCATCGTCGAAAATGGCTTCAGAAGATAATGCTACATTAGCACAAATATTGGAAACAACCCAACGAACAATGCAAGCGATGCAAAAATTATTGACCACGTATGATCAACGATTATCGAAAGTTGAAACAAAACAGGAAACTGAGGAAACATCCATCATCATTCCCAGTAATACTCGTCTAATTGGTGACTTAGAGAAAAGACTCCCCGAATTTTCATTCAATCCTGACACGGATATTGCGTTTTCAGACTGGTATGCTCGATATGAACATATTTTCATCACCGATGGTGCCCAGCTAGATGATAAATCCCGTCTTAGACTTCTAACTGAAAAATTAGCACCTGAAACATATCGTCGTTTTGCGAGTCACGTATTACCAAAAGCACCAAATGAACTGAAATTTAACGAAGCCGTAAAGGTTCTGAAAAATCTATTTGAGATCCCCATTTCAGTTTTCAAAAGGCAGTACGATTGCTGGTCCTCCTCATTCGACAAAGATCCGTTGGAAGATGACCAAACCTATGCTGATAGAATAAATGAAAGATTTTACAAGGTTATGAATAAAATGGACGTCGAAGACCTGAAAGTTTTAAGATTCCTTGTTGGATTGAAAGGAAAGGACGACCAAATCCACCTTCCTTATCTATTATCTTATGCAGATAAAACAAAAGAGGCTGAAGAAGCTCTCACTCTCCAAGGAATTGTCAAAGAGTTGACAAAACAACGTACTTTTAAAAGAGATGGTCAATTAGTTGCAAATTCACAACAAATAAACCAAATTCAGAGGTCTGGAAATAAAAACAGAACCCATAATGCCCGTAACAATTCAAACGGTTACCAAAAAGGCAAAGGACAATATAATTCTGAAAATAAAAATAAAAACACTGTCAGGTGTACTTACTGTTCTAAAAAAGGTCATGTTATAGAGGAATGTTATCGAAAGAATCCTCAGCTAGCGCCTAAAAAGTATAATAATAAGAACCCGAGCCAAAGAAGCCACTCCTATGTACGAAATGTGACTGAAAAATCGATTGAAAATTCCAATGCAAACAGAATCCATGTAGTAAGGAGATTTACCGATGTGATAATAAATAATACTCCATTAGTTCTACAAGCTGACACAGGATCAGATGTTACGATTCTTGATATTGAAAGTTGGCAGAAAATAGGTGAACCAGAGTTGAAAATGACCGATAAAAGATTTACCACCGCCAACAATACAAACCTTATTTGTAAAGGAAAATTGGAATGTAAATTTTGTCTCAATGGGCAAAGTCTCGAAGGAGATGCCTATGTCGTCCAGAATGGAACAAATTTATTGGGACTGGAATGGATGCAGAAATCCAGAAAACATCAAAAAGCGCTAGATATGATTGGGTATCCAATAAAAATTCAGTCAGTCACTAAAAAGGAACCCATCGATGAAATATTACTTCAAAAATATCCTGAAATATTTGAAAAAGGACTAGGAACATGCACAAAAGAGAAAGCCCATCTACAACTGAAGAGAAATGCCGTGCCAGTATTTTGTCCACCCAGAAAAGTTCCCTACGCTGCACAAGAGGCAGTTGAAAATGAGATCGACCGATTATTAAAATTAGGAGTAATAAAACCAATAACATACAGTCAATGGTCGGCTCCCATCGTGACTGCTAAGAAAGCAAATGGAAAAATACGAGTTTGTGTCGATTTTTCCACTGGTCTAAATGGAAATCTGGAAGACAATGCACATCCGCTCCCCATTCCTGAAGATATCTTTGCTCATTTGAATGGAGGAACAATTTTTTCACAAATTGATTTGTCGGATGCTTACCTCCAAATAGAACTGGACGAATATTCCCAAAAACTGGTTGTCATCAATACCCACCGAGGTTTATTTCAATACACCAGATTGCCCTTCGGAATAAAAACAGCTCCAGCCATTTTCCAAAGTTTGATGACCAAAATGACGGCAGGTTTGCCAGGTGTCGCATCATATTTAGATGATCTCCTAATAACTGGTAAAACACGCGTCGAACACGATGAAAACTTATTGGCATTATTTAATCGAATAAATGAATATGGATTTCGATTACAAATAGAAAAATGTGCGTTCCACAAAGAAGAAATAAAATTTCTCGGCTACATGATCGACAAAAACGGGCGTCGACCCGATCCGGATAAAATATCTGCCCTTATAAATATGCAAAAACCGGAAAATGTAGCCCAATTGAAGTCATTTCTAGGACTTGTCTCCTATTATGGTCAATTTTTACCCAGCGTAAAACAGCTGAGGGGACCGCTCGACAAACTGACTCATAAAGAAGAGAAATGGGTATGGTCGGACAAATGCGACTTCGCATTTGACAAGTTGATCAAATTACTCTCGTCAGACTTGAATCTCTGTCATTATAACCCAGAATTGCCAGTAATAGTCAGTGCAGATGCCTGTGAATATGGCACAGGTGGAGTCATCTCACATCGATTTCCCGATGGAAAAATTAAACCTATCCACCATTGTTCCAAGGCGCTGACCGTCGCAGAGAGAAATTACAGTCAGATAGAGAAAGAAGGATTAGCTTTGATCACAGCTATCAAAAAATTTCACAAATATCTTTATGGAAGAAAGTTTCTCCTCCAGACGGATCATAAACCTCTTCTGAAAATTTATGGAAGTAAAAATGGGTTACCAACACACATGGCAAACCGTCTGATAAGGTGGGGAACAATTCTCCTTGGGTATGATTTCGACATCGCTTATGTCAATACTGATAGTTTTGGCCAGGCTGATGGATTATCCAGGCTGATGTCCACAGCAAAACCATCAAATGAAGAGATTATTATTGCTCTCGTCGAACAAGAAGTCAATGCGAATTTTGAAGATTCAATTCGTAAACTCCCCCTATTAGCCAAAACGATCGCTAAAATTACTGAAAAGGATTCAATATTATCCACAGTCTACGACTCCATCATCTCAAATAAATGGCAGCTTCCCAAATTAAAGAAAGAAATGGATTTACGACCTTTCTACGACAAAAGAGATGAATTATCGATTGTTCAAAAATGCATTTTGTATGGAGATCGTGTAATAATACCAGAAGTATTACGATTTTGCGTGCTAAAAGAACTGCACAAGGGACATCCAGGCATTGTTCGGATGAAAAAGCTAGCACAATCTTATGTTTACTGGCCTGGCGTCGACAAAGACATCGAAAACTACGTCAAAAGATGTGAAAATTGCCAAATGTCTGCCAAGATTGACAGAAAAATACCGCTAAATCCATGGCCAACACCTGAACGAGTATGGCAAAGGGTACACGCTGATTATGCAGGTCCTGTCGATGGACTCTATTATCTTGTAGTAGTGGACTCACTCTCCAGATGGCCTGAAGTTTTGGTCACGCGATCGATATCCGCCATCGCCACGGTAAAATTACTGGAATCGGTATTCGCCCGAAATGGTAATCCAGAATGTCTTGTCACAGACAATGGTACTCAGTTTACATCCAAAGAGTTTGCGAAATTATGCCAAGAAAACGGTATAAATCATATTTTCTCGCCGCCGTATCATCCGCAGTCAAACGGACGAGCTGAGAGATTTGTCGACACACTAAAAAGAGGATTGCAAAAATTAAAAAGGGAAGGAGGCAGTACTCCACCAGAGACTGTACTAAATAAATTCCTTCTAGCGTATAGGACCACACCTTGTTCGGCTATCGAAAATAGAATGCCTTCTGAAGTGTTTATGGGAAGAAAGCTGAGAACAACACTTTCTCTAATGATTCCAAGAAAAGATCCGCCACCGCAAGAAAAGTCGACGGAAATGAAAGAACATTTCGACCGTCGAAACGGAGTATGCGAGAAGAACTTCGTAATTGGTGAATTGGTTTATTATAAAAAATTCCAAGGAAATAACTGGATCTGGAGTCCGGCAACTATTAGTCAAGTTAGAGGTAGATCAAACTACTCGGTACAGGTCCATGGAAAAGAACATCACGCACACGCAAATCATCTAAGAAAGAGATTGGACAGTTCGCCATCGGAGACCAAAACCGATGACTGGTATGACACTATGATGCACTTTTCACCTCTCTCCACAAAGAAAGTCGACAACAAGAGAACCTCCAACGTCGAGCACAGTCGAGCCAATTGAACCTGTGGAACCGAAGAAATCTCAAGAAAATCTTCCTGAACCAGCCGTGCCGGATCAAGAGCAAGATCAAGAACTTCGACAAGAAGACGAACTCGCTCCGCCAGCAGTCCAGCCGTCAAGAGCTCCCGAACTAATTCGTCGAAGCAACCGAACTAGGAAAGCACCACAGCGATTTGGATATGATAGTTAGTCTTTTCCCCTTTGTGCTTTTGTTATATTTTCCCACTATTTCTTTATCTTAGTTGGGGAGGTGTTGGGTATTCCCAAGATTCTCCTCATATTTAAATTCCCGCCCTTTCTGGCTGGCGCGCGTCATCGCGATTTCTCGCCAGTCTAGTTGTTGTTGTTGTGTTTGGAACCGAAAAGGTTCATTTTATTTTTGTCTCTAATTTATATCAAAATAAATTCATTATATATTTATCAATTGTCCTGTTAGTAAAGAGACATATTTTTGTATAGATACACCCATCGCGGCCAAGTATCTAACACTTATGGATCCATAAGGTGGACTACCATGGTGCAGGTCCACCTTATGGGCCATAAGGTGGATTTCACTCTGTTTTATTACCGGCTTGCTGGTCCACCTTATGGATCCATAAGGTGGACTACCATGGTGCTGGTCCACCTTATGGATCCATAACAGACTTGCGCGGAACACCAAAATTTTGCGTTCCGCGTTCCGCGGAACGTTCCGTGTTCCGCAATTTTCGAGTTCCGCGTTCCGCGGAAAGTTCCGTATTTTCAAATTTTTCGTTCCGCGTTCCGCGGAACGTTCCGTGTTCCGCGGGGGCCCGTTCCGCCGGAACACGGGACGGAACGGCATCACAAGGGAGCCAGAATAAAAATCGAAAAAAATCGCGAAATTTTCGACATTTCGCTGCAAATTTAGGCTTAAAAAATGCGTCTTTTAATGGCGATCATTATGCTGGTTGTATTTTACTTACTAAAAGCCGATAAACAGCGAAAATCTCAATTTTTTGAGCTGTCCTTCGCAATTTCTATGCGAAAATACAAGGATTCCTCATCTTGTTGAAATATCCACGAAACGATCATCGCCAGTAGCCGTGTGCGCAAAACTGCCCTTGGCCTGCCGTGGCTGCTCCTGGGGCAATTTGTCCGGGCTGTTTTTGAGCTGCCCTGGGGGCAGCATTTTCTGCCCCTGCCCAGTCCCCCATACAGTTTCGGCCGAATGTAAGCAAAAGAATAGTGAAAATCAAACAAATGCGGCAAATTTTAATAAGTTTGCAGGATTTTTGCAAGCACTGCCCTTACGGGGCAGTCCTGTCCCCGCCACTGAAGCTGCTCACGGGGCAGTTGCTGCCCTGAAAGGGCTATGCAATCGGCTGGACTTGTCCCAGACAGACTGCAGACTGTCAGATGGGATTGTTTCGTGCACACTGCCACAGCAGGTTTCTCGGCGTCACAGTCTCTAGTTTTATTCAATTCTGATATGGTTACACTCACCAAAAGATTTGCCAGCGCGCAAAACTAACTATAAAAAGCATTGACACGCTCGGCATATCGCTAAACGACATCCTAATAAGACGTATCAGCCCAGAAAGGGTACGGCAACTGGGAATAGTGAAAAAAAAAAGTATTAAAAACTGTCTTGTCAACATTTTTATCACTAATTATCGTCTATTTCAAAAGCAAAAATGATAAAAGTTGCCGAAGAAACGAACCCGCGATCCTTGATTCACAAGTCGCGCACTTTCGTATTGCGCCAAAAGCCCATCATTTCCAGTGTATTTTTGTTCCGTGTTCCGCCCCCTTGTTCCGTGTTCCGCGCGGAATTCCGCGTTTCTAATTTTCGCGTTCCGTGTTCCGCCGGAACGTTCCGCATTTTCGGATTTCGTGTTCCGCGTTCCGCGGAACACGGAACACGGAACGCGGAACACGCGGAACTCGTTCCGTCCCGTCCGTTCCGCGCAAGTCTGATCCATAAGGTGGATTTCACTCTGTTTTATTACCGGCTTGCTGGTCCACCTTATGGGCCATAAGGTGGATTTCACTCTGTTTTATTACCGGCTTGCTGGTCCACCTTATGGATCCATAAGGTGGACTACCATGGTGCTGGTCCACCTTATGGGCCATAAGGTGGATTTCACTCTGTTTTATTACCGGCTTGCTGGTCCACCTTATGGATCCATAAGGTGGATTTCACTCTGTTTTATTACCGGCTTGCTGGTCCACCTTATGGGCCATAAGGTGGATTTCACTCTGTTTTATTACCGGCTTGCTGGTCCACCTTATGGGCCATAAGGTGGATTTCACTCTGTTTTATTACCGGCTTGCTGGTCCACCTTATGGGCCATAAGGTGGATTTCACTCTGTTTTATTACCGGCTTGCTGGTCCACCTTATGGATCCATAAGGTGGACTACCATGGTGCAGGTCCACCTTATGGGCCATAAGGTGGATTTCACTCTGTTTTATTACCGGCTTGCTGGTCCACCTTATGGATCCATAAGGTGGACTACCATGGTGCTGGTCCACCTTATGGGCCATAAGGTGGATTTCACTCTGTTTTATTACCGGCTTGCTGGTCCACCTTATGGATCCATAAGGTGGACTACCATGGTGCTGGTCCACCTTATGGGCCATAAGGTGGATTTCACTCTGTTTTATTACCGGCTTGCTGGTCCACCTTATGGATCCATAAGGTGGATTTCACTCTGTTTTATTACCGGCTTGCTGGTCCACCTTATGGGCCATAAGGTGGATTTCACTCTGTTTTATTACCGGCTTGCTGGTCCACCTTATGGATCCATAAGGTGGACTACCATGGTGCTGGTCCACCTTATGGGCCATAAGGTGGATTTCACTCTGTTTTATTACCGGCTTGCTGGTCCACCTTATGGATCCATAAGGTGGACTACCATGGTGCTGGTCCACCTTATGGGCCATAAGGTGGATTTCACTCTGTTTTATTACCGGCTTGCTGGTCCACCTTATGGATCCATAAGGTGGATTTCACTCTGTTTTATTACCGGCTTGCTGGTCCACCTTATGGATCCATAAGGTGGACTACCATGGTGCTGGTCCACCTTATGGGCCATAAGGTGGATTTCACTCTGTTTTATTACCGGCTTGCTGGTCCACCTTATGGATCCATAAGGTGGACTACCATGGTGCTGGTCCACCTTATGGGCCATAAGGTGGATTTCACTCTGTTTTATTACCGGCTTGCTGGTCCACCTTATGGGCCATAAGGTGGATTTCACTCTGTTTTATTACCGGCTTGCTGGTCCACCTTATGGATCCATAAGGTGGACTACCATGGTGCTGGTCCACCTTATGGATCCATAAGGTGGATTTCACTCTGTTTTATTATCGGCTTGCTGGTCCACCTTATGGGCCATAAGGTGGATTTCACTCTGTTTTATTACCGGCTTGCTGGTCCACCTTATGGATCCATAAGGTGGATTTCACTCTGTTTTATTGGGTTGTTACATATGTATTGTCGCGGCCGCTAATTACCTCGGGTGGGATTTCCGCTTTACCACTGCTGATATATAAAACGCAGTAGCTAATAGAGCTTTTTCAGCTCTTTAAAACAGTATATTTAGAAGCCCGGTAGCTTTTTATTTCGCGGCTCTAGAGCTTGTTTTTGCCAAAATGGCGAGTCAGAGCTCATCGAGCCATTTTGAAGCGCTGTTTTTGAGCTCGTTCTCCAAGATTGGGTAGGAATAACCTATGTTATGTAGTTGACCACCATATATAAAAATGAGACCCAGAAGTCTTCGAAGCTACGAGCAGGAATACAATTTCCCTGCGCCACGCATCGAAAAAAGACCCCCCAAAATGATGCAGCATCCTGCGACGGTAAAAGGCCTCATTTCGCAAGGAAAACACAACTTCTGAGAAGAAGCTGAGCACTTTCTAAATATAATTTTTTGCGTTTTTTAATATGTTCACAAGACCGAATATGAATACTGACCTATTTTCCACCAATTTCGCAGCATTGCTCTCAAAGGCGGGAAAACTCTCCTAAGCTGTAATATTTCGGCGATATCGAATTCTATCAAAATGTCTCTGGCATTTTGTAGAACACCATCTGTCGTATCTAGAAATACCAGCAGAATACAAATAAATTGCATGATAACTCCAGAAAAGACCCGGTTAGCTTCTCTGGCATGAATTAACATGTGTCCCGCATTTCGCACCTCGGCAGTCGGCCCTTCTAGATTCTCGAGATGAAGAGCTACGGAGCTCATACATATATCATTTTGAAGAGAAAACAATGGTCTACAAGATGCTGTGTCTCATATGGCAAAAGTCACCAAGCAGCGGTCCCCCCAGTGCAGATTATTGTCCGCGACACCACTTATGTAACAACCCAATATTACCGGCTTGCTGGTCCACCTTATGGGTCCATAAGGTGGACTACCATGGTGCTGGTCCACCTTATGGATCCATAAGGTGGACCAGCAAGCCGGTAATAAAACAGAGTGAAATCCACCTTATGGATCCATAAGGTGGACCAGCACCATGGTAGTCCACCTTATGGATCCATAAGGTGGACCAGCAAGCCGGTAATAAAACAGAGTGAAATCCACCTTATGGATCCATAAGGTGGACCAGCACCATGGTAGTCCACCTTATGGATCCATAAGGTGGACCAGCAAGCCGGTAATAAAACAGAGTGAAATCCACCTTATGGCCCATAAGGTGGACCAGCAAGCCGGTAATATTGGGTTGTTACATAAGTCACGCGATCGTATTAATTTACAGGTCGCTACTGAAATTAGCCAAATGGATTTCGGGTTCTTATATTTCTGTGATGATGTCTCTTCTCTATGCTGTACTCACAAACACATGGTAATGGGACAAAAGGAAGCAATGACGGATTCACCGTTTCAGGTAAGTTGTTTTATTTTTTATTTATTTTCTTTCTTTCTTATATTAACCTTGTTTATTTTATTTATTTATTTTTTTTTCTTTCTTTACTAATTTAGGCGTAAGTTAGTCAGACAGTTGATTAGAGGTTATCAGAAATACCCTAGACATGGTGCTTAGGTGTTGTTCTCTCTCAGTCTGCCACTCTTTTTGTCAGTAGTCAGTTCCCTCTACAAGGTGCAGTCAACTCGACATGGACATGGACTAGACGACTCCTCTCGATATGGACTTCGACTTGACAGTCCAATCGACACAATCAGTCCCTTCGACATGGTACATTATCGATACCTTCGACAAATCCGACATGGTCATCAGTATGCTGCAGACAAAATTCAGAACAAGAGAAACGACGTCAAACACTATAGATTCAGTTACGAGTACACCACTCAGGTTAACCTCTATGTACTCTCAACTGTTTCAGTAAACTATCAGTATTTATCGAGTACAAACACTTCCCATTCGAACTCAGGTTGATCCTTAGATCCCTTTATTTCAGTCGCATGTTCGTTTGTGGTATTATCAGCGACTTCCAAGACTCAAAACAGTCAGTTGAACATGTAAAAAGTCGGAAAATCACAATTCAGAAAATACAAATTTGAATGCGCGCCAGATGCGCGACACTGAAAATCAGGTACGCAAGATCAAACCTTCTGAAGTTTCTCAGTCTTTGCTTGTATCTCAGCCACACAACGTTGCGTTTGCATTGTTTCTTTGTTGCTTTCAGTTGTTTCGTGTATCTTTTGCTACTACATTCAGTTGCTACGACAACAAACACGTTATATCAGTTGATCTCAGTTATTGTTAACTCTTTGCATATTTGCTCTTCCTCAGTAACAACTCTCTCTAAGTATATCTTTCTAGGTATTTACTTCTAGTCAGTCCCTGTTCTCCTTTGTGATTCAGTGGAATTTCTATCGTCATCAGAAGATGCGGAACAAGAGCAGAATGGTACATGATCAGCAAAACTCTGGCAATCAGCACGTCACGAGCAACAATCAGCAACAAACTGGAGATAATCAGGTACATATTAATGATAACGTTGACAATTCTGAATTGAACCTTGATTCTCTAACGTCCAATTTCGAGCAGTTGCAAGCAAAGTTCGATAACATAACCGAAGTCATAGAAAACTGCTTCGAAAAATGGGGTAGACAACTGTCTCAGCATTACGGGAACAACCGTTCAGCGTCAGATCACCTCCGCGGCAACAATCAGGCGCCGGGGGGATATGTCGAGACACCCCAACAACGTCGATTCAGAAATAATCAACCTTCGTATCAGCGTCCAGACAACTATAACTCAGCCTGTCCTCAAGGATATTACGATCGGCAGCGTAACAACGACAATTACGACGACGAAGATCAGCACAACTTTGACAACGGGTACCACCCAGACGATCGCTATGCGCGAGATAACATGACTCCAGAAGAAATTGATCGGCGTGTCAGAGAAGAGTACTTGGACGAACAGTCGGACAGTGGAGAAAGATACCAGTATGAACTAGACGAATGCTACCAGTGTGGAGAATGGCCTTATCCTCCTGAGGATTTTCAGTAGGCCGGACAGGGACGCGTTTATTAGGTTCGCCTAATAGCGTTTCTTGTCCGGATATCGTTCCGGATCCTCCGATCATTCTTGATCCCGATCCCCCTCCTCCTCAGTTTTGATTCAGTGCCTTCAGCACTTTGGGAATTTTCAGTTCTTCCTTATATTCTTTGTTCTTTTCATACATCGTCTTCAGTGTTCTCCTTTGACGATACTTTAGTTATATCAGTCTCTCAAACCGTGGTACAAACATTCTCAGTGTACCACATGGTTCACTTATTGCGCCCTTTATGCGCCTTCAATTTGCACGTTATACATAATGCACACTTCAGTTATACATTGCTATATTGTTGTTTTTCAGCATCAAGTCAGTGCCTTACGTCTCATCAGTGCAAGCAACAGATGCTTCGACGATTCAGACAAGATTCAGTACTCCAAACACTTTGAGGTTTGTATGTTCATACAATTTCAGTACTGTTATAATTGAGTACTCTGACTCCTAACACAACGCTATCAGTCACACCTTCAGTGGTTGCACATCATAGTGACATAATCAGACAATCAGCAGTCGCATGAGACATATTACAGTTATCTTTAGCTTAAGTAATACACGTGATCAGCATCGGTGGTTTGATACTAATTCAGTCTATTGAAGAATATATCAAGCCATAGATTCCTGCACTTTCACCATACTGAAACTACGACGGAACCGCAGGATCTTACACTTCAAGTTCGCTACACCGAACTGGATGACTTCAGGTTTGATTTCTAACCTCTTCTATTTTTCAGCCATCGTGTAAGATTCAGTCCTGCTTCTATGGTTAGTCAGAGGATATGGTTAGAATGCTCAGATGCACACATTCATGATCAGCTTTTTACGATTCATGCTAGTATTACTATCGGATCAGTGACATTTGAAAGGTACGAGCATTGTTTTTGACCACATTCAGGCTCTCTTTCTTTTACTATATGTCAGTCTAGTCAGAATCCCGTCAGCAATGACGGTTGATCGCTGTTAGCCTCAGATCTCAGCTTTGTCTCTTGATTTGTCAGCTTAGACTTCAACAGTCTTATAAGCCTCTAGTTATATTCATTCAGTTGATGTATGAGGTATACTTTTAAGCCTGCTTCTACTTCTTTCATTTAGCATAGCTTTCAGCGAGTCAGCGTATCAGAGTCTTCAAGTATCAGCCAACCTGAAGAAGTAGTCAGCTACTATATCAGCACACTCACTCAGTACAACCTTCACACTTCATGAGTAGACATGGATCAGACTTGTCTTTCTCCTGTACTTGTTGTATAATTGTGTACATTACTGTACCCCACCCGTTTAGGGTTTCTTTTTTATTGTTCAGTTACCGGTTTTGATGTTTTATGTGGGTCCAGCAAGACCGCCCTCTGGGTAAAAACTGCAATTTTATCAGCTCACTTTGAGCTTCTTTATCGGCCCGCTGTCAGGGACTTGGGTCCATAGTCAGTTACAAATAAAAATTTAAGGGCAACACTCTTGTGTTTAATTTTTTCAGTCCGACTAGAAGTAGTCGAGAGATACAATTCTCTCAGACAAGGAGGGATCTTCCCTTTCTTTTTCATTTCAGTTGTTGACTACCTGGGCATGTATTGCACAATACATATCAGCACCCAGATTCATCTTGACAATCAATCTCAGCTTGGTTCACTCAGAAGATACAAGACAAGCGCCAGTCATCAGCAAGGATCGATCAACCACGAGCCAAAGACGACGCAACTTCCTCAGAAGAAGTCTACAATGTTATCTCATGGTATTTCTTTTCTTGTTATCCTTGCTTGTGTCCCCTTGTATTTATTTGTCTTGTCCGTTTTCAGGAGTTTATATTCCATTAGCCTGGGTCCTTGATTGTCAGACAAGATACCTTTCGAGTCGTATTCAGTCCGGGACATCTCGTCAGCTGAGTTTGGTTGAGATTTCCGGGGATGAGGACCTTCTGGGTCAGAGAGGGCATTGCTCCAGTAGTTACATGGCAATAGGGCCATGGACTCTGGGGTCCTTCTCACTCATTCCTGGACTCTTCCTTACGCAAGCTCGTACGAGCCCAGCAATTCGGGGGGGTGTGTTGATGACGATGGTGGTTCGCCATCTCGGATTCAAACGCGCGCCCTTCCCTGCTGGTCAGTGCGCGCAAGCGCGTCCCTTTTTATCAGTCTTGCTCCATCTCCCGTCCTGTGCGGTTGAGTTCAGTTTAGTGGAGATCTGTGTCAGTACAGAGGGCTCGAGTTTCAGTACATATCTTGGATCACATTGAATCAGTACGAAGACTATTGGCTTTGGATTATATTCTCCTGTCAGCGGTTCCCCAATATCGAATCAGATGTCAAGGATGTACAATAAACCATGAGTAACTATTTCTTGTTATTTTATCGTTTATATTTATTACTATTTAACACACTTTAGATCCATGAGTTCACAGCATGCGCTGACTCATGTATCTCATCGTCGGAATCATCCTCAGAGAGGTCATGAAAGGGCACTGGACGGAAACACATCGACGCAAACGGTCGCTACCCTTTACCGCGTGGCAATCTCAAATAGGCGAGCCATGATCCACCTTTAATCAGGCTGAGGACTAATTTCCCTCGACATGGTGCATCGGCCGGGAAGGTGGACTACCATGGTGCTGGTCCACCTTATGGATCCATAAGGTGGACTACCATGGTGCTGGTCTACCTTATGGATCCATAAGGTGGATTTCACTCTGTTTTATTACCGGCTTGCTGGTCCACCTTATGGATCCATAAGGTGGATTTCACTCTGTTTTATTACCGGCTTGCTGGTCCACCTTATGGATCCATAAGGTGGACTACCATGGTGCTGGTCCACCTTATGGGCCATAAGGTGGATTTCACTCTGTTTTATTACCGGCTTGCTGGTCCACCTTATGGATCCATAAGGTGGATTTCACTCTGTTTTATTACCGGCTTGCTGGTCCACCTTATGGATCCATAAGGTGGATTTCACTCTGTTTTATTACCGGCTTGCTGGTCCACCTTATGGGCCATAAGGTGGATTTCACTCTGTTTTATTACCGGCTTGCTGGTCCACCTTATGGGCCATAAGGTGGATTTCACTCTGTTTTGTTACCGGCTTGCTGGTCCACCTTATGGATCCATAAGGTGGACTACCATGGTGCTGGTCCACCTTATGGATCCATAAGGTGGATTTCACTCTGTTTTATTACCGGCTTGCTGGTCCACCTTATGGGCCATAAGGTGGATTTCACTCTGTTTTGTTACCGGCTTGCTGGTCCACCTTATGGATCCATAAGGTGGACTACCATGGTGCTGGTCCACCTTATGGGCCATAAGGTGGATTTCACTCTGTTTTATTACCGGCTTGCTGGTCCACCTTATGGATCCATAAGGTGGATTTCACTCTGTTTTATTACCGGCTTGCTGGTCCACCTTATGGGCCATAAGGTGGATTTCACTCTGTTTTATTACCGGCTTGCTGGTCCACCTTATGGGCCATAAGGTGGATTTCACTCTGTTTTATTACCGGCTTGCTGGTCCACCTTATGGGCCATAAGGTGGATTTCACTCTGTTTTATTACCGGCTTGCTGGTCCACCTTATGGATCCATAAGGTGGACTACCATGGTGCAGGTCCACCTTATGGGCCATAAGGTGGATTTCACTCTGTTTTATTACCGGCTTGCTGGTCCACCTTATGGATCCATAAGGTGGACTACCATGGTGCTGGTCCACCTTATGGATCCATAAGGTGGATTTCACTCTGTTTTATTACCGGCTTGCTGGTCCACCTTATGGGCCATAAGGTGGATTTCACTCTGTTTTATTACCGGCTTGCTGGTCCACTTTATGGATCCATAAGGTGGATTTCACTCTGTTTTATTACCGGCTTGCTGGTCCACCTTATGGGCCATAAGGTGGATTTCACTCTGTTTTATTACCGGCTTGCTGGTCCACCTTATGGATCCATAAGGTGGACTACCATGGTGCTGGTCCACCTTATGGGCCATAAGGTGGATTTCACTCTGTTTTATTACCGGCTTGCTGGTCCACCTTATGGATCCATAAGGTGGATTTCACTCTGTTTTATTACCGGCTTGCTGGTCCACCTTATGGGCCATAAGGTGGATTTCACTCTGTTTTATTACCGGCTTGCTGGTCCACCTTATGGATCCATAAGGTGGACTACCATGGTGCTGGTCCACCTTATGGGCCATAAGGTGGATTTCACTCTGTTTTATTACCGGCTTGCTGGTCCACCTTATGGATCCATAAGGTGGACTACCATGGTGCTGGTCCACCTTATGGGCCATAAGGTGGATTTCACTCTGTTTTATTACCGGCTTGCTGGTCCACCTTATGGATCCATAAGGTGGATTTCACTCTGTTTTATTACCGGCTTGCTGGTCCACCTTATGGATCCATAAGGTGGACTACCATGGTGCTGGTCCACCTTATGGGCCATAAGGTGGATTTCACTCTGTTTTATTACCGGCTTGCTGGTCCACCTTATGGATCCATAAGGTGGACTACCATGGTGCTGGTCCACCTTATGGGCCATAAGGTGGATTTCACTCTGTTTTATTACCGGCTTGCTGGTCCACCTTATGGGCCATAAGGTGGATTTCACTCTGTTTTATTACCGGCTTGCTGGTCCACCTTATGGATCCATAAGGTGGACTACCATGGTGCTGGTCCACCTTATGGATCCATAAGGTGGATTTCACTCTGTTTTATTATCGGCTTGCTGGTCCACCTTATGGGCCATAAGGTGGATTTCACTCTGTTTTATTACCGGCTTGCTGGTCCACCTTATGGATCCATAAGGTGGATTTCACTCTGTTTTATTGGGTTGTTACATATGTATTGTCGCGGCCGCTAATTACCTCGGGTGGGATTTCCGCTTTACCACTGCTGATATATAAAACGCAGTAGCTAATAGAGCTTTTTCAGCTCTTTAAAACAGTATATTTAGAAGCCCGGTAGCTTTTTATTTCGCGGCTCTAGAGCTTGTTTTTGCCAAAATGGCGAGTCAGAGCTCATCGAGCCATTTTGAAGCGCTGTTTTTGAGCTCGTTCTCCAAGATTGGGTAGGAATAACCTATGTTATGTAGTTGACCACCATATATAAAAATGAGACCCAGAAGTCTTCGAAGCTACGAGCAGGAATACAATTTCCCTGCGCCACGCATCGAAAAAAGACCCCCCAAAATGATGCAGCATCCTGCGACGGTAAAAGGCCTCATTTCGCAAGGAAAACACAACTTCTGAGAAGAAGCTGAGCACTTTCTAAATATAATTTTTTGCGTTTTTTAATATGTTCACAAGACCGAATATGAATACTGACCTATTTTCCACCAATTTCGCAGCATTGCTCTCAAAGGCGGGAAAACTCTCCTAAGCTGTAATATTTCGGCGATATCGAATTCTATCAAAATGTCTCTGGCATTTTGTAGAACACCATCTGTCGTATCTAGAAATACCAGCAGAATACAAATAAATTGCATGATAACTCCAGAAAAGACCCGGTTAGCTTCTCTGGCATGAATTAACATGTGTCCCGCATTTCGCACCTCGGCAGTCGGCCCTTCTAGATTCTCGAGATGAAGAGCTACGGAGCTCATACATATATCATTTTGAAGAGAAAACAATGGTCTACAAGATGCTGTGTCTCATATGGCAAAAGTCACCAAGCAGCGGTCCCCCCAGTGCAGATTATTGTCCGCGACACCACTTATGTAACAACCCAATATTACCGGCTTGCTGGTCCACCTTATGGGTCCATAAGGTGGACTACCATGGTGCTGGTCCACCTTATGGATCCATAAGGTGGACCAGCAAGCCGGTAATAAAACAGAGTGAAATCCACCTTATGGATCCATAAGGTGGACCAGCACCATGGTAGTCCACCTTATGGATCCATAAGGTGGACCAGCAAGCCGGTAATAAAACAGAGTGAAATCCACCTTATGGATCCATAAGGTGGACCAGCACCATGGTAGTCCACCTTATGGATCCATAAGGTGGACCAGCAAGCCGGTAATAAAACAGAGTGAAATCCACCTTATGGCCCATAAGGTGGACCAGCAAGCCGGTAATATTGGGTTGTTACATAAGTCACGCGATCGTATTAATTTACAGGTCGCTACTGAAATTAGCCAAATGGATTTCGGGTTCTTATATTTCTGTGATGATGTCTCTTCTCTATGCTGTACTCACAAACACATGGTAATGGGACAAAAGGAAGCAATGACGGATTCACCGTTTCAGGTAAGTTGTTTTATTTTTTATTTATTTTCTTTCTTTCTTATATTAACCTTGTTTATTTTATTTATTTATTTTTTTTTCTTTCTTTACTAATTTAGGCGTAAGTTAGTCAGACAGTTGATTAGAGGTTATCAGAAATACCCTAGACATGGTGCTTAGGTGTTGTTCTCTCTCAGTCTGCCACTCTTTTTGTCAGTAGTCAGTTCCCTCTACAAGGTGCAGTCAACTCGACATGGACATGGACTAGACGACTCCTCTCGATATGGACTTCGACTTGACAGTCCAATCGACACAATCAGTCCCTTCGACATGGTACATTATCGATACCTTCGACAAATCCGACATGGTCATCAGTATGCTGCAGACAAAATTCAGAACAAGAGAAACGACGTCAAACACTATAGATTCAGTTACGAGTACACCACTCAGGTTAACCTCTATGTACTCTCAACTGTTTCAGTAAACTATCAGTATTTATCGAGTACAAACACTTCCCATTCGAACTCAGGTTGATCCTTAGATCCCTTTATTTCAGTCGCATGTTCGTTTGTGGTATTATCAGCGACTTCCAAGACTCAAAACAGTCAGTTGAACATGTAAAAAGTCGGAAAATCACAATTCAGAAAATACAAATTTGAATGCGCGCCAGATGCGCGACACTGAAAATCAGGTACGCAAGATCAAACCTTCTGAAGTTTCTCAGTCTTTGCTTGTATCTCAGCCACACAACGTTGCGTTTGCATTGTTTCTTTGTTGCTTTCAGTTGTTTCGTGTATCTTTTGCTACTACATTCAGTTGCTACGACAACAAACACGTTATATCAGTTGATCTCAGTTATTGTTAACTCTTTGCATATTTGCTCTTCCTCAGTAACAACTCTCTCTAAGTATATCTTTCTAGGTATTTACTTCTAGTCAGTCCCTGTTCTCCTTTGTGATTCAGTGGAATTTCTATCGTCATCAGAAGATGCGGAACAAGAGCAGAATGGTACATGATCAGCAAAACTCTGGCAATCAGCACGTCACGAGCAACAATCAGCAACAAACTGGAGATAATCAGGTACATATTAATGATAACGTTGACAATTCTGAATTGAACCTTGATTCTCTAACGTCCAATTTCGAGCAGTTGCAAGCAAAGTTCGATAACATAACCGAAGTCATAGAAAACTGCTTCGAAAAATGGGGTAGACAACTGTCTCAGCATTACGGGAACAACCGTTCAGCGTCAGATCACCTCCGCGGCAACAATCAGGCGCCGGGGGGATATGTCGAGACACCCCAACAACGTCGATTCAGAAATAATCAACCTTCGTATCAGCGTCCAGACAACTATAACTCAGCCTGTCCTCAAGGATATTACGATCGGCAGCGTAACAACGACAATTACGACGACGAAGATCAGCACAACTTTGACAACGGGTACCACCCAGACGATCGCTATGCGCGAGATAACATGACTCCAGAAGAAATTGATCGGCGTGTCAGAGAAGAGTACTTGGACGAACAGTCGGACAGTGGAGAAAGATACCAGTATGAACTAGACGAATGCTACCAGTGTGGAGAATGGCCTTATCCTCCTGAGGATTTTCAGTAGGCCGGACAGGGACGCGTTTATTAGGTTCGCCTAATAGCGTTTCTTGTCCGGATATCGTTCCGGATCCTCCGATCATTCTTGATCCCGATCCCCCTCCTCCTCAGTTTTGATTCAGTGCCTTCAGCACTTTGGGAATTTTCAGTTCTTCCTTATATTCTTTGTTCTTTTCATACATCGTCTTCAGTGTTCTCCTTTGACGATACTTTAGTTATATCAGTCTCTCAAACCGTGGTACAAACATTCTCAGTGTACCACATGGTTCACTTATTGCGCCCTTTATGCGCCTTCAATTTGCACGTTATACATAATGCACACTTCAGTTATACATTGCTATATTGTTGTTTTTCAGCATCAAGTCAGTGCCTTACGTCTCATCAGTGCAAGCAACAGATGCTTCGACGATTCAGACAAGATTCAGTACTCCAAACACTTTGAGGTTTGTATGTTCATACAATTTCAGTACTGTTATAATTGAGTACTCTGACTCCTAACACAACGCTATCAGTCACACCTTCAGTGGTTGCACATCATAGTGACATAATCAGACAATCAGCAGTCGCATGAGACATATTACAGTTATCTTTAGCTTAAGTAATACACGTGATCAGCATCGGTGGTTTGATACTAATTCAGTCTATTGAAGAATATATCAAGCCATAGATTCCTGCACTTTCACCATACTGAAACTACGACGGAACCGCAGGATCTTACACTTCAAGTTCGCTACACCGAACTGGATGACTTCAGGTTTGATTTCTAACCTCTTCTATTTTTCAGCCATCGTGTAAGATTCAGTCCTGCTTCTATGGTTAGTCAGAGGATATGGTTAGAATGCTCAGATGCACACATTCATGATCAGCTTTTTACGATTCATGCTAGTATTACTATCGGATCAGTGACATTTGAAAGGTACGAGCATTGTTTTTGACCACATTCAGGCTCTCTTTCTTTTACTATATGTCAGTCTAGTCAGAATCCCGTCAGCAATGACGGTTGATCGCTGTTAGCCTCAGATCTCAGCTTTGTCTCTTGATTTGTCAGCTTAGACTTCAACAGTCTTATAAGCCTCTAGTTATATTCATTCAGTTGATGTATGAGGTATACTTTTAAGCCTGCTTCTACTTCTTTCATTTAGCATAGCTTTCAGCGAGTCAGCGTATCAGAGTCTTCAAGTATCAGCCAACCTGAAGAAGTAGTCAGCTACTATATCAGCACACTCACTCAGTACAACCTTCACACTTCATGAGTAGACATGGATCAGACTTGTCTTTCTCCTGTACTTGTTGTATAATTGTGTACATTACTGTACCCCACCCGTTTAGGGTTTCTTTTTTATTGTTCAGTTACCGGTTTTGATGTTTTATGTGGGTCCAGCAAGACCGCCCTCTGGGTAAAAACTGCAATTTTATCAGCTCACTTTGAGCTTCTTTATCGGCCCGCTGTCAGGGACTTGGGTCCATAGTCAGTTACAAATAAAAATTTAAGGGCAACACTCTTGTGTTTAATTTTTTCAGTCCGACTAGAAGTAGTCGAGAGATACAATTCTCTCAGACAAGGAGGGATCTTCCCTTTCTTTTTCATTTCAGTTGTTGACTACCTGGGCATGTATTGCACAATACATATCAGCACCCAGATTCATCTTGACAATCAATCTCAGCTTGGTTCACTCAGAAGATACAAGACAAGCGCCAGTCATCAGCAAGGATCGATCAACCACGAGCCAAAGACGACGCAACTTCCTCAGAAGAAGTCTACAATGTTATCTCATGGTATTTCTTTTCTTGTTATCCTTGCTTGTGTCCCCTTGTATTTATTTGTCTTGTCCGTTTTCAGGAGTTTATATTCCATTAGCCTGGGTCCTTGATTGTCAGACAAGATACCTTTCGAGTCGTATTCAGTCCGGGACATCTCGTCAGCTGAGTTTGGTTGAGATTTCCGGGGATGAGGACCTTCTGGGTCAGAGAGGGCATTGCTCCAGTAGTTACATGGCAATAGGGCCATGGACTCTGGGGTCCTTCTCACTCATTCCTGGACTCTTCCTTACGCAAGCTCGTACGAGCCCAGCAATTCGGGGGGGTGTGTTGATGACGATGGTGGTTCGCCATCTCGGATTCAAACGCGCGCCCTTCCCTGCTGGTCAGTGCGCGCAAGCGCGTCCCTTTTTATCAGTCTTGCTCCATCTCCCGTCCTGTGCGGTTGAGTTCAGTTTAGTGGAGATCTGTGTCAGTACAGAGGGCTCGAGTTTCAGTACATATCTTGGATCACATTGAATCAGTACGAAGACTATTGGCTTTGGATTATATTCTCCTGTCAGCGGTTCCCCAATATCGAATCAGATGTCAAGGATGTACAATAAACCATGAGTAACTATTTCTTGTTATTTTATCGTTTATATTTATTACTATTTAACACACTTTAGATCCATGAGTTCACAGCATGCGCTGACTCATGTATCTCATCGTCGGAATCATCCTCAGAGAGGTCATGAAAGGGCACTGGACGGAAACACATCGACGCAAACGGTCGCTACCCTTTACCGCGTGGCAATCTCAAATAGGCGAGCCATGATCCACCTTTAATCAGGCTGAGGACTAATTTCCCTCGACATGGTGCATCGGCCGGGAAGGTGGACTACCATGGTGCTGGTCCACCTTATGGATCCATAAGGTGGACTACCATGGTGCTGGTCTACCTTATGGATCCATAAGGTGGATTTCACTCTGTTTTATTACCGGCTTGCTGGTCCACCTTATGGATCCATAAGGTGGATTTCACTCTGTTTTATTACCGGCTTGCTGGTCCACCTTATGGATCCATAAGGTGGACTACCATGGTGCTGGTCCACCTTATGGGCCATAAGGTGGATTTCACTCTGTTTTATTACCGGCTTGCTGGTCCACCTTATGGATCCATAAGGTGGATTTCACTCTGTTTTATTACCGGCTTGCTGGTCCACCTTATGGATCCATAAGGTGGATTTCACTCTGTTTTATTACCGGCTTGCTGGTCCACCTTATGGGCCATAAGGTGGATTTCACTCTGTTTTATTACCGGCTTGCTGGTCCACCTTATGGGCCATAAGGTGGATTTCACTCTGTTTTGTTACCGGCTTGCTGGTCCACCTTATGGATCCATAAGGTGGACTACCATGGTGCTGGTCCACCTTATGGATCCATAAGGTGGATTTCACTCTGTTTTATTACCGGCTTGCTGGTCCACCTTATGGGCCATAAGGTGGATTTCACTCTGTTTTGTTACCGGCTTGCTGGTCCACCTTATGGATCCATAAGGTGGACTACCATGGTGCTGGTCCACCTTATGGGCCATAAGGTGGATTTCACTCTGTTTTATTACCGGCTTGCTGGTCCACCTTATGGATCCATAAGGTGGATTTCACTCTGTTTTATTACCGGCTTGCTGGTCCACATTATGGATGCATAAGGTGGATTTCACTCTGTTTTATTACCGGCTTGCTGGTCCACATTATGGATCCATAAGGTGGATTTCACTCTGTTTTATTACCGGCTTGCTGGTCCACCTTATGGATCCATAAGGTGGACTACCATGGTGCTGGTCCACCTTATGGGCCATAAGGTGGATTTCACTCTGTTTTATTACCGGCTTGCTGGTCCACCTTATGGATCCATAAGGTGGATTTCACTCTGTTTTATTACCGGCTTGCTGGTCCACCTTATGGATCCATAAGGTGGATTTCACTCTGTTTTATTACCGGCTTGCTGGTCCACCTTATGGATCCATAAGGTGGACTACCATGGTGCTGGTCCACCTTATGGATCCATAAGGTGGATTTCACTCTGTTTTATTACCGGCTTGCTGGTCCACCTTATGGATCCATAAGGTGGACTACCATGGTGCTGGTCCACCTTATGGGCCATAAGGTGGATTTCACTCTGTTTTATTACCGGTTTGCTGGTCCACCTTATGGATCCATAAGGTGGATTTCACTCTGTTTTATTACCGGCTTGCTGGTCCACCTTATGGGCCATAAGGTGGATTTCACTGTTTTATTACCGGCTTGCTGGTCCACCTTATGGATCCATAAGGTGGACTACCATGGTGCTGGTCCACCTTACGGAAAAAGTCGACGGTGGCTGGAAAAATTGCACGGTTGACGGAAAAAGTCGATGGTGGCAGGAAAAATTGCACGGTTGCCGGAAAAAGTCGATGGTGGCAGGAAAAATTGCACGGTTGCCGGAAAAAGTCGATGGTGGCAGGAAAAAGTTCACGGCTGCCGGAAAAAGTCGATGGTGACAGGAAAAAGTTCACGGTGACAGGAAAAATTGCACGGTTGCCGCAAAAAGTCGACGGTGGCAGGAAAAATTGCACGGCTGCCGGAAAAAGTCGACGGTGGCAGGAAAAATTGCACGGCTGCCGGAAAAAGTCGATGGTGGCAGGAAAAATTGCACGGTTGACGGAAAAAGTCGATGGTGGCAGGAAAAATTGCACGGTTGCCGGAAAAAGTCGATGGTGGCAGGAAAAATTGCACGGTTGCCGGAAAAAGTCGATGGTGGCAGGAAAAAGTTCACGGTGACAGGAAAAATTGCACGGTTGCCGGAAAAAGTCGACGGTGGCAGGAAAAATTGCACGGCTGCCGGAAAAAGTCGATGGTGGCAGGAAAAATTGCACGGTTGCCGGAAAAAGTCGATGGTGGCAGGAAAAATTGCACGGTTGACGGAAAAAGTCGATGGTGGCAGGAAAAATTGCACGGTTGCCGGAAAAAGTCGATGGTGGCAGGAAAAATTGCACGGTTGCCGGAAAAAGTCGATGGTGGCAGGAAAAAGTTCACGGTGACAGGAAAAATTGCACGGTTGCCGGAAAAAGTCGACGGTGGCAGGAAAAATTGCACGGCTGCCGGAAAAAGTCGATGGTGGCAGGAAAAATTGCACGGTTGCCGGAAAAAGTCGATGGTGACAGGAAAAATTGCACGGTTGCCGGAAAAAGTCGATGGTGGCAGAAAAAATTGCACGGTTGACGGAAAAAGCCGATGGTGGCAGGAAAAATTGCACGGTTGCCGGAAAAAGTCGATGGTGGCAGGAAAAATTGCACGGTTGCCGGAAAAAGTCGATGGTGGCAGGAAAAAGTTCACGGTGACAGGAAAAATTGCACGGTTGCCGGAAAAAGTCGACGGTGGCAGGAAAAATTGCACGGCTGCCGGAAAAAGTCGATGGTGGCAGGAAAAAGTTCACGGTGACAGGAAAAATTGCACGGTTGCCGGAAAAAGTCGACGGTGGCAGGAAAAATTGCACGGTTGCCGGAAAAAGTCGACGGCGGCAGGAAAAATTGCACGGTTGCCGGAAAAAGTCGACGGTGACAGGAAAAATTGCACGGTTGCCGGAAAAAGTCGACGGTGGCAGGAAAAAGTTCACGGTTGCCGGAAAAAGTCGACGGTGACAGGAAAAATTGCACGGTTGCCGGAAAAAGTCGACGGTGACAGGAAAAATTGCACGGTTGCCGGAAAAAGTCGACGGTGGCAGGAAAAATTGCACGGTTGCCGGAAAAAGTCGACGGTGGCTGGAAAAATTGCACGGTTGCCGGGAAAAGTCGATGGTGGCAGGAAAAATTGCACGGTTGCCGGAAAAAGTCGATGGTGGCACGAAAAAGTTCACGGTGACAGGAAAAATTGCACGGCTGCCGGAAAAAGTCGATGGTGGCAGGAAAAATTGCACGGTTACCGGAAAAAGTCGATGGTGACAAGAAAAAGTTCACGGTGACAGGAAAAATTGCACGGTTGCCGGGAAAAGTCGATGGTGGCAGGAAAAATTGCACGGTTGCCGGAAAAAGTCGATGGTGACAGGAAAAAGTTCACGGTGACAGGAAAAATTGCACGGCTGCCGGAAAAAGTCGATGGTGACAGGAAAAAGTTCACGGTGACAGGAAAAATTGCACGGTTGCCGGAAAAAGTCGACGGTGGCTGGAAAAATTGCACGGTTGCCGGGAAAAGTCGATGGTGGCAGGAAAAATTGCACGGTTGCCGGAAAAAGTCGATGGTGGCACGAAAAAGTTCACGGTGACAGGAAAAATTGCACGGCTGCCGGAAAAAGTCGATGGTGACAGGAAAAAGTTCACGGTGACAGGAAAAATTGCACGGTTGCCGGAAAAAGTCGACGGTGGCTGGAAAAATTGCACGGCTGCCGGAAAAAGTCGATGGTGACAGGAAAAAGTTCACGGTGACAGGAAAAATTGCACGGTTGCCGGAAAAAGTCGACGGTGGCTGGAAAAAGTTCACGGTGACAGGAAAAATTGCACGGTTGCCGGAAAAAGTCGACGGTGGCTGGAAAAATTGCACGGTTGCCGGGAAAAGTCGATGGTGGCAGGAAAAATTGCACGGTTGCCGGAAAAAGTCGATGGTGACAGGAAAAAGTTCACGGTGACAGGAAAAATTGCACGGCTGCCGGAAAAAGTCGATGGTGACAGGAAAAAGTTCACGGTGACAGGAAAAATTGCACGGTTGCCGGAAAAAGTCGACGGTGGCTGGAAAAATTGCACGGTTGCCGGGAAAAGTCGATGGCGGCAGGAAAAATTGCACGGTTGCCGGAAAAAGTCGATGGTGGCACGAAAAAGTTCACGGTGACAGGAAAAATTGCACGGCTGCCGGAAAAAGTCGATGGTGACAGGAAAAAGTTCACGGTGACAGGAAAAATTGCACGGTTGCCGGAAAAAGTCGATGGTGGCAGGAAAAATTGCACGGTTGCCGGAAAAAGTCGATGGTGGCACGAAAAAGTTCACGGTGACAGGAAAAATTGCACGGCTGCCGGAAAAAGTCGATGGTGACAGGAAAAAGTTCACGGTGACAGGAAAAATTGCACGGTTGCCGGAAAAAGTCGACGGTGGCTGGAAAAATTGCACGGTTGCCGGGAAAAGTCGATGGCGGCAGGAAAAATTGCACGGTTGCCGGAAAAAGTCGATGGTGGCACGAAAAAGTTCACGGTGACAGGAAAAATTGCACGGCTGCCGGAAAAAGTCGATGGTGGCAGGAAAAATTGCACGGTTACCGGAAAAAGTCGATGGTGACAGGAAAAAGTTCACGGTGACAGGAAAAATTGCACGGTTGCCGGGAAAGTCGATGGTGGCAGGAAAAATTGCACGGTTGCCGGAAAAAGTCGATGGTGACAGGAAAAAGTTCACGGTGACAGGAAAAATTGCACGGCTGCCGGAAAAAGTCGATGGTGACAGGAAAAAGTTCACGGTGACAGGAAAAATTGCACGGTTGCCGGAAAAAGTCGACGGTGGCTGGAAAAATTGCACGGCTGCCGGAAAAAGTCGATGGTGACAGGAAAAAGTTCACGGTGACAGGAAAAATTGCACGGTTGCCGGAAAAAGTCGACGGTGGCTGGAAAAATTGCACGGTTGCCGGGAAAAGTCGATGGTGGCAGGAAAAATTGCACGGTTGCCGGAAAAAGTCGATGGTGGCACGAAAAAGTTCACGGTGACAGGAAAAATTGCACGGCTGCCGGAAAAAGTCGATGGTGGCAGGAAAAAGTTCACGGTGACAGGAAAAATTGCACGGTTGCCGGGAAAAGTCGATGGTGGCAGGAAAAATTGCACGGTTGCCGGAAAAAGTCGATGGTGACAGGAAAAAGTTCACGGTGACAGGAAAAATTGCACGGCTGCCGGAAAAAGTCGATGGTGACAGGAAAAAGTTCACGGTGACAGGAAAAATTGCACGGTTGCCGGAAAAAGTCGATGGTGGCACGAAAAAGTTCACGGTGACAGGAAAAATTGCACGGCTGCCGGAAAAAGTCGATGGTGGCAGGAAAAATTGCACGGTTACCGGAAAAAGTCGATGGTGACAGGAAAAAGTTCACGGTGACAGGAAAAATTGCACGGTTGCCGGGAAAAGTCGATGGTGGCAGGAAAAATTGCACGGTTGCCGGAAAAAGTCGATGGTGACAGGAAAAAGTTCACGGTGACAGGAAAAATTGCACGGCTGCCGGAAAAAGTCGATGGTGACAGGAAAAAGTTCACGGTGACAGGAAAAATTGCACGGCTGCCGGAAAAAGTCGATGGTGACAGGAAAAAGTTCACGGTGACAGGAAAAATTGCACGGTTGCCGGAAAAAGTCGACGGTGGCTGGAAAAATTGCACGGCTGCCGGAAAAAGTCGATGGTGGCAGGAAAAATTGCACGGTTGCCGGAAAAAGTCGATGGTGACAGGAAAAAGTTCACGGTGACAGGAAAAATTGCACGGTTGCCGGAAAAAGTCGACGGTGGCTGGAAAAATTGCACGGTTGCCGGGAAAAGTCGATGGTGGCAGGAAAAATTGCACGGTTGCCGGAAAAAGTCGATGGTGACAGGAAAAAGTTCACGGTGACAGGAAAAATTGCACGGTTGCCGGAAAAAGTCGATGGTGACAGGAAAAAGTTCACGGTGACAGGAAAAATTGCACGGTTGCCGGGAAAAGTCGATGGTGGCAGGAAAAATTGCACGGTTGCCGGAAAAAGTCGATGGTGACAGGAAAAAGTTCACGGTGACAGGAAAAATTGCACGGCTGCCGGAAAAAGTCGATGGTGACAGGAAAAAGTTCACGGTGACAGGAAAAATTGCACGGCTGCCGGAAAAAGTCGATGGTGACAGGAAAAATTGCACGGTTACCGGAAAAAGTCGATGGTGACAGGAAAAAGTTCACGGTGACAGGAAAAATTGCACGGCTGCCGGAAAAAGTCGATGGTGACAGGAAAAAGTTCACGGTGACAGGAAAAATTGCACGGCTGCCGGAAAAAGTCGATGGTGACAGGAAAAAGTTCACGGTGACAGGAAAAATTGCACGGCTGCCGGAAAAAGTCGATGGTGACAGGAAAAAGTTCACGGTGACAGGAAAAATTGCACGGCTGCCGGAAAAAGTCGATGGTGACAGGAAAAAGTTCACGGTGACAGGAAAAATTGCACGGTTACCGGAAAAAGTCGATGGTGACAGGAAAAAGTTCACGGTGACAGGAAAAATTGCACGGTTGCCGGGAAAAGTCGATGGTGGCAGGAAAAATTGCACGGTTGCCGGAAAAAGTCGATGGTGGCACGAAAAAGTTCACGGTGACAGGAAAAATTGCACGGCTGCCGGAAAAAGTCGATGGTGGCAGGAAAAATTGCACGGTTACCGGAAAAAGTCGATGGTGACAGGAAAAAGTTCACGGTGACAGGAAAAATTGCACGGTTGCCGGGAAAAGTCGATGGTGGCAGGAAAAATTGCACGGTTGCCGGAAAAAGTCGATGGTGACAGGAAAAAGTTCACGGTGACAGGAAAAATTGCACGGCTGCCGGAAAAAGTCGATGGTGACAGGAAAAAGTTCACGGTGACAGGAAAAATTGCACGGTTGCCGGAAAAAGTCGACGGTGGCTGGAAAAATTGCACGGTTGCCGGGAAAAGTCGATGGTGGCAGGAAAAATTGCACGGTTGCCGGAAAAAGTCGATGGTGACAGGAAAAAGTTCACGGTGACAGGAAAAATTGCACGGTTGCCGGGAAAAGTCGATGGTGGCAGGAAAAATTGCACGGTTGCCGGAAAAAGTCGATGGTGACAGGAAAAAGTTCACGGTGACAGGAAAAATTGCACGGCTGCCGGAAAAAGTCGATGGTGACAGGAAAAATTGCACGGTTACCGGAAAAAGTCGATGGTGACAGGAAAAAGTTCACGGTGACAGGAAAAATTGCACGGTTGCCGGGAAAAGTCGATGGTGGCAGGAAAAATTGCACGGTTGCCGGAAAAAGTCGATGGTGACAGGAAAAAGTTCACGGTGACAGGAAAAATTGCACGGCTGCCGGAAAAAGTCGATGGTGACAGGAAAAATTGCACGGTTACCGGAAAAAGTCGATGGTGACAGGAAAAAGTTCACGGTGACAGGAAAAATTGCACGGTTGCCGGGAAAAGTCGATGGTGGCAGGAAAAATTGCACGGCTGCCGGAAAAAGTCGATGGTGACAGGAAAAAGTTCACGGTGACAGGAAAAATTGCACGGCTGCCGGAAAAAGTCGATGGTGACAGGAAAAAGTTCACGGTGACAGGAAAAATTGCACGGTTGCCGGAAAAAGTCGACGGTGGCTGGAAAAATTGCACGGTTGCCGGGAAAAGTCGATGGTGGCAGGAAAAATTGCACGGTTGCCGGAAAAAGTCGATGGTGGCACGAAAAAGTTCACGGTGACAGGAAAAATTGCACGGTTGCCGGGAAAAGTCGATGGTGGCAGGAAAAATTGCACGGTTGCCGGAAAAAGTCGATGGTGGCACGAAAAAGTTCACGGTGACAGGAAAAATTGCACGGCTGCCGGAAAAAGTCGATGGTGACAGGAAAAAGTTCACGGTGGCAGGAAAAATTGCACGGTTGCCGGAAAAAGTCGATGGTGGCACGAAAAAGTTCACGGTGGCAGGAAAAATTGCACGGTTACCGGAAAAAGTCGATGGTGACAGGAAAAAGTTCACGGTGACAGGAAAAATTGCACGGTTGCCGGAAAAAGTCGATGGTGGCAGGAAAAATTGCACGGTTACCGGAAAAAGTCGATGGTGGCAGGAAAAATTGCACGGTTACCGGAAAAAGTCGATGGTGACAGGAAAAAGTTCACGGTGACAGGAAAAATTGCACGGCTGCCGGAAAAAGTCGATGGTGGCAGGAAAAATTGCACGGTTACCGGAAAAAGTCGATGGTGACAGGAAAAAGTTCACGGTGACAGGAAAAATTGCACGGTTGCCGGAAAAAGTCGATGGTGGCAGGAAAAATTGCACGGTTACCGGAAAAAGTCGATGGTGGCAGGAAAAATTGCACGGTTACCGGAAAAAGTCGATGGTGACAGGAAAAAGTTCACGGTGACAGGAAAAATTGCACGGTTGCCGGGAAAAGTCGATGGTGGCAGGAAAAATTGCACGGTTGCCGGAAAAAGTCGATGGTGACAGGAAAAAGTTCACGGTGACAGGAAAAATTGCACGGCTGCCGGAAAAAGTCGATGGTGGCAGGAAAAATTGCACGGTTACCGGAAAAAGTCGATGGTGGCAGGAAAAATTGCACGGTTGCCGGAAAAAGTCGATGGTGGCAGAAAAAAGTTCACGGTGACAGGAAAAATTGCACGGTTGCCGGAAAAAGTCGATGGTGGCATGAAAAATTGCACGGTTGACGGAAAAAGTCGATGGTGACAGGAAAAATTGCACGGTTGCCGGAAAAAGTCGATGGTGACAGGAAAAAGTTCACGGTGACAGGAAAAATTGCACGGTTACCGAAAAAAGTCGATGGTGGCATGAAAAATTGCACGGTTGACGGAAAAAGTCGATGGTGGCACGAAAAAGTTCACGGTGACAGGAAAAATTGCACGGCTGCCGGAAAAAGTCGATGGTGACAGGAAAAAGTTCACGGTGACAGGAAAAATTGCACGGCTGCCGAAAAAGTCGATGGTGACAGGAAAAAGTTCACGGTGACAGGAAAAATTGCACGGCTGCCGGAAAAAGTCGATGGTGGCAGGAAAAATTGCACGGTTACCGGAAAAAGTCGATGGTGACAGGAAAAAGTTCACGGTGACAGGAAAAATTGCACGGTTGCCGGGAAAAGTCGATGGTGGCAGGAAAAATTGCACGGTTACCGGAAAAAGTCGATGGTGGCAGGAAAAATTGCACGGTTACCGGAAAAAGTCGATGGTGACAGGAAAAAGTTCACGGTGACAGGAAAAATTGCACGGTTGCCGGGAAAAGTCGATGGTGGCAGGAAAAAGTTCACGGTGACAGGAAAAATTGCACGGTTGCCGGAAAAAGTCGACGGTGGCTGGAAAAATTGCACGGTTGCCGGGAAAAGTCGATGGTGGCAGGAAAAATTGCACGGTTGCCGGAAAAAGTCGATGGTGGCACGAAAAAGTTCACGGTGACAGGAAAAATTGCACGGCTGCCGGAAAAAGTCGATGGTGGCAGGAAAAATTGCACGGTTACCGGAAAAAGTCGATGGTGACAGGAAAAAGTTCACGGTGACAGGAAAAATTGCACGGTTGCCGGGAAAAGTCGATGGTGGCAGGAAAAATTGCACGGTTGCCGGAAAAAGTCGATGGTGACAGGAAAAAGTTCACGGTGACAGGAAAAATTGCACGGTTGCCGGGAAAAGTCGATGGTGGCAGGAAAAATTGCACGGTTACCGGAAAAAGTCGATGGTGGCAGGAAAAATTGCACGGTTACCGGAAAAAGTCGATGGTGACAGGAAAAAGTTCACGGTGACAGGAAAAATTGCACGGTTGCCGGGAAAAGTCGATGGTGGCAGGAAAAATTGCACGGTTGCCGGAAAAAGTCGACGGTGGCTGGAAAAATTGCACGGCTGCCGGAAAAAGTCGATGGTGACAGGAAAAAGTTCACGGTGACAGGAAAAATTGCACGGTTGCCGGAAAAAGTCGACGGTGGCTGGAAAAATTGCACGGTTGCCGGGAAAAGTCGATGGTGGCAGGAAAAATTGCACGGTTGCCGGAAAAAGTCGATGGTGGCACGAAAAAGTTCACGGTGACAGGAAAAATTGCACGGCTGCCGGAAAAAGTCGATGGTGGCAGGAAAAATTGCACGGTTACCGGAAAAAGTCGATGGTGACAGGAAAAAGTTCACGGTGACAGGAAAAATTGCACGGTTGCCGGGAAAAGTCGATGGTGGCAGGAAAAATTGCACGGTTGCCGGAAAAAGTCGATGGTGACAGGAAAAAGTTCACGGTGACAGGAAAAATTGCACGGCTGCCGGAAAAAGTCGATGGTGACAGGAAAAAGTTCACGGTGACAGGAAAAATTGCACGGTTGCCGGAAAAAGTCGACGGTGGCTGGAAAAATTGCACGGTTGCCGGGAAAAGTCGATGGTGGCAGGAAAAATTGCACGGTTGCCGGAAAAAGTCGATGGTGGCACGAAAAAGTTCACGGTGACAGGAAAAATTGCACGGCTGCCGGAAAAAGTCGATGGTGGCAGGAAAAATTGCACGGTTACCGGAAAAAGTCGATGGTGACAGGAAAAAGTTCACGGTGACAGGAAAAATTGCACGGTTGCCGAAAAAAGTCGATGGTGGCATGAAAAATTGCACGGTTGACGGAAAAAGTCGATGGTGGCAGGAAAAATTGCACGGTTGCCGGAAAAAGTCGATGGTGGCAGAAAAAAGTTCACGGTGACAGGAAAAATTGCACGGTTGCCGGAAAAAGTCGATGGTGACAGGAAAAAGTTCACGGTGACAGGAAAAATTGCACGGTTACCGAAAAAAGTCGATGGTGGCATGAAAAATTGCACGGTTGACGGAAAAAGTCGATGGTGGCAGGAAAAATTGCACGGTTGCCGGAAAAAGTCGATGGTGACAGGAAAAAGTTCACGGTGACAGGAAAAATTGCACGGTTACCGAAAAAAGTCGATGGTGGCATGAAAAATTGCACGGTTGACGGAAAAAGTCGATGGTGGCAGGAAAAATTGCACGGTTGCCGGAAAAAGTCGATGGTGGCAGGAAAAATTGCACGGTTGCCGGAAAAAGTCGACGGTGGCTGGAAAAATTGCACGGCTGCCGGAAAAAGTCGATGGTGACAGGAAAAAGTTCACGGTGACAGGAAAAATTGCACGGTTGCCGGAAAAAGTCGACGGTGGCTGGAAAAATTGCACGGTTGCCGGGAAAAGTCGATGGTGGCAGGAAAAATTGCACGGTTGCCGGAAAAAGTCGATGGTGGCACGAAAAAGTTCACGGTGACAGGAAAAATTGCACGGCTGCCGGAAAAAGTCGATGGTGGCAGGAAAAATTGCACGGTTACCGGAAAAAGTCGATGGTGACAGGAAAAAGTTCACGGTGACAGGAAAAATTGCACGGTTGCCGGGAAAAGTCGATGGTGGCAGGAAAAATTGCACGGTTGCCGGAAAAAGTCGATGGTGACAGGAAAAAGTTCACGGTGACAGGAAAAATTGCACGGCTGCCGGAAAAAGTCGATGGTGGCAGGAAAAATTGCACGGTTACCGGAAAAAGTCGATGGTGGCAGAAAAAATTGCACGGTTGCCGGAAAAAGTCGATGGTGGCAGAAAAAAGTTCACGGTGACAGGAAAAATTGCACGGTTGCCGGAAAAAGTCGACGGTGGCATGAAAAATTGCACGGTTGACGGAAAAAGTCGATGGTGGCACGAAAAAGTTCACGGTGACAGGAAAAATTGCACGGCTGCCGGAAAAAGTCGATGGTGGCAGGAAAAATTGCACGGTTACCGGAAAAAGTCGATGGTGACAGGAAAAAGTTCACGGTGACAGGAAAAATTGCACGGTTGCCGGGAAAAGTCGATGGTGGCAGGAAAAATTGCACGGTTGCCGGAAAAAGTCGATGGTGACAGGAAAAAGTTCACGGTGACAGGAAAAATTGCACGGCTGCCGGAAAAAGTCGATGGTGACAGGAAAAAGTTCACGGTGACAGGAAAAATTGCACGGCTGCCGGGAAAAGTCGATGGTGGCAGGAAAAATTGCACGGTTGCCGGAAAAAGTCGATGGTGGCACGAAAAAGTTCACGGTGACAGGAAAAATTGCACGGCTGCCGGAAAAAGTCGATGGTGGCAGGAAAAATTGCACGGTTACCGGAAAAAGTCGATGGTGACAGGAAAAAGTTCACGGTGACAGGAAAAATTGCACGGTTGCCGGGAAAAGTCGATGGTGGCAGGAAAAATTGCACGGCTGCCGGAAAAAGTCGATGGTGGCAGGAAAAATTGCACGGTTGCCGGAAAAAGTCGATGGTGACAGGAAAAAGTTCACGGTGACAGGAAAAATTGCACGGTTACCGAAAAAAGTCGATGGTGGCATGAAAAATTGCACGGTTGACGGAAAAAGTCGATGGTGGCAGGAATAATTGCACGGTTGCCGGAAAAAGTCGATGGTGACAGGAAAAAGTTCACGGTGACAGGAAAAATTGCACGGTTACCGAAAAAAGTCGATGGTGGCATGAAAAATTGCACGGTTACCGAAAAAAGTCGATGGTGACAGGAAAAAGTTCACGGTGACAGGAAAAATTGCACGGTTACCGAAAAAAGTCGATGGTGGCATGAAAAATTGCACGGTTGACGGAAAAAGTCGATGGTGGCAGGAATAATTGCACGGTTGCCGGAAAAAGTCGATGGTGACAGGAAAAAGTTCACGGTGACAGGAAAAATTGCACGGTTACCGAAAAAAGTCGATGGTGGCATGAAAAATTGCACGGTTACCGAAAAAAGTCGATGGTGGCATGAAAAATTGCACGGTTGCCGGAAAAAGTCGATGGTGGCAGGAAAAATTGCACGGTTGCCGGAAAAAGTCGATGGTGGCAGGAAAAAGTTCACGGTGACAGGAAAAATTGCACGGTTACCGAAAAAAGTCGATGGTGGCAGGAAAAATTGCGCGGTTGACGGAAAAAGTCGATGGTGGCAGGAAAAATTGCACGGTTGCCGGAAAAAGTCGATGGTGGCAGGAAAAAGTTCACGGTGACAGGAAAAATTGCACGGTTACCGAAAAAAGTCGATGGTGGCATGAAAAATTGCACGGTTACCGAAAAAAGTCGATGGTGGCATGAAAAATTGCACGGTTGCCGGAAAAAGTCGATGGTGGCAGGAAAAATTGCACGGTTGCCGGAAAAAGTCGATGGTGGCAGGAAAAAGTTCACGGTGACAGGAAAAATTGCACGGTTACCGAAAAAAGTCGATGGTGGCAGGAAAAATTGCGCGGTTGACGGAAAAAGTCGATGGTGGCAGGAAAAATTGCACGGTTGCCGGAAAAAGTCGATGGTGGCAGGAAAAAGTTCACGGTGACAGGAAAAATTGCACGGTTACCGAAAAAAGTCGATGGTGGCATGAAAAATTGCACGGTTGACGGAAAAAGTCGATGGTGGCAGGAAAAATTGCACGGTTGCCGGAAAAAGTCGATGGTGGCAGGAAAAATTGCACGGTTGCCGGAAAAAGTCGATGGTGGCAGGAAAAAGTTCACGGTGACAGGAAAAATTGCACGGTTACCGAAAAAAGTCGATGGCGGCAGGAAAAATTGCACGGTTGCCGGAAAAAGTCGATGGTGGCAGGAAAAAGTTCACGGTGACAGGAAAAATTGCACGGTTGCCGGAAAAAGTCGACGGTTGCAGGAAAAATTGCACGGCTGCCGGAAAAAGTCGATGGTGACAGGAAAAAGTTCACGGTGACAGGAAAAATTGCACGGCTGCCGCAAAAAGTCGACGGTGGCAGGAAAAATTGCACGGCTGCCGCAAAAAGTCGACGGTGGCAGGAAAAATTGCACGGCTGCCGGGAAAAGTCGATGGTGACAGGAAAAAGTTCACGGTGACAGGAAAAATTGCACGGTTGCCGGAGAAATTCGACGGTGGCAGGAAAAATTGCACGGCTGCCGGAAAAAGTCGATGGTGACAGGAAAAAGTTCACGGTGACAGGAAAAATTGCACAGTTGCCGGAAAAAGTCGATGGTGGCAGGAAAAATTGCACGGTTGCCGGAAAAAGTCGATGGTGGCAGGAAAAAGTTCACGGTGACAGGAAAAATTGCACGGTTGCCGGAGAAATTCGACGGTGGCAGGAAAAATTGCACGGCTGCCGGAAAAAGTCGATGGTGACAGGAAAAAGTTCACGGTGACAGGAAAAATTGCACGGTTGCCGGAAAAATTCGACGGTGGCAGGAAAAATTGCACGGCTGCCGGAAAAAGTCGATGGTGACAGGAAAAAGTTCACGGTGACAGGAAAAATTGCACAGTTGCCGGAAAAAGTCGATGGTGGCAGGAAAAATTGCACGGTTGCCGGAAAAAGTCGATGGTGGCAGAAAAAATTGCACGGTTGCCGGAAAAAGTCGATGGTGGCAGGAAAAATTGCACGGTTGCCGGAAAAAGTCGATGGTGGCAGGAAAAAGTTCACGGTGACAGGAAAAATTGCACGGTTGCCGGAAAAAGTCGACGGTGGCTGGAAAAATTGCACGGTTGACGGAAAAAGTCGATGGTGGCAGGAAAAATTGCACGGTTGCCGGAAAAAGTCGATGGTGGCAGGAAAAATTGCACGGTTGCCGGAAAAAGTCGATGGTGGCAGGAAAAATTGCACGGCTGCCACAAAAAGTCGACGGTGGCAGGAAAAATTGCACGGCTGCCGGAAAAAGTCGATGGTGACAGGAAAAAGTTCACGGTGACAGGAAAAATTGCACGGTTGCCGGAAAAATTCGACGGTGGCAGGAAAAATTGCACGGCTGCCGGAAAAAGTCGATGGTGACAGGAAAAAGTTCACGGTGACAGGAAAAATTGCACGGTTGCCGGGAAAAGTCGATGGTGGCAGGAAAAATTGCACGGTTGCCGGAAAAAGTCGATGGTGGCAGGAAAAATTGCACGGTTGCCGGGAAAAGTCGATGGTGGCAGGAAAAATTGCACGGTTGCCGGAAAAAGTCGATGGTGACAGGAAAAAGTTCACGGTGACAGGAAAAATTGCACGGCTGCCGGAAAAAGTCGATGGTGGCAGGAAAAATTGCACGGTTACCGGAAAAAGTCGATGGTGGCAGGAAAAATTGCACGGTTGCCGGAAAAAGTCGATGGTGGCAGGAAAAAGTTCACGGTGACAGGAAAAATTGCACGGTTACCGAAAAAAGTCGATGGTGGCAGGAAAAATTGCACGGTTGACGGAAAAAGTCGACGGTGACAGGAAAAAGTTCACGGTGACAGGAAAAATTGCACGGTTGCCGGAAAAAGTCGACGGTGGCAGGAAAAAGTTCACGGTGACAGGAAAAATTGCACGGTTGCCGGAAAAAGTCGACGGTGGCAGGAAAAATTGCACGGCTGCCGGAAAAAGTCGATGGTGGCAGGAAAAATTGCACGGCTGCCGGAAAAAGTCGACGGTGGCAGGAAAAATTGCACGGCTGCCGGAAAAAGTCGATGGTGGCAGGAAAAATTGCACGGTTGCCGGAAAAAGTCGATGGTGGCAGGAAAAATTGCACGGTTGCCGGAAAAAGTCGATGGTGGCAGGAAAAAGTTCACGGTGACAGGAAAAATTGCACGGTTGCCGGAAAAAGTCGATGGTGGCAGGAAAAAGTTCACGGTGACAGGAAAAATTGCACGGTTGCCGGAAAAAGTCGACGGTGGCAGGAAAAATTGCACGGCTGCCGGAAAAAGTCGATGGTGGCAGGAAAAATTGCACGGCTGCCGGAAAAAGTCGATGGTGGCAGGAAAAAGTTCACGGTGACAGGAAAAATTGCACGGTTGCCGGAAAAAGTCGACGGTGGCAGGAAAAATTGCACGGCTGCCGGAAAAAGTCGATGGTGGCAGGAAAAATTGCACGGTTGCCGGAAAAAGTCGATGGTGGCAGGAAAAAGTTCACGGTGACAGGAAAAATTGCACGGTTGCCGGAAAAAGTCGACGGTGGCAGGAAAAATTGCACGGCTGCCGGAAAAAGTCGACGGTGGCAGGAAAAATTGCACGGCTGCCGGAAAAAGTCGATGGTGGCAGGAAAAATTGCAGGGTTGCCGGAAAAAGTCGATGGTGGCAGGAAAAATTGCACGGTTGCCGGAAAAAGTCGATGGTGACAGGAAAAAGTTCACGGTGACAGGAAAAATTGCACGGTTGCCGGAAAAATTCGACGGTGGCAGGAAAAATTGCACGGCTGCCGGAAAAAGTCGATGGTGACAGGAAAAAGTTCACGGTGACAGGAAAAATTGCACGGTTGCCGGAAAAAGTCGATGGTGGCATCAAAAATTGCACGGTTGCCGGAAAAAGTCGATGGTGACAGGAAAAAGTTCACGGTGACAGGAAAAATTGCACGGTTGCCGGAAAAAGTCGATGGTGGCAGGAAAAATTGCACGGTTGCCGGAAAAAGTCGATGGTGGCAGGAAAAATTGCACGGTTGCCGGGAAAAGTCGATGGTGGCAGGAAAAATTGCACGGTTGCCGGAAAAAGTCGATGGTGACAGGAAAAAGTTCACGGTGACAGGAAAAATTGCACGGCTGCCGGAAAAAGTCGATGGTGGCAGGAAAAATTGCACGGTTACCGGAAAAAGTCGATGGTGGCAGGAAAAATTGCACGGTTGCCGGAAAAAGTCGATGGTGGCAGGAAAAAGTTCACGGTGACAGGAAAAATTGCACGGTTGCCGGAAAAAGTCGACGGTGGCAGGAAAAATTGCACGGTTGACGGAAAAAGTCGATGGTGGCAGGAAAAATTGCACGGCTGCCGGAAAAAGTCGATGGTGGCAGGAAAAATTGCACGGTTGCCGGAAATAGTCGATGGTGGCAGGAAAAATTGCACGGTTGACGGAAAAAGTCGATGGTGGCAGGAAAAAGTTCACGGTGACAGGAAAAATTGCACGGTTGCCGGAAAAAGTCGACGGTGGCAGGAAAAATTGCACGGCTGCCGGAAAAAGTCGATGGTGGCAGGAAAAATTGCACGGTTGCCGGAAAAAGTCGATGGTGGCAGGAAAAAGTTCACGGTGACAGGAAAAATTGCACGGTTGCCGGAAAAAGTCGACGGTGGCAGGAAAAATTGCACGGCTGCCGGAAAAAGTCGATGGTGGCAGGAAATATTGCACGGCTGCCGGAAAAAGTCGATGGTGGCAGGAAAAATTACACGGTTGCCGGAAAAAGTCGATGGTGGCAGGAAAAATTGCACGGTTACCGAAAAAAGTCGATGGTGGCAGGAAAAATTGCACGGTTGACGGAAAAAGTCGATGGTGGCAGGAAAAATTGCACGGTTGCCGGAAATAGTCGATGGTGGCAGGAAAAATTGCACGGTTGCCGGAAAAAGTCGATGGTGGCAGGAAAAAGTTCACGGTGACAGGAAAAATTGCACGGTTGCCGGAAAAAGTCGACGGTGGCAGGAAAAATTGCACGGCTGCCGGAAAAAGTCGATGGTGGCAGGAAAAATTGCACGGTTGCCGGAAAAAGTCGATGGTGGCAGGAAAAAGTTCACGGTGACAGGAAAAATTGCACGGTTGCCGGAAAAAGTCGACGGTGGCAGGAAAAATTGCACGGCTGCCGGAAAAAGTCGATGGTGGCAGGAAAAATTGCACGGTTGCCGGAAAAAGTCGATGGTGGCAGGAAAAATTGCACGGTTACCGAAAAAAGTCGATGGTGGCAGGAAAAATTGCACGGTTGACGGAAAAAGTCGATGGTGGCAGGAAAAATTGCACGGTTGCCGGAAAAAGTCGATGGTGGCAGGAAAAATTGCACGGTTGCCGGAAAAAGTCGACGGTGGCAGGAAAAAGTTCACGGTGACAGGAAAAATTGCACGGTTGCCGGAAAAAGTCGACGGTGGCAGGAAAAATTGCACGGCTGCCGGAAAAAGTCGACGGTGGCAGGAAAAATTGCACGGCTGCCGGAAAAAGTCGATGGTGGCAGGAAAAATTGCACGGTTGCCGGAAAAAGTCGATGGTGGCAGGAAAAAGTTCACGGTGACAGGAAAAATTGCACGGTTGCCGGAAAAAGTCGACGGTGGCAGGAAAAATTGCACGGCTGCCGGAAAAAGTCGATGGTGGCAGGAAAAATTGCACGGCTGCCGGAAAAAGTCGATGGTGGCAGGAAAAATTACACGGTTGCCGGAAAAAGTCGATGGTGGCAGGAAAAATTGCACGGTTACCGAAAAAAGTCGATGGTGGCAGGAAAAATTGCACGGTTGACGGAAAAAGTCGATGGTGGCAGGAAAAATTGCACGGTTGCCGGAAATAGTCGATGGTGGCAGGAAAAATTGCACGGTTGCCGGAAAAAGTCGATGGTGGCAGGAAAAAGTTCACGGTGACAGGAAAAATTGCACGGTTGCCGGAAAAAGTCGACGGTGGCAGGAAAAATTGCACGGCTGCCGGAAAAAGTCGATGGTGGCAGGAAAAATTGCACGGTTGCCGGAAAAAGTCGATGGTGGCAGGAAAAAGTTCACGGTGACAGGAAAAATTGCACGGTTGCCGGAAAAAGTCGACGGTGGCAGGAAAAATTGCACGGCTGCCGGAAATAGTCGATGGTGGCAGGAAAAATTGCACGGTTGCCGGAAAAAGTCGATGGTGGCAGGAAAAATTGCACGGTTACCGAAAAAAGTCGATGGTGGCAGGAAAAATTGCACGGTTGACGGAAAAAGTCGATGGTGGCAGGAAAAATTGCACGGTTGCCGGAAAAAGTCGATGGTGGCAGGAAAAATTGCACGGTTGCCGGAAAAAGTCGATGGTGGCAGGAAAAAGTTCACGGTGACAGGAAAAATTGCACGGTTGCCGGAAAAAGTCGACGGTGGCAGGAAAAATTGCACGGCTGCCGGAAAAAGTCGACGGTGGCAGGAAAAATTGCACGGTTGCCGGAAAAAGTCGACGGTGGCATGAAAAATACGTGGAGTATTTGGCCTCCTTGCGCTAAATCTACCACAATTTAGCGCAAGGGCGGTGTATCCGATCGAGGTTGCGCTAAATCTACCACAATTTAGCCCAATACGTGGAGTATTTGGCCTCCTTACGCTAAATCTACCACAATTTAGCCCAATACGTGGAGTATTTGGCCTCCTTGCGCTAAATCTACCACAATTTAGCCCAATACGTGGAGTATTTGGCCTCCTTACGCTAAATCTACCACAATTTAGCCCAATACGTGGAGTATTTGGCCTCCTTGCGCTAAATCTACCACAATTTAGCCCAACACGTCGAGTATTTGGCCTCTTGCGCTAAATCTACCACAATTTAGCCCAATACGTGGAGTATTTGGCCTCCTTGCGCTAAATCTACCACAATTTAGCCCAATACGTGGAGTATTTGGCCTCCTTGCGCTAAATCTACCACAATTTAGCCCAATACGTGGAGTATATGGCCTCCTTGCGCTAAATCTACCACAATTTAGCCCAATACGTGGAGTATTTGGCCTCCTTGCGCTAAATCTACCACAATTTAGCCCAATACGTGGAGTATTTGGCCTCCTTGCGCTAAATCTACCACAATTTAGCCCAACTCGTCGAGTATTTGGCCTCGTGCGCTAAATCTAATACAATTTAGCCCAATGCGTGGAGTATTTGGCCTCCTTGCGCTAAATCTACCACAATTTAGCGCAAGGGCGGTGTATCCGATCGAGGTTGCGCTAAATCTACCACAATTTAGCCCAATACGTGGAGTATTTGGCCTCCTTGCGCTAAATCTACCACAATTTAGCGCAACACGAGGAGTATTTGACCTCCCTGCGCTAAATCTACCACAATTTCGCCCGATACGTGGAGTATTTGGCCTCCTTACGCTAAATCTACCGCAATTTAGCCCAATACGTGGAGTATTTGGCCTCCTTGCGCTAAATCTACCACAATTTAGCCCAATACGTGGAGTATTTGGCCTCCTTGCGCTAAATCTACCACAATTTAGCCCAATACGTGGAGTATTTGCCCTCCTTGCGCTAAATCTACCACAATTTAGCCCAACTCGTCGAGTATTTGGCCTCGTGCGCTAAATCTAATACAATTTAGCCCAATGCGTGGAGTATTTGGCCTCCTTGCGCTAAATCTACCACAATTTAGCGCAAGGGCGGTGTATCCGATCGAGATTGCGCTAAATCTTCCACAATTTAGCCCAATGCGTGGAGTATTTGGCCTCCTTGCGCTAAATCTACCACAATTTAGCGCAAGGGCGGTGTATCCGATCGAGGTTGCGCTAAATCTACCACAATTTAGCCCAATACGTGGAGTTTTTGGCCTCCTTGCGCTAAATCTACCACAATTTAGCCCAATACGTGGAGTATTTGGCCTCCTTACGCTAAATCTACCACAATTTAGCCCAATACGTGGAGTATTTGGCCTCCTTGCGCTAAATCTACCACAATTTAGCCCAATACGTGGAGTATTTGGCCTCCTTACGCTAAATCTACCACAATTTAGCGCAATGCCGGTGTATCCGATCGGGATTGCGCTAAATCTACCACAATTTAGCCCAATACGTGGAGTATTTGGCCTCCTTGCGCTAAATCTACCACAATTTCGCCCGATACGTGGAGTATTTGGTTTCCTTACGCTAAATCTACCGCAATTTAGCCCAATACGTGGAGTATTTGGCCTCCTTACGCTAAATCTACCGCAATTTAGCCCAATACGTGGAGTATTTGGCCTCCTTGCGCTAAATCTACCACAATTTAGCCCAATACGTGGAGTATTTGGCCTCCTTGCGCTAAATCTACCACAATTTAGCCCAATACGTGGAGTATTTGCCCTCCTTACGCTAAATCTACCACAATTTAGCCCAATACGTGGAGTATTTGGCCTCCTTGCGCTAAATCTACCACAATTTAGCCCAATACGTGGAGTATTTGCCCTCCTTGCGCTAACTCTACCACAATTTAGCCCAATACGTGGAGTATTTGGCCTCCTTGCGCTAAATCTACCACAATTTAGCCCAATACGTGGAGTATTTGCCCTCCTTGCGCTAAATCTACCACAATTTAGCCCAATACGTGGAGTATTTGGCCTCCTTGCGCTAAATCTACCACAATTTAGCGCAAGGCCGGTGTATCCGATCGAGATTGCGCTAAATCTACCACAATTTAGCCCAATACGTGGAGTATTTGGCCTCCTCGCGCTAAATCTACCGCAATTTAGCGCAACACGTCGAGTATTTGGCCTCTTGCGCTAAATCTACCACAATTTAGAGCAACACCTCGAGTATTTGGCCTCTTGCGCTAAAACCACCACAATTTTGCCCAATACGTGGAGTATTTGGCCTCCTTGCGCTAAATCTACCACAATTTAGCCCAATACGTGGAGTATTTGGCCTCCTTACGCTAAATCTACCACAATTTAGCGCAACGCGTCGAGTATTTGGCCTCTTGCGCTAAGTCAACCACAATTTTGCCCAATACGTGGAGTATTTGGCCTCCTTACGCTAAATCTACCACAATTTAGCCCAATACGTGGAGTATTTGGCCTCCTTACGCTAAATCTACCACAATTTTCTACAAGCTACTCACTTTTGCGGATTTCACCATACGGTGACCACAAATTGCGCAGAATTCACCATACGGTGACCACAAATTGCGCGGATTTCACCATACGGTGACCACAAATTGCGCAGATTTCACCATACGGTGACCACAAATTGCGCAGATTTCACCATACGGTGACCACAAATTGCGCAGAATTCACCATACGGTGACCACAAATTGCGCGGAATTCACCATACGGTGACCACAAATTGCGCAGAATTCACCGTGTGGAGTTCACTTTTGCGCAGAATTCACCATACGGTGACCACGAATTGCGCAGAATTCACCGTGTGGAGTTCACTTTTGCGCAGAATTCACCATACGGTGACCACGAATTGCGCAGAATTCACCATACGGTGACCACAAATTGCGCGGATTTCACCATACGGTGACCACAAATTGCGCAGATTTCACCATACGGTGACCACAAATTGCGCGGATTTCACCATACGGTGACCACAAATTGCGCAGATTTCACCATACGGTGACCACAAATTGCGCAGAATTCACCATACGGTGACCACAAATTGCGCGGAATTCACCATACGGTGACCACAAATTGCGCAGAATTCACCGTGTGGAGTTCACTTTTGCGCGGAATTCACCATACGGTGACCACAAATTGCGCAGAATTCACCGTGTGGAGTTCACTTTTGCGCAGAATTCACCATACGGTGACCACGAATTGCGCAGAATTCACCGTGTGGAGTTCACTTTTGCGCGGAATTCACCATACGGTGACCACAAATTGCGCAGAATTCACCGTGTGGAGTTCACTTTTGCGCAGAATTCACCGTGTGGAGTTCACTTTTGCGCAGAATTCACCGTGTGGAGTTCACTTTTGCGCAGAATTCACCATACGGTGACCACAAATTGCGCAGAATTCACCATACGGTGATCACAAATTGCGCAGAATTCACCGTGTGGAGTTCACTTTTGCGCAGAATTCACCGTGTGGAGTTCACTTTTGCGCAGAATTCACCATACGGTGACCACAAATTGCGCAGAATTCACCATACGGTGACCACAAATTGCGCAGAATTCACCGTGTGGAGTTCACTTTTGCGCAGAATTCACCATACGGTGACCACAAATTGCGCGGAATTCACCATACGGTGACCACAAATTGCGCAGAATTCACCGTGTGGAGTTCACTTTTGAGCAGAATTCACCATACGGTGACCACAAATTGCGCAGAATTCGCCGTGTGGAGTTCACTTTTGCGCAGAATTCACCATACGGTGACCACGAATTGCGCAGAATTCACCATACGGAGACCACGAATTGCGCAGAATTCACCGTGTGGAGTTCACTTTTGCGCAGAATTCACCGTGTGGAGTTCACTTTTGCGCAGAATTCACCGTGTGGAGTTCACTTTTGCGCAGAATTCACCATACGGTGACCACAAATTGCGCAGAATTCACCATACGGTGATCACAAATTGCGCAGAATTCACCGTGTGGAGTTCACTTTTGCGCAGAATTCACCGTGTGGAGTTCACTTTTGCGCAGAATTCACCATACGGTGACCACAAATTGCGCAGAATTCACCATACGGTGACCACAAATTGCGCAGAATTCACCGTGTGGAGTTCACTTTTGCGCAGAATTCACCATACGGCGACCACAAATTGCGCAGAATTCACCATACGGTGACCACGAATTGCGCAGAATTCACCATACGGTGACCACGAATTGCGCAGAATTCGCCATACGGTGACCACGAATTGCGCAGAATTCACCGTGTGGAGTTCACTTTTGCGCAGAATTCACCATACGGTGACCACGAATTGCGCAGAATTCACCATACGGTGACCACGAATTGCGCAGAATTCACCGTGTGGAGTTCACTTTTGCGCAGAATTCACCGTGTGGAGTTCACTTTTGCGCAGAATTCGGCCAATAGGGAACTTCACCAAACACTATTTTTGCATGCTGCGGCGTGTACGTCAGCTTTCAAGCCGTAAAACTTTCGGAAATAATAAAATAACATGTCTTCCTAACATGCGTCGTCCCAAGTCTCCTGTACGGCTGTGAAGTGTGGCACCTTCGCAAATCCGACAGACGCAAATTACAAAGCGTACAACGACGCATGGAAAGGGCGATGCTGAGCCTATCCCTCCTGGACCGAGTAAGAAACGAGGAAGTACGCCGTCGGACTGCTCTCCCTGACATCGTGGATCTCGCCTGGAGAAGGAAGATCAACTGGGCAATCAACATCGCTCAAATGAATCCCTCCAGATGGTCGACAGCCACCACTACTTGGCACCCACGGCAGAGGAAACGCAGGCCTGGACGTCCACCGATAAGATGGGACACCGACATCCGGAAGTCAAACGAGACGGCATATGGACCTCATTCTTCCTGGGAACGGCAAGCGAGAAGCGACGCGAAGCGATGGTTTCTCGACATGTGGGCGGCAAGACCGACGTAAATCAACACGTCATTACTTGATACCGAAAATAAAACTTGAAACTTGAAAGCCTAAGCCCACTTTTTGACAGAAAAGAAATGAGAGAAAAATTTTTTAGAAAGGTTTTTGGGGCGCAAGTGTGGGAAACTTCACCAAATGAGCCTGAATTTCGTCGCCCTGTAGCTCGCCGGGTTGACTTGCGAATTTGATTTAAACGATTGAAATATACACAACAAAGTCTAATCATGCCTACGGTAGAAAAAAATTAGAAAAAAAAAGATTTTGAAGGAGATTTCAGGACAATGGTGAACTTGGTGATGGTGAAGTTTCCTGTTCGCCCAGAATTCACCATACGGTGACCACGAATTGCGCAGAATTCACCGTGTGGAGTTCACTTTTGCGCAAAATTCACCATACGGTGACCACAAATTGCGCAGAATTCACCGTGTGGAGTTCACTTTTGCGCAGAATTCACCGTGTGGAGTTCACTTTTGCGCAGAATTCACCATACGGTGACCACAAATTGCGCAGAATTCACCATACGGTGATCACAAATTGCGCAGAATTCACCATACGGTGATCACAAATTGCGCAGAATTCACCATACGGTGACCACGAATTGCGCAGAATTCACCATACGGTGACCACGAATTGCGCAGAATTCACCGTGTGGAGTTCACTTTTGCGCAGAATTCACCGTGTGGAGTTCACTTTTGCGCAGAATTCACCGTGTGGAGTTCACTTTTGCGCAGAATTCACCATACGGTGACCACAAATTGCGCAGAATTCACCATACGGTGATCACAAATTGCGCAGAATTCACCATACGGTGATCACAAATTGCGCAGAATTCACCATACGGTGACCACAAATTGCGCAGAATTCACCATACGGTGACCACGAATTGCGCAGAATTCACCATACGGTGACCACGAATTGCGCAGAATTCACCGTGTGGAGTTCACTTTTGCGCAGAATTCACCGTGTGGAGTTCACTTTTGCGCAGAATTCACCGTACGGTGACCACGAATTGCGCAGAATTCACCATACGGTGACCACGAATTGCGCAGAATTCACCGTGTGGAGTTCACTTTTGCGCAGAATTCACCGTGTGGAGTTCACTTTTGCGCAGAATTCACCATACGGTGACCACAAATTGCGCAGAATTCACCGTGTGGAGTTCACTTTTGCGCAGAATTCACCGTGTGGAGTTCACTTTTGCGCAGAATTCACCGTGTGGAGTTCACTTTTGCGCAGAATTCACCATACGGTGACCACAAATTGCGCAGAATTCACCGTGTGGAGTTCACTTTTGCGCAGAATTCACCATACGGTGACCACGAATTGCGCAGAATTCACCGCGTGGAGTTCACTTTTGCGCAGAATTCACCATACGGTGACCACAAATTGCGCAGAATTCACCGTGTGGAGTTCACTTTTGCGCAGAATTCACCGTGTGGAGTTCACTTTTGCGCAGAATTCACCATACGGTGACCACAAATTGCGCAGAATTCACCGTGTGGAGTTCACTTTTGCGCAGAATTCACCATACGGTGACCACAAATTGCGCAGAATTCACCGTGTGGAGTTCACTTTTGCGCAGAATTCACCGTGTGGAGTTCACTTTTGCGCAGAATTCACCATACGGTGACCACAAATTGCGCAGAATTCACCATACGGTGACCACGAATTGCGCAGAATTCACCATACGGTGACCACGAATTGCGCAGAATTCACCGTGTGGAGTTCACTTTTGCGCAGAATTCACCGTGTGGAGTTCACTTTTGCGCAGAATTCACCGTACGGTGACCACGAATTGCGCAGAATTCACCATACGGTGACCACGAATTGCGCAGAATTCACCATACGGTGACCACGAATTGCGCAGAATTCACCGTGTGGAGTTCACTTTTGCGCAGAATTCACCGTGTGGAGTTCACTTTTGCGCAGAATTCACCATACGGTGACCACAAATTGCGCAGAATTCACCGTGTGGAGTTCACTTTTGCGCAGAATTCACCGTGTGGAGTTCACTTTTGCGCAGAATTCACCATACGGTGACCACGAATTGCGCAGAATTCACCGTGTGGAGTTCACTTTTGCGCAGAATTCACCATACGGTGACCACGAATTGCGCAGAATTCACCATACGGTGACCACGAATTGCGCAGAATTCACCGTGTGGAGTCCACTTTTGCGCAGAATTCACCGTGTGGAGTTCACTTTTGCGCAGAATTCACCATACGGTGACCACGAATTGCGCTGAATTCACCATACGGTGACCACAAATTGCGCAGAATTCACCGTGTGGAGTCCACTTTTGCGCAAAATTCACCATACGGTGACCACGAATTGCGCAGAATTCACCATACGGTGACCACGAATTGCGCAGAATTCACCGTGTGGAGTCCACTTTTGCGCAGAATTCACCATACGGTGACCACGAATTGCGCAGAATTCACCATACGGTGACCACGAATTGCGCAGAATTCACCGTGTGGAGTCCACTTTTGCGCAGAATTCACCATACGGTGACCACGAATTGCGCAGAATTCACCATACGGTGACCACGAATTGCACAGAATTCACCGTGTGGAGTCCACTTTTGCGCAGAATTCACCGTGTGGAGTTCACTTTTGCGCAGAATTCACCATACGGTGACCACGAATTGCGCAGAATTCACCATACGGTGACCACGAATTGCGCAGAATTCACCGTGTGGAGTCCACTTTTGCGCAGAATTCACCATACGGTGACCACGAATTGCGCAGAATTCACCATACGGTGACCACGAATTGCGCAGAATTCACCGTGTGGAGTCCACTTTTGCGCAGAATTCACCGTGTGGAGTTCACTTTTGCGCAGAATTCACCATACGGTGACCACGAATTGCGCAGAATTCACCGTGTGGAGTCCACTTTTGCGCAGAATTCACCGTGTGGAGTTCACTTTTGCGCAAAATTCACCATACGGTGACCACGAATTGCGCAGAATTCACCATACGGTGACCACGAATTGCGCAGAATTCACCGTGTGGAGTCCACTTTTGCGCAGAATTCACCATACGGTGACCACGAATTGCGCAGAATTCACCATACGGTGACCACGAATTGCGCAGAATTCACCGTGTGGAGTCCACTTTTGCGCAGAATTCACCGTGTGGAGTTCACTTTTGCGCAGAATTCACCATACGGTGACCACGAATTGCGCAGAATTCACCGTGTGGAGTTCACTTTTGCGCAGAATTCACAGTGTGGAGTTCACTTTTGCGCAGAATTCACCATACGGTGACCACGAATTGCGCAGAATTCACCGTGTGGAGTCCACTTTTGCGCAAAATTCACCATACGGTGACCACAAATTGCGCAGAATTCACCATACGGTGACCACAAATTGCGCAGAATTCACCGTGTGGAGTCCACTTTTGCGCAAAATTCACCATACGGTGACCACAAATTGCGCAGAACTCACCATACGGTGACCACGAATTGCGCAGAATTCACCGTGTGGAGTTCACTTTTGCGCAAAATTCACCATACGGTGACCACAAATTGCGCAGAATTCACCATACGGTGACCACGAATTGCGCAGAATTCACCGTGTGGAGTCCACTTTTGCGCAAAATTCACCATACGGTGACCACAAATTGCGCAGAATTCACCATACGGTGACCACGAATTGCGCAGAATTCACCGTGTGGAGTTCACTTTTGCGCAAAATTCACCATACGGTGACCGCGAATTGCGCAGAATTCACCGTGTGGAGTTCACTTTTGCGCAAAATTCACCATACGGTGACCACAAATTGCGCAGAATTCACCATACGGTGACCACGAATTGCGCAGAATTCACCGTGTGGAGTTCACTTTTGCGCAAAATTCACCATACGGTGACCACGAATTGCGCAGAATTCACCGTGTGGAGTCCACTTTTGCGCAGAATTCACCATACGGTGACCACGAATTGCGCTGAATTCACCATACGGTGACCACAAATTGCGCAGAATTCACCGTGTGGAGTCCACTTTTGCGCAAAATTCACCATACGGTGACCACGAATTGCGCAGAATTCACCATACGGTGACCACGAATTGCGCAGAATTCACCGTGTGGAGTCCACTTTTGCGCAGAATTCACCATACGGTGACCACGAATTGCGCAGAATTCACCGTGTGGAGTCCACTTTTGCGCAGAATTCACCGTGTGGAGTTCACTTTTGCGCAGAATTCACCATACGGTGACCACGAATTGCGCAGAATTCACCATACGGTGACCACGAATTGCGCAGAATTCACCGTGTGGAGTTCACTTTTGCGCAGAATTCACAGTGTGGAGTTCACTTTTGCGCAGAATTCACCATACGGTGACCACGAATTGCGCAGAATTCACCGTGTGGAGTCCACTTTTGCGCAAAATTCACCATACGGTGACCACAAATTGCGCAGAACTCACCATACGGTGACCACAAATTGCGCAGAATTCACCGTGTGGAGTTCACTTTTGCGCAAAATTCACCATACGGTGACCACGAATTGCGCAGAATTCACCGTGTGGAGTTCACTTTTGCGCAAAATTCACCATACGGTGACCACAAATTGCGCAGAATTCACCATACGGTGACCACAAATTGCGCAGAATTCACCATACGGTGACCACAAATTGCGCAGAATTCACCATACGGTGACCACGAATTGCGCAGAATTCACCATACGGTGACCACGAATTGCGCAGAATTCACCATACGGTGACCACGAATTGCGCAGAATTCACCGTGTGGAGTTCACTTTTGCGCAGAATTCACCATACGGCGACCACAAATTGCGCAGAATTCACCATACGGTGACCACGAATTGCGCAGAATTCACCATACGGTGACCACAAATTGCGCAGAATTCACCATACGGTGACCACGAATTGCGCAGAATTCACCGTGTGGAGTTCACTTTTGCGCAGAATTCACCATACGGCGACCACAAATTGCGCAGAATTCACCATACGGTGACCACGAATTGCGCAGAATTCACCATACGGTGACCACGAATTGCGCAGAATTCACCATACGGTGACCACAAATTGCGCAGAATTCACCATACGGTGACCACGAATTGCGCAGAATTCACCATACGGTGACCACGAATTGCGCAGAATTCACCATACGGTGACCACGAATTGCGCAGAATTCACCGTGTGGAGTTCACTTTTGCGCAGAATTCACCGTGTGGAGTTCACTTTTGCGCAGAATTCACCATACGGTGACCACGAATTGCGCAGAATTCACCGTGTGGAGTTCACTTTTGCGCAAAATTCACCATACGGTGACCACAAATTGCGCAGAATTCACCATACGGTGACCACAAATTGCGCAGAATTCACCATACGGTGACCACAAATTGCGCAGAATTCACCATACGGTGACCACGAATTGCGCAGAATTCACCATACGGTGACCACGAATTGCGCAGAATTCACCGTGTGGAGTTCACTTTTGCGCAGAATTCACCATACGGCGACCACAAATTGCGCAGAATTCACCATACGGTGACCACGAATTGCGCAGAATTCACCATACGGTGACCACAAATTGCGCAGAATTCACCATACGGTGACCACAAATTGCGCAGAATTCACCATACGGTGACCACGAATTGCGCAGAATTCACCATACGGTGACCACGAATTGCGCAGAATTCACCGTGTGGAGTTCACTTTTGCGCAGAATTCACCATACGGCGACCACAAATTGCGCAGAATTCACCATACGGTGACCACGAATTGCGCAGAATTCACCATACGGTGACCACGAATTGCGCAGAATTCACCATACGGTGACCACAAATTGCGCAGAATTCACCATACGGTGACCACGAATTGCGCAGAATTCACCATACGGTGACCACGAATTGCGCAGAATTCACCATACGGTGACCACGAATTGCGCAGAATTCACCGTGTGGAGTTCACTTTTGCGCAGAATTCACCATACGGTGACCACGAATTGCGCAGAATTCACCATACGGTGACCACGAATTGCGCAGAATTCACCGTGTGGAGTTCACTTTTGCGCAGAATTCACCGTGTGGAGTTCACTTTTGCGCAGAATTCACCATACGGTGACCACGAATTGCCCAGAATTCACCGTGTGGAGTTCACTTTTGCGCAAAATTCACCATACGGTGACCACAAATTGCGCAGAATTCACCATACGGTGACCACGAATTGCGCAGAATTCACCGTGTGGAGTTCACTTTTGCGCAGAATTCACCGTGTGGAGTTCACTTTTGCGCAGAATTCACCGTACGGTGACCACGAATTGCCCAGAATTCACCGTGTGGAGTTCACTTTTGCGCAAAATTCACCATACGGTGACCACGAATTGCGCATAATTCACCATACGGTGACCACGAATTGCGCAGAATTCACCGTGTGGAGTTCACTTTTGCGCAGAATTCACCATACGGAGACCACGAATTGCGCAGAATTCACCATACGGTGACCACGAATTGCGCAGAATTCACCATACGGTGACCACGAATTGCGCAGAATTCACCGTGTGGAGTCCACTTTTGCGCAGAATTCACCATACGGAGACCACAAATTGCGCAGAATTCACCGTGTGGAGTTCACTTTTGCGCAGAATTCACCGTGTGGAGTTCACTTTTGCGCAGAATTCACCATACGGTGACCACGAATTGCGCATAATTCACCATACGGTGACCACGAATTGCGCAGAATTCACCGTGTGGAGTCCACTTTTGCGCAGAATTCACCATACGGTGACCACGAATTGCGCAGAATTCACCATACGGAGACCACGAATTGCGCAGAATTCACCGTGTGGAGTCCACTTTTGCGCAGAATTCACCATACGGAGACCACGAATTGCGCAGAATTCACCATACGGTGACCACGAATTGCGCAGAATTCACCATACGGTGACCACGAATTGCGCAGAATTCACCGTGTGGAGTCCACTTTTGCGCAGAATTCACCATACGGTGACCACGAATTGCGCAGAATTCACCATACGGAGACCACGAATTGCGCAGAATTCACCATACGGTGACCACGAATTGCGCAGAATTCACCATACGGTGACCACGAATTGCGCAGAATTCACCATACGGTGACCACGAATTGCGCAGAATTCACCGTGTGGAGTTCACTTTTGCGCAGAATTCACCGTGGGGAGTTCACTTTTGCGCAGAATTCACCGTGTGGAGTTCACTTTTGCGCAGAATTCACCATACGGTGACCACAAATTGCGCAGAATTCACCATACGGTGACCACGAATTGCGCAGAATTCACCATACGGTGACCACGAATTGCGCAGAATTCACCGTGTGGAGTTCACTTTTGCGCAGAATTCACCATACGGTGACCACAAATTGCGCAGAATTCACCATACGGTGACCACGAATTGCGCAGAATTCACCATACGGTGACCACGAATTGCGCAGAATTCACCGTGTGGAGTTCACTTTTGCGCAGAATTCACCGTGTGGAGTTCACTTTTGCGCAGAATTCACCATACGGTGACCACAAATTGCGCAGAATTCACCATACGGTGACCACGAATTGCGCATAATTCACCATACGGTGACCACGAATTGCGCAGAATTCACCATACGGTGACCACGAATTGCGCAGAATCCACCGTGTGGAGTTCACTTTTGAGAAGAATTCACCATACGGTGACCACAAATTGCGCAGAATTCACCATACGGTGACCACGAATTGCGCAGAATTCACCATACGGTGACCACGAATTGCGCAGAATCCACCGTGTGGAGTTCACTTTTGCGCAGAATTCACCATACGGTGACCACAAATTGCGCAGAATTCACCATACGGTGACCACGAATTGCGCATAATTCACCATACGGTGACCACGAATTGCGCAGAATTCACCATACGGTGACCACGAATTGCGCAGAATCCACCGTGTGGAGTTCACTTTTGCGCAGAATTCACCATACGGTGACCACAAATTGCGCAGAATTCACCATACGGTGACCACGAATTGCGCAGAATTCACCATACGGTGACCACGAATTGCGCAGAATCCACCGTGTGGAGTTCACTTTTGAGAAGAATTCACCATACGGTGAGCACGAATTGCGCAGAATTCACCATACGGTGACCACGAATTGCGCAGAATTCACCGTGTGGAGTCCACTTTTGCGCAGAATTCACCATACGGAGACCACAAATTGCGCAGAATTCACCATACGGTGACCACGAATTGCGCAGAATTCACCGTGTGGAGTTCACTTTTGCGCAGAATTCACCATACGGAGACCACAAATTGCGCAGAATTCACCATACGGTGAGCACGAATTGCGCAGAATTCACCATACGGTGACCACGAATTGCGCAGAATTCACCGTGTGGAGTCCACTTTTGCGCAGAATTCACCATACGGAGACCACAAATTGCGCAGAATTCACCATACGGTGACCACGAATTGCGCAGAATTCACCGTGTGGAGTCCACTTTTGCGCAGAATTCACCATACGGTGACCACGAATTGCGCAGAATTCACCATACGGTGACCACGAATTGCGCAGAATTCACCGTGTGGAGTTCACTTTTGCGCAGAATTCACCATACGGAGACCACAAATTGCGCAAAATTCACCATACGGTGACCACGAATTGCGCAGAATTCACCGTGTGGAGTTCACTTTTGCGCAGAATTCACCATACGGAGACCACGAATTGCGCAGAATTCACCATACGGTGACCACGAATTGCGCAGAATTCACCATACGGTGACCACGAATTGCGCAGAATTCACCATACGGTGACCACGAATTGCGCAGAATTCACCATACGGTGACCACGAATTGCGCAGAATTCACCATACGGTGACCACGAATTGCGCAGAATTCACCATACGGTGACCACGAATTGCGCAGAATTCACCGTGTGGAGTTCACTTTTGCGCAGAATTCACCATACGGTGACCACGAATTGCGCAGAATTCACCATACGGTGACCACGAATTGCGCAGAATTCACCGTGTGGAGTTCACTTTTGCGCAGAATTCACCGTGTGGAGTTCACTTTTGCGCAGAATTCACCATACGGTGACCACGAATTGCGCAGAATTCACCGTGTGGAGTTCACTTTTGCGCAAAATTCACCATACGGTGACCACAAATTGCGCAGAATTCACCATACGGTGACCACGAATTGCGCAGAATTCACCGTGTGGAGTTCACTTTTGCGCAGAATTCACCGTGTGGAGTTCACTTTTGCGCAGAATTCACCATACGGTGACCACGAATTGCGCAGAATTCACCGTGTGGAGTTCACTTTTGCGCAAAATTCACCATACGGTGACCACAAATTGCGCAGAATTCACCATACGGTGACCACGAATTGCGCAGAATTCACCGTGTGGAGTTCACTTTTGCGCAGAATTCACCATACGGTGACCACGAATTGCGCAGAATTCACCATACGGTGACCACGAATTGCGCAGAATTCACCGTGTGGAGTTCACTTTTGCGCAGAATTCACCATACGGTGACCACGAATTGCGCAGAATTCACCGTGTGGAGTTCACTTTTGCGCAGAATTCACCATACGGTGACCACGAATTGCGCAGAATTCACCGTGTGGAGTTCACTTTTGCGCAGAATTCACCATACGGTGACCACGAATTGCGCAGAATTCACCGTGTGGAGTTCACTTTTGCGCAGAATTCACCATACGGTGACCACGAATTGCGCAGAATTCACCATACGGTGACCACGAATTGCGCAGAATGCACCATACGGTGACCACGAATTGCGCAGAATTCACCATACGGATAACACGAATTGCGCAGAATCCACCGTGTGGAGTTCACTTTTGAGAAGAATTCACCATACGGTGACCACGAATTGCGCTGAATTCACCGTGTGGAGTTCACTTTTGCGCAGAATTCACCATACGGTGACCACAAATTGCGCAGAATTCACCATACGGTGACCACGAATTGCGCATAATTCACCATACGGTGACCACGAATTGCGCAGAATTCACCATACGGATAACACGAATTGCGCAGAATCCACCGTGTGGAGTTCACTTTTGAGAAGAATTCACCATACGGTGACCACGAATTGCGCAGAATTCACCATACGGTGACCACGAATTGCGCAGAATTCACCGTGTGGAGTCCACTTTTGCGCAGAATTCACCATACGGTGACCACGAATTGCGCAGAATTCACCATACGGTGACAACGAATTGCGCTGAATTCACCGTGTGGAGTTCACTTTTGCGCAGAATTCACCATACGGTGACCACAAATTGCGCAGAATTCACCATACGGTGACCACGAATTGCGCAGAATTCACCATACGGTGACCACGAATTGCGCAGAATCCACCGTGTGGAGTTCACTTTTGAGAAGAATTCACCATACGGTGAGCACGAATTGCGCAGAATTCACCATACGGTGACCACGAATTGCGCAGAATTCACCGTGTGGAGTCCACTTTTGCGCAGAATTCACCATACGGAGACCACAAATTGCGCAGAATTCACCATACGGTGACCACGAATTGCGCAGAATTCACCGTGTGGAGTTCACTTTTGCGCAGAATTCACCATACGGAGACCACAAATTGCGCAGAATTCACCATACGGTGAGCACGAATTGCGCAGAATTCACCATACGGTGACCACGAATTGCGCAGAATTCACCGTGTGGAGTCCACTTTTGCGCAGAATTCACCATACGGAGACCACAAATTGCGCAGAATTCACCATACGGTGACCACGAATTGCGCAGAATTCACCGTGTGGAGTCCACTTTTGCGCAGAATTCACCATACGGTGACCACGAATTGCGCAGAATTCACCATACGGTGACCACGAATTGCGCAGAATTCACCGTGTGGAGTTCACTTTTGCGCAGAATTCACCATACGGAGACCACAAATTGCGCAAAATTCACCATACGGTGACCACGAATTGCGCAGAATTCACCGTGTGGAGTTCACTTTTGCGCAGAATTCACCATACGGAGACCACGAATTGCGCAGAATTCACCATACGGTGACCACGAATTGCGCAGAATTCACCATACGGTGACCACGAATTGCGCAGAATTCACCATACGGTGACCACGAATTGCGCAGAATTCACCATACGGTGACCACGAATTGCGCAGAATTCACCATACGGTGACCACGAATTGCGCAGAATTCACCATACGGTGACCACGAATTGCGCAGAATTCACCGTGTGGAGTTCACTTTTGCGCAGAATTCACCATACGGTGACCACGAATTGCGCAGAATTCACCATACGGTGACCACGAATTGCGCAGAATTCACCGTGTGGAGTTCACTTTTGCGCAGAATTCACCGTGTGGAGTTCACTTTTGCGCAGAATTCACCATACGGTGACCACGAATTGCGCAGAATTCACCGTGTGGAGTTCACTTTTGCGCAGAATTCACCATACGGTGACCACGAATTGCGCAGAATTCACCGTGTGGAGTTCACTTTTGCGCAGAATTCACCATACGGTGACCACGAATTGCGCAGAATTCACCGTGTGGAGTTCACTTTTGCGCAGAATTCACCATACGGTGACCACGAATTGCGCAGAATTCACCGTGTGGAGTTCACTTTTGCGCAGAATTCACCATACGGTGACCACAAATTGCGCAGAATTCACCGTGTGGAGTTCACTTTTGCGCAGAATTCACCATACGGTGACCACGAATTGCGCAGAATTCACCATACGGTGACCACGAATTGCGCAGAATTCACCATACGGTGACCACGAATTGCGCAGAATTCACCGTGTGGAGTTCACTTTTGCGCAGAATTCACCATACGGTGACCACGAATTGCGCATAATTCACCATACGGTGACCACGAATTGCGCAGAATTCACCGTGTGGAGTTCACTTTTGCGCAGAATTCACCATACGGAGACCACGAATTGCGCAGAATTCACCGTGTGGAGTTCACTTTTGCGCAGAATTCACCATACGGTGACCACGAATTGCGCAGAATTCACCATACGGTGACCACGAATTGCGCAGAATTCACCGTGTGGAGTTCACTTTTGCGCAGAATTCACCGTGTGGAGTTCACTTTTGCGCAGAATTCACCATACGGTGACCACAAATTGCGCAGAATTCACCATACGGTGACCACGAATTGCGCAGAATTCACCATACGGTGACCACGAATTGCGCAGAATGCACCATACGGTGACCACGAATTGCGCAGAATTCACCATACGGATAACACGAATTGCGCAGAATCCACCGTGTGGAGTTCACTTTTGAGAAGAATTCACCATACGGTGACCACGAATTGCGCTGAATTCACCGTGTGGAGTTCACTTTTGCGCAGAATTCACCATACGGTGACCACAAATTGCGCAGAATTCACCATACGGTGACCACGAATTGCGCATAATTCACCATACGGTGACCACGAATTGCGCAGAATTCACCATACGGATAACACGAATTGCGCAGAATCCACCGTGTGGAGTTCACTTTTGAGAAGAATTCACCATACGGTGACCACGAATTGCGCAGAATTCACCATACGGTGACCACGAATTGCGCAGAATTCACCGTGTGGAGTCCACTTTTGCGCAGAATTCACCATACGGTGACCACGAATTGCGCAGAATTCACCATACGGTGACCACGAATTGCGCAGAATTCACCATACGGTGACCACGAATTGCGCTGAATTCACCGTGTGGAGTTCACTTTTGCGCAGAATTCACCATACGGTGACCACAAATTGCGCAGAATTCACCATACGGTGACCACGAATTGCGCAGAATTCACCATACGGTGACCACGAATTGCGCAGAATTCACCATACGGTGACCACGAATTGCGCAGAATTCACCGTGTGGAGTTCACTTTTGCGCAGAATTCACCATACGGTGACCACGAATTGCGCAGAATTCACCGTGTGGAGTTCACTTTTGCGCAGAATTCACCATACGGTGACCACGAATTGCGCAGAGTTCATCATACGGTGACCACAAATTGCGCAAAATTCACCATACGGTGACCACGAATTGCGCAGAATTCACCATACGGTGACCACGAATTGCGCAGAATTCACCATACGGTGACCACGAATTGCGCAGAATTCACCATACGGTGACCACGAATTGCGCAGAATTCACCATACGGTGACCACAAATTGCGCAGAATTCACCATACGGTGACCACAAATAGCGCAGAATTCACCATACGGTGACCACGAATTGCGCAGAATTCACCATACGGTGACCACGAATTGCGCAGAATTCACCATACGGTGACCACGAATTGCGCAGAATTCACCATACGGTGACCACGAATTGCGCAGAATTCACCGTGTGGAGTTCACTTTTGCGCAGAATTCACCATACGGTGACCACAAATTGCGCAGAATTCACCATACGGTGACCACAAATTGCGCAGAATTCACCATACGGTGACCACAAATTGCGCAGAATTCACCATACGGTGACCACAAATTGCGCAGAATTCACCATACGGTGACCACGAATTGCGCAGAATTCACCATACGGTGACCACGAATTGCGCAGAATTCACCATACGGTGACCACGAATTGCGCAGAATTCACCGTGTGGAGTTCACTTTTGCGCAGAATTCACCATACGGTGACCACAAATTGCGCAGAATTCACCATACGGTGACCACAAATAGCGCAGAATTCACCATACGGTGACCACAAATTGCGCAGAATTCACCATACGGTGACCACGAATTGCGCAGAATTCACCATACGGTGACCACGAATTGCGCAGAATTCACCATACGGTGACCACGAATTGCGCAGAATTCACCGTGTGGAGTCCACTTTTGCGCAGAATTCACCGTGTGGAGTTCACTTTTGCGCAGAAGTCACCATACGATTTCAATTTCAATTTCAATTTCAATTTATTATCATAATCTACGTGATTTTACGTGTTGATATCAGGAAGTCGCTAAGGCCTTCTTTCAGTTGATCTTAACCAAAGATATCCAAATTTTTTCTCAATGTCGTCTTTCCATCTAGCAGGAGGGCGTCCTCTGGGTCGATTGTAACCTCTTGGCTGCCATTCACTTATTTTCCTGGGCCATCGACAGGAAGGCATGTTCACGATTTTACTCATCCATTTCATCTTCCTTAACCAAGTGACTTCTTTTATTAGTGGGATTTTCGTGACGGCTAAGAGCTTTTCATTGGACCATTTATCTAGTTTCTTTACTCCTACAGCTAATCTTGCCATCTTTCTCCATTCAATTTCCAGTCTTTCTATTTGCCTTTCGTTTACTCCCCATACTTCGCATCCAAATGTAAGTACAGGCATGACTGTAGACATCAATAACTTCCTCTTATCTCGCATAGGTATCTTCTTGTTAGTGTAAATTTCCAAGTTATTTCTGAATGCTAGCCATCCTCCAGAGATTCTTCTAGATATTTCCTCTTTACCGATTCCCTTATGGCTGATCAATGTTCCCAGGTATACACATTTTTCCTGATACTTAAGAGGTTCACCGTCGAAATGGATGGGGCTTTCTTCTTGGTTGGTTATTACTAGTGTTTTACTCGCATTAATTTCCAAGCCAACCAATCTACACTCATTTTCGAATTCCTCCAACATATCTTGTGCTTCTGTCGCCGTATGTGAGATTATGCAAAGGTCATCTGCGAACAATTGATGGCTTAGATAGGACCCGTCAATACGTATTCCTTTGTCATTCCATGGCAACTTTCTCATCACATTCTCCAGGGCTATGGTGAACAATTTAGGCGACATTACTTCCCCTTGACGGACACCTCTTCTGATGTTGATATTCACCTCTCCTCCATTCACCGCTATCACATTTTTGCTCCGTTCCGCCACCATCTTCAGCATGGATATTATTTTTGTATCAATATTCAAATCCTGTAGACTGTTCCAAACTGTGTTGGTTTCTATACTGTCAAATGCCTTCTTAAGATCCACAAAGATTAGGAAAATTGGAATTCTGTATTCGCATGACTTTTCTAGAAGAGAATTTATCGTGAACACACAATCAAGGATACTGTAATCCTTACGGAATCCAGCTTGTTCCTGGCTCATCCAACTGTCAGCTTGTGCGTTTATCCGGCGAGTCAACACTTTCGTGAATATTTTATATATTGTGGAGATCATGCTGATTGGCCTGTAGTTATCCAGACAGTTTGTAGCCCCTTTTTTGTGTATCAATGTGGTAACTGCATCAGCCATTCCTTCTGGTATGCCATCAATCATCATTATGTTGTACAATTTGGTCAAGATAGGGACTAATAATTCCCTCCCGAACTTCCACCAGTCTGAGGGTATTCCGTCAAGACCTCCGGATTTTCCAAATTTCATCTCAAAGATAGCTTTTCGAACTTCCGATTGTAGAATTGGGGGAAATTCCTCTCCTGTAGTTGGGTGATGTTCCACTTTTACTTTTTTTAATTCACCATACGGTGACCACGAATTGCGCAGAATTCACCGTGTGGAGTCCACTTTTGCGCAGAATTCACCATACGGTGACCACGAATTGCGCAGAATTCACCATACGGATACCACGAAATGCGCAGAATTCACCATACGGTGACCACGAATTGCGCAGAATTCACCATACGGTGACCACAAATTGCGCAGAATTCACCATACGGTGACCACAAATTGCGCAGAATTCACCATACGGTGACCACGAATTGCGCAGAATTCACCATACGGTGACCACGAATTGCGCAGAATTCACCATACGGTGACCACAAATTGCGCAGAATTCACCATACGGTGACCACAAATTGCGCAGAATTCACCATACGGTGACCACGAATTGCGCAGAATTCACCATACGGTGACCACGAATTGCGCAGAATTCACCGTGTGGAGTTCACTTTTGCGCAGAATTCACCATACGGAGACCACGAATTGCGCAGAATTCACCATACGGTGACCACAAATTGCGCAGAATTCACCATACGGTGACCACAAATTGCGCAGAATTCACCATACGGTGACCACGAATTGCGCAGAATTCACCATACGGTGACCACAAATTGCGCAGATTTCACCATACGGTGACCACAAATTGCGCAGATTTCACCATACGGTGACCACAAATTGCGCAGAATTCACTATACGGTGACCACAAATTGCGCAGAATTCACCATACGGTGACCACGAATTGCGCAGAATTCACCATACGGTGACCACGAATTGCGCAGAATTCACCATACGGATACCACGAATTGCGCAGAATTCGGCCAACAGGAAACTTCACTATTCACTATTCACTATTTGGAATAGGAAACTTCACTAATTCACTAATAGTGAATTGGTGAATAGTGAAGTTTCCTATTCCAATTTTTGCTTTTTATGGTGAATTAGTGAAGTTTCCTATTTCAAATTCGCAATTGGGAACTTCACCAAATCTAGAAAATTCACTAAATCTAGAAAATTGCCTTTTTCAAAAGTTTTCAACTATTTTGCTTTGATAATTTCTATACTGTTATTATTTATAGTGGTTTTTGCTATTTTCTAGCACAAAATTTGATAAGGAATCTAATGATGTAGGTTATATTTCATAACTGGAAATAATAAGAAAGTTATAAGCATTTTTATGCACACAAGGATGTTTTTCATGAAAATTGAAAATTTTTGTTTTCCAATATATTCTCAAGTTTCTTACTATACTACTTAGCGCTCATTTTTCTTATGACTCACTATGGGTGTCCATACTCAATTACAATGTTTATGTTTCTAGGTCAAAATTATGTGACAAATACGATGCGCTAGACTATAAAATGCACAGAAACCGCTAATATGGTGTAGATTATATGTTTTGATTTTAACTTTTTTTATGTGCTCGGCACTTACTGCATGTACCATTATCAACCGATATGCTCTACCGCTATGTCCGTTTCCAAAAATTTGTTTCTCTGCTATATACCAATTTTTCTTTTTTCTCTTTTGTAATATGGTGTATTTTTTATGTAGTTTGTACTCCTCTAGTACTCCTTTGGACTCCTCAACTTATAACAGAGAAAAATCACTTGACGTCAAGTCTCTTTGGATGACCGTCTGTTCGCCGCATTTCGACGTCGGCGTGGTTTTTCGAAAAATGGGAAAGTTCACCAAATCTAGAAAAGTTCACTAAATCTAGAAAATTGACTTTTCAGTACTTCTCAACTATTTTGCTTTTATAACTTCTACAGTATCATTATTTTTTATAAACTGTACTATTTTCTTACTCAGAATTTGATAAGGAATAAAATGATGCATGCTATATTTCGTAAAACAAATTGCTAACAAAGTTATAGCCTTTTTTTGCTGAAAAAGTGTTTTTGCAATTGAAAATTTTTATTTTTCGATATATTTTCAAACTTTTAACTATAGCGCTTCGCACTTATTTTTTTCATAACTGACTATGGGTGTCCATACGCATTTAAGAATTTTAAGTTTCTAAGTCAAAATGTTGTGATAAACATGATGCGCTAGGTTATAAAATGGACAGATACCTCTAATAGGGTCAAATCATATTATTCGCCTTTCGAGGAAAGGCGGCGGGCAGACAGTCATCCAAGCAAACTCGACGTCAAGTGATTTTTCTCTGTTATATGTTGAGGAGTCCAAAGGAGTACTAAAAGAGTACAATCTACACAAAAAAAGACAACATATTACAAAAGAAAAAAAAGAAAAACATTGGTATATAGCAGAGAAACAAATTTTTTGAAATGGATGTGACATTTATGCTGTACAAGCGCATAAAGAAGAATAAAATCAGAAAAAACGATTTACAATGTGTTAGCAGTATCTGTGCACTTTATAACCTAGCGCATCGTGTTTATCACAAAATTTTGACCTAGAAGCATAAATATGTTAACAAATATGGAATACTATAATGAGCAAAGAAGAAATGTGGGCGAAGCTGTATAGTAAGAAGTTTGAAAATACATTGCAAAACAAAAATTTTCAAACAAAAATAGTCTTGTGAGCATAAAAATGCTAATAACTTTTCTACCATTTCGATTTAGGAAATATAACATACACCATTGGATTCCTTATCAAATTCTGAGTTAGAAGATAATAAAATTTATAAAAAATAATCATACTGTACAAATTATAAAAGCAAAATACTTGAAAACTTTTGAAAAAGGCAATTTTCTAGATTTAGTGAACTTTCTAGATTTGGTGAAGTTCCCAATTGCGAAATTGAAATAGGAAACCTCACTATTCACCACAAAAAAAAGCGAAAAATGGAATAGGAAACTTCACTATTCACCAATTAACTATTAGTGAATTAGTGAAGTTTCCTATTCCAAATAGTGAATAGTGAATAGTGAAGTTTCCTGTTCGCCCAGAATTCACCATACGGTGACCACGAATTGCGCAGAATTCACCATACGGTGACCACAAATTGCGCAGAATTCACCATACGGTGACCACGAATTGCGCAGAATTCACCATACGGTGACCACAAATTGCGCAAAATTCACCATACGGTGACCACGAATTGCGCAGAATTCACCATACGGTGACCACGAATTGCGCAGAATTCACCATACGGTGACCACAAATTGCGCAGATTTCACCATACGGTGACCACAAATTGCGCAGATTTCACCATACGGTGACCACAAATTGCGCAGATTTCACCATACGGTGGCCACAAATTGCGCAGAATTCACCATACGGTGACCACAAATTGCGCAGAATTCACCATACGGTGACCACGAATTGCGCAGAATTCACCGTGTGGAGTTCACTTTTGCGCAGAATTCACCGTGTGGAGTTCACTTTTGCGCAGAATTCACCATACGGTGACCACGAATTGCGCAGAATTCACCATACGGTGACCACAAATTGCGCAGATTTCACCATACGGTGACCACAAATTGCGCAGATTTCACCATACGGTGACCACAAATTGCGCAGAATTCACTATACGGTGACCACAAATTGCGCAGAATTCACCATACGGTGACCACGAATTGCGCAGAATTCACCATACGGTGACCACGAATTGCGCAGAATTCACCATACGGATACCACGAATTGCGCAGAATTCGGCCAACAGGAAACTTCACTATTCACTATTCACTATTTGGAATAGGAAACTTCACTAATTCACTAATAGTGAATTGGTGAATAGTGAAGTTTCCTATTCCAATTTTTGCTTTTTATGGTGAATTAGTGAAGTTTCCTATTTCAAATTCGCAATTGGGAACTTCACCAAATCTAGAAAATTCACTAAATCTAGAAAATTGCCTTTTTCAAAAGTTTTCAACTATTTTGCTTTGATAATTTCTATACTGTTATTATTTATAGTGGTTTTTGCTATTTTCTAGCACAAAATTTGATAAGGAATCTAATGATGTAGGTTATATTTCATAACTGGAAATAATAAGAAAGTTATAAGCATTTTTATGCACACAAGGATGTTTTTCATGAAAATTGAAAATTTTTGTTTTCCAATATATTCTCAAGTTTCTTACTATACTACTTAGCGCTCATTTTTCTTATGACTCACTATGGGTGTCCATACTCAATTACAATGTTTATGTTTCTAGGTCAAAATTATGTGACAAATACGATGCGCTAGACTATAAAATGCACAGAAACCGCTAATATGGTGTAGATTATATGTTTTGATTTTAACTTTTTTTATGTGCTCGGCACTTACTGCATGTACCATTATCAACCGATATGCTCTACCGCTATGTCCGTTTCCAAAAATTTGTTTCTCTGCTATATACCAATTTTTCTTTTTTCTCTTTTGTAATATGGTGTATTTTTTATGTAGTTTGTACTCCTCTAGTACTCCTTTGGACTCCTCAACTTATAACAGAGAAAAATCACTTGACGTCAAGTCTCTTTGGATGACCGTCTGTTCGCCGCATTTCGACGTCGGCGTGGTTTTTCGAAAAATGGGAAAGTTCACCAAATCTAGAAAAGTTCACTAAATCTAGAAAATTGACTTTTCAGTACTTCTCAACTATTTTGCTTTTATAACTTCTACAGTATCATTATTTTTTATAAACTGTACTATTTTCTTACTCAGAATTTGATAAGGAATAAAATGATGCATGCTATATTTCGTAAAACAAATTGCTAACAAAGTTATAGCCTTTTTTTGCTGAAAAAGTGTTTTTGCAATTGAAAATTTTTATTTTTCGATATATTTTCAAACTTTTAACTATAGCGCTTCGCACTTATTTTTTTCATAACTGACTATGGGTGTCCATACGCATTTAAGAATTTTAAGTTTCTAAGTCAAAATGTTGTGATAAACATGATGCGCTAGGTTATAAAATGGACAGATACCTCTAATAGGGTCAAATCATATTATTCGCCTTTCGAGGAAAGGCGGCGGGCAGACAGTCATCCAAGCAAACTCGACGTCAAGTGATTTTTCTCTGTTATATGTTGAGGAGTCCAAAGGAGTACTAAAAGAGTACAATCTACACAAAAAAAGACAACATATTACAAAAGAAAAAAAAGAAAAACATTGGTATATAGCAGAGAAACAAATTTTTTGAAATGGATGTGACATTTATGCTGTACAAGCGCATAAAGAAGAATAAAATCAGAAAAAACGATTTACAATGTGTTAGCAGTATCTGTGCACTTTATAACCTAGCGCATCGTGTTTATCACAAAATTTTGACCTAGAAGCATAAATATGTTAACAAATATGGAATACTATAATGAGCAAAGAAGAAATGTGGGCGAAGCTGTATAGTAAGAAGTTTGAAAATACATTGCAAAACAAAAATTTTCAAACAAAAATAGTCTTGTGAGCATAAAAATGCTAATAACTTTTCTACCATTTCGATTTAGGAAATATAACATACACCATTGGATTCCTTATCAAATTCTGAGTTAGAAGATAATAAAATTTATAAAAAATAATCATACTGTACAAATTATAAAAGCAAAATACTTGAAAACTTTTGAAAAAGGCAATTTTCTAGATTTAGTGAACTTTCTAGATTTGGTGAAGTTCCCAATTGCGAAATTGAAATAGGAAACCTCACTATTCACCACAAAAAAAAGCGAAAAATGGAATAGGAAACTTCACTATTCACCAATTAACTATTAGTGAATTAGTGAAGTTTCCTATTCCAAATAGTGAATAGTGAATAGTGAAGTTTCCTGTTCGCCCAGAATTCACCATACGGTGACCACGAATTGCGCAGAATTCACCATACGGTGACCACAAATTGCGCAGAATTCACCATACGGTGACCACGAATTGCGCAGAATTCACCATACGGTGACCACAAATTGCGCAAAATTCACCATACGGTGACCACGAATTGCGCAGAATTCACCATACGGTGACCACGAATTGCGCAGAATTCACCATACGGTGACCACAAATTGCGCAGATTTCACCATACGGTGACCACAAATTGCGCAGATTTCACCATACGGTGACCACAAATTGCGCAGATTTCACCATACGGTGGCCACAAATTGCGCAGAATTCACCATACGGTGACCACAAATTGCGCAGAATTCACCATACGGTGACCACGAATTGCGCAGAATTCACCGTGTGGAGTTCACTTTTGCGCAGAATTCACCGTGTGGAGTTCACTTTTGCGCAGAATTCACCATACGGTGACCACGAATTGCGCAGAATTCACCATACGGTGACCACAAATTGCGCAGATTTCACCATACGGTGACCACAAATTGCGCAGAATTCACCATACGGTGACCACGAATTGCGCAGAATTCACCGTGTGGAGTTCACTTTTGCGCAGAATTCACCGTGTGGAGTTCACTTTTGCGCAGAATTCACCATACGGTGACCACGAATTGCGCAGAATTCACCATACGGTGACCACAAATTGCGCAGATTTCACCATACGGTGACCACAAATTGCGCAGAATTCACTATACGGTGACCACAAATTGCGCAGATTTCACCATACGGTGGCCACAAATTGCGCAGATTTCACCATACGGTGACCACAAATTGCGCAGATTTCACCATACGGTGACCACAAATTGCGCAGATTTCACCATACGGTGACCACAAATTGCGCAGATTTCACCGTGTGGAGTTCACTTTTGCGCAGAATTCACCATACGGTGACCACGAATTGCGCAGAATTCACCATTCGGTGACCACAAATTGCGCAGAATTCACCATACGGAGACCACGAATTGCGCACAATTCACCATACGGTGACCACGAATTGCGCAGAATTCACCATACGGTGACCACGAATTGCGCAGAATTCACCATACGGTGACCACGAATTGCGCAGAATTCACCATACGGTGACCACAAATTGCGCAGAATTCACCATACGGTGACCACGAATTGCGCAGAATTCACCGTGTGGAGTCCACTTTTGCGCAGAATTCACCATACGGTGACCACGAATTGCGCAGAATTCACCATACGGTGACCACGAATTGCGCAGAATTCACCATACGGTGACCACGAATTGCGCAGAATTCACCATACGGTGACCACGAATTGCGCAGAATTCACCATACGGTGACCACGAATTGCGCAGAATTCACCATACGGTGACCACGAATTGCGCAGAATTCACCATACGGTGACCACGAATTGCGCAGAATTCACCGTGTGGAGTCCACTTTTGCGCAGAATTCACCATACGGTGACCACGAATTGCGCAGAATTCACCATACGGATACCACGAATTGCGCAGAATTCACCGTGTGGAGTTCACTTTTGCGCAGAATTCACCATACGGTGACCACGAATTGCGCAGAATTCACCATACGGAGACCACGAATTGCGCAGAATTCACCATACGGTGACCACAAATTGCGCAAAATTCACCATACGGTGACCACAAATTGCGCAGATTTCACCGTGTGGATTTCACTTTTGCGCAGATTTCACCATACGGTGACCACAAATTGCGCAGATTTCACCATACGGTGACCACAAATTGCGCAGATTTCACCGTGTGGAGTTCACTTTTGCGCAGAATTCACCATACGGTGACCACAAATTGCGCAGAATTCACCGTGCGGAGTTCACTTTTGCGCAGATTTCACCATACGGTGACCACAAATTGCGCAGATTTCACCATACGGTGACCACAAATTGCGCAGATTTCACCATACGGTGACCACAAATTGCGCAGATTTCACCATACGGTGACCACAAATTGCGCAGATTTCACCATACGGTGACCACAAATTGCGCAGATTTCACCGTGTGGAGTTCACTTTTGCGCAGATTTCACCATACGGTGACCACAAATTGCGCAGATTTCACCGTGTGGAGTTCACTTTTGCGCAGATTTCACCATACGGTGACCACAAATTGCGCAGAATTCACCATACGGTGACCACAAATTGCGCAGATTTCACCATACGGTGACCACAAATTGCGCAGATTTCACCATACGGTGACCACAAATTGCGCAGATTTCACCATACGGTGACCACAAATTGCGCAGAATTCACCATACGGTGACCACAAATTGCGCAGATTTCACCGTGTGGAGTTCACTTTTGCGCAGAATTCACCATACGGTGACCACAAATTGCGCAGAATTCACCGTGCGGAGTTCACTTTTGCGCAGATTTCACCATACGGTGACCACAAATTGCGCAGATTTCACCATACGGTGACCACAAATTGCGCAGATTTCACCATACGGTGACCACAAATTGCGCAGAATTCACCATACGGTGACCACAAATTGCGCAGATTTCACCGTGTGGAGTTCACTTTTGCGCAGATTTCACCATACGGTGACCACAAATTGCGCAGAATTCACCGTACGGTGACCACAAATTGCGCAGATTTCACCATACGGTGACCACAAATTGCGCAGATTTCACCATACGGTGACCACAAATTGCGCAGATTTCACCATACGGTGACCACAAATTGCGCAGATTTCTCCGTATTGGGGCCTCCACGCGTGTCGACACGTGTGGATTACCATGGAATTGGGGCTCCACGCGTGTCGACACGTCTGGATTGCCATGGAATTGGGGCTCCACGCGTGTCGACACGTCTGGATTGCCACAGAATTCTGGCCTCCACGCGTGTCGACACGTGTGGATACCACAGAATTCTGGCCTCCACGCGTGTCGACACGTCTGGATTACCACAGAATTCTGGCCTCCACGCGTGTCGACACGTGTGGATTACCACAGAATTCTGGCCTCCACGCGTGTCGACACGTGTGGATTACCATGGAATTGGGGCTCCACGCGTGTCGACACGTGTGTATTACCATGGAATTGGGGCTCCACGCGTGTCGACACGTCTGGATTGCCACAGAATTCTGGCCTCCACGCGTGTCGACACGTGTGGATTACCACAGAATTCTGGCCTCCACGCGTGTCGACACGTGTGGATTACCATGGAATTGGGGCTCCACGCGTGTCGACACGTCTGGATTGCCACAGAATTCTGGCCTCCACGCGTGTCGACACGTGTGGATTACCATGGAATTGGGGCTCCACGCGTGTCGACACGTGTGGATTACCATGGAATTGGGGCTCCACGCGTGTCGACACGTGTGTATTACCATGGAATTGGGGCTCCACGCGTGTCGACACGTCTGGATTGCCACAGAATTCTGGCCTCCACGCGTGTCGACACGTGTGGATTACCACAGAATTCTGGCCTCCACGCGTGTCGACACGTGTGGATTACCATGGAATTGGGGCTCCACGCGTGTCGACACGTCTGGATTACCACAGAATTCTGGCCTCCACGCGTGTCGACACGTGTGGATTACCATGGAATTGGGGCTCCACGCGTGTCGACACGTGTGGATTACCATGGAATTGGGGCTCCACGCGTGTCGACACGTCTGGATTACCACAGAATTCTGGCCTCCACGCGTGTCGACACGTCTGGATTATCATGGAATTGGGGCTCCACGCGTGTCGACACGTGTGGATTACCACAGAATTCTGGCCTCCACGCGTGTCGACACGTCTGGATTACCACAGAATTCTGGCCTCCACGCGTGTCGACACGTGTGGATTACCACAGAATTCTGGCCTCCACGCGTGTCGACACGTGTGGATTATCATGGAATTGGGGCTCCACGCGTGTCGACACGTGTGGATTACCATGGAATTGGGGCATCCACGCGTGTCGACACGTGTGGGTTCCAAAGAATTTTTGGCCTCCACGCGTGTCGACACGTCTGGATTACCACAGAATTCTGGCCTCCACGCGTGTCGACACGTGTGGATTACCACAGAATTCTGGCCTCCACGCGTGTCGACACGTGTGGATTACCATGGAATTGGGGCATCCGCACGTGTCGACGCGTGTGGATTACCACAGAATTGGGGCCTCCACGCGTGTCGACACGTGTGGATTACCACAGAATTCTGGCCTCCACGCGTGTCGACACGTGTGGATTACCATGGAATTGGGGCTCCACGCGTGTCGACACGTGTGGATTACCATGGAATTGGGGCTCCACGCGTGTCGACACGTGTGGATTACCATGGAATTGGGGCTCCACGCGTGTCGACACGTCTGGATTACCACAGAATTCTGGCCTCCACGCGTGTCGACACGTCTGGATTATCATGGAATTGGGGCTCCACGCGTGTCGACACGTGTGGATTACCACAGAATTCTGGCCTCCACGCGTGTCGACACGTCTGGATTACCACAGAATTCTGGCCTCCACGCGTGTCGACACGTGTGGATTACCACAGAATTCTGGCCTCCACGCGTGTCGACACGTGTGGATTATCATGGAATTGGGGCTCCACGCGTGTCGACACGTGTGGATTACCATGGAATTGGGGCATCCACGCGTGTCGACACGTGTGGGTTCCAAAGAATTTTTGGCCTCCACGCGTGTCGACACGTCTGGATTACCACAGAATTCTGGCCTCCACGCGTGTCGACACGTGTGGATTACCACAGAATTCTGGCCTCCACGCGTGTCGACACGTGTGGATTACCATGGAATTGGGGCATCCGCACGTGTCGACGCGTGTGGATTACCACAGAATTGGGGCCTCCACGCGTGTCGACACGTGTGGATTACCACAGAATTGGGGCGTCGGTTATTTTAAAATAACACTGGCTTGCAAACCCATAGATGCAATGCGTGAGGAAGACTCTACAATATCGATATGTGGTTATTTTTTCCTTATTTTTTGTTCAACTTAAACCCGCCCTTTACCTTTTCAAATTATTGTCACCCCACGTACAATTTTCGGGCTAACGCCAGGAATCTGCACAATTTTTAGTCTTGTCCCCTGCTTCGGTAGAAGCTTGTGTGGTTTTTTTTTACTCTGTGTGAGTATTATTGTTTGTTTCCTTTTTGAATCTTTTGTTGTTCTAATCCTTGCCTTTTGGCTAATGACGGGCGGTGGACACATTTGGCCACTTATGGACGCTGGTGCGCAAGAATCGGCCACTTACTGACGTTGGTGTGCACTTTTTATTTTTCGCGTGGTTACCACACGGGCCGTGGATGAGGCTTTTTATTGTTTGTGTAGTTACCGCTCGGCAAAACTCAATTAGTCGTTGATGGGAACTCGACAGTGCAATGGACGGTACACGGGCACAGTAAGAGTTTGGCCGGATTTTACTTATCCGCACTAGTATTTGGAAGAGTTTGTCCGTCATAGAATCCAGCCGTCAAGCATTTGGCCGTCAACGTTTTGGCCGTTTTTTTCTGCAATCCGGCTTTTTTGGCATACGTCGAAAATCTCGCTATTTCCATATGCTTATTTTCTACTCATTTTCATGGTTTTCCCATCATTTTCTAGTTATTTCTCCACTAGAAGCATATAATAAACATTTGAAAACCAAAAGATGCTTCATTTGAAGAAAAATTGAACTAATGCAGTTTTTTCCAAAAAATCGCAGGCGTGAATGAAAAAATGCCGGATTGCAGAAAAAAACGGCCAAAACGTTGACGGCCAGGCCCTGAGCGGCCAATTCGTAACGCGGCCATTCTAAAACGGCCAAACCCTATGACGGCCCAACCCTTACTGTGCCGGTACACGAAATGTTTATTTTGAGAAAGTCAGTAACAATCTACTGAAATTAACACGTAACATTTAAAATGTAAAAAATTTTGGTAGAGGATATGAGCGTGTATATTTCTCAAAATTGTACGCGTAGTTAAAAATGATACTACCCTTTATTTTAAACGGGAGTGAGATCAGGATATACTTTGTGCCGCCATGAAGCCTAACAATCGTGACAGTCAAGGGGAAAAATTGTTGAATATACGTCTATTTTCTATACATCATCCGGTGGTTGTTCGTCATTGGATTCATTGACTTCATCTTCTGGCGATTGTTGGCTTTCTTGAGAAGTGCTTGGCATCTGCACGTCGTCGTCTTCATTATCAACAGGAGATGAGCAATTTCTCGGCTGCCTGCTGACTAATGTTGGCTCTGCTGGGTGTTCTGGATCATGTACCCACTCCTCCTGAACAAATTTTGGATTACTTGGATGATTTGGCTCACTCTTTGATGAGGAAATCCGCGGACAGTAGCAAAATGATCTAAATATGCAGAAAATCCACCAACTTCTGGTATCTCCGGGGAATATCGAACGAATTGTCTGAAATGGTCAACTTACAAAAAAAATATGAAAAATCTCGGGAATTTTCTTTTGTTGGTAATCTTGTTTCTAGGAATATTTTGCCCTGGAGAATGGCTCTCTCCGATATTTTTCATGTTTTCTAACTTCTATTCATGTTCGCTTACTTCAATCGATGGCTAAAACTACCAGACAATCCTACAGCGAAAATTCAGTGGTCATTCAATTGCTCTCAGACCATTGATGGTACACAAAGCCGTTTAGCTAAATCCCAATCGGATCAAAATGTATGGAAATCTCTTTTACAAGGAGAATTCGGCCCGTCAAAATTTCCACTTTTACTGAAACTTTGATAAATACTTGAATACCAGAAAAAACATTTTTAGGTACAAATACCCCAGAAACATGTTCCCAGCAAGGTTATCGAAAAAATGGGGAGGTTCGGCTCGTTTTCTTAACTATTTTTCCAAGAAAATGTGACCTAAAATGGGTTAAAACTTACTGAGGCATCAATTGTTGTAGAAGTGATTTAATTCGAACCAAATTTTCTGTTCCAAATATCCGCGCCAATAATAATTCATTCATGGATGTCATTCCAAGATCAGGGAATGTTGGTGGCATATAACTATAAAATTAATTTAATCTTTTTCCAGGAAAATGCTTACTTATTGTCAAGATTCCGACCACGACGATTATAATCAAATCCCAATGTCATTACAAAAATGATAGCTCGACGTCTCATTGCAAGAAGAAATTCTCGTGGCGGAGTGACAACGTCGATTGGCACTGCTCGTCCAAATAATCGGGGATAATCACTCGGCTGTAAATATTAATTTACATTGGAAATATTCCAAATCCAACCATTATGATCCGTTCGCCGTCGCCTGGATTATCATTACCGGCCAGTCTTATATCACCGGTCATTATTAAAGCATAAATAAACTGAAAGGAAATTTGTCTTGAAAATAAAAAGAATTGTAACCTCTTGAGGATAAGAACGAGATCCGTGGATTTCAGCCATTCGGCTAATCCGGATGGAGAGCTCCTGATCTGTGAAACGCGTAATAAATCCATTCGGAGCAGCACTATAAGTCTCCATATACGCAGATCCATGATTATTTTGACGAGCAGCTAAAAAAGGTCATTTAGAAAGAATATCAGCCACGTTTCGATGCGCTACGTCTCCGGACCGAGGACTTCAATACACAAAAAAACCCGATCCTCATCGGGCATCAGAAGAAATTTGGGTATGTTTGGACTGGGTTGACAATATCGAAAAGAGAATCGGGGGGAGTCTGGCCATTTTTTGGACCCAAATTAGCGAAAAGTTGGAAAGTTTTGCTTTCTTTTGATTTTGGCTGGCCCGCCCGTAAATTGTCTTGAATTCTCCAAAATTTTGGACAAGGTTGAGGATCTCAAAAAAAAGAATTCGGGAAGGTTCGAATCGGGTTAGCCATGCAAAAATTGAGGCCGAGCATCCCGAAAAAAATTTTGGGCTAGGGACAGAAGTTTTTTTATTTTTCTGACCAAACAAAGTGGTCTACTCAGCTCGTTCTTTTACTGGAATATATAAACCCACCCCGATTTGGGGAACCGACACGAGGAACCATAGCAGCTGGACGATTAGATTGTGAAGATGTTGATGGCCTATCGATATCAGCAGAAGAATTAGAACCTCGTGGTGGGGCAGCAACTTGCTTGATTTCTTCTAAAAATTCTTACTACACCGAAGTAATCGAAACCCACTTTTTCTAGGAGCTGCATTATTTTGGCGACTTTGACGTTGGTCAGTTGTAGAATTTACTGGAAAAAAATTAATAAAATTAGGGGATTGTAACTCACAAGTTGAATTATTTTGCTGAGCCGGTGGCTGGGGTCGTGGAGCTTGTTGAGGAATTATCGGCTGAGATGGAGTGGAATTTTGTAGATTTTGAGGGGCAACAGCTGAAAATCGTACAGTAAGAAAGGAACATTATTTTTTAATTCCGGATGTCTTTTGGAAAATGTCTCTTTATAAATGAGGGAAACACATTTTATTGTAAGAATTTATTATTACAAAACTCGATGACGGGAACATTTCGGTTCAATCATTCTCAGGGTCAGGGGGGGAGACAGGGGTTTTTGACCTCTAAACGAAGAAAATTTCGAGTCGAGTTCGAGGCAAGACGGGAGTGTCGTCAAGAAAATCGAGACGACTTTAACCGGAGAAAATAAAGAGGAGTAGTAACAATGGCTGATGTCAGGAGGTCTTCTGGTTGTTGCGATCCTTTATTTGGGTCCTGGAGCTGGTGCCATCTGCCGCTAGCGTCAACGGGATATCATCGGTAGTTTTCCTTGGATAGACGTCATCGTCCTCGTCGCCTGGCTGCATCGTGGAGTTCATCTCCTGATATCAGATTCCGACTGACATTTCGTTCGAACAACACTGAACGTTCAGTATGAATCACAGGCAGAGTATTAGTCGATTCGCCTTTTTTCAGGAGGACTTTTAGTTATTCGATGCCAGGAATATGAAAATTTCAAACATTTTTGACGCAATGTGAAATTGTCAAATTTTACAGAGAAAAATGGTCGAAATCTTAGCAATTTTGGGGTATTATAGAATTATATGAGCCACTAATTTAGCAGAAGAAAATAAGAAATACGAGTATGCCTATAAACGATAAATATCGCAGGTCTTAGAACTCGTGGTAGCCTCTAGACGATAAGAGTAATCCTAGATCTTATGACAGGAAAATAGGAAAATCAATTCCTCATTAAAATTCTAGGGGAATAATGACAGTAGGTAATATTATAAAATTTTACTATTACAAAATTCTTTGGCACAAGTAACGAGCCGTTCGGTTCAATTACACAAATACTGACTGAATTCTCAGTCATAAAAATGTGAAAATAAAGAAAAAATAACAAATTCTTCAGTAGACAACAACGTATATTCAATAATAATAATTATAATTAGACTAACCTGATCTAGGAACAACACCGCGAACAATTGTATTAACACTGGAACGAAGTCGATGTGAAGCTTGATTGCTAATTTCACGCCAATTTTCAAATTCCATAAGATGTGGATTTACAGTCGTTAGCATTTGAGTTATTCCTAGTAAAACTTCATAAAGACCTAAAATTTAAATTAAACTAAAAAATGAAGAAATATTCTTACGTGCATGTTCAGGATCGACTCTTCTTGCTTGATGGCCATCATTTGTCTCTTCCAATGGAAATAATTCATTTGTAACGGATGAGAGTTGATTAAGCGTCGTCGTTATAAGATTCCACATTTCAATATCAGCACGGAGACGTTCTGAAAAAAATATTTTATCATTAATCCGAAAGAAAAACTCGTTTCAGTTGTTTACATCGACTTTTTCTCCCGGTGATAATAATTTTTTTCGACTTTTTAGATAAAAAGTGCAGACTGATATGGTTCAAGGGACAGAAAAAAAGGACTTCCAGCCCATGTCTGGACTTTATCACTAAAAAAGTGAAGATTACCTGCATTATAATTAATAAATGCTGAGAGATCCCTCATAGCTTCCATTGCGATTTGATGATGCTGGGTTAAAGCTCGTTCTCGTCGTCCAGCTGCTCTCAAATCATCAATTAACACTTGCTGCAAAAGAATATTATTAATTCAAAGTCAACTAACCACATCTTGAACTGGTGGAAGAGGTAGCATTCCCTGTCCTGCTGATTCCAACTTCCGTACAAATTCTTGAAGCTGCAAAGAAGAGGAGGATTAGGATTACGATGATTTTAAAAGCAAAGTGTGGGCTGCGCCAAAGGGATTAACCCTGCTGGAATAATTGAAAAAGAGGACATGAGATTGTAGAAATCAAACTCATTTCTCCAAAAGAATTCAGAGAAGTATCACATTTCCCAAAAAAAAAACAAGTCATGCGCTCTACTCTGGTGGTCCAGGAACGTTGAAACAAGACGGACCCCATTGATCACGTTCTAGGGCGTGTAAAGTGTTCAAATTACAATAGTCAAGAAGGCGGAGTTTTTGCAGATGCTCCGCCTACTGATAAGCCTGAGGCAAGAAGAGAAAAAATGGCGAGAAAAACAAATCGCCGACAATGAAATCACATTATTATTTGCAGGAGGTCTACGGCAGAAAAAAGGCGGTGGTCTTGTGAGGTTAATTGAGAAAATACTGGCTGTTTTAAGAATTTCCAGAAGATCCAGACATCGAGAGCTCATTAAACGTCTATAAAAGCAGTTGCTTATTCATGAAACTGGCTGAATGAGCTCCCTCCCCAGGCTGGAGTCTATGCGCACGTCAAAATAAGGGGCGGAGCTGCAAAGGGCAACTAGACCCCCCACAAGGAGCTTGAAAGTACATCGTGAATCAACATCTCAGCTCTTCTGGCTACATTATATTAAAATAGAAGAAGTACTTCCCATCCATTGTAAAATGCCCGAACGTTGAAAGGAGAAAAAAAACTGGTTCGATAAGAATTTCTGCTGCTGCTGTCGGTTGAGACCAACTAAACAACGGTTTGGGTGGTTGCCTTCTTATCAGCGACGGTGCGTGGCAAAAGGAGTCTTTAGGCCTCCCGGACTATCAAGCAAAAAAATTTTATAGGGGGTTTTTTGATTGCTGCCAAAATTTGAGGGGGAAAATAGCCACAAGATGAAAAAAGAAGGACGTAAACAAGGCTTGATTGAATTTCCTTGTCTCTGTGAAGAAGCCCATCTCTGAATCTGAAATGAAACAGCAGGAGGAGGATACACCGCCCAGGGAGGGGAAGGGGGGATCGCGTTAGAATTACACGAATTCATTTCCCCTTGGTTGCGGTTAAATCTCTCAATAATGGCTGAAATTCAAGGGAGGTCGAATAATATTTCAATTAAAAAGTGTGAAAATCGCTGCACTTCAATTTTGTCGTTATGACCCCATAAACAGAGAAAATACGCTACATTCCTTTAGCTAAAAATGCCACCCGCTGTGATTTATTGGGCACATCCTAACCTTCGTGGTGGTCCATCGATCTTTTTTTTCTGCTTCTTCCAGTTTCAGCTCATTTTCGTAATGAGAAGAATGGCTGGAATCCTATGAAATCCCATTTACTATAAAAATGCTGGGATATGAGAAGAATTCCGAAAATTGGGAGAAAAAATAATCGCAGACGGAATCTGCTGCTGCAAATCCTAAGGATCCTCATTCAATTGGAAGATGCTGCCGTCATCAAGAGACGCAAATTAATCTCACCGATATTATTTTCAAGCAACTAACCCGATTAGCAATTTCTCCAAATGCTTGTTCTTCACTCGATGATTTTTCTTTTACTGATGGTGGGCGTTGATTAGTAACTCTGAAAAAAAATTATATTATAATGCGCTCCTACGAAATCTTTGCACTTTCGGATTAGAAAATCAACGAAGCATGCTAAAAACTTGTCTGCAAATTTTAGTTCTTTGCGTGACTTTTACTTTTCATCTTGTTCACCACAATAACAAGATCGATGAGTTGTGTTCAAGGTCTTTTATGAAAGTGTAAAAATAAAAATAGCCAGAGAAAAAAAGAAGCGGAAGTTTTTCAACGATTTCTGACAGTTTATGACAATTATCTAGCGGATCAGATTCAAAACTAGTCAACCGTACTCTCGCCGATCAAAAGAAAGACAGGAAAATTGAAATAATTTTCACCCACTTATTCTTTTCCGTAGTGTCTATTTCGTTTCGACGAGGGAAACTGTCATTCCTTTGAACAGCTGACAACGGGCATGATGGAGCGACTGCCGACTGCACTCTATTTTCCTCGCGGTGGGTAGCTGGTGATCCATTTTGTTCAGCGGAAGGTCCCGGCTGTCCTTGAGGTTCTGTTCGGTTCGATGTGGTTGCCGGCAAACGTAAACACGCCGTGGAACCACTGAAAATGCGAAAATGAAAGAGGACGTGTTAATAAAGCTTTTACTGAAAAATGTATAACAAATGTAATGATAAGAATGCAAAATTGAAAAAATTAAAAATAAAGGTACCCCGCAAACGAACGAGTGCATTCCGGTCCACGTCTGGTTTCCTGTGGAACAAGAACATTTGTAGCTTCGTCAATTTCTTCTGTTTCTGAGTTTGTTGTTTCATCCAAAGTTCTTTTCTATAAAAAAGGAGGGTAAAAACAATAAAAAATGGCTGATTTACCTCGCCTTCTTCAAGTTCTATTTCATTTAAAGGAGCTTTTTCTTTTTCTGAATTATTCTCTTCACGTCTCCATTTGACTTGAGAAATCTGAAAAGAAAATGATTACTAACGGTTCCCATGTTAAAAGTTTTTCCTGATAACATTTGCGTGCTGACCTCCCATTTTTCTTCCTTGGATCCCATTACACATAGCCCATTCTCTCTCTCGTTCTGCCGCTCTCGTAATCTGATAGCGTTCGATTTTTTTTGGCGGGAGAGACGAAACACTTTGCGGTTCATCATGAGACCGTTATCACAATGAACAATCTCTCGTTTACCCGCGCTGTTACCGCCCAGGTCGTAATTCAAAAAGCAATCATGACAGCGACAATGGGTGTTCCGAAAAACAGTTAATGGGCTATTTTCAATGAATTATTATCCTAGTGGAAATGGCAAAGCAACTGACCGTTTTCATACCGCCTCTTCCACAAATACCAGCAAGCATTGAAGTCATCAGAACCATAAAAGAAGCTGTTGGTAACAATATGAAGACAAGAATAACATAAGACGGTCGTTGCTTTGATAAATAAGGATCCAATTCACACTGGCGGAAAGCATCATAACCATAATGGATCCATTCTGTTGATTTTTCGACTATCGAATGATGTAGAGCACAGCTAAAACTCAACATTAAAAAAAAGAGAGGAAAATTTGCTTACTTTATATAATTGTTAATGGATTCAATCTCATAAGAAGGATCAGTATTAATTAAAAGATAATGCAATGGAAGAGAAGCCCAGACACAAATGAAGGCTAATATGGACATTGCGACTGAAAAAAAGTAAAAATAAGAAGAGAAAAAAAGACTTACAAAGCCAAGATAAGCCAAATCCATAATGAAAATTTATTCGATGTTTAGAATATTCACTCATAAAGATCGAAACATATTGCTGGATACCATTATCAATTATAAAAGCGAGTGCTGAAAAGATTTATATTAAAAAATAGCACACAAAATGTTAACCTTTTTCACTTAGCGTAGGTTCTAATCCTTCTTTTAGCTGTTCTTTTATACGATGACAATTATGATGTCGAATCATTCTGTAGACAAAACCTCCGGTATCATTGCTACTAAAAATTCTATTGCCATAAAAATGTAAAAATCCCGTTACCTTTTAACTTTTTCACAGGTTAAATGCTCTTTCATTGGTTTTTCATCTTCATGGATAGAAATTTCCCTATTATCTTCTGCATCTTCTAATTCAGCTTCGTCAATATTTTGGTAATCATTATCCGTCGAATTTTCAACGCCTTTCCACTGAAATTACTTAATAAAATTATTTAATTACAAACTTACCTTGAAAAACCTTTTTCTTCGATTGGTTTCATATTCATGGCAAAATTTAGCATAGCGTTTTGCAGATATTAAAGCCTTGCTATGATAGCTGCCTAGAAATTTAATTAAATTAAAAAAAGTAACGAAAATCTTACTATATAAGCAATAAAAACGATAAATTGAGTATATCATCCATAATGTTGAAAATGCTGGTATCAGGATAATTGGCACATAATGAGAGAAAGATAAGAGACCAGAAAAGCAGATTCCAGAAATTCCATCAGTTTCATGAAGATGTAACGATTGCCAAAAAAGAGCCAACATGATAGAGATGATATTTATGGAATACAATAAAATCGAACGAATATTCCATCCTTTTTGTCTAAAATACAAAAAATCTTAGAATAAAAAGTTCACTAACGTTTTTTCATGCGCATCAACCCAATCGGGACAAACTAATCCAAAATAAGAAACAGCTGCTAACCATAGAAAAGCAGCATTGAGACTGAAACTCATTAATATTGACTGAGTTACACACCTAAATACATTTTCTTAATAAATTAGAATGAATACCAGTGCAAAAACTCCGTTGTTGTTTTAGTATTCCTGATTAAAAATCCATTCGCTTCAATGCAATCCGTTTCTTGATATAAAATAGGACCCAATGCCCATGAACAAGTCCAAAGCGCGATGGTTAGAAATGCTTGTGAAGCACAAAAAACAACAATGCTTTTTACTTGAGATATGCTGAAGAAATGGAGATAAATCTGAAATTATTTGCTTAAAATAATAGGAAAAAAATTACCCAGCCACCCGCGAATATTATTGTCAGAATAATACCAAAGACAATTTGATGCATATTCTGATAGAATCTTGATTTTTCATCAAAATGACCGGATCTGAAATTAATTCAGCTTAAATTAAAATTATAATTCAAACCTGCAAGTCATATAACAAAGATCCATTACAGGACGAGAGCCTTTAACTTTTCCTTCGATATAAACTAATGGAAATGGGCATTTCTTTTCGAATTTAAATGGAACCGGTAGATTTGGGATCTAAAAACTTTCCTTAAAACCAAGAATAATTTAAAAATACTTGACAAGTGTCCGTAAAAATATTAGAGGTGTTTATTCGTTGAATTGCTTGTGCATTTGTTGAATTACGCGTTTCACTAGATAGACTGCATCCGATAAAATGAGGATAATAACCAGCTCTAAAATCATTTAACTCAACAGTTAATTATTAAAAAAACATACTGAATTACATCTGCACATAGTCGAAGCGTCTCTCGACAATATCCGCTGTTAATTTTTGAATGCATTTCTACTAGACCTTTCTAAATAAAAAACGTAACATATAGTGAAAAACAACGTACCACAGCAGTTTTAGAGCCATTTTGGCTATTTCCAAAGCTTACTTCGTGCTTAGCACAGGGACGATAATGTGTTGCGCAGATGAGAGGCGCTAAATGTGACCAACATCTAAAAATTTGAAATCTACCGATGAAATGAGGAAAAACCTAGGAAAATTCTGAAGTACTTGATATTCTTCAGGAAAACGATCCGGATTATAAAGATGAGCAAAATCAAAAGATTGTCCAAAACAAGTATCGCTGGGCGAAGGTAATCCACCTAAAAAATTGTGCTTAAATAAATTCGAGAAAGCTTACACTTGTTTGGAAGAGGTCCAGTAAGATTACTAAAAGAATCATAACATCCTGCTTTACATTTCCAATTTGTTGAGGGTTTTGAACATTGCGTTGAATGGAATAACATATCACGAATGTTCTAAATGTCGCCATATTCACAGAAGACGTGGAAATATTTGAAAAGCTCAAAAAACTGACCTGTTGTTTAGTTATATTTGTACCATTTAGTATTATTTGTTCTTGAATAAAATCATCATAATCAGGTGAAGCAAATGTTAATGAGCAAAGAAAAACTACAACTACTACAGCTAATCTCATATTATTTCATATAAACCCTGAAATAGAATAAGAAACAGTTGATGAAAATTATAAGTAGCATGTAATGAAATACTAAAAAGACATGAACACAACAAAATGTACATAATTTATATAACCCGTAATAAAAGTATCAATATTTTATCATAAAGAAAGCGTGCTTGTATCATTTCATTGATTAGTTAGGGTCAAATCTCTGAAAAACAAAGTTACAACATGAAATTATGGCCTACTTCATTTTTTCTATCCATAAATGATCGAGCAGATTCGTGATTTGCTAAATTTGATCTTCTTGGTACTGAAGTTGAAGGAGTAAACTGATTCTAAGCGCTAATTATTTTACAAAACAAATGACCAACCGATTCTAAAGAAGAACGTTGAGACTGGAAACTATTTGAATTTTCACTAATGTAACGCATAACACAATCGGGATCAGCTCCAAGTTCAAATACCTGAAAAATTTATAGCAAAATGAAAATAAATACTTACACCAATTAGTGCTTCTATCTGTTCAGCAGTAAACTTGAGATTTAGCGTTTGTGATACCTTGTGTATTGCTGAAAATTAAATATTTAACAAGAAAAACAAATTCAGCAAATAAAATCAAATTTGTTCAATAAATACTTACTTTTTATAGTTTCTGGTGTTGCTTTTGATGTTGATCGTGATGTTGACATTTTTCTAGAATGAAAGTAGTTAAAAAGGAAGAAAATTGGAAGAATAAGAGCAGATTAGAAACGAACAGACGGCAAAGCAATAAAACAGATTTTCAAAAAAAAAAATTATCGCATGTATGCACGGAACGCATTTTTGGTCAAACGGCTAAAGGGATAAATACAAAGTCGACGATTATTTTTGATAAAATCACCATATTTTGTAGGAAAAAAGCATGTAGAAAAGTATTAGAAACAAAATAGAAGACAAGTTAGAGAAAAAAAATGGCTCTGGCTAGCTGGCAGCCTCTGCACCCGTAAGATCTCGGCTGACGAGCTTAGCGCCCAGGATTACCATTGTTTCCACAGGTTTCCCTTCAAAAAACACCTTTTACCCAAGTTTCTTGAAGAAAATCGATGTTCAATCCATTTTGACCACAATTCGTCTAGTTGACAAGAATTTGACGAGTCAACTTGTCAACTTTTGGTCAAGTCGGCATCGCTTCTCGTCAGTCAGTCTTCTCTCGTCTTTGGCAGCCGGCGGTCGTCTTCATCTATCAGGTCACTTTATTTTTACTTTTTAAAAATTACTCAATTTTTACCCGTAGGACGGGTAACTTTTCTTTTGGCTCAAAAATGACCCCGCCAAGGAAAAGTAAGACGGCCAATGGGACTCACCGAGCGGCAGGCTCGCGCTTCTCGGTGGCCCTCGTTTTCGAGGTGTCCTGGCCCGGTTCTCCGGCTGTCGGCAGGTATCCTCTGTGTCCCAGTCTCACGTACTTCCATGTACAGTGTGTACGCAGCGGCCTTTTGAATAGCACAGATGGACCCCGATGCCAATAGGAGAACTGGAAGCTCTGCTTTCCTTTGGGAGATCTAAAATTCGACTTCTTGTCGACATTTTTTGGCTCACCTTTGATCTAAAACATGGAAAATTACAGGATTTCCTGTATTTTCTTTGCAGTTCTGTTGCTCTTGTATTTGCTTTCAGGTTGCCTGCATCATGAAGGCGATTGGGAGCAGTTGAAATGGGCCGTCGACGACAAGATGGAGAGGCGGCGGGTCACTCAAGTTACTGGAATGGTCAGTTATTTTTCGTCCTAATCAGCTTCATTTTTCAGAAATGAACATAAAATTAGCAACGTGGAGTGACAATTATGAGACTTATAATTATTGTACATAACGACTGGTCAAAAAATGGATTTATTACTGGAAATTGAGAAATAGAAGCATGGACATGGCCAAGATCGTCAGTTATTTTCTTCTATTTTATTGGCCAAGATCGTCAGTTATTTTCTCCTAATTTATTTTTTCAGAAATTGGATAATTTTCAGGAAGTGGGCAGCTCCTCTGCTGGTCGTGGCCCAGTCGTTGCTCTCCTCGTCATCCGTCGCCTCCTTGCCCTCTCATCTTGTTTCTCTCTTTTCTCACAGGCGTGCATCTGTATTCATTTTCACTGGCAGTCGGTGCTCATTTCTTTTCAATCCAACAAACTTCATGCCTGAATTTTACCTGAAATGAACCCTTTCTGAATAATAAAATTCGCTGGACCGTGTGTACTACGCGGAACTGCCACCGACCCGCTTCATCCCCCCCTCGAAAGACTTTTCAGAGCAGATAAAGCAGTCGAGTGGCATTTCCGCGCAGATGGCCCCTCGCAGCCGTAAGAAATCAACTGCTCACCGTCAGGGCGGCGAGAAGTTAACTTGCTACGACTACGGACTGAAAAATTACAACAAACCTTTTCACAATGCAAGTAAATCCATTTTCCTAGTAAAAAATTCTCCATTCTTTACATTCCGATTACTTTTAGATTTCCTGTGCCTCGGTAGAGGACGGCAAATAAAGATCCAAGAAGACGACGACGGCTAGACCTGAAAATAGAGGAATTAATTCCAGGAAACGGAACTTTTTGATGTGAGAGAACAGAACCGTGAAGTCGTATGGCTGCTTGATTGTCTAAAATTGGAAAGAACCGACCTTGAAATGGGAGTCGAAGGGTACTTCCTCTTATTTTTATATAATTTCCAGGTCCCATCGTCAAAAATTAGTTATCGCTCCGTTCACATCAATTCAATTCCATTTAAAATTCATCAATTTTGAGCTATAAATTGGCCACTGAAGTAAGGATCAGATTACAAAAAGAAAAAGAAGAAGGAGACTGACAGTTTCGGGTCCATGCCTTATTGTCACTCCATTTTCTTATAATTTCTACTAAAAGTTCTAATTTTCCATTAGTTTGTCGCTAATTCAATCTTCATTTCTAAAATTTTCATTAAATTAGACCGGGTTAGAAATGACTGACCATTCCAATATCTTGTGTAGCGCTCCGTCGTTGCCTACCACTTTTCACAGCTTCCAGTCGATGTCTCCAGAAACCAAATACGAGAGCAACAGAAATACAATAAAAATGCAAGAAATCTAATAATTTTTCATGTTTTAGACCAAAAGTAAGCCAAAAATGTAGACAAGACGTCGAGTTTGAAATCCCTCCAAGGAAAGCAGAGCTTCCAGAACTCCTCTTGGCATCGGGGTCCATCTGTGCTATTCAAAAGGCCGCTGCGTACACACTGTACATTGAAGTACGTGAGACTGGGACACAGAGGATACCTGCCGACAGCCGGAGAACCGGGCCAGGACACCTCGAAAACGAGGGCCACCGAGAAGCGCGAGCCTGCCGCTCGGTGAGTCCCATTGGCCGTCTTACTTTTCCTTGGCGGGGTCATTTTTGAGCCAAAAGAAAAGTTACCCGTCCTACGGGTAAAAATTGAGTAATTTTTAAAAAGTAAAAATAAAGTGACCTGATAGAAGAAGACGACCGCCGGCTGCCAAAGACGAGAGAAGACTGACTGACGAGAAGCGATGCCGACTTGACCAAAAGTTGACAAGTTGACTCGTCAAATTCTTGTCAACTAGACGAATTGTGGTCAAAATGGATTGAACATCGATTTTCTTCAAGAAACTTGGGTAAAAGGTGTTTTTTGAAGGGAAACCTGTGGAAACAATGGTAATCCTGGGCGCTAAGCTCGTCAGCCGAGATCTTACGGGTGCGGATGCCATCGATCTGGATCTGGGCTCATTCTAGAACACGGTAATACAACACTTTATTATTTCTATAATGTATTTTAAACAAATAATGCAAGAAAAGAAGTGAAATATTTATGAAAGACACGGCTCGGACTCGTCGCTGGTTTCTTCTTCAGCTGCTTCTTCTTCTGAAAATTCGTTTTTTTTTCAATTTTTTTTCACAACTCACCTCTCATTTTTTCCCGTCTAATTCTTTCTTCTTCACCTTCTTTTAATTTTTTGAACATTGCATCAAAATCCTTATCAATGTGAGTCAAATATTTGTATTCTTCTCGATGACGGAATCTTCCTCCCCAAACACCTTCTTCAACCAAAGTTACCTATAATTTTAGCCTTTTTCTTTGGAAAATCAACAAATATACAGCTTCTCCAGCATAAAAATCATTTGCATGACGAATTGCAAAACAAATTACAATACACATCATAATTATTAGAAAAACATCATTACTATCTCGCGATGCTTCATTTGTTGGTCTAAAATTATATTTATTAGGCCATTTTATAACTTACATTGAGCATAATACAAAGGGAAAGAAGGCCAGCCAGGCGCAGGCGAACATTTGACAGTCGGCTGTCAAACGCGACAATCTCTGCGCAACTCCGCCAGCTCAGTTATCGGCTGGAAGTAGCTCTGTCCGCCGATTTGTGTTCGCTGTGAATGTTTTCTTCGTCTAAATTCAGTTTTTTTTAAAAGAAATATCCCCTTTTCCACCTGTATTGTTCCCGTACGTGTACAATTATTGGCATTGCACAAGCGTAAAGCGGAGTCCATGCCATGAGCTCTAGGAAAAATGCAAAATCGGCTTCGTCTCCTCTCGGTGAAACGAAGGGAAACAGCGTAATTCCGAAGGCAGTCAGGGTAAAAATAACAAAATGGGTATAGAAGACGGGCAACAGATGGTGGCAGATCTTGAGACATTCTTCTGTTTGATAACGAGAAGCCAGGTCAACTCGTCGACGCCAGCAAGCAATTCGTGGTGGATTACTCAAAATTCGGACCAAATGTAGAATCAGAAGAGTCAGAACTTGGGGCACAAGCTCGAACCAGACTACTAACTGAAATGGAATCATTTTTTGGAGAGGAAAATGATTATGGTCCAGAAATTTCACCAATTTCTGTAGGCATTTTGAATTTGCTCAGTGCGGGCAATGATTTTTACTTTATAAAATATTTTACTTAGAATTATGTCATCGGGCGTGTCTAGTTTTAATTTTACCATCGTGAGCTACGTTTTGATACAAAAAATTATGATAAAACATTTGAAAATACAATTTTTGGATAAAAAAGGTCATCGCCGACAAGAAAAATTTCGATAATTTTGTATTTCTTCAATGTTTCATAGATTTTTCTGGATTTTTAATGTAATTTGATGTTGGTGAAATACGATAAAGCTTCGAAAATGCATGAAAAACATTTTATGAGCATAGAAATCTTACCTGGTATCTGTCTTGATTTTCTTTTGTCCTTATAACAAAGCCCACGTTGTGTTGTTCCCAATCGACACCAGGAATTAATAAACTACAACAAAATGATACAGAAAATACTGTCTAAAAATGATTTTTTATGTTTTTATTATTTCTTACCCCTAAAATAACCAGTACTTTGGCTAAATTATCACTCTCGACCTTTTCGTACTGCCGAGGTTGAAGCATAGCAATAAATCTTTCTATCGCCAGGGCAGACATTGTCAAAATTTGCCCATAAATTCCGATAACACTTATAGTTCTCAATGGGACCGCTAACTTTACACTAACTCGATAATTACAGGGATCTTCTTGTGGATATGTCAATCTGAAGGCTTTTCTATTTTTTTAAATTCTTTTACCTCAAAAGATCGAGAAAATACACGGCGAGAAAGCCAATTGACACAAGGAGAGTGTAAATCAAGTGAGCTCGGTAAATAAACTTGGCATTTGGATGGACCAGCCAATTTGTTCCCTAAAAATATTGGAAACCCTAAAAATTCTGCCTTACCACTGTTCTAATATTCCAAAAAAGGAGGATAGGACCGACTAGACAACTGACAATTTTTACCAGGAGTAGTAATTTCATACAGTCACTTTCTGCCAGTTTCTCGGCAGCATCACAGTCGGACATCTAGCTGAAAAAGGGAGAATAAATGAAGGAAGGTGAGGGAAGATTAAGGAAATCTGAAATATGTTGTGAAAAGTGGAAAATTTTTCCGAAGATGAAGGCTACGAGAAGGAAGAAAAGTGCAGGCGGTTTGACCAGATCAGGGAATTTTTGCTAGTATTTTTCTAGTTCCAGGGGGTAATTCTGTTCGCATAGACTATCCCTGGAAGGAAAATGACCAGGTTCATGTGAATTACGCTAGTTTTGCCATAATTCCGTGTGTTGCCAGTTCTACTACCCAGGAAGTTCCCAAAAGGTCTAAAGCAATCGGACATGATGTTATTTCCCTACCAAGAAACGACAAAAAATAGTTGGATTTTGAGAAAATCTGCAAAATTGGAGATTTCAGCCAGTAGCGAACAGATCTCTGCCCCCGAAATTGTGATCAAAAAGCGCCAAAGAAGCTCTCTATAGGATGATAAGAAAAGTGATCTCAAATTCTGGGAAAAATATAATGAAAAAGGAGATCTCTGATTATTATTCATTAGAAATGACAAGGATTTTATATGGCTTCTCTCCTTGGTTGCAGGAGATTTTAATTGGTATTCATCGTCATATAAGGGCAGAGATGACTGGTCCCGTCTCCAATTATTGAAAAGAAAAACGGATGGAGAAATTAGAGCCAGATGATGAGGGTAGGGTGCACTTTGTTGGCGGTTAAATGAGTCAGATTTTAATAAAAATAAACGGAAAAATTGTACTTCTCATGACGATTTTGGCAAAAAAAGGTTTGAACTTTGAGTCTGGGTCGAACCCGCGTTCTTTATTTGACAGTCCAATATTTTAACCACTCTATTACAGAAGCGAGAAGTTCGTGGGGAATTAGGGAAAGTTTTCTCCTCCAATGACGAAATGAGTACTCGAAATTCTCAAAAGACTGCAAAAGGAGTGAAATGACTAACAAATTAGTCGCCGAGGATGACGTCGCCCGGACTTCTCCAATTTCGTTGCATAATTAGTCAAATTCCTTGAAAATGGAAGGAGGAAAGCCCCGAAAGTCTGACATTAGCCGATCGACGGTGTAATGAGGAACATCTGCACGGGTATTGGATTTGACCCAATGAAAAACCTTCAGGAAAAATTTATAAATAACTGTGGGGAAAACCGAGTAAAGAAAGAGAATGTAACCGTTTGGATAAGAGAATAAGAAGCGGCAAGTGGCAAAGTGGACCAACGTTTACACAGTCAAGGATTTGCTCTCCTCTCTTGAACTGAATAAAGGAACCGAGGGGAGATTGGCTTTTGACGCAAGCGGAAAGGAAAGAAAACTTTGGAGAGGCCCGGAACGACATGCACAGCTGAAAAAATAACACAACTGCAAATCCTCACGTGGATTTTCCTGCACCGATCCAGGACAAAGCGGAAGATCACAGGCTATACCATGAAATTCCCTAAATCCGCACAAAAAAAAAAGATTTATTTACGTGGACAAGTTCTCCAGACAATAACGACGCTATTTACCCAAAAAATTTCAAAAAAAATCCCCAGGAATCAAACCCGCAATCTTTTTTCGAGTCCAAAATTCCTCCCAATCGGTAGTGGTTCCATGTCCAAACGCGCGCTCGCACCCGTAAGCTCTCGGCAGCCGGTGCAAATGCCTTCACACGGCGTCGACAGTTCGTTGAAATCATACTTCACAGAATCCTTTCTGTAGTGTGTATTTCACATTCCCAAATAACTCGACAACCATTGTCTCCGCGATGAAATGGGTCAGAGCATTTGGCGAGCGGGAAGAACGCCTCGTGGCGTTGATGACCGCATTCAATTCGAAAGAATTGTTTTGTCAAGTGCTCTCTATGAGCGGTTAAACAAAAAGAATGCAAATTTTCTTATAGGAAAATAGAGAAAGAAGGAATTTCTGGTGTTTAGCGAAAGGCAAGTGGCCCCCTCAATTGCCGGCCATTTTATATTCCCGGCAGGTCAATTTTCGATCAAAAAAGCACCCAAAGATGAGAGATGACTGCGTGTAATTGTTGGAGAGAAGAAATATCCCGTCTCGACATGATTCTGTCCGATCTCGTCCCAGAGATCGGATTCATTGTATTATTATTGTTAGCCGCTTATCGGCTGTGTTTTCTATTGTTCCTGAATAAACTTATAAAAATAAGTAGCTGTTCTTCTGTACTCAAGTGGTCTACAACTACCCCATCACCTGACTACAACAGTAATTAAACTGTTTCGCCCTCTTTCCTGCAAAATGAATCCCTTTTCCGGGGAGATCGAAATGAGGACAAACATCAAACACACAAATGAAAAAAAAGACACGCAAAAAGGCCAGCAATCAACTCCTGGAAAAAAATCCGTAGCGTGACCTTGGCTCAACCCCCACCTTGGTCTCTTCTAGTCGCTTCGTGGAATCCGACACGAATTATTGATAATCTGACCTTTTGAAGTAGACGCAGGGGTGTTTGCTCGCAGCGCACTGGGGCCAATTTTAGGGCGAAAGGTTGTCTAGGTCGAGGATGAGTTCAAATAAAGAAGAACCTATTTTCTGGAGTAGGATCATCCATTTTTGAGGGCTTTTTCGACCTTCAACTTGAAAGAATATGCAACGGACTGGGAGACAGAAATTCAAAAAGTAGCGAGTTTAATTCTAAAGTGAACTGTAAAAAAAACCAGCGAATTCCACTGGAATTTATGCTTATTTTTAGTTCAAGAGGCTGTCTACGTAATATAAGATAAAGAGACCAAAAGCTCGCATCTCAAGAGGAAGTGACCAAGATGCTGAAGAGGACGACGAAATTTGAAACGATTTCCTCGTTCTAGGGTTCACTTGATCCCGCCAGGGTCTTTCATACACGTTTATTATAAAATACGAGTATAAAATGATTTATCGGGTAGCCTGGGCCAAGTTGATAATCGCCGCTACCAGAGAAGATACGTCATTTGCATCGAAATTATTGGAAATTGGCACAGTTACATTAGATAAAGCTTGGACACCGGTTTGACCTGAAAATGTAATTTTTCCGTCCGTCAAATTGAAAGAAATACCATTCAATCCCGCTCCAATGATGAATTTATACTGGGAGGTATCTAGCGGATTAGTAAATGAACTATTAGTACAAGTTTCAAAGTCGTCATCATTTCTAAAATTGTAATATTTGAATGCGCAAATAAACATACTCTCCAGAGAAGAACACGAGGCAATCTCTTCCAATATTATCGTAGTTAATAGAATTTCCAGGATTGAACCCGTCTTCTTCACTAAATTGAGGATTTTTTTCTCATATTATGAAGTAAATTACTCGCAAAGACCCCAAGTAATAAACTGAGGTTCTGGGGAAATGTCCGAAAGCTGTTGTTGGAAATCGCTTGCATTCAGAATGTAGTGCTCAAACTCAACAACATCCGCTTGGCCAGCATCAGTGTCACCGTACGGAGCGACATTAGCCCCGAATGGATACGAAGACGTCGAGTATAACTGGCTGGCTACCGTGTTTATGAAGTCACGTTGCTAAAATTCGAAATCAATCAATGTTTGCCTCGTACTCACAGCAATGTAGGCTGTATTTGTTGTGGGATTATCAGAACTACCCAAATAGAGCCAATCAATGGCAAACACGCAATTCAAACTCGCTGTAACACCAATTGCTTATAAACTTTTTTTGTTTTACGAGGTGGTGGCATCGTTGGAGGTTCTGTAGTAGTTGCCGGAGTTGCCGCAGCAGTAGTCAGTGTTGGTTGGCTTTTTGTTCCTCCTGGAATGTCAGCTTCCAGCAAAGAATTCTTCCTCACCATATGTCAATTTCCATCGATTTTTAAATTCTATGTTCCCTGGGGTATCATACACAATCCATAAGAAATTACTAGCTGAATAATAATTAGTCTCATTGGATATTTTACTGTTGTTATCAAATCTGAAAATTAATTCGGGTACCAGCTGTATATTGCTGTTTACTTGACAAAGGGGATCGTATCCATTGGAGAATTGTATATTTTCAGGGTACTCTTCCCATCTAGGGATAATTCATCCATAGTGAAAGCTATTATTTCCCCTCGATCTTCTGATACGACGTATTGGCAGTAGTTAGCTTCACTGCCTAGTGGATAACCCGGCGAGAAGAGCTAAATTTCCCTAGACCGAGATATAGAGGAAAACCTAACAGCACCGATGCCTGACAGATGTTCTGTTGCGGAACATTTCAGTGGAGTCTGTGTGGGTATTGCGCAGCTCAATTCTACGACCAATCTTTAGTTTACAAAAACTTTATTATTACCTGTTTTACACACGGCTACTGTTCGCCCAGAGCAGCCAGTACTCATCCATTGTCCTTGCGGTATAAGATCATTGTCCTGTGTGGCCATAATCGTACAATCTCCCAAATTTGTATTATTGTATCCGAAATTGGCGAAATTGGATCGTGTACCGTCATTCCACCGATATGCACCATTAGAATAAGTCAGACCAATAAACGAGTAGCGCAGGTCGGCGTTGTTTGAAAGGGCAATGTCACGGACGAAGCTGTTTTCCTGAATTCGGCGGGTTAATATCAGGGGCAAAAAAACATACTCCTTCACTATGGATTGATGCCACATGCCCACAGTTGTTTGAACAAGTCTCAGTCGCTTCATTGTAATCCTGGATGTCTAGGGAATAATAACAGTGTCCTTGGAAATAGAAAGAGGAAATAGGACACGTTGGCACTATAATGAGAATTGAATGTCATATTATCGCTTACCATAAACTTCAGGACTGCTCTGACAGAAATAATAGCCCATATTCGCAGATTCATCACCTCTTCCGCAAGGAATACTGTACCACAGGCCATGCGGATTCATGGCGACACATGCTCCTATGGTGACATTCGGTGAACCTGAGAGTTCAATTTACAGTAAATTCTCCTCCGTACCAGGCATAAAATTTGTGTAAGAAATTTCCGTAATTGCTACGCCATTATCCCATAAACAGGAAGTTTTCCGGAAATCGGTACAAGTCAATCCTAGCCATTGGAAGGCATAACTCACTTGGCTAGCGAGGTTTGTGTTCTCCTAAAAACGCAACAATTTCGGCCTCATACACTGAATACAAAGGCGTTTTTGACAGTAGAAATGAATGCGTTTTCAGCTGCACAGCAGGCATAAGCTTCATATTGAGTCGATGGGCCACGGATCTGCAAAACGTACCAGAAAATGGTAATGAAACACACAGTTGATCGGCAGATTCCATTTCCACTATCAGTAAATCCTGCGGTACAATTTATGGCGGCAATATCTAACAAAGTCTTGGATAGGAATGGGAGATAACCTCTTATTTGGAGAAAGAGAAGAAAGACGGGGAAGAATCGATCCATGGAGTAAAACAATAAATCGGAGATAGCAAAAATAATCCAGAGGGTGCGGTCAGACTACAGTCAGTAAAGCGCTGATATGGACAGAACTAGACGAAATCCAAGACAGGCATCACGAAAACATACACATGACGAATTGAATAGATAGAATCTTTATTAACAAGAAACAAAATGAGATCAATTGAGAAATTATTGCCATAGGGAATTTAGAGGCATCTACCGGGTAGCCTGGGCCAAGTTGATAATCGCCGCTACCAGAGAAGATACGTCATTTGCATCGAAATTATTGGAAATTGGCACAGTTAGGTTAGATAAAGCCTGGACACCGGTTTGACCTGAAAATGCCATTTTTTGATCGCCTAATTGAAAGCAATACCATTCAATCCCGCTCCAATGATGAATTTATACTGGGAGGTATCTAGCGGATTGGTAAATGAACTATTAGTACAAGTTTCAAAGTCGTCATCATTTCTAAAATTGTAATATTTGAATGCGCAAATAAACATACTCTCCAGAGAATAACACGAGACAATCTCTTCCAATATTATCGTAGTTAATAGAATTCCCAGGATTTAGCCCATCTTCTTCACTAAATTAAGGATTTTTTTCTCACATTATGAGGTAAATTACTCGCAAAGACCCCAAGTAATAAACTGAGGTTCTGGGGAAATGTCCGAAAGCTGTTGTTGGAAATCGCTTGCATTCAGAATGTAGTGCTCAAACTCAACAACATCCGCTTGGCCAGCATCAGTGTCACCGTACGGAGCGACATTAGCCCCGAATGGATACGAAGACGTCGAGTATAACTGGCTGGCTACCGTGTTTATGAAGTCACGTTGCTAAAATTCGAAATCAATCAATGTTTGCCTCGTACTCACGGCAATGTAGGCTGTATTTGTCGTGGGATTATCAGAACTTCCCAAGTAGAGCCAATCGATGACAAACACGCAATTCAAGGTGGCTGAAAAAATTCGTTGTATTTTTGACTTTGTTCCTATTCTTACGTGATGGCGGAGTGGTTTCTGTCGTAGTTGAAGCCATTGTTGTACTTTCTGAAATTCGCGATTACTGTGGCATCTCAACAATTTTCTTCCCGTTTAATCCCCAGGATACATAATCACAAGAAATTATAATATTAAAATTTATTCGTTAGAAAATATTCCCGTATTCAGCACTGTAAAAGATATGAGCGAATAATTGCAGTCGACATCGACAGTTCTATGGTGTTGGTGTAGAGTGGATGACCGATTCGGTTGAAATACTATTGCTTGTACCTAAAATTCAAGTATTCCAAAGATCCTACTGTTAGAAGCTGAGGAACAGTGATCAGTGCAATTGTGAAGTTAGAGCGAAGTGCTATCATGCCGGTGCAGTCGGCTCACCCGTTGTTTCTATCGTTGAATTGTTGATTGGAGACATGGAAGAGGTTTCCGGTGAATGTGTGGTAAATCCTTCGGTTACGATGATTTCAGAGGTTGTAAGGCCAGCATCTAATGATGCCACTGTAGTTGACGCTACATCAGAAGATCCGGTATTGGACTCTGCACTACTTCCTGCCGATAATGTCCCTATTGACAATGTAGTGTCTACAGAACTGGATTCAGTAGGGTCATCTGTATTTCCACTAATAAAATCGCTTGTTGTATCTGGAATAAATGGACATAAAGATGTCTTACTGTGCAAAGCAGGTGCAAAGTGGTGCAAGTGAAGTAAAAGCTGATGGTGTTCTCGTTGGTTGTCAGAGATGAAATGTGCTGCCGATGCGCCGGATCAGTCGGTGAATGTATCTCCGGATATTGTAACCGAGAGCTCTTCACAGTGGAATAGGTCATCCAGTACTCGATTCACTCTCATAAGCGCGTCTGCAGCGTTTTTCAGTGCTCGCTAAGGATTCTACAGAATCTACTAGTGAAACTAACAGTGCAGCCGGTAAAATTGAGCCTCATCCCCTCTTACCTGATGTTCCCGTGTTGCTAGCGGCTGTAGTACCTATTGAAGATGTTATAGTAGATGTTACCGGGGCTACAAGACACATTTTTGCTTATTTCCGTTTAGAATACCTGTGCTTCCTAGCGATGTAACTGGCAGACCCGTTGTGATTTCTACAGTACCTAAAACAATATATCACCCATCAAAAATAGCCAACAAATGAGAAAAATACGGGGTATTTCACCTACCTGTTGACATAGAACTCGTTTCAGATATTGTTGAAGATTGTATCGAAGCTGAAGTACCCGTAAATTTCGAAGAAGTTGTCAGCGGATTTTCTGTTGTCACCGAAGATGTCCAATAAGTAGATGAAACGATTTCAGAAGAAGAACTTTGTGTTGACGTTGCAGTAATTTCCGTGGGATTTGTTGTGATGGAAGCAATAGTTGTTTCTGTTATACCGGATATCGTAGTAATTGCTCCCGTAGCTGCAGTTGTACCAGTTACACCAGAATTTGCGGTCGTCACTCCCTCCGTCGATCCAGTCAACTTTCCTCCAGTTGATCCTGTTCCTGGCATATTTGTTGTCGTTTCTCCCTCCGTACTGGATGCACTAGTACTTGTTCCTTCCGCTGTCGAGGAGAACTCTGTTGTCATGGATGAAGAACTTGCTGTATTCGTCCTCGTTGTCTTTCCCTCCGTCGACCCGGTTCCTGGCGCAGCTGCCGCCGTTGTACTTGCCACAGTACTTGTTGCGGATACTATAGTTTCTGGCGAAGTTGAGAAGTAAGAAGAACTGTCTGTTCCCATTGTGGTAACTGAGGTGGTTATACTTTGGCTGCTCGACGTCTCACTTGAACTTGATCCTGTTGGCCAAGTGTTTGTGGTTCCTGAACTTTGAACTGTACTTTCGGCTCCTGCAGAAGCTCCCGTGGAACTGGCGAATGTTGAAGTTTCGCTGGCGCCGGTGCTTATGACGGAAATTGTACTTTCAGTATTAGCTGATGTTGCAGTTATTTCTGTCACTGTAGTCGCCCGTGTTTCCTCCGTACTTCCAGCAGTATTAGCTGAAGTGCTTCCCTCCGTCGAGAAGGTCGACCCCGCACTCGTTGATACAGATACTGTGGTCATCTGTCCCTCCGTACTGAAAGCCCCAGTACCCGTCGATGTGACTTCGGTCGTCGAATATGTCGGCACAATTGTTGATGCAGTTGCTCCCTTCACAGTGCTGGATGCAGCAGTACTTTCTCCTCCTTCAGTCGAGGTGACCGTTCCTATGGAAGAAGAACTTGCTGTCGTTCCAGCGGCAGTAGTTGCTCCCTCCGTATTGGTATTGGATGCGCCGGTAGAAGTAATTCCCACAGTAGAATATGTCGACTCACTCGCCGACGATACTTCGGTACCCGCTTCTGTTGTTCCTTGTGTACTTCTTCCTGACTCCGTCGAGAAGGTCGATTCTGTTCCCATGGATGAAGAACCCGTTGTCACAGTCGTTATTCCCTCCGTACTTCCACCAGTACTTGCCGAGCTAATTCCTTCTGTCGAAGACGACGACTGGGTTGATCCGGCTCCTGTGGTGGCTCCCTCCGTACTGGATGAACCAGTACTTTTCGATGTTCCCTCCGTCGACCAAGTCGACACCCCGCTTGTGGATCCTGTTGACGTTACAGTGACTGTTGTTTCTCCCTCCGTACTGCCAGTTACAGTATTCATTCCCACCGTCGACTGTGTCGATCCTGTTCCATAGCTACTGGTATATGAATTCATTGTACTAGTTTCTCCCTCCGTACTGCTGGATGTAATTACAGTACCCGTTGCATACCCATTAGTAGACCCCGGAGTAACTAACAATTTTAAATGTATTCAAATAATAAGAAAGGAAAATCCTACCTGTTGTTGCGCTCATAGTAGTTCCCAAAACTGTAGTTCCAGTCGATCCAAATACAGTTGTTTCTGGAGGAGAAGATGACCCGCTTGTTCCAGAGGATCCTGTGGTTCCAGCAACTGTTGTTTCTTGTGAAATCGAGGTTCCAGTAATCGTTGTTCCTAAAAAACCCGAAATAATTCTTTTCAGCAAAATCTTTTTGCCTTGAGGAGTACTAGATCCATGAGTAGATTGTGTTCCGATTACTGTAGCTCCAGTGCCAGGAGCCAAAGTAGAAGCGGCTCCGGTAAATCCTCCAGTGGATCCTGTAAACTTTCGTACATCTTTAAAAGGTCAAAATACCGGAATTTGTAGTCATGGTAGTTCCACTGACAGTTGACGCAGAAGTTACCGTAGTTCCACTCGAACTACTGTATCCTGTTGTACCTAGAAATCCAGAATTTCAATAGAATAAAGTGCTCTTACCGGATGCGCCTGTACTCATAGTTGTCGTCTCTGTTCCTGGAGCAGGAGTACTAATTGACGAGGAGATTACTGTAGAGACTGTTCCTTCTGTTCCTGCAGAATATGTGCTACCGGCTGCTGTGCTTGTTTCCGTGGTAATCGATCCTAAAAACGCGTTTTTTTAATCAAAAACAAGGGAAAATTACCAGTTGTGGGATATCCAGTGGTTCCAGCTTCAGTTGTTTCTGAAGAAATACTGGTGCCGGTAACCGCGGTCGTGGTAAAGACGGTGGATCCTAGAAATTGGTAATTTTCCCAAAGGCGGTAACTTTACCCGAAGGCGTCGTTGCTCCACTGGTTTGAGCAGCAGTTGTTCCTGTTCCGGAATAAGTTGATTCACTTTGAGAAGAGGAGGAACCAGCTGATGTAGTTCCTGTAATTTTTTCCCGTATTTAAATCGAGTCGTAGAAAATTACCCAATGGTGTGGTTCCTCCAGTTGTTTGAGCTCCAGAAGTGCCTGTTCCAGTGGTCTGGATGTTGCCCGTCGTCGTCATAACTGGGATTGTAGTACCAGAGGGCGTAGAACTTTGACCTGTTCCAGAAGTCCCAGGATATTGAGTAGTTCCTGAGGCCACTGTAGTTCCTAGAAGCGTTTTTTATTACCGAATTTTGAACAAGTCTTACCGGAATATGTCATTTGACTGGGTGTAGTCATTCCAGAAGATACAGTACTTCCACTAAAAGTAGAAGAGAAAATGGTCGAAGCTGTTCCAATTGTTCCTGGGCTAGCGGTACTTCCAAAAATGGTACTGTAACCAGAAGTTGGCGCTCCAGTTGTTTGTGGCTGTGTTGTTTCTTCCGAAGTACCGGTTCCAGAGCTTGTTGAAGTTTCCGCAGTCGCTGAACCGCTTGTAGTCGACTCCGAAGATACTGTGCTTCCATAATTTGTTGTTCCTGAGGCTGTACTACCAGATCCTGTTGTTCCTGAGACGGTAGTGGTTTCTGATCCGGATGTCATTGTTGTTCCAGTAGGAGTAGTCATTCCTGATGTTGATCCAATTCCAGTTGAACCGCCGATTGTTGTCGATCCAGATCCAGCTGTACTGACAGAAGGAGTTGTACCTCCATAAGTTGTGCTTCCTGCTGGAATTCCAGTTGTGGTACTTTCCGATCCACTGGACATCGTTGTTCCAGCAGGAGTTGTCATGCCCGAAGAAGCTGCCCCTGTTGAACTGCCAATAGTCGTTGATCCTGGACCTGATGTGCTTTCGGTCTGATACGATGTAGTCGCTCCAGGAGTGGTACTTCCTCCAGTGCTCATTGAAGTACCAAATGTGGTAGATCCTGTACCAGCAGAAGTTGAACTACCGGGTACAACTGTCGATTGATAAGCAGTTGTCTGTCCAGGAGTTGTTCCATAAACCGTCGTCTGTCCAGCCGTCGTTCCAGGAGAAGCAGTTGTTCCTAGTGAGCTGCTACTTCCAACAGAACTGGAGAATGACGCTTGTGTCGTTCCATAGGTTGTTCCTTGAGAAGAAGAGCTACCAGATATTGTGGTAAATGCGCTGGAGCCGGAACTGGTTCCTAAACAAACCAATTAGTCCTCTCTCTCCTCCTCTTTCAACCTTGATTAGTGGTCGATACAATTGGGACACTTGTTCCGAAAGTCATTGTACTTTCACTGGCTCCAGTAGAACTGGGCCCATTTGTGCTGCTAGACATTGTTGTTCCAGCTTGAGTTGTCTGCTGGTTAGCCGTACTTCCAGAAACTGTTGTAACCGGAGCCTCGGTACTTGATGAGCCAGCAATCATTGTGGAACCTAAAAATCCATATAAATTGAGACAAAATCCTACTTGGTGAAGTGTTGGAATATCCAGTTGTTCCTCCAGGAGTAGAGAGAATTGTGGTTGAACTGACTGTATTGGCGGGATTGCCCGTTGTGCCTGCTGCTGTACTTCCACTAGCTGTTGTTTGAGCAGGAGTAGTCAATCCGATAGTCGTACCACCTGAAAATAGTTGCGTAATCTCATTTAAACGAGCTTACTCTGTGTAGTTTGCCCACTAGTTGACGACGAACCAGCGGAGCTACTTGTACCAGGGGCAGAAGTAGTTCCAGCGGAAGTACTGCTGCTTACTGTAGTTTGTCCAACTGTAGAAGGACTACCAGTTGTCCAGGCGGCGGTGCCAGTGGATCCGATATTTGTTGTGCTCATAAAAGTGGAAGATGAACCTGAATACATCCATTATTATCCCAAATTATTCTCCCACCAAGCGTAGTTTCACTTGTGGTACCAGATCTAGTCGTTCCAGCTGTACTGGTGGATACTGTGGTACCTAGAAATTCCGCAATTTTTCGAAGGAGAAGATTTCTTGCCTGGGTTAGTACTCATTGAAGTTCCCTGGGAAGTGCTGGGCGAAGCTGTTGATTGGTAATTAGTTGTGGTTTCTAAACCTTGCCATTTAAATTTCCATTTGAACCAACCAGGATTATTTGTTGTCGAAGGAATGCTGATGGTTCCAGCTGAAGTGGAAGAGCTTCCAATTGAGGTCGTCGACATAGTCGATTGACCTAAAACTCGCCCAATTTCTTCCAATTTTTCCACTAACTTGTAGTCGAAAGAATAGTCGACGAGCTGGCTGTTGTTTGTCCTTCAGTCGAAACGCTAGAGCTAGAAATTCCTGGCGTTGTTGGAATAGTTTCTGGCGTCTGCGTCGTTCCCGGTGCCTCTGTTATTGGCGGATTGACGGTTATTCCAGTTGTACTGGGTTCTAAACCTCTCCAATAATTTATTTTTTTCAAAAAATTACCAGAACTCGTTGTAGGCGTAGTAGTGGAACTTCCGGCTCCAATTGTCGCCGTCGTCCCTTCGCTTGTTCCTTGACCAGTGGAAGGAGAAATGCTAGAAACTGTTGAACTTGATATACCTCCTAAAATTCCCCCATTTTGCGCTATTTTAACCACTTACCTGTTGAGGAACTGACAGTATTACCAGATTCAGTTGACTCAGTATTTGAACTTGTGCCAGTTTCATAGCCATTAGATATTCCCGTAGCTGTCGTTTCAGAAGTCCCAGTGGTACCGGAAGAACTGGTAGACGTAGTTTCTTGACTTGTAGCCCCTCCCTGGCTTTCTGTTGTGCCAATTGTGCTGGTTCCAGTATTTCCAGCAGGAACTGTGGCTTTGGGAGTTGTTGTGGTCGTCGTTGTGGTCGTGGATGTGGTAGTCGTTGATGTGGTAGTCGTGATCGCTGCTGTCGTTGTTGTCGTGGTAGGTAAAGTTGTTGTAGTCCTCGCCGTAGATCCACTGGTAGGGGTGGAAGTCGTAGTAGTTGTCCCGCCGCCTAAAAAATCCTTGCCTTATTCTCCTCCTAACTCACCAATTGCACTGACAACAGTCTGGTTAATATTTCCATCTGATCCAGCAATAGTTACGTTTGTTCCATTTGACGAAATTCTTATTTGTTTTCCGTAAGTATCATCTAGCTGGGTGTTATTGGCGTAAGGCGAGACGATCATAACCGCCGATTCTTTGCCGCTGCCGTTGGCAGTCGCATTAGCCACCAGGGTACCGACAGACTGCGTAAAACTCATGAAGTCAGGATCGGATTTTTGACTGAATTAGAAAAATGTGAAGTTAAAATGGTCGTCAACGTACTAAGTTTCGTCGAAACCACGACAGGGAACAAAATGGAGAAGATCGTTCTTATCCGCTTTGCCGCTGTTATCGTTGTAGGAGTTAATTACCCTGAAAATAATATTTATTGCCGAAAATTTGGTAAATTGATGTATTGACGTATCTACTTTTAGGGTAATTACGCCCATTTTATGAGAAAAATATCTCGAAAGTGCTCCAAAGCGCGGGATTTGCACACAAACCTCGCAACCTCGATTTCCACTCAAATGCAAAAGATTTTTTATCAAGATTCCTGGTAAAAACTCACGCCATTTGCTTGAATCCACTGTCCCCAGTTGGTGCCATACCCCCAATATAATTCGAAGCTGTCGCTCTGTCCATTGGCCCACGAGAAATGGGCGCATCCGTGTACTCAATAATTGTATATTTCAAATCAGAATCCATGTTTCCATCTACAATTTGCTTTGCAGTATCTCGCACCTTAAAATTCTTTTTATTTCCTTTTAAACCAGATTTTACTGAAGAAAATTGACAGTTTGATGTTGTCGTGTCGTCTCTTTTGAATCGAAAAGCAGCCGAATTCGCCGCCGGCGCGCTATCCTGCCCCATGTAGATGGAAATGGATAAAACGCTTTTTTCTTTTATAACTGCCGGGGATGCTGAAAAATTCTCGCTCTACTTTCTTCCCAAGATTCTTACATCCTTTTTTATTTGTTAAAACAACCGTCAACACCACAGCGGCAGCCACAACCAGAATTAAAACCACAAAAAACGCCACGGTCATTGCCCGTGGCCATTTGACTTTCATCCTCAAGGAATCACCCTAAATATCCGACTATGACTCCTTGTAAATATAGTAGTACATTGTGAAGAAGTGTATAAGGAAGGATTACGAGAACATGGCAAAGATAAGAGACGAGGGGGCAATGTTATCAAATTGTGATAATGAAGTAATGAGGAAAAACTATTGCTGTAAATAGAATCGATATAAAACAAACACTTCCGGAGGAGTAAACATTCCGAAAAAAAAGTTAAAAAATAGGGGTGCCAGACCGGAGAAAAGTGGCGCGCCCGTTGCCCAGATTACCTTACCGGACTCCGGAAAACAACGATAAATATCGGGACAAGCACAATAATCCCACTCGGAAGTAAGAAGTAGACGAGACTTTAGCTGTAGTCTCTTTCCTTGCAGAACAATGCGTTTATCTGACGCCCATACATTTTTCACTAGCGGCCAGGGCTGCGCGAATCCTGGTTTTTCAAGACCGACTCGATTCCGAGTCGAATCCTACCCCTCGAAAATGACCCCGACTCGAACCCGACTCGAATCGGAAGGTAGGATTCGAAAACCGATTCGAACCCGAGTACTCGAATCGGATTCGGCCCATTTTTCGACTCGAATCCGAATCCCTAGTCTTTCTTGAAAATTTGCCGGCTTTTAGAAAAACACAATTTTATTATTGGCAAAAACATAACGATTATAACGAAAAGAAAATAACAACTATAACAGCAGCGCCAAATATCACGGATTATTATTAGTATCTTTCACTTTTGAGTTAATCTTCTTTTGATCCTTGGCATAGAGTACACGTAAATTTTCTTGAGTTATCCGCGTGCCTCTTGAAAAATTTGTCCCACTTCATTGTTCTAAACGAAATTATAAATGCGAAAACCATAAAAATTACAGAAAGAACAATATAATAAGCAAAAAATGAGCAAAAAAACAATAAAAAACATTACATTATGCGTTACGTAACGCCAGCATGGCAAGAACACAACCGCTAAACAACGAGCAACGACCGCGAGAAATTTGATTTGAGGATTCGGATTCGGGGACCCTAAAAGCACCGAATCCGATTCGATTCCGAATCCTCTGAAAATCAAAAACGGCGAACCCGATTCGAACCCGAATCCGCAAATATCAGTCCGACTCGAATCCGAGTCGAGTACTCGAATCGGATTCGGACCATTTTTCGACTCGAATCCGAGTACTCGCGCAGCCCTGCTAGCGGCTCGCTACTCATAATTACGGGGAGAGGTCATTCACCCAGATGAGATGGCTCATTTACAAGAACGATGAGGGGAAATCAAGAAAGACCGAAAAGCCGATAGTTTTATTGAAAAAAAAGAGAAAACCAAAAGAGGAGTTGATTGGAAAGGAGCTTATTTAGGCGAGACGCCGGGAAGGACTGCGACAGGGAAATAATCCATGGGATTTTGATTAGACACACCAAAAAATCAACCAAATGATAGGATTTTTTGTTAGCAGCCTAAAAAGGAAAAAAAAAGAGGGGCGAATCAGAACCGCAAGGCGAGTGAGGCCGGAATCCTCTAGAATTTTTATACTAAAGGCTTTCCCTAGCACACAGTCACGGGGATTACCTCTTGAAAACATGAAAAGAATTGGAAAATAATAATGATTCAGATTCTTGTGTAAGCTAAAGAAGTGCAACATCGAAAAGTACAAGCCGAATGGTTCTCGTTCAATCTCGATGTCAATGCAAATAAGGAAATCAGATTGATAACCACGTTCAAAACGTCCAGTCAAGTACAAATGACTGGGAGGTATCTTTAAGAGAAAAAGAAGATGACTTGAAGTTACCGGAGATGGACAGTCAGGGAAGGTAATAAAATCAGGAATGGGATGACTGTTAATAGCAGAAAACCGCGCCCTGAAGTTTTAAAACATGGCAAATTATCTCAAAATTAGTGTAGAAAATTGGTAAAGGGGGTTTTCAAGCTAGAGGTGGCATTACGACAGCCTTTAAAATTCAGGTAATATATCACTGGGCGGGAAAAACAGCCCATTTATATGATAGGAATTCTGATCCAGAGAAAGTAGGAAAAGGTGTGGTTGGAAGGTAGTCAAATAGCGGACTGGGGAAAAGAAATCTGGGGGGCCCATGGAAAACATGCAGAAAAATGGTCGCGAGTTCGATTCACAACTGAATCCGCGGTTTCTGCCAATATCCCGGTAACAAATTCTTAAAATTCGGCGGTATTTCTCAATTTTACACTCTACAATATGGAGAAAACGCCAAAAGCTTGAAAAACGATGCATTTAACCCAAAAAGTAAGCAATTGTATCAGTAGAATGATTCACACTCTTGTCCTCCTTTTTTCTTATCTATCCCCACCCAGGATTCCATGTTCCTGAGTCAGTGAATTAGAATCAAAGAGCGTATCCTCCCCACCTACTTTTAATGTTTTCGCAGCTTCTGACAGTCATCATTTCCGTCACTTCCGGGATAGCTCGAATTTTATGGACTCCGATCACCTAGCAGACAATTTCTTATCAGAAAAAGGAGCAAAAGAGCACAAAATGGACTCCGGTGGGTACTCAAAATGGCCCCAAAAATTCCTTATAGGCCTTTCACGTGTGCCGACGTCTTGGCGTCATGTAGAGCCGAGGGTCTTATCAGTGAGAAGGAAAATGCCACAAACTAACGCCAGATACAGCTTCCTAATCTCATTTTAGTTGGTGAAAAATGCGCCGAAATAGGGAAAGTTTGATCAGAGGAAAGAAGGGGAATTGGTGGAAATTGAAATGGCAAAAATAGCCACTTCGATGGTGGAAATTGCATTATAATTGCACTCAAGACAATTTTAAAATTATGTAGTCTTGACGCTGAAAAGCAGCAAAATTTTGTCAAAAATGGCCATCCGAAAAGGATTACAACCAATTTTCGGGAATTTTCCGACGTTATGTGAAAGAAAGCTGGGAAAATATACTCAAGACAGTATAAATTAAAATTTTAAAGAGATTAGAGCTAAATATAAAGAGAAGAACGTTCTTAGACCTAGGGCGTGGTCCGTCCACTCTATGAAATATTCCTTATCTTTTTCTTCTCAATTCTGCCCGGATGTAATGGAAGGGGATTAGATCGCCCCCTTCAAAGAATAAAGAAATAAAATAGACGAGAAGAAAAAACGGAAAAGACGAAGTTGCTCTTTTGCCTCTAACCTTCTTCTTCTTCCCCCAAGGTGTGGCTCTTTGTGCAAATAAAACAATTTTATTGCATCTGTTTGACGACAGAAAGGGGAAAGAGTGGAGGGAAGGGTGACTCTGAGCAAGTTTCTCTTGTGATTCGGATGAAATTGGAGGTATTTTTGGTCATTTCTGGGTGTTTTCCACAGTGTCCATGTCATGCAGCGGGCGCGCTGGTAGAAACTCAGCGTACCCATGGTAGATTTTCAAGAAAGACATCGCTGGCACGATTCCCAGCCAAATTCACAGGTTTTTGTCAACATTGCTGGAGGTACAGAAACATTCTGAGAGTTTGTAGAGGAAAAGTGATCAGGCGCAGGTTATTACAACTGTGAGGATATCCCCAAGACGAGAAGTCTCAAATTGCAGAGGTTGCTTACAATTACACTTGTTATTTTAGTGTGGTCCTTGTACTTCAGAAAAAAAAGTGTTTTTATTAATTATAAGTTATTTAAAGATTCTGGAACAGCTTCAGTCGATTCTAAAGAACATCTAGCGGCCTTCAAGCCAATATCCAACGATTCTTTCCAAGGAAGACCACGAAGAATGCCGGCAATAATCCCGCTGTTCAAACTAAATTCAATTTCTGAGAAGATATAGGGGAAAACATACCAGTCTCCAGCTCCTGAAGCTGAAACAATTCTGCTTGGATCAATGGGAGGTGGTAAAAAGGTAGCGGAAGCGGATGACGTCGAAGTGGTGTCCCTGCAAGATGACTGTGTGTCTTTTTTGGCGCCGTGTTATCTTCCAGCAGGACTGCCATTTTTGAGGAGAAGTTTACTACCGAAAAAACGGGGGAATGCGACATTTGAAAGCCAATTCATCTTGCAATTTCTAGTGGGGATCCACTTGGGGACTGAGGATATTTCTGGGACAAAAACGAGCCTTCAATACTACAGAAATAGGAGAAAATAGGTTCTTTTAACAAAAAAAGCGTACCTTCTGTAAACGAGTGTCCCCTCCTGAGCCATGGAGATTAATAAAACGTTGAATTGCTCCATAATTTTTGTATTTTTTCGTAGAAATCTGTCTAATTCTTCTGGTGACTGCAGCACTTCTTCTAGATTTAAATATCCCAAGAAAATATGACTACAAACCTGGTAAAATGACACCTATCCTGTCAGCTATCCGTTTGAACTCATTGACATTTGGACTAATAAATCTCACACTTTCCATGCGCCCGCTGTCTATGAATTTACACGCCTTGTGGTAGTCGGTTGGATCAAACCAAACTGAAAATGTTTATGAGTCATAAAATAGCGAGCATATCAGGGCCGTCTTTAGCTTGTTTTGGCACACCAACCAGTCATTTTATCCAATTTTGGGAAAACTTACCGGGAACATCGTATTTCTTTGCTAAATCGACAGCTTTGGCTATCGATTCCACAGGAATGTTACCATCCAGAACAAGGAACTTTGAATCCCGGATAGCGTCCTGGTTCTTTTCGATCTGAATCACAAAAATACAAAGAAAAAGTGAGGGCTACCATTCTCGGAGTAATTTCATCAACGATCTTTCCAATTGCACTGATACCATACAAAATTTCGCCTTTGACATTGATCGAACAATAAGTAGCCGTGGGAATGTTGTCTATCTGGGAAATGCGACTAGTATCCTGAGTAAAAATAATGGATTGAAAGAAAGAGTACAAAACCATATGATTGTAATTATCGAAGACGTAACGGCCATGAGAATCTCGTCCAACTGCGGAGATCAACGTCGCGTCCACTCCGAGCCTGAAAGCGGCTGTCATCAATATACCAGCGGATTATGAGATATTTCTCCGTGGTACTCAACACGCTTACCACTGCGAAAATGGTGATTTTCCCCGTGGACCAAGCATGGTTACCACGGGAATCTGCGACATTACCACCGTGGACTCCAATGGGAAATTCTGCATTTTCCCATTTTTCCTTAGAAAACGGTAAATTCCAAGAAAGATACCTGGTCAAAGCGTCTGCGTGATTTCTTCCTACTCCTCCACATCTCTGCAGTATGTGTCCCTCATACGAGCCGCCATCTTTCTGTAATATTGACGCATTGGATTAATTTGTTGGCTTTCTCCCAGGTCTTTTCCCTGACGTTCCTCCCTCATCTTCCCTATGCAATATCACAAGAAATGGCTTTATTCCGTGAATTTTCTTTTGTTTTTACTGGTTGTCGCTATTTTTTGCGCTGCGGCGAAAGTTTTCAATGAGCAGTGGATGAGTGTCTTTCGGATCAGTCGGCATGATTATGTTCCGGAGATTTATGTCGCACTTTTGGGGTTCCAGGTACTATAATTAAGCCCACATTTCTGTATTTTCAGTTATTTGCCTGCATCTGCGGGTTGGTGGGAACTTGCACGTCCAGAATTGCAATCCTCAAAATATTTTGGATTCTAATCATTAGCCTGGTTATAGCCGACATTTTGATGATAAATCCAGTTGCCGGGTGGATGAGCGAAGTGCATAAAGAATTCACGGAAGATGTGGCGACTATGGTAAGGGAAAACTGGAACCGTACCGCGGGTAAATACAGAATACACCAAATTGCACACTTTGGAAGGAAATAAGCCAAGTGATGGATTGTTGTCCAGATACGAATATCATCAAAAAGTGCAGGAATTTGGGTAAGTAGCTTGTTTTTGTGGCTGGCGCATAAGAACGCGCCACTTTTTGACCATAGCCTGTCTTTTTTCCAGGCTACCATTTGGCTCGCTGTCTACCGACATCCACAATCTGCACCCGCCCCTTGCTCCAATGGCTGCATAACCAGGCAGATCACATCGCTCTCCTGATTTATTTCCTCCTTCTCCCATTAAAATGCCTCATTATCTTCGTTCTACGTGAACATGTTCGACGAATTTTCTTCATTCAAGAAGTCTCGGGGTATTTTCTCTTTTTCTCTTCTTCTGATCCAAAATTTAGTGACTACGACGAAGCCGACGACGAGTACACACCGACATACAAGCGCTACCCGGAAATCTCCCCGTTGAAAGAAGTCACCACGGCTCCTCAACGCCTCTACGGTGGATAAAAAGCTGTCCCACCTCGACATTTTTCTGTGTAATTGTCTCCAAATCAACAATGGTTGCACCGATAACTGTCTGAAGAATATTTATTGGGTAAAGGAGGGAGGAGAGATCATCATACCACTTTGGGCTTCTTCTTGGGGGCTGGCACATTAGGACGAGTGGCTTGAACAGGAGATTTGTAATTGTCGTCAACTAGAATTTTGGACAATTGGGCGCCAATCTTTGCATTATTCTTTAGGAGAGCGATGTCTGGAAAAAATGTTCTTATTGCGGTCCGGCAAATCATTTTTCTTCTATGCATTTTGTCTAAAGGATCGCCCCGGTGGGGGGTTTTCGACTCCAAGATCAAGGGCTCGATTCCCAACGAAATTCTAACAAGATTTTTAGTAATATTTTCGTGACAAAAACCGCTAAAATCCCGTAATTTTTCGCAAGAATATCCCGAAAATCCTATTTACTTACTAGTTTTCATAGAAGCTCCTTTCGTCAGCTCATTGACGGTTTTCAATATAAATGGAGTCACCTGTTGTGCTTTAATATTCTTTTCTCTTAAAAATTACTTTAATTTTTAGTTTAATCCTTCCTTACTTGGCCATTTTTAAAGCTTCCTGTATTGCGTCTTCAATCAATTTCCCATCAGCTTCATATTCTTCAGGAATTGGGCAAGCTACCAATGTTCCAGCCATTAGGCCAAGTTCTCTGGATGTTTCTAAATGAATCAGATTTTTTACACAAGATTTAACTTTACGAATAATGTCAGCAATTTCATGGAGATCGGTGCAATTGAATTGTCCTCGACAGCCAGAACGGCGGGTAAAAAAGCTGGGAAATTCATTCTCTTTGCCGAAAACGATTGTATTTACTGAGGATGTTTCCTGAACTTTTTAATGCGAAAAATATGAAAATCTCACTAAAAATTCGAGGGTCCTGGGGATATCCAAAATACTTTTGACACCAGCGCTGACGACGGTCACTGGAGTCGTCGACAGCTCGACAAGATCCGCAGAAACGTCAAAGGCTAAAATTTAGGTTGAAATCAAGTTTTACCATGAAAATAAAGAATAATAAGAAAAGTATCTTCACTTTGTTCTGCTCCTCGATGAACCCCTCCAATTCCACCGGTAGCAAAAACCCGAATCCCTGCCATATGCGCTAAGTACATTGTAGCTGCCACCGTCGTTCCTCCAACTATTTTCTATTAAAATTCTACTGTATTCAAAGAAAATGAACCTGATTTAAAGCGTAGGCAATATCTCGCCTGGAAACTTTTACAGAATCCATGGTATCGGCGACTTCTTGCAGTTGACCAGGCGTCAATCCTACGTGTATTTTTCCATCTAACAGGGCTATCGTGGCCGGGACACAATTTTCTTTTTCTATTACATTTTCTAGGGCTTTTGCTGTCCTGAAATCTTATTAAATCAGGAAATAAACGTTTCTTACTCTAAATTCTGTGGATATGGTAATCCGTGGGTGATCACAGTACTTTCCAAGGCGACTACGCCTTTATTTGTGGCAAGGGCATGGCGAACTTTTTCAGAAATTATTAAACGAGCAGAACGAAGCATATGCGAGGAATAATTGGGGTGAGATCAATCGATGGCTGTCTGATATGGCAGGCCGTGGGAAAAGGAACGCGACGCCGCGTGCAGACCAGATGCTGGCTAAGACAGGGGTCAAAAATGACGTAAGACACGATTTTTAGAGAGGAATTCTTCCGCCGTTTTCATTTCTTCCACTGTTAGAGTACTGAAAAATAGCTCCATGGAAGGACCGTCTTAAATTTTTCGAATCAGACTATAGTTGCCGTCGCCATTATGAAGTCTCTGTATTCACACGGTCCGCGCAGTCATTTGCATACTCCGTCTGGCTAGACAAATCTAGGCGTATTCTCTTCTCAGCCAACCAATTCCCCCCCCCCCCCCCCCCCCCCCCCCTCGCCTTTTCCTATGTCTATCGTCTATTTTGTCGCTTTCGAAGATTCCATGAATCTCATTCCTTCCTCAAACTTGACTCAAAATCGATTGCAGAAGAATCCCAAGAGATGTCTAATATTCTTCAACTGCCGCAACATCTACAAGAGCGGATAGCCACCAAAGTTAAACAACATTTGCCTTATTCTCACATTTTTCAGTTTGAATGGAAAGCCTATTTCCGCATGCAGCAGACGTGTCACGGCATGGATGATCTTATTCAATCCAGCCGAAATATCAAAGTCTGCCTGCCGGGAGAGTATTTTCTTGAAATAAATTTGAATGAAAATAAGCGAACACAATATTCTCTAGCAAATGATACGTACGATTTTGATGAATGTAAAAGCTTTAAAAGTCTGCATGGAATTCGCTTCGAATATGCTATGATTAGGGTCCGCAAACGCGCGCTTTTGGCGGGTAACACTTTTTGCTCAGAAAACTTGGTCATGCATAGTTCGCGAGATAAAAGGCTTCGGTGCGCCTCTATATATAGGTTTTCTGCTTTGATATTTACACCCAGTAGGTAGTTTTTAACGTAGAATCGAATGCCGCCATTGGTTTATTATGAAAATGTTGTTTTACTGCTAGTAGCAGTATACCTAATCTTCAACATGTGAATTTTACTATGTAAAAGACCGATTCACTTTATTTTTTTTGTGTTTTTTATTTGATTTTAAGCATATAAGCTGCTCACAAAAAATGAAAGAAAACCGTTTGCGCTGAAAAATTCTACAGCTCATAGATGACACCCAACTTCACAAGCAATTAAAAAATATTTTTCATACTTTTTATGCGTAGCCACCTATTTAGTAAAAATCTTCAAGCCATTTTGTATAGGTAAAAAGAAAAAAATATCGAAAATGACGAAAATTCCTTGAGGAAATGATTTTACGGAATAAGGTGCTATTTCTGCGAGCATACTTTCAATATTTTTGCTACACAGATAATCGATTCACCTTTTTTTATTGTTGCTATTAATAGTACATCATGTTAGCTATTTTTACACCAAAAATCAGCAAAATCCGTTTGCGCTGAAAAAAGATACAGCTATATGTTCACAGTGAATTTAACAAAAAGTTGAATTTTTACAGAAGTAAACGCGCACCAATGCGAATTTTAACACATTTTATGCGTTTTTATTGAAAGTCCGATGTTCAATAAGCATAATTTACACGCTATCGGCTTTGCCATACGATAACGAGCATTTTGACATATTGATCAAAAAAAGCAAAAATTTTTTGCCTCTGACAGGAATCGAACCCTGGTTGTTTGTGTGTTGAGCCGTGACCAAGTTTTCCAATGAAAAAGGCACCTCTCGCGGGGCCATAAAATGGAGCATATCTCGGCTCGGGATGGGCGAATTTCTTTGATTTAAACACCAAAATGTAAGTTAGAAAAAGCTCTTTCGTTTGGTACTAAATACAAAGCTATACGATGAATTCCAGTTTTCGCTTTGCGGTCCCTAGCTATGATAGGATACGGTTGGTCTCCTTTGCCATAATTACCCAAAATTTTTAGAAAGGAAAGTAGAAGAAAAACTGACGAGTGCCGTAAAAGAATGCTGCGATAAATTGAAAAAGAGCTGTATAACATCAAAAGAAATCGAATTCGTGGGAAGCAAATGGACCAATGAGCACTGCTCGGAGTTGATGAAAACATTGAAAATTGAGAGAGTCACTTTATTCAGCAGAGGATCAAATCTATTTCAAGTCGTTTTCGATGTAAAAACGCTGGTAAAACGCCTCTTCTTCTATTTATTTGCTGTTTAGAAGGATATAATCCTTAACATAAACCTCGGAGATATTCCGGACCTCAATATAATTAAAGATTTTCTGGGAATGTTTCGTGTTGTGGACATTCAAGTAAATATTGAAGAATCATCGGCAACTTTTGCTGTAATTAAAAAAATTCTACAGGTATAATCGAAATTTCGAAAATTTTAATTATATTTTCAGTTTCTTTGCTCTGAACCATTTCCGAATCTCTGCTCCCTTAAATTTAGTTTGACGTATGGATATAGTTGGATGCCTTCAAAGAAGAAACTGACAAGAGAACTCGCTGACTTCAACTTAGTTCCTCTAAAGAAGAATCTTCATTCGGAATATTGTGAAAGGGAGATCCCACGTCATGGATTTGAATGTCGATTAGGTCTTGATTTCCATTGGGGTGTCTTGCTAAATTATGAATTCCATACAGATATCCGCTTTGAGCATCGCAAAACCTGTACAAGATGCCCCATTCAACCACAACCGAAAAAAATAAAAATACGCCCCATCCGCCCTTCTGAAATGAATTATTATTATTAGATTAGATACCTTCTAGTAGTTGAATCGGGACTGATTTTATGTTGTTTTTAGTTTCATTGGGGTTTTATGCATTTCATTTTCATCAATAAAGTTGTGTTATTTTTTTAGAATTTTTTAAATTTCTTCATTAATGGCCACAGATCATGGAATTTGATGTACTGGCTCATCGAAGACGACATTCTTAGCCGAAAGTTTCTTCTGTACCTTGACAGCTAATGAATCCCACTGGCTCTGGTAGAGGAGCTGGAATTTACTCTATTTTAGCCAGAAAAGCTCAGAATAATAAACGAAAAAAAAACGAACCAGAGGTGAAGTAACAGTCACAGTTCCCTCCGTAACTGCGTAATCGGCAGCAGTTCCATTGGTGCAATTGTAGAAAATAGTATCTAAATATGGTTTTTGAACATTTCTAATATTAGAACACCTCCAAAATATCCATAATCACCATCACAAGGAGCCGTACAATTACACTTGGTCTCCAGACTCACAATCCTCAGCGGGTTGTAGGCGACAGTTATTTGCGCTCCACTGGCGCCATATTCTGACATGGTACTCGTTACCTGAAAAAGAACAAAATGGGGCATAACTATGGGGTTTACTACAAATTTGGGGCGCTTATTATCGAGTAGTTAGAACAATCTGCAAGGCAATTGCCGCGGGTTCAAAATCCGTTTAAGTTCATAGGATTTCGCCAATAACTACGCGCCGATTTCGTAAAATTTACCGCCTCATTGATGTCTTCTTTGACTTGAGTGCTGGCTTCTTCCGCTGAAGCTGCGGGTTTCAGTCCTTGTTTGGTAATTTTTGTTCCATTAGTATAGGCCCAATTAATTGGAGGATACACATCGAAATGGAACTTTGCTGACTGAGATAGGGGCCCTGAATTTAGTTTAAATAAATGTCGGAATTCTTACCTGTCTGTGGGCCACAGCCAAGAGCCAAAGCAAAGAGAGAAGAAATTACGAAGAGCCGAACCATGACAGGCGTTCTAAAAATTCCTGGAACCACCCGCCTTTTATAGTGTTCCTTTTCCGTGGTTCAGCCGTTCCCTCATAAAGGTTCCCAAAAAGGTTACACCAGCCATGTTTGAAAAGACTTCAACAGTCAGAGGCGGCTATTCAAATGGGGAAGTTTCGCCCTATTTGCATAGAGCTGCCAGAGAGGTCGAAGGACATGATAACCCGGAACAAATGTCTTCGGAAGAATGTCTGATTCATGGATTTGAAAGTTTTATTGTCAGGATTTATACATAAGAAATAATCTTGAGATTCAATTGGATAGGGTGTGGACTCGATATCGAAGCTCTGCATAATCCGCCTCTAGGATAAATTTTGCAGAAACACATCGACGACGACGCAGTGAATTAGAAGCTGGAACAAACTGCCACAAACTGACAAATTCAAATCCAGCCTTATCGTCCCTTTAATCAGACATTTTCGTCCAAGCACCGACAGTTATCATCCAGCAACACGGGAATTTTTGTCCAAGTGTGCAATCCACCGCTTACATTTTTGTCCAGCACCGCATCGCTCAAATGAAAATCACCCAAAAATTAAGTGATTATTTGGCACATTTTATTGTTCAAGCAGAACTCCACCATGATTTCTTGGTCAGAGCCAAGAAAATACTTGAGAAAATGGCATTGGCTTGAAGAAAAATCACACAGTGGATGCCTACAGGAAAAAAGATGACTTCATTTAAATCATAACAATGTAACATATAAAAGTTTCTCATTTCCCATAACTGACGACAAGATTTTCTTGGAAGACAACATGCCTCGGTGTGAGATTGTCCTGTACTCTGGCAGCCAAGGTCTTCCATTGATTTTCACTGATAGGCTAAAGTATTCCATTTTCTCCTTGAAAATAAACCTTTACCGTTACAGAAGTCAGAGAGATTGATCCCCTATTAACTGCCATTGAAATTTTGGGATCTACTGAGGAGCAGGCGTAATAAAGAGTTCCTAAAGGGTGGTTTTCCGCATATTTGCTTGAAATTTGCCTTTGTACGGGACAAAAGTGTTGTCCGCAGCAGCACATTTGGTCACTATTCCGGCGGTAGCATTGTGGGCGTAACTGATGGTGTAGTTCACGCTGGATAAGGGAAGGTTATTTTGGATGAGCGTCAAGGTGATCTGAGAAATGAAAATGTATTGGAAAAATCAGTAAAATAACGATTATGGAGTCTAAAATAGCTGAAAGTTATCCATATCTTGAAATTTTAGTCGCTAAAAAATTGATAGATCTTTTCGGAAGCTGGGGACTACAATTACAGTACTCTTCCACCAAATAGTAGATTAAAACTCACAGCACTGTCGACATCAGACTTTACTCTAGCCGCAGCTGTGACGTTGTCCGTGCTCTGTGCCGGGTCGCCTACTGCTCCTTCTGCTGGATACGTCCATCCCAAAGGAGGAAGAATGGCAAATTTGTAGGTGGCCGAACTGTGAAGGGGTCCTGCAGCCCTTTAAATAAAAAATCATTCGAAATCCTTACCACCATCTGGAGCACAGCCTGCTGCGATGGAAACGAGGGCCAGGAAGAGTAGCGCCATTGGTACCTTGATCCTGATCTCGTCCCTTTTTATACGAATAATTTCGCCCTTTTTATCAGAAAAAGCAATGAATTCTGAGCTTTTCCATTGTCCAATTTTACGTCAACGAGCCTGGTTCAGGTCAAATACGAGTGTACACAATGATAGTAGGCATGTCCGGCTCGCGTAAAATTTCTTTCCTGGAAAAGGGCGCGTATCAGTGCACATTCCTTGGATAAATCTGTGTACACAGGGATTGTTGTAGTACAGAATTTTATAATTGTCCCTACATTTCCGGTATTTTGCAACACTGCAAGGAAACCCGCCATCGATATCGAAGACATTCATCCAAGCGTAGCTCTATTACCCACCGGATGTCATAAGTTTTCGCGGATCGGAAGCTATTATCCCCCGTTAGCATATATAGAGGTTGTTGAGTCGAGGCGGCCCCCGACATTTTCGGAGAGCTGTCAACGGCAGAATGAGCGGTAAGTGGCAGTTTGTTCCATTTCCCATCCGCGTCGGCATCATCTTCATCTCGCGTCATCATCATCCGATAACATGACAAACTACTTTCGACATATACCATTGAAAAGTTCACAGCTGGCTGGAGTTAATAATGGTTTGCACAGTTTTTGAAGTTACAAAGCTACAGCTTTTCTTAGGTCAAGTAACCCTTTAAAATGCTCCAAATCTTCTTGAACTTGAAAAAAATTAGGATGGGTTATTGTATTATTGGGTGTTTTCCCGTCATTTTTGCCAGAGCTTGTGGATACTGGCGTACAGAGTTCCGGCACGCCAGATCTAATAATAAAAGAACGTAATGTGTTTTGTTTGTCTGTTTGTCTGTCCAGGTTAAGACACGCGGGGTCAGGGGTTCGATCCCCGCCGGAACCAAAAATTTTTGCTTTTTTGCCAAACGACTTCTCTATGTCTAATTAGTCTTTTTCTTTTTTTCTTAAAGTTTTCGCTGCAGGACCCGTTCGTGATGGGACCCCAACCAAGCGACTAAGGTTCGGATCCCCAGTAATGTCATAGTGACGGATTACGTCCAATTAATCTTTTCTTTTTTTTTCTTAAACTTTTCACTGCGGGACCCGACCCAAACGACCAAAGTTCGAACTCGCCGGAACCAAAATTTTTGCTCTATTTCCAGAAGAGTTGTCTCTGCTTAATTAGTCTTTTTCTTTTTTTCTAGAAAACCGTTTTCGTTGCAAGACCCTAAGTTCGGACCCCTTCGGGATCAAAAAAATCTGCTTTTTTTTGACTTCTCTCACTTCTCAAAGTGTTTCTAAGACTATTTTGCGTAGTTTTAAGTTGCGCCGAGTAAATCTCACTGAAGTAATCGGCGATATCGGGCCTCTTACGAGAATATGCTTATCGTTCGACTTCTTTAGATGAGGCCAGTAGAGACTCTCTTCTCACTACAATCAACTATCCAGAGCTTCGCGGGGATCACTACAAGGGACTATGGGGGGCGGGAACGAGGACCGGAGCGACCCGAAGGGGAGCGACGGGCCGAGTGGACACGACGGCACAAGGAGGGACCACTACGAGGGCCATTGGGGAGCGGGAACGAGGTCCGGAGCGACCCGAAGAGGAGCGACGGGCCGAGTGGACTCGCTGGCGGACGGAGGAACCATTACGAGGGCCATTGGGGAGCGGGAACGAGGTCCGGAGCGACCCGAAGGGGAGCGACGGGCCGAGTGGGCACACCGGCGGACGGAGGGACCACTACGAGGACCATTCCGGAGGGGGAACGAGGACCGGAGCGACCCGAAGGGGAGCGACGGGCCGAGTGGACTAAAGCCCTCCGGCAAAGCCGGAGTAGCTACGGGTGCCTTGGGGTGGCTGCGTAAATAGATACCATGCAGTTTCTGTCACTGGAAGTAATTTGAATTTGTTTACTAAAATGGAGCTGGGCTTCGACCACGTGGGGATGGTCATCGAGGCCTTGGACAATCCCCGTTCGGGAGCGAGGTCCGGCTCGAGCCGCAGGCGAGGGCCGGGGCAAGCGAACTAAAGCCCACCGGCGAAGCCGGTGTTTCCATACGGCCTTGGACCCCTGCCCAGGAGCCGCGCGCCGTAGGCGCGCGTAGCGACTGGTCTATAATAAAAGAACGTAATGTGTCTGTCTGTCTGTCTGTTTGTCCAGGTTAAGACGCGCGGGGTCAGGGTTCGATCCCCGCCGCGGCCTAAATTTTTGCGGGGCGCGCCGTAAGGCGCGCAAGCAGTCGCGAAGCGACTGGTTTACAAAAAAAGCAGTTCGTTTCCCGGGCGCGTCCTAGCGATTTTTGTGAATTTTTCTATGACAAATGTGGTAATTTCGGCATGCTGTTACTTGTTTTACAGGAAACTTAGGGCGCGCAACTCAATCTCCATTTACCGTATCCCAAAGACAAAAGATTACGGATTTTACAGAAAAATTAGACCCATTTCCCCCTTTTCTTATAAATTTCCCCAATTTTCAGCTCTTTTCCAAGAAATCAAATCCCGCCAACAAGAATTCATGAAGGCATTCAATGCCGGTGACGCGGCTGGTGCTTCGTTGGTTTATGACCCTGATGGCTATTTCATGCCTAACGGGCGTGCTCCCGTAAAGGGTAGAGCCGGAATTGAGGAGTACTTCAAGTCAGACATGGCTGAAGGAGTTCAAAGCGCCCAGGTTCGTCATCTGCCCGTTATTTATAGCTGCCTTCCAGATAATTACGGAAGAAGTCAACGGCAGTGGGGAGTGGGCATTCGAACGTGGAAGTTATCATCTCGATGGAACCAAGGGCATTGAATCGGGGGCTTATCTTCAGGTTTGGAAGAAGGTAAGAAAATGGGGAGAATAAATCCAAGATCGGTTCAGGTCGACGGAGAGTGGCTCATCCATAATGATTGCTTCAATGTCATCAAGCCAGCCAATAAGTAAAGACAGAATGTCTCATGCTGAATCTAACAAAATCTAACAGTAAATGCTTGTGATCCAATAATCATTCATCTTTAATAAATGTAGTCTGCTTCATTATTTCCTTGAAAAAGTTTTTATTCTACATCAAATAGTGAACTAAATTCCTGATATGACAGCTCCGTTTCTGGATAAGATGAGCTCAACACTGAATCAAAGAAGCAGACGAAAGGGCTCGTTTCCAGCTGTTTTCGCCCTCTTTTTAGCTTTTTAGAGGGGCCAATGCTTTCTAGCTTGGCCGAGCCTTGAACACGCAATCTCTTTCACATCAATTGAGCAATTTTTATTAAAAAATGTTAGATTATGCAAAACGGAATGAAATCCAAGGCAAGTGAAGAAATACCAGGCAATCAAATTGAGTTAGAACGGTCATCGGTCATATACGATCTCAACTCCTCTTGGCAACAGGGCGACTTCACCCAAATTTTGGCCTAATGCATTGCACTCATAGACGTGTCTTCCATATTGATCAGGTCCTCTGACATAAGTCATTTGAAAGTCGCGCAAACGTCGAATTCGTTCTTCAATCGGTGGCAGTTCTTCATCACAAGTCATAGTACATACGAAACTGCAAAGATTTGGCAGTGCTGTCGAACGGAGAAACTGAAAACAAGCTGATATATAAGCTGTTTCCAATCTTTGGGGAAAAGGCTAAAAATCCCGCTTGAAAATCAGATTAAATTGTCGAATTTTCACTTGGAAAATGACCAATTCAAAAGCGCGCGTTTTTTTTTACCTTACCCAAGGTTGAAAACTGATAATATTCGTCAAATTACCTGTAGAATTCTCTCTAATACGGTGCAAAATTGCTGGGCCGTGTATTCTTCACCCTCGTCAGCTGAACGAACGTCTAATTTAATGAAAGAGACCCCAGAAAGAATCTGTAGAGCTGGAAGAACGTCTTCAGGACTTATGATGAAATTGATCTTTTTCTAAAACATTTAAATATGGAAATAAACGGGAAATTTACCAAGTAAAGCCAAGAAGCCAGCGCTTCGAAACGATTACTGTTTCTAGAATCCATCAGGACCTCGCTGGGCTTTAAAGTCTTCAGAATTTCTATGCATTGTTCCTTAGAAGGACAATCTCTATCCCTGAAATAGTAGTCCAGATTCAGCTGCTCACAAGTAATCCGATAGTTTTTTACCGTGGCGCAGAACTCTTCAAATTCCTCTTGAATTTCTAAAGTAATTAAATTTTTTCTTTTAAAGAATTGGATTTTAAAGGAAACCTTCGGGACTGTTTTTTTGGTATCGTTCTGTAGAGTAAAATTAACGATGTGATACAGAAAGCAAGACGCGGGACGTCCCCGCTCCCTCAGTCACCTCCCAGAAAAGTTCTATTTTTGACCGGTTAATCTGTTAATCTCAAATTACCATCAACAAAGAAAGTTTTTTAAGTCCCTAAGACTTCCTTTAAAAGAACTACAACTGACCTTCGATGATTGGAATATCACCAAATCTCACACCATAAAGGCTATCCAGGTCGAGAGGATCCTGGCCATTTACAGTAACAACCAGTTGCATTCTTCCATTTTTGAACTTTTTCCAATCCAAAAAAGCAGTTTTATTCACACCTGCGGTTATCTTCCTGTTGTTCCGGATCAATTCTGACATTTCACGACAAGTTTGCTGCATTTCCAGATAACTTTGACCATCCAGCTGAAAATTACGGTTAAAAAATAGAGAAAAAGCCAACCTTGGAAGCAATTTTCTCCACTAGGTTGCAGTGAACATCGAAAATGGGAAATCCAGCCATCTGAAACCAAGCTTACCTGGACTAATTTTAATTTGTTTGAAAGTAATAATGGCAACAAGCCTGTTGTTGACATAAATAGATAGCTTAAAATTTTATTTAGAAAATATATTTTCTTTTATTGTGGAGCTAAACGGATCCAGGCTTCTGTTAAAGTCAAGGTCAATTCAAAGCGATCCACTTCCAATGTACTCTGGTAGACTTTTCCGTATTGGCTGCGGTCATCCAAAACGGGTAATTGAAAGTGGCTTAGCCTCTGCAGTTGTTCTTCCACCGACGGGCGTTTATAACACGACATTTTACAGGAAAAATGGCACAAAGAATTGGGTACAAGAGTTGAAAGTAGAAACTAAAACGCAAAAATATTTGGATATTTGGATCTTCTTGTATCGCGATCTTCTCCTGATTACCTCAATTATTCCCTCCAATGTTGTATAATATTGCTCAGGAGTTAATCTTTCACCATAACGGGACCAGGAATCGTTTTGGACGTGTAAGTTTACTTCAGAAATATGAAAAATTATCGGCATAGCGGAAAAAATATTATCAGGACTGACGTAGAGAGTTATTTTCGTCTAAAAAACCTTTTTTTTTATAAAAATGGGGCCTACCAGTTCGGTGCATGACGCCAACACTTCAAATAGATCACTTTTCCTACTTTCCAATAAAATCTCCCTCGGTTTTAAAGCTTGGAATAGTTGCAGACATTCTTCTTTTTTCGGTGCGAAATGCCCAAAAAATTCAGCGTCTAACTTATCACAAGTAACTCGGTTTTTCTTCAATGTCCAGCAAAATCGGTCGATCTCCTCATTAGTTCCTTTATCATTAAAAACTTTCAGATTCGCTTAATTAAATATTTAAAGGATTGGGCGGATAACTAACCCCGTGGATAATCCAGATATTCAAATCTTACTCCATACAGGCCTTCTATGTCAATTGTTTGCTGATCTAATATAAATTGGAGGTAATGTTTTCCAAATTCATTTCTGTGCCATTTCAGGCGAGAAATCAAAGGCACGTTGACATTTATTTTTCGATTTTTTTGGAAGAATTCGGCCATGTCCCAGCACGTTTGTTGGATTCTACAATATTCAACCTCGTCTAGCTGAAAAAAATTGGGAAAATAGAAGAAAAGAATACCTTTGAGAGAATCTTTTCCAGGAGATTGCTGTGAACATGGAAAATAGGGAAGCCGGCCATCTGAAATCAAAATTCTCCTGATAATCTTTACGTGTCCTTTAAAAATAAACAGGCAACTAACCATTTTAATGTCGTTATTCAATAGACTAATTCAAACTTGTATGTGGATGATGATGTAAAAAATTAAAACAGAGAAGGAAAGTGAAAAAGGGAAAAAATTATCTTGGATTAGGTTGTATTTAAAAATAACTGGTTTATCTGGTCTGTTGACATTGCAGCGCATTTACCACGGTGGATTTACCAAGGCGAGGTCCCGAAATTGCCCCAAAATTGGAAACAGCAACAGAATGAGATTTTATTTTTATTACAATTTGAATAAAAGACAATTAGAAACGAACATTAAAAGTTTCTTCAACATATTTTTTAGCAACTTCGAATTTTTCTAGAGTAATGCCGATTGCACGCGAGGTACGGGGCACATGTCGAGTAAAAGCAACGGTGACCATATCATCATAAGCTAGGAAAGCATCTCTCATAAGAGCAGAAAGACGGGGATGTTGAGCAGACAAATGAGGATCGTCGCGTTCTAGCCGCTTTTGGAAGTTGGCAAGCATCTCTGCAGTATCCAGCAGTTCGTCGAATTTATCTCCTCCAGAAGGGCCAAATCTTAGTCGAAAGGCGGGCGCGACGATGAATACATAGGATGGATCAAAGCCATCAGGTCTCTTCGGAGCAGACTTCATCGATTTCTTGGCGATTTTGCGATTCATTTTGATAGCTATTGGGAGAAGTCTGAAAATGGTCAGTAATTTCGGCTGAAATACAACAAAACAGAAGAAAAAATGGAGATAAAGAGACAGCTAGGCGACCAGCCAGAGAGAAGAGATGCCGGACAGAATGGGAAAAGCACCCCAGTGGATAGCCATTGAAGAAGCCAAGCGGGAAAAAGATATTTGAAGCTTCTGGGAGGTAAAAGCGGGGATATCCGCTTCGCTTATAGCATTTGACCAAATACCGCCATCTTCCTTTATTTTTTATTGCTGGATTTTATCTCTAAATGACCCCCCTACTTCAATTTTTTCACATCTGGCGGGGCTGATGCTTCATAATCATAGCACTCTGTATTTCTCTGTACTGGCCTTTCTTTCTATGACTTGCATGTTTTTCACTTTATGTTGATTCCTTTATCACAATTGTTTGCGCATGTAACGACGAAATCCTGGAGCATCGTAGCATGATCATGATAGCAAAAATAGGCCATGTGCTGAAAAAAAAATGTTCGTTAAATAAAGACACCAGCCACAATGCAGTGTTCATGGCATCTCCGCTGATGTTAAAACTCTACTGTGTCCGTCTGTCAACAACTTTCTTTCGATTTTTTCTCTTTTTTTTGGGCTCATCCGATAGAGAAAAATTTGCTGATCACTTTGTAAGCAAAATTATTTTTTTGTTCAGATTACGGTAACCGAGATATAGGCGTTTCTTTAAAGGAAAAATGTGATAATGTTTCATTAGGTGTGTCAAAATGCTCGTAGCAGTTGTTATTGTATTCCGACCAGCCGGAATCGCATGCCAAAATGAACTTGACGGATTACAAAGGCATACAGTACTTTGTGCCTGCACAATACTGACGAGAAAGAGGAGAGCTAACATCACGCAGGGAAACGGTAACGATTCGTCTCTTATAAATCCGCGAGCAAATTGTGTGAAACACCATAATCTGCAAGAATTTTGTCTGGGAAGACAATCTACAAATATTCGAAAGTCGTGAAATCTTTTCAACCGTCCCTATTACTTATATTTTCCTCGAAATATCTCCAAAAGTCTGTACGTTGAATTCCCAGACGGAACACTTGAAGATTATGGGCTTTCGCACTCTATACTACTAGGTTTATAAGAGGCTAGACGTGATCTATTTCCACTACAATGATATCTCTCCTAGTTCTCGTCGGCTTTGTGCAGTCGCAAAGTACTGTATTCTTTTCCCCTTGAGCTAGTTCGTTTCAGTTTGTGACTCCGGCTGGTCGGAGTACAACAACAACTGCTACAAGCATTTTGATACCCCAGATGAGCCGCTTACAATTCCCGGCGTTCGCGAAAAATGTCAGTCATTGGGAGGAGATATTGCCGTAGGGGCGACGGTAGATTTCATCCACGAAACCACAATTTTGCGGAAATTTCCACCATGAAACGACAATTTTGCGGAAATTTCCACCACGAAACGACAATTTTGCGGAATTTTCCACCATGAAACAGCAATTTTGCGGAATTTTCCACCATGAAACGGCAATTTTGCGGAAATTTCCACCACGAAACGACAATATTGCGGAAATTTCATCCACGAAACGACAATTTTGCGGAAATTTCCACCATGAAACGACAATTTTGCGGAAATTTCCACCACGAAACGACAATTTTGCGGAAATTTACACCATGAAACGACAATTTTGCGGAAATTTCCACCATGAAACGACAATTTTGCGGAAATTTCATCCACGAAACGACAATTTTGCGGAAATTTACACCACGAAACGACAATTTTGCGGAAATTTCCACCACGAAACGACAATTTTGCGGAAATTTACACCATGAAACGACAATTTTGCGGAAATTTCATCCACGAAACGACAATTTTGCGGAAATTTCATCCACGAAACGACAATTTTGCGGAAATTTCCACCATGAAACGACAATATTGTGGAAATTTCATCCACGAAACGACAATTTTGCGGAAATTTCCACCATGAAACGACAATTTTGCGGAAATTTCCACCACGAAACGACAATTTTGCGGAATTTTCCACCATGAAACAGCAATTTTGCGGAATTTTCCACCATGAAACGGCAATTTTGCGGAAATTTCCACCACGAAACGACAATATTGCGGAAATTTCATCCACGAAACGACAATTTTGCGGAAATTTCCACCACGAAACGACAATTTTGCGGAAATTTCCACCACGAAACGACAATTTTGCGGAAATTTCCACCATGAAACGACAATTTTGCGGAAATTTCCACCACGAAACGACAATTTTGCGGAAATTTACACCATGAAACGACAATTTTGCGGAAATTTCCACCACGAAACGACAATTTTGCGGAAATTTCATCCACGAAACGACAATTTTGCGGAAATTTACACCACGAAACGACAATTTTGCGGAAATTTCCACCACGAAACGACAATTTTGCGGAAATTTCATCCACGAAACGACAATTTTGCGGAAATTTCATCCACGAAACGACAATTTTGCGGAAATTTCATCCACGAAACGACAATTTTGCGGAAATTTCATCCACGAAACGACAATTTTGCGGAAATTTACACCACGAAACGACAATTTTGCGGAAATTTCCACCACGAAACGACAATTTCGCGGAAATTTCCACCATGAAACGACAATTTTGCGGAAATTTCGTCCACGAAACGACAATTTTGCGGAAATTTCCACCATGAAACGACAATTTTGCGGAAATTTCCACCATGAAACGACAATTTTGCGGAAATTTCCACCATGAAACGACAATTTTGCGGAAATTTCGTCCACGAAACGACAATTTTGCGGAAATTTCCACCATGAAACGACAATTTTGCGGAAATTTCATCCACGAAACGACAATTTTGCGGAATTTTTATCCACGAAACGACAATTTTGCGGAAATTTCCACCACGAAACGACAATTTTGCGGAAATTTCCACCATGAAACGACAATTTTGCGGAAATTTCCACCATGAAACGACAATTTTGCGGAAATTTCCACCACGAAACGACAATTTTGCGGAAATTTACACCATGAAACGACAATTTTGCGGAAATTTCGTCCACGAAACGACAATTTTGCGGAAATTTACACCACGAAACGACAATTTTGCGGAAATTTCCACCATGAAACGACAATTTTGCGGAATTTTCCACCACGAAACGACAATTTTGCGGAAATTTCCACCATGAAACGACAATTTTGCGGAAATTTCATCCACGAAACGACAATTTTGCGGAATTTTTATCCACGAAACGACAATTTTGCGGAAATTTCCACCATGAAACGACAATTTTGCGGAAATTTCATCCACGAAACGACAATTTTGCGGAATTTTTATCCACGAAACGACAATTTTGCGGAAATTTCCACCACGAAACGACAATTTTGCGGAAATTTCCACCATGAAACGACAATTTTGCGGAAATTTCCACCACGAAACGACAATTTTGCTGAAATTTACACCATGAAACGACAATTTTGCGGAAATTTCCACCACGAAACGACAATTTTGCGGAATTTTTATCCACGAAACGACAATTTTGCGGAAATTTCCACCACGAAACGACAATTTTGCGGAAATTTCCACCATGAAACGACAATTTTGCGGAAATTTCATCCACGAAACGACAATTTTGCGGAAATTTACACCACGAAACGACAATTTTGCGGAAATTTCCACCACGAAACGACAATTTTGCGGAAATTTACACCACGAAACGACAATTTTGCGGAAATTTCATCCACGAAACGACAATTTTGCGGAAATTTCATCCACGAAACGACAATTTTGCGGAAATTTCATCCACGAAACGACAATTTTGCGGAAATTTACACCACGAAACGACAATTTTGCGGAAATTTCCACCACGAAACGACAATTTCGCGGAAATTTCCACCACGAAACGACAATTTTGCGGAAATTTCCACCATGAAACGACAATTTTGCGGAAATTTCCACCATGAAACGACAATTTTGCGGAAATTTCGTCCACGAAACGACAATTTTGCGGAATTTTTATCCACGAAACGACAATTTTGCGGAAATTTCCACCACGAAACGACAATTTTGCGGAAATTTCCACCATGAAACGACAATTTTGCGGAAATTTCATCCACGAAACGACAATTTTGCGGAATTTTTATCCACGAAACGACAATTTTGCGGAAATTTCCACCACGAAACGACAATTTTGCGGAAATTTCCACCATGAAACGACAATTTTGCGGAAATTTCCACCATGAAACGACAATTTTGCGGAAATTTCCACCATGAAACGACAATTTTGCGGAAATTTCGTCCACGAAACGACAATTTTGCGGAAATTTCCACCATGAAACGACAATTTTGCGGAAATTTCATCCACGAAACGACAATTTTGCGGAATTTTTATCCACGAAACGACAATTTTGCGGAAATTTCCACCACGAAACGACAATTTTGCGGAAATTTCCACCATGAAACGACAATTTTGCGGAAATTTCCACCATGAAACGACAATTTTGCGGAAATTTCCACCACGAAACGACAATTTTGCGGAAATTTACACCATGAAACGACAATTTTGCGGAAATTTCGTCCACGAAACGACAATTTTGCGGAATTTTTATCCACGAAACGACAATTTTGCGGAAATTTCCACCACGAAACGACAATTTTGCGGAAATTTCCACCATGAAACGACAATTTTGCGGAAATTTCATCCACGAAACGACAATTTTGCGGAATTTTTATCCACGAAACGACAATTTTGCGGAAATTTCCACCACGAAACGACAATTTTGCGGAAATTTCCACCATGAAACGACAATTTTGCGGAAATTTCCACCACGAAACGACAATTTTGCTGAAATTTACACCATGAAACGACAATTTTGCGGAAATTTCCACCACGAAACGACAATTTTGCGGAATTTTTATCCACGAAACGACAATTTTGCGGAAATTTCCACCATGAAACGACAATTTTGCTGAAATTTACACCACGAAACGACAATTTTGCGGAAATTTCCACCACGAAACGACAATTTTGCGGAAATTTCCACCACGAAACGACAATTTTGCGGAAATTTCCACCACGAAACGACAATTTTGCGGAAATTTCCACCATGAAACGACAATTTTGCGGAAATTTCCACCACGAAACGACAATTTTGCTGAAATTTACACCATGAAACGACAATTTTGCGGAAATTTCCACCACGAAACGACAATTTTGCGGAATTTTTATCCACGAAACGACAATTTTGCGGAAATTTCCACCATGAAACGACAATTTTGCGGAAATTTCCACCACGAAACGACAATTTTGCTGAAATTTACACCATGAAACGACAATTTTGCGGAAATTTCCACCACGAAACGACAATTTTGCGGAAATTTCGTCCACGAAACGACAATTTTGCGGAATTTTTATCCACGAAACGACAATTTTGCGGAAATTTCCACCACGAAACGACAATTTTGCGGAAATTTCCACCATGAAACGACAATTTTGCGGAAATTTCATCCACGAAACGACAATTTTGCGGAATTTTTATCCACGAAACGACAATTTTGCGGAAATTTCCACCACGAAACGACAATTTTGCGGAAATTTCCACCATGAAACGACAATTTTGCGGAAATTTCCACCATGAAACGACAATTTTGCGGAAATTTCCACCACGAAACGACAATTTTGCTGAAATTTACACCATGAAACGACAATTTTGCGGAAATTTCCACCACGAAACGACAATTTTGCGGAATTTTTATCCACGAAACGACAATTTTGCGGAAATTTCCACCACGAAACGACAATTTTGCGGAAATTTCCACCATGAAACGACAATTTTGCGGAAATTTCCACCACGAAACGACAATTTTGCGGAAATTTACACCATGAAACGACAATTTTGCGGAAATTTCCACCACGAAACGACAATTTTGCGGAAATTTACACCATGAAACGACAATTTTGCGGAAATTTCCACCATGAAACGACAATTTTGCGGAAATTTCATCCACGAAACGACAATTTTGCGGAAATTTACACCACGAAACGACAATTTTGCGGAAATTTCCACCACGAAACGACAATTTTGCGGAAATTTACACCATGAAACGACAATTTTGCGGAAATTTCATCCACGAAACGACAATTTTGCGGAAATTTCATCCACGAAACGACAATTTTGCGGAAATTTACACCACGAAACGACAATTTTGCGGAAATTTCCACCACGAAACGACAATTTCGCGGAAATTTCCACCATGAAACGACAATTTTGCGGAAATTTCCACCATGAAACGACAATTTTGCGGAAATTTCCACCATGAAACGACAATTTTGCGGAAATTTCGTCCACGAAACGACAATTTTGCGGAAATTTCCACCATGAAACGACAATTTTGCGGAAATTTCATCCACGAAACGACAATTTTGCGGAATTTTTATCCACGAAACGACAATTTTGCGGAAATTTCCACCACGAAACGACAATTTTGCGGAAATTTCCACCATGAAACGACAATTTTGCGGAAATTTCCACCATGAAACGACAATTTTGCGGAAATTTCCACCACGAAACGACAATTTTGCGGAAATTTACACCATGAAACGACAATTTTCGGAAATTTCGTCCACGAAACGACAATTTTGCGGAAATTTCCACCATGAAACGACAATTTTGCGGAAATTTCCACCATGAAACGACAATTTTGCGGAAATTTCCACCATGAAACGACAATTTTGCGGAAATTTACACCATGAAACGACAATTTTGCGGAAATTTCATCCATGAAACGACAATTTTGCGGAAATTTCCACCATGAAACGACAATTTTGCGGAAATTTCCACCATGAAACGACAATTTTGCGGAAATTTACACCATGAAACGACAATTTTGCGGAAATTTCATCCACGAAACGACAATTTTGCGGAAATTTCATCCACGAAACGACAATTTTGCGGAAATTTCCACCACGAAACGACAATTTTGCGGAAATTTACACCATGAAACGACAATTTTGCGGAAATTTACACCACGAAACGACAATTTTGCGGAAATTTCGTCCACGAAACGACAATTTTGCGGAAATTTCCACCACGAAACGACAATTTTGCGGAATTTTTATCCACGAAACGACAATTTTGCGGAAATTTCCACCACGAAACGACAATTTTGCGGAAATTTCCACCACGAAACGACAATTTTGCGGAATTTTTATCCACGAAACGACAATTTTGCGGAAATTTCCACCACGAAACGACAATTTTGCGGAAATTTCCACCACGAAACGACAATTTTGCGGAAATTTACACCATGAAACGACAATTTTGCGGAAATTTCATCCACGAAACGACAATTTTGCGGAAATTTACACCACGAAACGACAATTTTGCGGAAATTTCCACCACGAAACGACAATTTCGCGGAAATTTCCACCATGAAACGACAATTTTGCGGAAATTTACACCACGAAACGACAATTTTGCGGAAATTTCCACCACGAAACGACAATTTTGCGGAAATTTACACCATGAAACGACAATTTTGCGGAAATTTCGTCCACGAAACGACAATTTTGCGGAAATTTCATCCACGAAACGACAATTTTGCGGAAATTTACACCACGAAACGACAATTTTGCGGAAATTTCATCCACGAAACGACAATTTTGCGGAAATTTACACCACGAAACGACAATTTTGCGGAAATTTCCACCACGAAACGACAATTTTGCGGAAATTTCATCCACGAAACGACAATTTTGCGGAAATTTACACCACGAAACGACAATTTTGCGGAAATTTCCACCACGAAACGACAATTTTGCGGAAATTTCCACCATGAAACGACAATTTTGCGGAAATTTCGTCCACGAAACGACAATTTTGCGGAAATTTCCACCATGAAACGACAATTTTGCGGAAATTTCATCCACGAAACGACAATTTTGCGGAATTTTTATCCACGAAACGACAATTTTGCGGAAATTTCCACCACGAAACGACAATTTTGCGGAAATTTCCACCATGAAACGACAATTTTGCGGAAATTTCCACCATGAAACGACAATTTTGCGGAAATTTCCACCACGAAACGACAATTTTGCGGAAATTTACACCATGAAACGACAATTTTGCGGAAATTTCGTCCACGAAACGACAATTTTGCGGAAATTTACACCACGAAACGACAATTTTGCGGAAATTTCCACCACGAAACGACAATTTTGCGGAATTTTTATCCACGAAACGACAATTTTGCGGAAATTTCCACCATGAAACGACAATTTTGCGGAAATTTCCACCACGAAACGACAATTTTGCGGAAATTTCCACCATGAAACGACAATTTTGCGGAAATTTCGTCCACGAAACGACAATTTTGCGGAAATTTACACCACGAAACGACAATTTTGCGGAAATTTCCACCACGAAACGACAATTTTGCGGAATTTTTATCCACGAAACGACAATTTTGCGGAAATTTCCACCACGAAACGACAATTTTGAGGAAATTTCCACCATGAAACGACAATTTTGCGGAAATTTCCACCATGAAACGACAATTTTGCGGAAATTTCCACCATGAAACGACAATTTTGCGGAAATTTCATCCACGAAACGACAATTTTGCGGAATTTTTATCCACGAAACGACAATTTTGCGGAAATTTCCACCACGAAACGACAATTTTGCGGAAATTTCCACCATGAAACGACAATTTTGCGGAAATTTCCACCATGAAACGACAATTTTGCGGAAATTTCCACCACGAAACGACAATTTTGCGGAAATTTACACCATGAAACGACAATTTTGCGGAAATTTCGTCCACGAAACGACAATTTTGCGGAAATTTACACCACGAAACGACAATTTTGCGGAAATTTCCACCACGAAACGACAATTTTGCGGAATTTTTATCCACGAAACGACAATTTTGCGGAAATTTCCACCATGAAACGACAATTTTGCGGAAATTTCCACCACGAAACGACAATTTTGCGGAAATTTCCACCATGAAACGACAATTTTGCGGAAATTTCGTCCACGAAACGACAATTTTGCGGAAATTTACACCACGAAACGACAATTTTGCGGAAATTTCCACCACGAAACGACAATTTTGCGGAATTTTTATCCACGAAACGACAATTTTGCGGAAATTTCCACCACGAAACGACAATTTTGAGGAAATTTCCACCATGAAACGACAATTTTGCGGAAATTTCCACCATGAAACGACAATTTTGCGGAAATTTCCACCATGAAACGACAATTTTGCGGAAATTTCCACCATGAAACGACAATTTTGCGGAAATTTACACCATGAAACGACAATTTTGCGGAAATTTCATCCATGAAACGACAATTTTGCGGAAATTTCCACCATGAAACGACAATTTTGCGGAAATTTCCACCATGAAACGACAATTTTGCGGAAATTTACACCATGAAACGACAATTTTGCGGAAATTTCATCCACGAAACGACAATTTTGCGGAAATTTCATCCACGAAACGACAATTTTGCGGAAATTTCCACCACGAAACGACAATTTTGCGGAAATTTACACCATGAAACGACAATTTTGCGGAAATTTACACCACGAAACGACAATTTTGCGGAAATTTCGTCCACGAAACGACAATTTTGCGGAAATTTCCACCACGAAACGACAATTTTGCGGAAATTTACACCATGAAACGACAATTTTGCGGAAATTTCCACCACGAAACGACAATTTTGCGGAAATTTCCACCACGAAACGACAATTTTGCGGAATTTTTATCCACGAAACGACAATTTTGCGGAAATTTCCACCACGAAACGACAATTTTGCGGAAATTTCCACCACGAAACGACAATTTTGTGGAAATTTACACCATGAAACGACAATTTTGCGGAAATTTCATCCACGAAACGACAATTTTGCGGAAATTTACACCACGAAACGACAATTTTGCGGAAATTTCCACCACGAAACGACAATTTCGCGGAAATTTCCACCATGAAACGACAATTTTGCGGAAATTTCCACCACGAAACGACAATTTTGCGGAAATTTCCACCATGAAACGACAATTTTGCGGAAATTTCGTCCACGAAACGACAATTTTGCGGAAATTTACACCACGAAACGACAATTTTGCGGAAATTTCCACCACGAAACGACAATTTTGCGGAATTTTTATCCACGAAACGACAATTTTGCGGAAATTTCCACCACGAAACGACAATTTTGAGGAAATTTCCACCATGAAACGACAATTTTGCGGAAATTTCCACCATGAAACGACAATTTTGCGGAAATTTCCACCATGAAACGACAATTTTGCGGAAATTTCCACCATGAAACGACAATTTTGCGGAAATTTACACCATGAAACGACAATTTTGCGGAAATTTCATCCATGAAACGACAATTTTGCGGAAATTTCCACCATGAAACGACAATTTTGCGGAAATTTCCACCATGAAACGACAATTTTGCGGAAATTTACACCATGAAACGACAATTTTGCGGAAATTTCATCCACGAAACGACAATTTTGCGGAAATTTCATCCACGAAACGACAATTTTGCGGAAATTTCCACCACGAAACGACAATTTTGCGGAAATTTACACCATGAAACGACAATTTTGCGGAAATTTACACCACGAAACGACAATTTTGCGGAAATTTCGTCCACGAAACGACAATTTTGCGGAAATTTCCACCACGAAACGACAATTTTGCGGAAATTTACACCATGAAACGACAATTTTGCGGAAATTTCCACCACGAAACGACAATTTTGCGGAAATTTCCACCACGAAACGACAATTTTGCGGAATTTTTATCCACGAAACGACAATTTTGCGGAAATTTCCACCACGAAACGACAATTTTGCGGAAATTTCCACCACGAAACGACAATTTTGTGGAAATTTACACCATGAAACGACAATTTTGCGGAAATTTCATCCACGAAACGACAATTTTGCGGAAATTTACACCACGAAACGACAATTTTGCGGAAATTTCCACCACGAAACGACAATTTCGCGGAAATTTCCACCATGAAACGACAATTTTGCGGAAATTTACACCACGAAACGACAATTTTGCGGAAATTTCCACCACGAAACGACAATTTTGCGGAAATTTACACCACGAAACGACAATTTTGCGGAAATTTCATCCACGAAACGACAATTTTGCGGAAATTTCATCCACGAAACGACAATTTTGCGGAAATTTCATCCACGAAACGACAATTTTGCGGAAATTTACACCACGAAACGACAATTTTGCGGAAATTTCATCCACGAAACGACAATTTTGCGGAAATTTACACCACGAAACGACAATTTTGCGGAAATTTCCACCACGAAACGACAATTTTGCGGAAATTTCATCCACGAAACGACAATTTTGCGGAAATTTACACCACGAAACGACAATTTTGCGGAAATTTCCACCACGAAACGACAATTTTGCGGAAATTTCCACCATGAAACGACAATTTTGCGGAAATTTCGTCCACGAAACGACAATTTTGCGGAAATTTCCACCATGAAACGACAATTTTGCGGAAATTTCATCCACGAAACGACAATTTTGCGGAATTTTTATCCACGAAACGACAATTTTGCGGAAATTTCCACCACGAAACGACAATTTTGCGGAAATTTCCACCATGAAACGACAATTTTGCGGAAATTTCCACCATGAAACGACAATTTTGCGGAAATTTCCACCACGAAACGACAATTTTGCGGAAATTTACACTATGAAACGACAATTTTGCGGAAATTTCGTCCACGAAACGACAATTTTGCGGAATTTTTATCCACGAAACGACAATTTTGCGGAATTTTTATCCACGAAACGACAATTTTGCGGAAATTTCCACCACGAAACGACAATTTTGCGGAAATTTCCACCATGAAACGACAATTTTGCGGAAATTTCCACCATGAAACGACAATTTTGCGGAAATTTCCACCACGAAACGACAATTTTGCGGAAATTTACACCATGAAACGACAATTTTGCGGAAATTTCCACCATGAAACGACAATTTTGCGGAAATTTCATCCACGAAACGACAATTTTGCGGAAATTTCATCCACGAAACGACAATTTTGCGGAAATTTACACCATGAAACGACAATTTTGCGGAAATTTCCACCACGAAACGACAATTTTGCGGAAATTTCCACCACGAAACGACAATTTTGCGGAAATTTACACCATGAAACGACAATTTTGCGGAAATTTCGTCCACGAAACGACAATTTTGCGGAAATTTACACCCTGAAACGACAATTTTGCGGAAATTTCCACCATGAAACGACAATTTTGCGGAAATTTCCACCATGAAACGACAATTTTGCGGAAATTTCCACCATGAAACGACAATTTTGCGGAAATTTCCACCACGAAACGACAATTTTGCGGAAATTTACACCATGAAACGACAATTTTGCGGAAATTTCATCCATGAAACGACAATTTTGCGGAAATTTACACCCTGAAACGACAATTTTGCGGAAATTTCCACCATGAAACGACAATTTTGCGGAAATTTCATCCACGAAACGACAATTTTGCGGAAATTTCATCCACGAAACGACAATTTTGCGGAAATTTACACCATGAAACGACAATTTTGCGGAAATTTCCACCACGAAACGACAATTTTGCGGAAATTTCCACCATGAAACGACAATTTTGCGGAAATTTCATCCACGAAACGACAATTTTGCGGAAATTTCCACCATGAAACGACAATTTTGCGGAAATTTCCACCACGAAACGACAATTTTGCGGAAATTTCGTCCACGAAACGACAATTTTGCGGAAATTTCCACCTTGAAACGACAATTTTGCGGAAATTTCATCCACGAAACGACAATTTTGCGGAAATTTACACCCTGAAACGACAATTTTGCGGAAATTTCCACCATGAAACGACAATTTTGCGGAAATTTCGTCCACGAAACGACAATTTTGCGGAAATTTCCACCACGAAACGACAATTTTGCGGAAATTTCATCCACGAAACGACAATTTTGCGGAAATTTCATCCACGAAACGACAATTTTGCTTAAATTTCATCCACGAAACGACAATTTTGCGGAAATTTCACCCACGAAACGACAATTTTGCGGAAATTTCCACCATGAAACGACAATTTTGCGGAAATTTCATCCACGAAACGACAATTTTGCGGAAATTTCCACCACGAAACGACAATTTTGCGGAAATTTCATCCACGAAACGACAATTTTGCTTAAATTTCATCCACGAAACGACAATTTTGCGGAAATTTCACCCACGAAACGACAATTTTGCGGAAATTTCCACCATGAAACGACAATTTTGCGGAAATTTACACCACGAAACGACAATTTTGGGGAAATTTCATCCACGAAACGACAATTTTGCGGAAATTTCATCCGCGAAACGACAATTTTGCGGAAATTTCCACCATGAAACGACAATTTTGCGGAAATTTCATCCACGAAACGACAATTTTGCGGAAATTTCATCCACGAAACGACAATTTTTCGGAAATTTACACCATGAAACGACAATTTTGCGGAAATTTCCACCACGAAACGACAATTTTGCGGAAATTTACACCATGAAACGACAATTTTGCGGAAATTTCGTCCACGAAACGACAATTTTGCGGAAATTTCATCCACGAAACGACAATTTTGCTTAAATTTCATCCACGAAACGACAATTTTGCGGAAATTTCATCCACGAAACGACAATTTTGCGGAAATTTCCACCATGAAAAGACAATTTTGCGGAAATTTCACCCACGAAACGACAATTTTGCGGAAATTTCCACCCTGAAACGACAATTTTGCGGAAATTTCATCCACGAAACGACAATTTTGCGGAAATTTCATCCACGAAACGACAATTTTGCGGAAATTTACACCATGAAACGACAATTTTGCGGAAATTTCATCCACGAAACGACAATTTTGCGGAAATTTCATCCACGAAACGACAATTTTGCGGAAATTTACACCATGAAACGACAATTTTGCGGAAATTTCCACCATGAAACGACAATTTTGCGGAAATTTCATCCACGAAACGACAATTTTGCGGAAATTTCCACCATGAAACGACAATTTTGCGGAAATTTCCACTATGAAACGACAATTTTGCGGAAATTTCATCCACGAAACGACAATTTTGCGGAAATTTCCACTATGAAACGACAATTTTGCGGAAATTTCCACCACGAAACGACAATTTTGCGGAAATTTCCACCACGAAACGACAATTTTGCGGAAATTTCCACCACGAAACGACAATTTTGCGGAAATTTCCACCACGAAACGACAATTTTGCGGAAATTTCCACTATGAAACGACAATTTTGCGGAAATTTCATCCACGAAACGACAGTTTTGCGGAAATTTCATCCACGAAACGACAATTTTGCGGAAATTTCCACCACGAAACGACAATTTTGCGGAAATTTCCACTATGAAACGACAATTTTGCGGAAATTTCATCCACGAAACGACAATTTTGCGGAAATTTCCACCATGAAACGACAATTTTGCGGAATTTTCCACCATGAAACTCGATTGCAGCCGATTGTGCAATTTCCTGTGCAAACAATTTTGCGCCGACCTCTTTCTTCCTTGTTCAGTTTCGCTTACCGCAGATTGCTTTTTAAAGCACGTTTTCGTTATTCCCTAAGCAATATTCCTGGTATCGCTGATTTCAGACTGCTCCGAAATGGCTGGATTTCCGCTTGCTGAGCTTCATCCTAATTTTTTGGAAAAAATTGCGGCTAAGGTATTTTCCTCGTTCCTACGATTTTGTTTTCGTTCAGTTTGAATGGAGAAGTTATTTCCGTGTTCAGCGGACATGCCGCTCCATGGCGGAATTCGTTCGAAGTAATAAAAAGGCGAGGGTCTCTGCCCCGACGCATCTTTATGTGGAATGGTCTGAAAAAGAGGACGGGTCTACTTCTCTCGATATTTGGTCTCCTCGTATAGAATTAGAAGGTCTTTTCGGTCTTCGGCTAACCGAATTTATGCCCCAGATAGGTTGGTTTTTCGAAAAATCGTTGAGATATGCAAAAAAAAATTTAGAAACTGACAAAAATTTTAAAGATTTCTGTGATCTTTTAAAGAAATATCGAATCACCTGCGAATATTTGAATATGGGATATTTTGACCGAGAATTGCGAGCAGTCAGAGCTCCGATGAACGAACAATATGTCGAGTTGTACAGGATCGTAAAACCTAGGCAAATTCTAATTGACAGTAATGGAGCCGACGTCTATGAATCGTTATCCGAATGGAAGAAACTGGTAACTTTTTCAATTTCCTATCTCGAGAAAGAAATTCGCGTCAACACCCGGGAACAGACACCCGGGACTTTGAATTTGACTAAAATGCCTTGGTTTCAAGTTTTTCAAATTCCCTGGTTCGAGAACGCCAATTTCTCTCCCAAATTTGGAGACCAATCGTCTTCTTCAAAATATTATTTTTTTACAGAAATCTGTAAAAATTAACTTGCATCTGAAAGAGCTTCTACCCGCCTTTCAAGTTGTTTCCCAGTTACAGGAAATATCTCTATGTGTCCATTCATCATCAGCTTTCAATTCTGAACAATTTTTCAGCGTATTGATGCGAATATTTCGGGTATGCTGTATAAAAATAAACATCGCATCAGTTTTCCAGTCACTTCGATCGGAACCTCTCCCCATTCTTCGCCATTTTGAGTGCAGAATATTCTGTGACGAAGACTTGCCACCAGTTGAAGAACGACTGGCACGACTGGAGAACTTTCAATTAATTTATTTGAGAGAGGGAGACATCACGGGAAGTTACGTCTATGAATGTACTCTGGGTCAACTTCTGTTTCACATCGCAATGAAACCTAAAGAAGTCGAATTTTATTCATTGTAATGATGGTCGAACAGCTAATTTCCATATTTTTCACGTTGTGTAACTTGGCGAGCTTTAAATAAAACATTTTTTCTGCTATAATCAGCATTGTTCTCTTTCATTGACTTGTCAACTTCGGTGGACCAACATGGATTGTGGAGTTTACGCGAGTTTCAAATGGTATCCAGATGGCTCTTCGGTGGTCACTAATGGATTCTGGAGTTTACTCGGATTTTACGGAGATTTTGAATTTTGCTATTTTGCAATGCTTATTACCAGGATGGTCCAGATTTTGCCATGCGTATTATCAGCACGGTCTATTTTTGTGCTTACTGTGGGCATCCGCAAACATTCGCCGAAACTGATGGTTATTTAACTTAACACGAATAACTTTTTACATTTAATTTCAATGATTTTTACTATGAAATCCAAAATATTTTGTCACGAGTCACTTCCACAATGAAATATTCGCACTGTTTCTTTGGAAATGGACTATATCCTACGCGTTCTAATAGACCACATAAAGAAATAATAATATTTTATTAAAGATTTTCAAAAATTTGACATAAAGAAAAGAGAGAAGGCAATGTTGGTGTGTATCCGTTGGAATATAAGCTAAAAAGAACTACTACAACACGATGAATAAAAGTATCGTTCGATCAACTGATTGTGGTTGGGCACCGAATGAATTTGGCTCCTACATTTTCGTTTGAATTTGAATAAAACAATAAAAGAGGAAATGAGCAAGAATTATGCCAAAAACAGCAAAATAAAAAAACATTGGTGAGCATATTTACAGAAGAAGAGGCAGTCGATGAGAAAAAACATTGAGTCGAAGCACATAAAACCGGCCAATAGATGAGTCAAGAGAGTTTTTTGGGAAAGGAAATTTTACCAGTTGGAGAGACCCGGCTTATTGAGGGTCATGAAATAAATTTGGCACGAACCGCCGCCTTTTGCCGACGAGAAGAAGACCTAAAAATGAAAAAAATATGGAAATCTTTAAAGAACAGACGAACCTTATCATTTCTTTCGCATAAAAATTTCAATTTTTGTGCTTTTTTATGCATAAAAACACCGTCCAGATGTCCCGTATCGACCGATCGAATTTCGATTGCTTTATTGCCCCAGCCCATTATTTGACCCGTTGAGATGTAAGCGACACTGCTTGGCATCTCTCCCCATTGAAGGACAACATTCTTGGTCATTTTGCCAAATGAATTTACATAAACTCCTTCGTCTAAAAATGGGGAAAATAAAGAAAAGAGAAAGTGGAACTCACTGTCATAGCAGAGAAGGAGCTGCATTCCATTGCTGTTGGGCAGGACGACAATACAGTGGGGCGTCATGTTCTGGGTATTCTGAAATTGAAAATGATCAGTGTTTTGCCCACAAGATTCTTTTCTACCCAGAAGATCGAAGTCCCCGTTTACTATTTCAAAATTCAATGTTTCTCGTCTTCCGGTTGATTCATTTTGGTATCACCGCCTCTAAGTTTACAGCGAGGCTATTTTTTCTATTGTCTGCCTCCTCCCTTTGAATCACTTGATAATTCATCATCTTCAAGCATTTATCCGCAATCAATCTCAGTTTTTCTATGGCTTTCTATCGCCTATTTCTTTTGCTTCTCTTGAGTTCACCCCTTTGTGCCATCAAATGTCATATTGGACATTCAAATACCACCGATCCCTATTACCTATGGGCAAGAGAATGCAAGGGTTATTTATGCTCACGGTAAGAATTGACCGTGGAGAAATGAAATTTGTAGGGAAACCATCATAGAGGAAAACGGGATTACCAGATATTCCTTTTATTGTGGTGACGATTTCGGGAAGCCGAATGTAACGATTCGGAGTTTTCCCAGACGTAATGCCTCAAAGTACGTAGAAATGAGCTTTTTAGGGAGAGAATTGTTCACAAAAATGGCATCTATTGCGGAAATGATCCAGGAAAGGAAAGTGAGCATAGCTGTTGGGTAAGTTCTTAATCGTCCCGAGATTAAAAGCCGTTTAGACAAAGACAATTTTCGGAACTGCGAAGAAGATGCCTTGCGACCCTCGATCTCTGGTAGTGGATTACTTTTTACTGTCATTGCTATTGTTTCCCTTTTTATCATTTGGTTTGTTGCAGTTCAACACATCACCGTAACTATTAAATAAAGCCTTTTGTTTAACTTTTCCATAAATACCCTCCGTTCCCACAAAATCTCCCAGAAAAAAAATGATAAAACTCACATTTTGTGGAATGTAAATATCGTAAATTGCCGCTGAATCCAGATCAATTGCATGGAATCCTTCGTGTGATCCATAGAGAACTTTCAGTCTTGCGTTATCCTCGACCGTCAAGTCGACGATCAATGGCAAATGAGTCAATGATCCGAATGACTAAAAATAAACCTTTAAAAATTACAAAACACCACCTACCTTGAAGCTCATAAACTTGTGATAAGGTTTCGGTGCCCAGGCATAGATTTCAATGCTGTTTTCCAGTCCGACAACCAAGAATTTTATCCGTTCATATCGTACAATTTTAAAATGAATGGCTCCTTGAAGATCGCCGACATTCACCCAGCCATTTCTCTTTTCTGCCGGGATTCCGGAATTATTACTCTGTAACTGGGAGATCTCCTTTAAATGGGAAAATCTGCTTACCTCAGTTCGAAGAATTTTCTGTTTCAACCAACTCAAATAATAAACCCGAATTCTCCGCTTTCTTCCTGAGATTGTAACCAAGATATTTTGTCCTTCGAGGACGGTCATCTGCTCGAATCGACGTCGACTGATCAACTGGTAGACTTTTCCTTGTCCACTTCGATCCAACAACATCAATCCGCTGTCTGTTCCAATCAACAAATTGACACCCCACAAAGCGGCGCAGAGAATCTCTCCACTGAATTTCTTCTTATATTTTCGGATTTCTGGAGCGTCAGAGTCGATATGGGCGCCATTTTGAGTGGGATTCACGTTGACCTGAAATTTCGAATAGTTAGAAAGGAGGGAAGTTGCAAGCGCGATGTCGACACGAGTCGGTTCCTCAGTTCAGCTCCTCCTGGATCGTTTGGGATATTTTAAAATGCGCTAGAAAGCAGAGATTCTGGCTATATCTTTCAAAGATGGCTACAACTCAAGTTTCTTTCTTTTTCATTTCTACGCACTTGGAGACGCGTTTGATCTTTTTCTGCGGCTAAAAATATTTGTTAGACGTGTCTACGTCTAGGAATTAACATGCCGAAATATTGTCAAGACGACTGTTGTCAACAGTAGTGGGCTTTGCTGTGTGTGTCCCGACCTGAGTGGTCGTTTTCTTATTGCTGTCTAATTATTATTTGGTTGTAAATAAATATATAAAAAGAAGTCTACTGTTGACTACTCTCTGGCACCTGGTCCATCACCAAACACAACAATTGGCGACGCTGAAAGCAGAAGTGGACTCTGGAAAGGATCAAAAATGGCTCCTAAAAAGACTGATGGTCAAAATTCATCTCCGATTGGAAAAGGAAACAATGTATCTAGTGACCAAGATGATAATGGCAACGCGTTACTGAAGATCTCGGAAGTTCTAGCCTCGATGCAACAAATACTGATGAATCAAGAAAACAGACTGACTCAAATGGAAAACAAAACTGATGCCCCGATCAACATCACACCAACTGCTGCTGCTCACACTACACGGCTGATTGGAGATTTGGAGAGGAGAATTCCGATGTTCTCGTACAAACCTGAAACCGACATCACCTTCGTGGACTGGTATGAACGTTATTCACCGATCATTCTCATCGATGGACAAGCATTGGACGAAAATTCGAAGATCAGACTTCTGTTGGAAAAGTTGGATACCGAAGCATATCAACGCCTGATCAGTCACATCCTACCAAAAAAACCAACCGATCTAACTTTCGACGAACTGGTGAAGAATCTGAAAGAAATATTCGAAGTTGCCACTTCGATCTTCTCAAAACAATATCTTTGTTGGACTGAAGAAATGGACAAGAATCCGTATGAAGATGACCAGCAGTATGGCGACAGGATCAACGAGCGGTTTGAGAAAGTGATGAAAGATGTCGACATGGAAGGTCTCAAAGTACTACGATTTCTGGTGGGATTAAAAAGTCGAGAAGACCAGGAATATTTACCATTACTGTTCTCCCATGCGGACAAACTGAAAGAATCTGGAGATGGAAAAATGAAACTACAGGAAGTAATCAAAGAACTGAAAAAACTTCGAGGATATACGAAAGATGGACAACTGGTAGCCAGAGGACAAGCAGTGCAGCGGATCATCAAGTCAAATGCAAAGACCGGAATGAAATGCTATTCCTGTGGAAAGGAAGGTCATTACAAGAAGGAGTGTCGCTCCAGAAATTTTTGTTCATATTGTAAAATGAACGGACACACGGATGATCAATGTTACAAGAAGAAAAATCGGAACGGAAGTAAAAGTCAATTTCCATCACATAAAAAGAATTCCCATGTGAGGCACGTAGCCGAAGAGCGGAAAATGGGCAAGGATAAAAATAAACAGAACGAGGAAGTTTCTGTAAAAGCGATCCGAATTTATTCTGATGTCGTGGTAAATGGGAAGCCACTGGTTTTTCAAGCGGATACTGGATCAGATGTGACGCTTGTGAATGTGGAGAGCTGGAAAGCACTGGGAAAGCCGCCTCTACAACTTGCTGACAAGAGACTAACAGCTGCAAATAATCTGGAATTATTTTGCAAAGGAAAATTCACGTGTTCATTTTCCATCGCTGGAGAAAAGCTGGAAGGAACAGCTTACGTTGTGAATGGTAGTAATCTACTGGGATTGGATTGGATGAATAAATCCAAGGAAGTGCAGCAAGGATTAAACAAAATCGGATATGCCTTGAAAGTGAATAAAGTTGAAGAACAACTGGACATAAAAGAAGAATTGATGAAGAAATTTCCGAATGTTTTTGAGCCAGGATTAGGCACGTGTACCAAAGAGAAGGCAAGACTCAAGATCAAAGAAGAAGCCTCGCCGATATTTTGCCCTGCCCGGAAAGTTCCATATGCTGCTCAAGAAGCTGTGGAAAAAGAAATTGACAGATTACTGGAAATGGGTGTCATCGAGCACACCAACTACTCCAACTGGGCAGCCCCAATCGTAGCAGTTGTCAAGAAGGATAAAGGAACCAGAGTCTGTGCAGATTTTTCGACTGGATTGAACAGAGCTCTACAGGACAACCAATTTCCTTTGCCGTTACCTGATGATATTTTTGCCAACCTGAATGGTGGAATCATATTCTCTCAAATCGACTTCAGCGATGCATATCTACAAGTGGAATTGGACGAGGAAGCAAAGAAAATGGTCGTAATTAATACACATAAAGGATTGTTCCGATATAATCGATTGCCGTTTGGAATTAAAACAGCTCCTGCTATTTTTCAAAATATTATGGCTAAGATGTGCTCTGGATTGGTTGGAGTAGCCTGTTATCTGGATGATATATTGGTTACGGGACGCACCAAGGAAGATCACGATCGGAATCTGCTCGAATTATTCCACAGAATTTCGGAGTATGGATTCAAAGTAAAGCTGAACAAATGTGCTTTTCACAAGGAACAAATCAAATTCTTGGGTTATCTGGTCGATAAGAATGGACGAAAACCGGATCCGGAAAAGATTGCTGTTTTGAAAAATATGGAAGAACCGAAAAATGTAAACCAATTGCGTTCATTTCTGGGAATGATCTCTTACTATGGAAATTTTCTTCCGAATATCAAGCAGTATCGTGGAATTCTGGACCAATTGATGCAAAACGATAGAAAATGGGATTGGAAGAAAGAACATCAAAAAGCATTTGATTCACTTATCAAACTACTGACGTCGGATTTGAATTTGACACATTACAATCCAAATCTGCCACTGGTAATTGCCGCTGACGCCTGCGAATATGGAATTGGAGCTGTCATTTACCATCGTTTCCCGAATGGAGAAGAAAAACCTATACATCATATATCTCAAGCACTCTCAACGGCTGAGAAGAACTATTCTCAAATTGAAAAAGAAGCATTATCACTGGTGACAGCAGTAAAACGTTTCCACAAATACATTTTTGGACGTCGATTCGTATTGAAGACTGACCATAAGCCGTTGATAGCAATTTATGGAAATAAAAAGGGACTACCTGCTCATAGTGTAAACCGATTACTACGATGGGGAATTATCTTGCTGGGATACAATTTTGATATCGAACATGTCAAGACCGAGGAATTTGGAAATGCAGATGGGCTATCCCGACTCATGTCAAAAGTACAAGTGGAGAATGAGGATGTTGTCATTGCCCAAATCGAAAGGAGCACAAATCAAGTTTTTGAAAATGCTGTTCGGAATTTACCATTGATGGCTGAAGACATTGCTGTGGCCACAAAGGAAGACACCATTCTTCAAGAAATCAGCCAATACGTGAAAAAGAACTGGCCCCATAATAAGAAGAAACTACAGTCGGATGTCCTCGCTTATTTTGAAAGGAAAAACGAGATATCGATGGTTAAAGGATGCATAATGTTTGGCGAAAGAGTCGTTATCCCCACTGCTCAACGACTGAAAGTGTTGAGAAATCTTCATGCTGGACATCCAGGAATAGTCCGAATGAAACAACTGGCAAGAAGCTATTGTTATTGGCCAGGGATCGACATGGAAATCGAACAATTTGTGAAGAATTGTGAAGGCTGTCAGAAAGCTGCAAAAATGGACAGAAAGGCACCGTTGCAGCCATGGCCAACCCCTACGAGGGTGTGGGAAAGAGTACACATCGACTATGCTGGACCGGTAGATGGATATTATTACCTGGTCGTCGTCGATTCATTATCAAAATGGCCGGAAGTAACCATGACGAAGTCAATGTCAGCTCCGACCACGGTATCAATATTGGAAGGAATTTTTGCCCGGAATGGACTTCCAGAAGTTATTGTATCGGACAATGGCACTCAATTTTGCTCGAAAGAATTTCAATGGATGTGCGATAAAAATGGAATCCGCCACATCCGAACTGCCCCTTATCACCCGATGAGCAATGGAAGAGCTGAAAGATTTGTGGACACTCTAAAGAGAGGATTGAAGAAATTAAGTGGAGGGAGATGCCGAGCCGATCAGAACACGCTCGACAGATTTTTACTGGCCTATCGTTCGACCCCATCGACAAGCATCAATGGAAGATCACCAGCTGAATCCTTCTTGGATAGGAAATTGAGGACAACGCTCACCCTGATGCTGCCAAGAAAAGATGTACCTCAAGGAGAATTGGATAGGAAAATGAAACGACAATTTGACAAGAAACATGGAGTCAAGGAGAAGGCATTCCAAATAGGAGATGCTGTATATTTCCTTCGACGTTCCGGAAACAAGGCACATTGGGAAATTGGTCAAGTCGTAAAAATCCTGGGAAAGCTGAATTATCAAGTGAAGTCTAACCAAGGAATTGTACATTGCCACGCGAATCAAATGAGAAGCCGAACCACAGAAACTGATGAAAATGGACAGTACAAATGGTTCAACGTCTTAACCCACACGTTCAATATTGGACCGACGCAAGCTGGATTGCAATCTACTCCTGGTAATAATCTTCAAGAAGACATCCAAACAAGAGATGGACGAACCGAAGAAGAGACGCTTGACTTGCCAAGAAGAAGCCATCGTCCAAGAAAACCTCCCGTCCGATTCAACAGTTATCTTCCTAAAAGGGGGAGATGTTAGACGTGTCTACGTCTAGGAATTAACATGCCGAAATATTGTCAAGACGACTGTTGTCAACAGTAGTGGGCTTTGCTGTGTGTGTCCCGACCTGAGTGGTCGTTTTCTTATTGCTGTCTAATTATTATTTGGTTGTAAATAAATATATAAAAAGAAGTCTACTGTTGACTACTCTCTGGCACCTGGTCCATCACCAAACACAACAATATTATTTCCTGCCACTAGAAAACGGGAGATGGACGATAGAGGCAAAATTATTGAAAAATTTAAGGTAAAATCTCTAACTTACAGGAAAAAATGGAATCCAGTCTCGATCCGACTGCATTTTGTGGTTATTATTAGTAGGCAAAAAGTGCCACCTGTTATTATATTTCCCAGGCTAACAACAGCTGCCGTGTAAAAACAACAAGTTTCTCGTGTTTAGTTGCATTTTCCCAGGGCGGGGATTCCCGTCTAGTCCAAAAATAATACCCACCGTAACTTGGCTAGTATCTTGAGCTCTTCCAGGTCGATTGACCGTTCCTCCACTGCTCATACTTGAACCAAAGAAGCCAACGAAGCTCTTTTCCCTGTCACGGGCAGCCAGAGGGGTTTGATTCGTTTTTACCGTCGGCAACGATGGAGCAGAAGCCGGATGAGGCAGCTAAAAAGTAATTTCAAACAAAAATTAAAGTAAAATTAAAAAGAAAACATAAAAAGAAGGCATCCTGTACGACACATGAACTGAAAGTGCACGGATACAGGCCACAAATAACTTACGTAAAAGCTGCCAAATAGCGAAGTTATCTAGACAATTTAATTGTAAAATTGTCAAAATATTCGACTAAAAAGGGGGAAAAGAACCACCGTACCTCTTCTTCCTCTTCGGCGTGTGGATCAGCAAATGATCGTCGGGTTTCCGGGGTTTTTGGTAATAAATCCGGGAGGGCGCCATTTCGAGGAGAAGCCTATAAGAGGGATACAGTACTCCATTTAAAGGAAATAAAAACCGTTGGATGCAGGGGATTTGTGGAGGCGAGACGCAGCTGGGGAGAGCGGAGATCTTCTTCACTGTCGGAAGAGCTATCCAGGCCGAATTCTGGGTGGACACCGGGCGGATGCTGAAAAATCATAGTTTAGGCATGGATTACTGTGATTTTTTGGCCAAACTATTGGGAAAACCACTTGTTTTCGGGGGTAAAACGCCATCGTTTGAGTAAAATTTGGATATTTATGGGGAAACCATCGAGTTTCCAGCAAATTTCAAAATACCCGCCATTGCGAAGGATCAATTGGGGTTTTCAAGTTTTTTTGGGCAATTAAAATAATTCCAGCTGCCCCCTCCAGGAGTATCTTTGTGGTCTTTTTCCGTGCTCACTCCGTGTTGTGGACTGCAGTGGGTTTGAAGAGTTTGCTCAAGCCGGCAGACCAATCTGGTTTGTCAATAGGACACGCAATCAAGTTCAATGGATACGGACAATGCATCCGTATCCGGCTGCTACCTATACACACACGCGCAATTGACTCACATCGGGCATGCTGGCAGCTTTGACCATGGGTCGAGCCAGTCCGTTTCCATTTCGACGTGGCTGTTGGAGGGTGCCATCATCCACTGGGGATTCTTCTGTCGGTGTTGGGGGCAAGGGCTTGTTGGGTCCCCTCAGGGTATTTGTAGGAGAATCCTGAAGGGAAAATGCTTAAAATTTAATGAAATTCTTACATCGAGGAGAATAGAGCAATTTCCCTTGGAAGTATCCCTCGGCGGCGGTGCAGGTGGTGGCGGAGAAGCGCTGCCACTTTCCGATGAGCTTCCTCCCATTCTCGACAATTCACAGGCCAAAGCATCCAAGTCCTCGGGCTTCGCCTGGTGCAAGACGGGCTCACTCATTTTTCGAACCGGCGTACCACCAGTGGCAGCTACACGTGCGATGGGCATTTCACCACGGTGAGCTGAAAAAAAGCGGATTATTTCCCAATTTCTATGGACCGTGAGGGGATTTGGATCGACAAAAGGAGAATGGGATGTTTTTTAAAGGACGGAATACTGTAACGGGAAAGGGAATGAATTGGGGAAGGAGACTGGAACAGCTTGGCGATTTTCCTGGGTAAATGGACTGTTTTTGAAGGAATGATGAGAATTTTGAGGGCATTTTCATTTTGAAATAGATTCCGGTAGAAATTTTGTTTTCAAAAAAAAATAAATAAAATCCTCGATTTTCCACTGTTTTAGTTAGAACAGCGTTTTACTGTGTTAATTAAAGGGTTACCAGTTTGTACCCAAATTCCACTCGTCCCTTCCCCAATCAAAATCCCTTATCCTCCTCCATTGTATACCATCTGTCACATCGCCTCATCTCCCCCTAATATCGCTGGTCGACCCTTCCCTCGGGGCCTATCAATGTCCCCCTTATTCTCCCATAATTCGTGTCATATTATCGTCGATGACCACACCATCTGCCCCTCAAAAACTTACAGCTGCGCTCGCGTTCCCTAACATTGCTTCGGTCACGTCGTTCGTCTCTTTCGCTTCGACGCTTTCGATCCTGATAGTTGGCCAAGTCAGCAAGATGTGGGGCAGCTGGATGTGACTGCTGGGGAGATCTCTGGAATATTGAACGCTTAAAAAAAAGAAAGGAAAGTCTAACCTGGTGATGACTTTGTGGTCTTGGGCGACGATCTCCTCGAAGATCCGTCGGTCTTGCAGCTGCTGCTTGTGCTCGCATTTTGACTTCTTGCTCGCGGGCTCGAGATTCCGGAGCAAATCTGAGAATTCGCATATAAATTAAAGAACATGGAACAATATACCTGTAGGCATGATGTGGACTACCAGGCAACGGTCCTCTCTGAGGTGGCGGTTGATTTGGAATCCTTTTCAGTTGCTGAGGTCCCGCGTGTTCCATGGCATTTCGATTATTTTCCTGGATTCGTTGGAATCCTTTTCTCAACGTGTTGTCCATAGGAATCATTGAAGGGATTTCATCATCCCTGTGGCCATTTTTGGATCCTTGGGGCTCGTCATCCTCACTTCCTGAGTACTCATACTCAGTTTCATCTAAAAAGTTGCTTCAAAATTTAATTAGAAATTCCGTACCTTTTTTATTGACTCTTCGATGTCGGTCAATGTGTTCTTTGATGGCAATTCGAATGCTTCTCTCAGGTGGCTGGTCGCGGATAAATGGATGTCGAAGAAGCTGATCCGTGTAAGGTCGCTGCTTGTAATCCTTCACCAGCACGGTTTCTATGAACCCTTCAAATTTCTTTGTCCATTTCCTGGATCTTTTCAATCTTGGCGGAGGATTTCTAGGTATCAGGAACAGCGCCCTCATTGGGTGCATGTCACAGAGCGGTGGATGTCCCTCAGCCATTTCAACGCAGGTAATTCCCAAGGACCAGAGATCCGACCTCGAATCATAAGTGGCTTCGGGGTTCTCATCACAAGCAATGACTTCCGGAGCCATCCTGGATAATTCCTTTAAAGAGAAATTCAAATAGTTACCAGTAAGGCGTTCCTATGAAAGTATTCCTCCTGCCGACGGTTTTATCCAATTGGGCAGAGACACCAAAATCAACGAGTTTAACCTCGGCATTATCCGTCAACAGGACATTTTGCCCTTTGATATCACGATGGATTACTTTATTTTGATGCAAATGGTAGAGACCCTGAAAGGAATGAAAATTGAACGGGAAATGGGAATTACCCGAAGAATTTCACGGCAAATGTAGGCGATCCAGTCCTCTTTGAGCATTGTGCCTTTGCTGCTTTTGACGAGGTCGGTGACGGAGCCACTGCCGCAGAATTCCATGACCAACCAGAGCTGATCATGTTTTCCATTGGCTGAGGGCAGCTTCTTGACGAAGGCGCCATAATAAGTGGCAATGTTTCGGTGATGGGAGTACTGAAATGGAGGGATTTCGATTGGGACTTTCCGGCCTTTGGCCTTTCAAAACCAAAAAAAAAGAAAACGAGATTCCTGACAGCTTTTTAAAGGATTTCAAGGTAAATTTAAAGTAAAAAGCAGTTCTGCCTACCTTTTTGAGCATATTAATTTCCAATTTAATCTCCTCTTCTTCATCTTCATTGATGTTCATAATTTTAATGGCAGCCAATTGAGCTGTTTTAACATGGCGACCCTGAAAATCTCTTCCGTTTTCGTTTCTTCCACTAGAGGAAGCCACTTCCTTCTTCCCCAAAAAGTGATCTTCCCCACCCTTCGACAATCGTAATGCCATTGAAGCTACCAACCTTGTAAACCTGTCCGTAGGTGCCATTTCCAACAACCTCGATCAGATCAAAGATTCCGGCTGGATCCTGGAAAAAAGTCAAATTCGTAGGGTGATTAAATGGTGGTTTGAGGGTGTGACGACTTTTTTCAAGCTATCTTGGCGCCAAGTTGGGGTTTAAGAACCCTTTAAATATAAAAAGAAGACATACCCTGAGACTATTCAAGTCGATGTCATCGAGGCTTGGCTGTTGCAGCGCCATGATGGTTTTTGGCGGATCGGGCCACCACGACGATCCCAATCGTCTGACAAAGAGCGAGTGTCACCACCAACGCTGGGCCCCTTCTTCCTAGAAAAATAATAATTAAAAAATAATTTAAAGGATTAAAGAAGATGGACAAGTACAGGAAAACATTCAAGATTAGCCGACGTCGGCTGTAAATAAACGAAATGAGGAGGAAAGAACGGGCAGAAGAAGGTCGAGTATTTCGTAAGAAAGGACAGTCAAGATATCTGCTGTAAACAGATCTGTTTTTCATTTAAATCATCTAATTTCTAGCACGATAACAACTGGGAGGAATACTAATCGAGGGGATGACGAGCTGTGATTCAGCAGCAAGAATGAACGGGTATCCTGTGCGCCTAATAAAACGGATTTCTACGGATTTTGGGGATCTCCAGCCGCTCAAAAAATTCCGGAGAAACGCCTCGATCAAAATTTTGTATAACGGAAAAGTTTTTGCAAAAGTAGCCCATTTTAAGTTTTGAAGAGTCATTCGAGTTTGCTTGACCAGGTTTTTTAAAGATTTCTGCTAAAATAGACCTTTAAATGTCACAGCTCTTAAAAAACCCCAAAACAAAAAAATCAAAGGGCTAAAGAACGCCTGTGTGCAGTGATTCATCGTAAATTCATCGGCATGCGCGATCGTCGAAGAAGATAAACGGAGAAGGGAAAAGGAATGGCGGGTTTAGGGTGGGAAACGACTAAAAAAGAGGAAGCTATTTAAATTGTATAGAAGAGGAAGGGCTGCAAATGGATGGCTGTGTGATCTGTCATCTGAGGGCTTGGAATATCCAGAGAGAGCGGTTAAGAGCCACAACTCATTAGAAGGGAACGCGGCGCATTGATTTTTCATCAAAGGACTGTCTAATTAAGTGTGAATGACATGGCCCCTTTCGACCCTAAATATCCCCTTTTTCAGTTGAGAACAAAAGCCTGGGAACAGGGGGGCAAAAATAACCAATCCAGCTGGACTTTACTTCCATGAATGGACTATGAGGAGGTCTTGAAACGAAGGGAAAGTACGGGGGAAGGTGTCCTTTTTGAATAAAGCGCCATTGGAACTATTGAACTTGTGGGAGGTTAGAGATTGAACAGTTGGCAAGATACGCGGGGGAGGAGGAAGATGACCAAGGGATTTTGAAACATTTCCAGCTGTTTCAGCGGGATCATCAGGGTTTGAAAAATACAGAATTTTTTACTGATTACTGTGGATCCTTTAAATTTTTGTGAAATATCAAAAATAAAGGGAAAAATTCGTTTTAAAATCGACGCGATTTTTCGACCGCCGTTCGCTTTTTATCACGATTTCCCTGTTTCACTTGGTTTTTGGGTCTGGAAGAATAGTAAAAAAGAGACTTCCTTTAAAGAAAATTAGACCTTTAAAGAAGAACTGAACTCTGCAAGCTCGCCGTTCTTAACCGCAGTATTGCCAGCTCAGCAAAATTGTAAAGTATCCGTCCAATTTCATTGAAAAAAAAGAGCAATTTTATATGGAAGATTTGCAATGTTTGCAGGGAATTTTTAAAGAAGATGAAACAGTAAAAAGGGTCATCGATTAGCGCTTCTTCTGCTGTCAAGGATGCAATTCCCCGTGGAACATTTCCAGCCTTGGCTATCACTTGTAGACACAGCAGCAGCGGGTCAAGGCTATCATTGTCATTTTCCCGCGTATTTTAAACTTGAAAGGGAAGGTTAGAGCTGAATTAGGGGAGATAAAGACGGCGGGGATTCGAGGAAGAGTCTCCCGTAGTGATCAAAAGACAAATTACTGCTTTACGCGCCAGGGCGAACGGGTCTTTGACTATATTTACGGCCCCTTCTTTAAACCGGAGACATATTCCGAAGTACGAATTTTGCCCTTCAAAAGTCAGAAAGTCAATCAAATCCCCGTCGCGGGTCTCCTTCACACGGTCTTTACTCACTTCGGGGACTGACAAACCCCCAAAAAACTCTGTAAAAGCCGCATTAGACAGACACAAGAGGTGCGCCTGTGGACACAACTAAGAGCTCGTAGGGGGTGCGGATAAAAATGCGAAAGACAAACAGCCCGAGGAAAAGTGCGAGAGAGACGGAGAAGGAGAATATCACGGGAAAATTTAAATAAACAGCTGGACGGCCAAGAGATCTTTCTGAGGGAGCGTTTCCCAGGAAGGAGAGCAACGTTCTCCGATGTCCCCTCGCATCCTCCCCCGCCAATTGGCCCACCACTGGCAGAGAGAATCAGAAAAGAAGCGGAGAATCCGTTTAGCACCCCCAAACCACAGCAAACAATGAGTCAGGAGAGTGTTACAGCCGACGACGACGATTGGAATCGAGTGGACATTTACCAGGTGTGGTGAGCTGGCCCTGTACACGCTGGGAAAGAGCGCGACCGGTGATAGATAGTGAGGGAACGCGATGATAAAGATGCGTGGGCAGGACTCCATTTAAATGAGAGCTCAAAAATGTAGAAAATGATAGGCCATTGACCTTGGAAAACGGGTGTTTAGGTCAAGAGAGGAGTAAAAATCAGGGAGAAAGAGAGCTATCAAGGCCATGCTGATCTATTCAGTGACCATGAACAGTTTCTTCTCTTCTTTTTCAGCTGGGAACGAAAACAAGCTCAGATTACTGTAGAAAGCCATTTAAATAGATCAGAAATACCGCCGAAAGGTCAAATTTGAAATGGGAAAAGGATGCGGGGATCACATTGCCATCGATACGGGATTATTCACCCGGAAAATAAGTGGGAAAATATGGCACCAATGGTAAAATTCAAACAGGAGAAGCTGTCGATGAAAATTGGAACAGCGGGAAAGGCCTAAAAATCTCCAATAATTCAGTCCTGTCTAAAACTTCCAGTCAAAAGTTCAAAAATTTAGAAAACTGCCACCTGTGTCGTAAAAAGTGTACAGTAAAAAGAAGTTGCGGATAGGTTTCTGAAGTTATGACAAGCATGACGGTTTTTGCCCATAAATTCCTGAACTGTTTGTTAGCTAAACAAACAAAAAGTACAGGAAGAAAAACACCATTCCAGGAAGAGAGGAAGACACTTTTTGCCTGGGTGAAGACTGCTCCCCGAACACCAGAAATGGAAATAGGAGACAGTGTAATGAGCACGTGAGGGGGGTGGCCACTTATGACATGAGGAGATAGAAGATAATTAAGAGAACGAGAAGAATAAACAGTACAGGTGAGAGAAAAGACATCAGAACATGCATTGATGACCGTGACCTTACCAAATTAGCCCGAACACCAGTAATTAGAGTCAGCTGGAACGACACACAGACCCAGTTGCGGGAAAATTATCAGATTTTTTAGTTTTTCTTTAGAATTTATCGTACTTTCAAGGACTTTTGAAGATTTTTGTACTCTCGGGATATATAAACACTTGAATTTTGTGGAAATTGACGAAAAAAGGAGGAAAAACACGGGAAATCGAAAAGTGCACGTAAAACGTAAGATTGGAACACGGTTAGGCAATCGTGGCAGGACCAGAAGGCTCGCACCAAAGCTCTGATGCTCTTCTTTAAAGAAAAATTAACTATGATCTTTGGGAAACTATGAGACCTGTGGGCTCGCGAAAATTATCAATTACACCCGTTTTCCTGACTAAAATCTTCAATTTTGCGTGTTTTTCGGAGATTTCGTTAAATTTTTGCTAGTTATAGGTCTAATTGCTCCTTTAAAGTAAAAACGTGAAGCAGTTTTAATGTAAAACACATGAAAAATAAAGAAGAATTAAAGATTAAGTGCGTGCAAACAAACAGTGCCCCAGTTTTTCTCTGCTTTCCTCCTCTGTTCCGTGTTCCCAGAAGAATATCAAGATTTTTGAGAAAAACGAAGAAAAAAGGCAGCTTTCACAGGTGCTAGGAAATGAAAGGACAACATTCAATGAGACGTAAAGTTTTCCGGTTGAGTCAATTTCAAGTGTCACTCTCTCGCGAATATTTTCATTGCCACGCCGCCTACAATATCAAATTTAAACAGAAGAAAATCCCAGGTGGAAAAGGACTTTTAACTGTTTAGTTGACCCAGATTTCTTTAAAGAAACCGGTCTTTTGAACCACTATCAGTTGGAAAAGAAGTAGGTAACAAGGGTGGGCGAGAGGTCAACAGTAACAGAGAGCATGGGCGGATTAGGATTAGTCAGATGAGCTTTTTGACTTGTAGAGGAAGGAGAGAACGAGAGAGGGCCACGGCTGGCAGTGAGGGGTCGAACACAGCCGGTCCTCCTCGCCAATGACGCAGAGAGACCGGCAGCAGCAGCTAGACCCCACCGACCACCTCTCTGCGCTCTAGCCGCCTCTCGTAGTCTTGCCCGCTAATCGATTCCCAACTGACCGCAGCAGTCCTCTCGCCCAGAGGACAGATGGACATTCGGCCGGGTGCGAGAGAGGCGCGCGCGCAGGAGAAATTGATACGGATCAGGAAAGTCTCCGAGCACAGGGGCAGCTACGTTTTTTGGTTGAAAAATTATGGCTGGTTTGGATATAAAAACGGCGGGAATTGACCTAACCAAAGTGGCCATAAAATCGGACAAGAGCCTTTTATCTTTCAATTACACCACCCCCTCATGTCGTTTGGAAAGGTCGAGCGCTTTAAATGGCTAGGTTACAGTAATCCTTGGAGTAGAAATCCCAAGTTAAGATGGATTATGGGTTCTTCATCAACTGCGGTAAACTTCAAAGGCCCCTTGTCCATCAACTGGACGCCTTGTTTCTATTCCTCTTCCATCCGCCACCGACTAATTCATACTTTGAACAATAACTGGTACAATTATTGGATTTACCCACTGTACGGACAATAATTCAAATGAAATGAGCAGCTAAACAAGCGGCGAGATATGTTCCGCAATAATTCACCGGCAGGGACGACACTTGTTCCTGCAAGGAGGTACCGGCGGCTAAAAAACGACACGAGGGTTCAAATTACAAGCCAGTGGAGGGGGAAAAAGAGATGAGAGAAGCAAATGACCTTTAAATCAAGGAACGGGTTGTCATCCTCCGGAAATAGGCGATTTATTTGCTGCAGAGCCTTTTCCATCGTTTTTTATTGTCCAAAATAAGTTTGGTGAGATGGATCTTGAAGTGAAAAGGCTTCATATAAGGAGATATCGGAAAGAAATATCAGTGTCAGGTCGACTGGTTATCACATCCAAATTGCAGATCGTTCGACACACGTTTCCAGGATTTTTGTTAATGTTTCTGGTAAAGAACTACAAATTTTTGGGTAAAACGAGCAGAAATTGAGTGGCTTCGGATGATTTCCTGACAAAATCTCCAAAAATAGAGGAGATACGTCAAGGAATTCTATTTTTGTCCGATGGAAGAGATTGGTTTTCCCTTCCTCGAAATATGATACTTCCATTTATTTGTTATTCCCGGGAACTAAATGCACCATAAAAGGATAACTTGAACGGCAATTTTCTCATATTAAAACTGGATAAATGGCGGCAAACCGAACATTTAAACGAAGACACATGTGGCAGTGGCGATTCCCACATGTTTCGTGGTCTTTTTATCATTTTTGCACTCAGCTGATTATAATCTAAGATGGAGAGAGAAGGGAAAAGAGAACGCGGTGAAAGTGATCCGAAAGTGGGATAACATTGATAGGAACAGCCAGCCAGCGAGGGAATGGAAGATAATTGATGTCAGGAATTGAGGAAAATCGGTCACAAAGAAAAAAAAGACAGATGGTATCGTAACCGCTGCGAGAATTATTGTCAGTGGCGGCGGAAGATTTCAATCGACGATTGGGGCAAGAGAGAGGAGGCAAGGACACCATTGAAATTGCTGAAATTCCGAGAGAAGAAAGGCAGATGGCCGCTTTTTAAAGACCTGGCCTTTTGTTTCATTTAAATGACAGGTCCTCTTGCGGGAAATACTGGAAAATCCATCACAGAATTCATACAGGCTCCTGCACAAAAATTGACAAGAAATCGAGAGATTCCGCGCCATCCACCGCCAGTTCCACGGGAACCCTTCTGCCGTCTTTTCCATCATCGGCAGATGCTCGTTGTTTACCCTTTTTTGAGGTCACAAACGATAAAAGTAAGAAAAGGACAGCAGCAGGAAAAGATGTCGAGAGCTGGCTAGCCACTATCAGTCCGTTCCTTCCGGAAGATGATAAGCCCCCCGGGCGACAGGTTGCCGCCAAATCTCAATCAAGAGGTTTCAAATTCCTAGCGAATTTGGGATATAACCATTTTTAGGGATTTTGGCCCCTGCTTCCCTAAGTCTTCTATTTTCGTATAGTTTATGCCTTTAGTGAGAGAACAACACGGGAAGGCAGCCTGGCAACGGCAGTCGACATCTTTTCGGCGACCATGGATCTCTCCCTCGGCTGTCGCCTCTAATGAACACCTACGAACTTTTCTTTTGTCTGTTATTATTAAAACAATCGGAACTGGCCACAGGTGGGTGTTTTCTTTAAAGGAGGAAGAGGGAAATGGTATTGGGGAAAAAGAGACAGCCATCTGCTGCAGCTGCGGAGGCCACTGGTCACATCCGGATCACAGCTGGAGATGCGCCACTCAAGGCTACCAAGACGATCATTGTTTAAAAAACTTTATTCGCCACAGTTTTTGATATCAGCGTCGAATGGTCTTCTTCTTGATTTCGTCGAGCTGACGAAGAGCTGTGCCGTCGACGGTGTTCTCCAGTTGCATCATCTTGTCGATGGCCTGGTCATCCACCAGTTCGCCTTGTTTTACCGCGTCAACTCCAATCATTTGTACGGTCAACGTGGCCTTTTTCGTGTTGCCAGACAAACGGAAGACTTGTCCCTCGGGGCGGCCAAAGAATTCGTCCATGATTCGGAATGCCGCCCTCTTGTACTCCTGACTGCGGTAGTCCTTTTTCAGTTGCATGTCCCGTTTCCTCGTGGTCTTCTCTCGTCCCGCCGCAATCTGTTGCAGTGCGGCCTCGTCGAGTACAAACGGCTTCTTCCAGTCGGCCACCAGTCGAATTCCCTCTTCCACCGTTTTCTTCTTGTAATATTTCTTTTCTTCCTTCTGTTGGATCGACGCCTTCCCGTGGGTGTTGGCCACTTTCAGCGAGGCGTATGAGCCCGTACCCGAGGTGTTACTGTAATCCGAGTAGCTGTCTTCGGCATAGGCGACGTCAACATTCAGCTGGGGGTCAAGTTGGACAGGCATCTACCAGCTAGGAAATTCAATGGAATTAAATGACTTCCAGACGTATTCGTAGTCAAATCCTGTCAATCCTTCGCTTTTCTGCCCGGGATTTCAACAGTTCTTTTTTCAAATCATCAAATCTTTTCAGGAACCTGCAGTGACACAGAATTTGCTTGCAGCGAGACGCGCTGCATTCCGTTGTCTTGGTTATGTGATGGCAGAGTCGATTGTGATGGTGGCGTCGATGAGCACACAAAACTTTGTCATCCTCACATTAGAGGTACAAACTGTCCAAATGTTTCAGTACATTTTTTAGAAAATTCCACGTGTATGGGTAATGAAATAGAGTGTAAAATAGCCGGTGCTTGGAGATGTATCCAACATAGTTGGCTCTGCGATGGTCATAAGGTACTGCTTCAATTTTGGTGGTATTCTATGGGATTTTTAGGATTGTGACGATGGTGCGGATGAAGACAGTTGCCAAGGAAAAGTAGTAGCCAGCCCTCAATTTGAAGTCTGTGGGATTGCCGAGGCTCCGTAAGAATCCTCCATCTATAGTTCATAATTCCAATTTTAGTTGTCGTTCCGGTGGCTGTGTCTCCAAAAATCTACTCTGTGACGGTGTTTTTGACTGTATGGATGGGTCGGATGAGAATTGTACCCAAGAAGAAGAGGAGACAGACGAAGCGAATCTCCTGGCGGCTCTTCCTACGCCAGTCTCCGAGCCAGACAGCGTCATTGAAACTTCCGTCACCAAAGCTCCTGAACCATCGTCCAGTAATCTGGAAAATAAACCAGGACCGGAAATAACTCCTGTAGAAGTTCCTGTACAAGTTGATATCGCTGGACCGATAGAAGATCTGGGACCAAAGGTGGAACCTATTGGTGAGTCTACGGATGCTGTGCTGGTGGTTGTGACGACGGAGACGGTGGAAGAAATCGTGACAACTGAAGAGGAAACTAGTTCTCCAATGACGGAAGAGGAGACCACGACGAGTACATCGACATCGACCTCAACGACAACAACAACCAGCACAACAACTACCACAAGTACGTCAACGACGACGACAACTGAAGAACCTACAACGGAGCCAGCCCCAGAAACTCCTACAGAAACTCCAACAGCTATGGAAACAGAAAATACCGTAGCTCCAGACCTCCTGAGAACATTTTCTGCTCCAGAATTGCCTTCCGATCCTACTTTTGTCCCAAATGATCCATTTTCAGTGCCGATGCCAGCCCCAGTAGAATCGACCAGCGAAGCCTATGTAGTTCCTTCTGAGCCTCAGCCTATTTCTGAAAGTCCTCCACCCTATGTTCCTGTCCCTGTTCCAATTCCTGTTTCAATTCCACCTCTTGATCCTGTCACAGAATCTGTAAAAATTCCGGAATCTCCTCCAGTAGAAGTTGACGTAGCGGCTCCAATTCCTCCTCTTGCTCCTGAGCCGGAGGTTGCTCCCGTTGACGTGGTGCCCAACATTGTTCCCGCCCTTCCTCCTACCCCTCGGTCACTTTTTCCGATCCCAGAATCCATTCCCCGAGAAGATTTATCAAATATTCAACCAGTAATGAGCGAAGAACCAACTACTGTACCTCCTTGGTTAAGAAAACAGGTACAGAGGCCAATTCCAGTAGATCAGCCATCGGCTAGACGGATAATTTCTCCCCAGACAACCACTGTCCATCCCCAGCAACCTATCCTGAACCCCTTTCCACCCCTGCCACCCACTTTGCCACCTGAACAACGCCATGAGTACACTTTACAACCGATAAATGCAACAGTTCACAGCGGATTGCCTTTCTTCCTGGCCCGATTGTTTATGCCCGCTACCCAGCGACCAACCCGATCCGATCCACCAGAACCTGTAAAAGTTAAAAAAGTGCTACCCATTGTACCGGTGAATTATGAACCAGAGGGAAATTCGACGTCTACAACGACTAAACGCCCGTTATCAACTGAAAAAAGCTTGTAATTGTTATTTTTTTTTCAATTTTTGATTGCTGCTCGATATTGTTTGTGTAAATTGATGATAATGAATTATCACTGTACGCTGGTATTTAATTTACAGACCTGGGAAAGATTTCTACACCTAGAAAAAGTACAAAACCTCTTGAAACACCGAGAAAATTCCAGCATGGAAAATATATCTTTTTGAATCAAAAACTCAACGACAATCTCGCGACACAAAGATTCTATCGACGTCGACCGAAGATTGACTCGACACCGCATTTCCTTCAAGTTGGCACTGTTGTAGTCCAAAATTTCCTTGATTATTTAGAGTTTCAGGGCTTTTGTCGACGTCTTGTTCCACAGATTTGTCTTCTAGTTCTCTGTTCCATTTTTTGTGACCATCTGATACACGCGATAAGTGATAATGTCACTTTACATCTCGTCTTGCTCCCTCCCCTGTTTTTATAAATATCAATAATCTCTCTCTTCATCTTCTGATCTAATCATATCCTCCCCCACCTTTTGTTTTTTTCTTCCATTATCATCATATTTCCAGAAATGATTCATTTGAGGATAGTCGCAAGGGCCGTCAGATTATAAACAGTCTGTCTCCCCGGTGCGTCGGCTGTTATCAGCGGTCGGCTCTGCTTCGCTCACTCGCCTCTTTTCCAGTGCATCTGTTTTCAATCAGTCAATGGGGTAATTCTGGAGTGCTGTTCCTTATTTTTTAGCTCAAAATACTGCTTGTTATCCTCCAAGTGTCATTTGTTTATGGGTAGGCTGCTTGCTCATCCATGAATTGTCTTTATTCCGCTGGCTATCCTGTACCCAAAAAGACGTCATTGCCATTATTTTTACTCGGTTTTAGCCGTCATTCTGTTATCTAATCGAAGCCTTTCCAAATACGGAGATTTGCCTTACGTACACCTTTTTGGAGCAAATATTGACCAGCAGATAGCAACTTTCCGCGGTTTTTGACCAAATGCCTACAATTCCCAATCGTGACATTAGCTGTCTCTGGGCCACTTGCCATGGCATGAGAAAGAGAGCAACAAAGAGACAAATTATTCAAATTGATCCTCGATAATCCTCTTTCTGGTTCCGTAAAGAGCTCATTTCGTCTAGCAGATGGCCATGAGCCAATCTTCAACGAATTATTCTGATCAAGAAGCTGTTTTTGACCCGAAACTGCTTTTTCTTGCTAATTTGATCTTGATTTTGCCTTGAAACCGCAATTTTAAAGTCAAACACCATTGTTTCGGCTTTTAGAAAGTTTAGAATTTGCCCGCCGACTAATTTCTCACATTGTTGTCTTTTTTTTACCAAAGTATAAAACAAGAAAAATCACTAGGTGCCTCACGTTGCACAGTCAAATTTCTGCAAGTTTTTGCAAAAGGTGAAAGAGTCAAACTCATCCTGGTGTAAAATATTCCGGGTTATTTATCCTGTGTCTTAAAATATTTGGTGGCACTTTCGCCTTTCAAAGTTGCATCATTTGGTTCAAATTTCCGGATTTATCAGTGCCCTCTGTTTACCGCAATACCATCCATAAACAATCTCTTGTTTTCCCCAAAATTGATGCTGATTTTGCCTCTTTTCTCTTCTCTTGGTTCCAAAATAGCCATTCTTCCGTGTTCAATACTCCCAAAAGAGGAAATGAGATTTTGACGGGAGCTCGTCTCGGAGCTTTCATTTTTTGGGAGTGGCGTCATCCGCTCTCCCACGATGTCTCATCCATTTAAAGCAGCCAGCCACTATTTTTCTCTTCTCGGGCTAATGCCTCCCCTATTCTGCCTTTTGGGGATATTCAGGAAGCAGAATGACGTCGATTCTTCGTCATCTGGGGGAAAAATTAATTGACTCCGTTATTGGGCATCCACGAGCGGATGCAATTAGCCTCTCATCTCGCCATCTTCCCCATTTTTTTTCTCTGGCTTTCCCATGGCTTTTTTATTGCAAAAACCTTCGTCTTTCCCCTCGTCTGGCCAGTCAAGAATGGCTGCCGGCAGTGCACGTCGTCCATTTATTGTTTCCAGGGAAATGCAGCAGGTTCCGTTAGGGCCACTGGCAGCTTGTGACATCTTCAATCAAGCTGTGGTCATTTTTGATGAGAAACATAATCGAGTAAGGGCCTTTTTTAGATTTAAATCGGTTTCAGATTTTCTTTAAAGAATTCAATAAAGACCCGATCAACTTCAATATAGCCAAGGAATATTCAACAGAATTTTATTACTGGGCTCGGATTCATTTCATCTCAAAGTTGGCTTTTTTTCTGGGAATTTTACAAACTTTTAAAGGACTGTCTTCCTTGCATTGCTAAAGTCTCACAGCAATCGAATATTCTATTTGGTTAGCTTTAAAATGGACTTGGAGACTAAAGAATGTCTACGATTGAAGCATGTTAAAACTAATATCTTCTCGAAAGGATACAAGGTGGGGCAAGAGTTATGGAAAATACAAAGGAAAATTTATAGATTCAGTCACATTTGGCTGGCAGTCAGATTGTTTTCAGTGTAAATAACGTGGCAAAAGGAGGAAAATGGATGAAAAATACTGTCAGCGATAGGGATCTCTTCGAAAAACAATTGCAACAAGTACGTGAGAGAGACAGGGGCAGAAAGTCGGGACTTTTCCCATAAAAATGTTGAGTCGAAGCCGAGTTGACTCGACCTCAACACAAAAATCGCATGGCTCTCGTTTTCGACTCTACGTTGACTCAAAAAATTAAGTCGACTCAGCACAAAAAGTCATCTCGACTCTTTTGACAGAGCTCTCGACTTGAGTCGACGTTCAGTATTTGATTTTCCTGCAAAATTACAGAGTTCCCATTTTCAGGAAAAGCTCTCCCAAAGTCAGCCTCCATCTCCCAGTATCCCCAGCCCGACTACTGCTCCTCCCGGTCAAATAGGCGACCACGCACATCTCAGCCCTCGAACCAGCACAGATTCTCAAAGAGATGAGCCTCAGGTACCCATAGTCCTTATTTTTCATCTTCTTTTCTTTGGAATGCTATCCGTGAAGGTGTCTTGATGGTGGTCAAGTGCCAGTCGAGCGGAGAAATCAGTGGTACCATCGTCTCCTTGGGAAAACAGCGACTGGGAGTAAAATTGCGTCGTGTTCCCAGCCTCAAAAAATGGAAGGACACCATGGGAATGAAATCGATGACAAAGTGAGAGTTTCTTTAAATTTTTCAAGGAATTTTAGGTGGGGTTGTGAAGAGGACGAGCAATTTTGTGAGCCAGTTTTGGCGGGTTCTCAAGCTCTGATGATCAGTCGAAATGACGCGTCCCTCTGTTGTCTCCTGGATACTGTAATAAATCCTCGTTTCGGCTTGGTTGCTTCTGTCCAGGAGAGGATTCACAATGGCTTCAAGTAGGAATTTCACTTACTTTTCTAATTAAATTAGAATGACCACAGCACCGTGTGATCCCCTGAGGGCCAATGTCGCCGGTCTCCCGCCAGATGCCAGTCATGTTTGGAGTAATATTGAAGTCCTCGAAGGAGATCCCCTTCTCCTCACTGTTGTAAGCACCCTTCTCTTTTAAAACATTTAAATTTTTAGGCTCCCCAGACAGGATTCTGCCTCCTCTTTCAATTACAACAAATGTCAGGACCCCGACTCTTCTGGAAGAGGCAGGAGATCTCCATCTCAATGGCCACAGCCAATCTTACACATATTTTCCTCCGCGCTGTACGGGATAAAGAAACCAAACTGGTTGACCTTTGCATCCGGGGAATGTTAACTACGGGAGATATTACCAAAAGCTTCGTGGAAATTGTACAATGCCGTCTGTGATCAAATCAATCCGGTTAAAACTTCTTCTTGCCTTGCCTTAGAAAGGCTCAATATAAAAAAAACGTGTAGTAATGATAAATATTGTCATTGTTCTTTTTTCTTGTTTGGTATTGATGGGGATCATTTCTATTGTGGGTCATTTATGGCCGGAATAATAGCCAAGACTGGCATTCACCTAGCAGTTTCGCATTCAATTGATCGAAATAGATGGCAGTCGATGATGGCAATGTGCCAGCTTCGTCCAGTTATTCATCACACACATTATTTTGCAGGATTTCAAATCGACCACCAAATGGAGACAATCTCTATTGTCTAAATTTGTGTGATCAGCCTGGATTCACCCCCAAATTTCCCATTTTGTCAGAGTTATTTTCAGAGATTCCTTATCTTTCTCCTTTTTTCCTAAATGATTATTTCCAGATGAAATTTCTTCTTCTAAGTGCCTTTTCCCTGCTAGAAGCCCAGCTTCTTACTGCTCAAAGTGAGCTATGCCCTTCTTTCGACCATTTTACCCATTTCAGTCTCCTCCGATCCCTGTTTCACCTGTACCATTCCTCATCAAATGAAAACTAATGACCCTGTCTGTCCAATCCTGAACCAGACTCCACCGCGGATTTCTATCCAAGCTGTGGCCAATGGCAGCGAATGCAGACTGTTCGTTAGCGGCTGTCCAATGTACGATATCCGTGTTGGAGGAATGTGCTCTCTTACCACGGATATTAGACCAATTTCCTGTAAAAATGGTTATTTTCGCATTGGAGAACAACCAATTGAAGCAATTCGATGTCATCCATGAGAAAAACTCTAATAAATCCCTGGAATACTGTGTTTGGGTGATTATTTACGATAATTAAAACGAAAGAAAACGAGGAAATAATTGGCACTACTTACGTAAAAACTACAGGTTTTACTGCGACTACTAAAGAGATGAAAAGAGAGAAATTGTTTCGCCGTCAGCTGCTGGACGCGCAGGTTAGCTGTCCTACTGTAATAAGATTTTCACAAAACCTCAGTACAGCAATAAATCTCCGGGAAAAGTTGCAGCCGCTGGGTAAAAATAGCTATCTATTGAAAGACAAAACCATTTCCCTGATTAAATTTCAGGATAGCGAGAAATTGGTTGTAAAATATTTAAAATTTTTAAAGGTCTGACCCCCCGGTTGCGCTCGATTCGCACTGCCTAACTACGGTAGTTTTGGCTTGAAAATCACTTAAAACTCTGCAGTTTGCGCGCCAAGATCAGAGAATTTTTGCTGATTTTTTGTGGGAAAGAAGAAAGATGGGCCCATATTTTGGTAGAAAGCAATTCAATATCATCAAAATGCTAAAGGGTTACGAATGTTTAAAGGGTGAAAATAGCCGGATTTTATGGGATGAAAACTCGGCTTTGGAAATTCTTCATGGGATCAGGGACATGTTTGTATGTTCCTCTGGCCGTTTTCTATTAAATGGAGGGCAGTGGAGTTTGGGAAAAACTGAACTACAGTAATTATTCAGCGTCAAAATCGTGCTGTTAAATTGTTAAAATTGCGCGAAAACTTCTAATTCCCTGGCAAAAAAGCGAGAGACTGACAGGATTTGACAAGGAAAATGTTTGGAACCATTTCATTCGATTGAATTTCTCAGCTGGTAGATGCCTGTCCAACTTGACCCCCAGCTGAATGTGGACGTCGCCTATGCCGAAGACAGCTACTCGGATTACAGTAACACCTCGGGTACGGGCTCATACGCCTCGCTGAAAGTGGCCAACACCCACGGGAAGACGTCAATCCAACAGAAGGAAGAGAAGAAATATTATAAGAAGAAAACGGTGGAAGAGGGAATTCGACTGGTGGCCGACTGGAAGAAGCCGTTTGTACTCGACGAGGCCGCACTGCAACAGATTTCGGCGGGACGAGAGAAGACCACGAGGAAACGGGACATGCAACTGAAAAAGGACTACCGCAGTCAGGAGTACAAGAGGGCGGCATTCCGAATCATGGACGAGTTCTTTGGCCGCCCAGAGGGAAAAGTCTTCCGTTTGTCTGGCAACACGAAAAAGGCCACGTTGACCGTACAAATGATTGGAGTCGACGCCGTAAAACAAGGCGAACTAGTGGATGACCAGGCCATCGACAAGATGATGCAACTGGAGAACACCGTCGACGGCACAGCTCTTCGTCAGCTCGACGAAATCAAGAAGAAGACCATTCGACGCTGAGATCAAAAACTGTGACGAATAAAGTTTTTTTTAAACAACGACGCTGAATTATTCCACAAGAATAGGCAATAAATAAACTTTTCGTTGTAATTTTTGTTCTTGTGATGTCATTTCCGAGTTCCCTGACCCTTTTGTCTCATAATTGCCATTGACTCCAGCCAGCTAAAAGCGAGCCGGTAATCTCGCACCAAAAGCCATTGTCTTCCGTTTTCGCTTCGCAATTTTGCCCATGCGTTTTTCTCTTTCTTGCTATTTTTCATTTTTACAGAAATGGCGAATATGATCCAGACTCCGGAAGAAGTTTATTTAAAGAAGCTGTTCACCGATATAAAAGAGCTGATGGAATTACACGTAAGGAGGACGCTTGGTGAGTTACACGGCGTCTAATTTGACTAATTTTTTCCAGAATTTTACCATTATCGTGGGTTGACGGTCAACAGAAGTTGTCAGCAGAATGTCAACCAGAATCAACAAGGTTTGAAAGCAAAAACCGTAAATTGACGAATTTTAGAGCGTAGACCACAAATGCAGATGATGATGTCTCCTTCGCCACCGAACGCGGTCTCTCCACAATTTCCCGAAAATGCGAAACAGCCCCTGGAGCAGAAACCTTTACATTCGGAGCCTACCGACGCACCGCAGCAACCTGGTACAGTGCCTTTGGTCATATTCCCAACTCTTTTATGACGCGCTGTGTTTAATTATTATCCCCTTCCGTTTATAGATGGACAATTTCCTTCGTTCTATAAGCAAGCATCTGGCGAGATGGGAGTACAGCCAGGAGAGCAGCGCCCACAATTTGTATCTCGTCCAGTTACACGTCAACTGCCAGGAAATATGGGACAGTACAGTTATTCACAAATGGGACAGCCACAAAATGCTGCTGGTAGGGAGAGCTGTGAGTTTTACTGGGATTTTTGGCTTTTTCTCATGGAAAATCCGTTGATATCGGCTGAAATTGAACCAGCGATGTTTATTTCGTAAATCAAGCGCTCTGCTATGGACGAGCCCAATTTCTGCGCTTCTCTAACTCGGAAAAACTCCAATTTCAGCTTCTCCTTACCCCCCTACGCCCTTGGAACAGCAGGCCATCACTCCCCAACAACTGCCAATGATTATGAGAAATATTCAACGAAATCCAGAAATGATTCCGCACACTTATGGACAACCGGGAATCCCTGACAGCAAAGGTATTCTTTTATCCTTTAAATTAAAACAAAACCATTTAGTTGCCAGTATAATGTCTCATCCGGCCGCTTACCACCAGTTGTATCGTCAACAATCCAAATCCTATGCGCCTTCTTCCCCTACTTCTCTCTTTGATGGGATGGTTGATTGGGCTCTATATCTGAAGGATTTACCTCAATCGGAGAAAAAAGACGATTTTTGGCATATAAATACGGAAGGAGTCGACGCTACCCTGGATGGTAGGTGCAGCCCTTTCAATGCCGGGACGGGTTCAGGGTCAATTCATCCTAATCAAATCCATAAAAACTGGGCGCACGAAACGGAAGTGAATTTCTTAAAAGGCTTCCGCGGGAAATGCATGATTTTGAGCGAGAATCCAGGATCAAGGGCAATCACAGGCCTTTCTACGGACCGACGCATCTCAAAATTACCTTGGGCGCGCGCTGTGTTCAGGAAATGTAATCGATGGTAATATTTTTGGGGTAAGAAACTACGCACCGGGTGATCGACATATCAAAATGATCGTCTCGTCGAGAGGAATTGAATGATACCCAAAACGATACCCCGAAATTGCGAAGATGCGGGGTTTCCGGGCAAAAATGACACTGAATATGGCGATTCTGTACACTTCAGGTTTTCCGACGTCTTACGGCTCAGGATATTCAAAAATATCCTGGAAAGAGATTGTGCTATGCGAAAACAAGGATATTTTATGTCAATATTAAAAATTGACAGAAATCCTCTAAAAAAACTCTAAATGAGCGTGTTTTTCACACCTTTTTCCTCAAAAATTTGGCTGCAACTGTATGATCGTCCCTTTTTGGGCCAAATTTCCATGATTTTATCAAATTTAATCTTTGTTTAATTTTCAGACCTCATTGCCATGATGGATACGAGCTCTCCGCTGCCGAAAAATTTCGTCTTTCCTCCAATGGGTCAAACCCAAATGATGCAGGCTCCTGGAATCATCTAGGCTTTCTTCTTCTCAATTTTTCCAAGTTTATGTGTCATAAAATCCCGAGTTTTACATTCTCTACCCGGTGAAATGAATCTCATTCTTAGAAATTGTGTGAAAGAGAGTGGAACGGGCGCTTGACGTTTACCCCCTCCCAGCTGGGTCGTAAACAGCGGTCACCCGTTCCCGAGTGTTTTTCAATGCGGCCATTGTTCTTCTTTTTCTTCCTTTTCTCCATTTCACTGGTCACTTTTAAAGGCTATTTTCCTTTATAGAAGAAGTTTTTTATCAGTATGACCTTCACTAATCGCAAGGTGACGCATGAAAGCGAAAATAGTCGAGGCCGGCCGTCGTCGACCATTGTACAGCCGCGCCGTTCTTTTGCCCTTCGACGGCCGGTCGACGGCTAATAACAATGGCTGGAGGGAAAAGCCGTCGACCTCGTTTTATCGGCAGAATGGTTCTAGTCAACTTTTCCTATTTTTCACATTAAAAGATGGTGAAATTCCCGTCTTTTCCCGCTAATTTGACGAGCCCGCTCGCGAAAGCCAAAGCCATAAATGTGGTCGCCATCGATCTATGCCACTTTTTCCGATGCCGGCTATTTTTCCTCCTTCTTTTATTTACTCCGAATCTCCTCTTTTTCATTTAAATCTTTCAGTGATTTAGATCTCCGCTTATGCCTTCCACAATATTACGGCTATTTTTCCTGCTTTTCGCTATATTTAATTTTTTAACAGCTAAAATTCATCATTTATCGTTGCGGGTAAGCCAATTTTTGTTTTTTTTATAGAAATTTTAAATTTTAGGATGAATCAAGAAGGAATATTATTTTATCCGGCTTTGGATACGATACAGGAGGGACATTCGACCTTGTTTTGAGTAATTTCAGTGTACCCGATATTATTTCAAGTAAAATTGATTCGGGGGAAAATGCTGAAAAATCGGTAGGTAATTTTTCATTTAAACGAGCCCTATTTACTTTTTTATTTATTATTTAAAAATTTCAGGGAGTCATCGGTTTTTCCCTTTCTCGAGGCCTTTCAATAGCCGCCGGAGTTGGCTCCAATCCTCATGTTTGTCAGTTAGAGGTACATTTTCCTATATTTTGCAATTTTCTTTTCTTTTTTAGCAAACAGATCAAGGCTATGATGCCATTTTTTTCATTGCCGATTTGCCTCAGAAACGATTTAGCGTCTATAGATCCGGAAAAGGAAAGGATATCAAGCTTTGTCCTTCTCATGTTGCGTAAGTTTTCAACTAATTTCTGTTTTTTATTCTTTCTTCCGAATTTGAGCCTCCAGTATTGTGTATTCAGCCGGTCCACATATGATTGTTAGGAAATTTTGGGGGATGATCGGTGGCAATCAAAAACAAGGGGCTACTGGGAGGGAGACAAAAATTGAACAAGGGATGGTTTCTATTGGAAAAAGTGACAGAATTTCCCTCTAGAATCAAAAAAATAGCCTCTTCTCAAGAAAAACTCTTGTTTCGCTATTATTTTGTACTAATAACTAGGAATAACTGGCTGTTATCTTGGTTAGAAGTATTCCCGGTACTCCAATTACTGGAAAACATGCGATACTATAATTTCCTGGAAGGTAGAGCTGGCAATAAATAAAGTAAAACGTAGCGTGCTTTTTAAAGAAATGTTAACAAAAATTCTATGAACTTGTGTGGAATCCTGCGATCTTTATTTTCACTATTAAGCGTGTTAAATATTCGGGTATGGCAGAATTTGTATCGACCATCCAAGTAGCACTTTTAAACCCAACAGAAATCCCAATATACTGCTATTCTACCATAAATGTTGAATAGATGAGACGTGAGAGAGGAGGGAGATTCGAATTTGTACGTGTGTTGGGCTCAAATTTTTCGACCATGGGCGCTTCAAGTTTCTAGCTACAATACTGGAAAGTGGACAATACAGAGGCAGCTATTCCCGTTCCTTCCCCTATAAATTCTCAGCCTAATACTATGGTTCTATGACCAATGTAACAGGTTCTTCCCCAGCCTCATAGATCACACAATTGTCAATTGAAACCTCCTCTCTCCGTTTCCCATGGCACAATTGTCCTCAATTTCCCTTTCTAATCTTCTTATTTTTCAGCTGCTTAGAGGTCAACCCTGATGCGGCTGCTGCTGGAACGACAACCCCGTCGCCGGTATGTTTGTTCATTTCTCTCTCGCGTCGACCACCAGCCAGCCACTAATAACTCTCTCCCCTAAAAGGGTCTCCCCCGACTTTTTCTGTACAAATTCTTGTTTCAGGCTCGAGAAAAACGTGAAGGTTTCTTGGAAAGATTTAAGAATATTTTCTCAAGTGGCGATAGTAAAGCCGCTTATGTGGATCATGTCCCCCTCCAACAGGTTGACAATCTTTATTCGACCAATGTGAGTACCCAATTCCATTAAAAACTCAACCCTCTCTTCCACCTCAGTTAACCCGGGTGTCAAATGGAATCCTCATCAAATTGGGAGGAATTATCGCGATTGGCAGCAGAAGGCACAAAAACTAGAAAGGACTCGCTTGGCTATGCAAAGCTCTCCATGCATTCTTCTCTTCTTTTTCTCCTCCTGAACTTTTGACTTTTTTTCTCTTTGAATTTTTAACGGGCAAGGATCATTATCTCCACTTAAAAATATGCCTTTGTTTTCAATGCAAAAAAAGAGCCTCCAAATAGGGGTTTGAATTCCCGGAGGAGGACCAAAAATCGCTGGCAAAAGTTTATGCTAAATAGCGGGAAAGCGCCACGCTGTGGGCATGGATCATTTCACCTGTTTTCACCTTTACCAAACGGAAATTTCATCGGTATAGGAAAAAAAATCTTTGGAGTATAAGTCGCGCTATAGGACCACCTGAAAATCAGGCAATTTCTTTGAATTTTCACTGAAAAATGCCAAATTCAAATAGGCGCTACTTAGGACCCCGCAGCGAAGTTTTCTCAAAGTTGAGAAGTATCCCTCCGGAAAATTAGAGAAATGGCGTATTTTTGAGTCCTGACCTTGAAAGCATGGGGGGAACTCCCAATTTGCTCAAAAATTCTTTCCTCTTTTTAGTATTTTGCAGATTTCTTTAAAAATCCAGAAATTTACTGCACAGTCGACATTCTGATAATTAACTTCATTTGACATCCCATTGAATCCCTATGAAATGTTTCGATTCCAAATTTTTGGTCTATTTTGTTGGACTAATAACGACAGTACAGCGTACGTTGCGTGCCAAAGTACTCGACTATCAAAAGAGGAAAACAGCAGTACAGGTGAACGCCGTTTTCCAGTGGGACCCGCGTTATCCACCTGCCACAGTTCCCTTCCCCAGAACTCAATTATTTAGCTCATTTTTTTAAAATTTAACTTTATAACCTCTTTTTCAGATCTCAATCCGTTTCACAAAAGATCTCCGTGGAAAATATTTCCTAATCTATCACAATTGCTTCAAATATCGCGCCCATGGCTACGTGTAAGTTCTATTCCTTTCTCCCAATCTCCGGCTGGATGGTGTCGTGTTCCGCTCATAAAATCTCAAAACTCGTCTCCTCTGATTATAATTCATGCGCAAGTGCGAGCGAAAGATCGAGCGAGAAAGCGCAAGTGAAATAGGATCTCGGGCACCTTTTACACTTTAGCAAAGTCTCCTTTTTCTCCCCTTTCTGACAATTTGTGCAAAGTTTTAAGAGCCGAAGTGGAATTTGAACTCTGGACCAGCTGACTGCTCGCCAGCAGCCGACACAAATGTTTATTATTGCAGTGATCGAGTTGCCGTCGACTTTACCATCGATCTAATTGAAGAAAATGTCGGAAGTTATCTGTCAGCTGGGGATATTCCTAAGCCACATCTTCTACTTTATTTGGGGATTATGTTCACCTTTTGTGGGATCTTGTGGTCGCATCGATTGTGCCTTACCAGGTAAGATACGTTTCATTTTTTAACCAGAAATGTTGGTAAAAATTCTTGGGGATTTGCTGCGGATCGAACCAGCAACTTTTTGGAGTACTACTATTTTCTATCTATTTTCCAGCAAGCGTAACATCTACCGAGTCCACGGCCTCATGACAGCGTTGGTCTTCCTCAAAGCCGCTTCCCTAATCTCTCATGGAGTCAACTATTATTTTGTCAGCAAATACGGCCATCAACGAGAAATCTGGGCAGTTGTCTTCTACATTACTCATCTGTAAGTAATCTTGTGTATTTTCGGCTAATTTAATTTGTTTAGATTGAAGGGCGCCCTTCTATTTGGGACCATTCTCCTAATTGGAACTGGATACACATTCTTTAAGAATTTTTTAACGGAAAGGGATCGCAAAGTCTTCATGATTGTTCTTCCCTTACAGGTAGGCTTTTTTTCTGGGTGAAAACGTGGAAATGAATGGGGAAACAGCTGTAGACAGCAGCTGTTGAAGGGAATCCAAAGAGCAGATTCCATTCTTTAAAGATTCAATTGTTGGAGGATCATTGGCTCGAGATTCCCCGAAATTTCAATTAGCAGAAATTTTTTTTTTCATTTTTTAGATAATCGACAACATAGCGATGATAATAATGGAAGAATCCGAGGCCGGCCAACAGGGTTACCAATTTTGGTACGAGATGTTCGTCTTCCTCGACATGATTTGCTGCTTTTTTATATTTTTCCCAATAATTTGGTTTGTCTCTTATTTTTTCTTTATGTCGGATTCAGGTCCATGGATCATCTCACTGAAGGAGCTAAAAGTGATGGAAAGGCAGCCTTCAACTTGGAGAAATTGCGCCTGTTCCGTCATTTTTACATTCTCGTAATTGCCTACATTTATATGACAAGGATTCTTAAATTTATTCTACAGGTGGGCGCTTTACACTTCCTAGGGGAACGCCGTGTAGTACAAGCTATTTGGCCACCGGTTTATTAGAGTTTTTGGTGCGATTTTACACATAAACAGAGCGAGAGGCTTTTCGTTCTCGTCTTGAGGTTCATATAGCTAAAAATCTTGGCAAAAATCCTTTGGACCTGGGTAGGACTTGAACCTGAAGCCTTGAGTTTACAAATTCGATGTTTTTGTCACGTCATCAGCGCTTTTTGTTTCTGGATTTTTGCGAATTTGCTAGGGTTTAGCAGGAAAGGTTTTAATTACGATTTTTCATAAGAAAATTCCCGAAATTCTTGCATATTATTGAAATTTGTTCATTTTTCTTGTCGGAAACTATGAATAAGAGCTCAGAATGCCTATAAATTTCTTCTATCAGTCATCTTTCCAACATTTTCTTTTTTCATTTCGAACCAAAGCCTTCATTTCCTGCTTTACATTTTCTCATATCAGCAATCTCTGGCCCATTGCTATATTTAATTCACGTCGCGTTTCCATAGAAATCTATAACTTGTTTTTGTGTGTACACAACTTTTCTCATAAAGCAAAAATCGCGAAAATACGAGGATAAACTGCCAATCAAGCGAGACGAATCGAGTTGTCAGTCATCTTTCGAAATATTTGAAAGGAATCCAAGGAATTCCGAGGGCATCCCCGGGTCTCTCCAGAGAATATTTTCGTCTCCATATATTGATAAAAAAATGGTCAAATGCTTTAATATTTTGGTTTATTTTAAATGAAATCAATTTTTCTTTCGTACTTGCTTCGGTTTCTAATCCTTGATTAAGTTGCTCTTTCGATTCTCCTTTTCTTTTTTAATCGAGGCTCAATTTCCTTTGGGTAGGCGGAGATGTGCTCTTTGACAACTTTTGTCCGTTGTTTTGTCCTTTGGCTTGTTCGTTTGTCTTATGACGCCAGTCAGAAATCGCCTGCCTCTCCCTCTTCCCTTTGTCTTTTGACTTGTTGCCGCCCGACTCAAAAAGTTGACTTACTTCCCAAAGTTTCACGTGAATTTTCTAATTTATTTTTCGTTTAAAATATGGAATTTGGGCAAAAATAACCGTGGGATTTTCGATTCTTTTGTTTCCTGCACCAGTAACTCCTCGGCAGCTCTAATTTTACCTTTTTCCCCTAGTTTTGCCATATATTTCTCAATTTAAATGCCCAATTTTCAGTACACAGTACCCTTTGACCTGGAATGGATAACCGTGGCGATTGTGGAAGGAGCAACGTTGTTCTTCTTCATTTTGGTTGGCATCAAATTCCGTCCACAGCCAAGTAATCCTTACCTGAAATTGGATCAAGATGACGATGATGACATCGGAATCGCGTAAGTTTTCTGGCTAATTTCTCTCTGCAACATGGTCCTTATTCCTCCCCAGGGAACCAGCAATTGAACCCAGAGACTGCGTCACTTCCTTTTGTTTCTTTGCAACAGAGCAGTTGTTCCCGTACTGGGAGCTATTTGCACATTCTTCTGTTCTTTTATTTAAATTGAAAAAAACATGTTCTTTACCCTGTAAAAAGCTGAAAAATGTACGAAAACAAGAGTTTTAGAGAGATTTTATCGGGAAATTTAGCCGTTTTTCTATTATTTTTGATGAATTTTTATCTACCGGCTACTGTAGATTGTACTAGATTTTCTCGCAGGAATTTTGAGCCAAGAAAATCCTAAAAAAGGCGAGATTGTACCCAACGTATTGGTAAAAATAATTTAGACAACCCCTGCATTCGAACGCGCTCCGTTTCTTGCAAAAATTATTAAAAATGAGCCTCTTCTGCAGCCGGAAGCGATATTTTTTGTTAGCAATGCATCCCCCTACTCTGTTATGAAAAACAAATGCCGACAGGAAGCAAAAAGCAAAGGAAAGATACGAAAGTGGACAACAGAGGCTCTTTTTCTCCTTTCTGGCGCTTCCCAATTAGCACAGGTTCCTCCCTATAGAAAACAAGCCAGGAAATCCAATTTTCTATTGTTTTTTAGCTCTCTCTCTCTCCCGTTCCTAAGAGAATTCTCCCTCCTCTCCGCACTTTTACGTCAGACAAAATATTGCCCTCTATTTTAGATTGATTGTAGAACGGACAACACCACGTAGAAATCATGGGTGAGAAAAACAAGGAAGACAAGTTACTTTTTGACCTTTGTTTGTCTTCTATGGGACAGGGTTCCCTCACATTTTACCTTCATTACACTTTGTTTTTCACGGCTACAAAGCGAAATCCACAAAAAATGCAAAAAGACCCCAAAAACTCACAAAATCCTTTGAACGAGCGGGAAAATCGCGCCCGCAACCATCAAATTGCTAAAAAATAATCGAACCTGCCACGTTTGTCTCGAAATCCGAAAATGATCGTACCTTTTTGTGTCTCCGGGTTCCTTACAATTCCATGACCATCAAAACTCATGAAAAAGGCCAAAAAACGTTTTTCAGAACCGATTTAGTCCAGTAAAATCTTTGACCCTGAGAGCCATTATAGGCGAAAAAAAGGAATTCAAAGAGCGCCCCCGGCTGCTCTTTGTACTCCCTGGCGTCCTGTCCCCGTTCTTCTCTTCGTGCCACTTTTGATAACAATAATACCTTGGAATTTGCCCATTTGTCCTCTTTCAACATTTGCCCAGTTCTTTTTGCCCCTTGAGTCATTTGCTCCTGTGAAAAATGTCATTCTCCTCTGGTTTTCACCACCTCAATTTCACTCTGAGTCATAGTTCTTTCAGGTTGACACGGGCTGATGATATGGATGGAGTTGTGCACCGATCACGAACTGTAGTGGAAGATATTCCTGGTGGAATAGGTGGCGTGGATTCGGACGACGATGGCGATGAACAACGGCAGCTTTTGGGTAAACGACGTGTGGATGGATTGGAGAAGACGCTGCTCTAATCCCGGGAACTTTTTTTATTTATTTTTTTACGGGAAAAATTTATGTTATACGGTGCTGCTACTTCCTCCCCAGTCCCTAGGACCTTTTCCGCCCCTTTGAACTTCCTGAATCTAGTCTCACAGCCCAGCAGAATTTTCAAGAATTATTGTATCTATTTCATCTATAAATCAATGTGTTTTCCCACGTGTTTCTCTATTTAAATAGGCGGTTTTTGAATCCGCTCGACATTTCTCTCTTTCTCTTTGTTTTTGGTTCCAGTTTTCTATTGATTTTATTCTTATTTAGGCGTGTCTAGTCATTCAACTGCCCTTCATTTTTATTACTTTTCAAACTTCTCCAACAATTAACCCTGGTTACCTTCATTCTTCAACCAAAATCCGTCCATTTGTAAGTTTTCCTGTAGTTTTGTTAGTTTTTGGACTAGAACACACACTAAAATGTCCCTAATTCGATGCACTTGGATGCTAATGGGCGCGCGAATTTAGGGACTAAAAAGAGCTGGGAAGCAGCTGGGTGTTCTGGAGAATATTTAAGATTTCTAATAGTATAGTAAATTCTACGTGTAATTTATCAAAATAGAACACGAAAGGTGCCATAAAATCCTAACAACAGATTTGGCAACATCTTTCCAGACACTTTGACCCTAAAGTACAGCTCATACGCGTCTTGGCGACAGTCTAGCCGCCACAGCTGTCAATTTCTCAACTTTTTGTGCCGATAGGATCCCGTCTAAAAGTTAGGGAGAACGTTCTGTCTTTCTTCGCCTTCATTTTTCTGGTTAGAACAAGTAGTCGCGTTATCAAAGCCAACTACAGTGTGCGGGGTCAATTTTCCTAAGTTGCAAAGATAGCCAGAGATCAGTGGGCCAGGGACCTCATCTCGTCCAAAAATAATGGCAAAAATTCTGTTGGCAAGCTGAGGAATTGAAAATTGGACGCAATTAACCGACCATGAGATTCGGGGTATTCCGTTTGTTGTAAAAAACACAGAAAATGACTTATTTCCCACGGCCCGTCTGTTACACAGGCAACTGTAAAGGCGAAAGAGATGAATATCGCCGACATCGCTTATCGACGTGCCTTTTTCCCTCCGCTTTTTCAGCTTCTTTATTCTAATTTTTTCTTTAAATGACAGTCGATTAACTCCTCCATCCCCGTGCCTCCCTGGCCGAAATCTCTTTAATTAGTGTCGCCTAAAATTAGTCCAATTATTGGCGGGGAGCAAGGCCTTCTGTTGTCTACAAATTGCCACCAGTCGATATTTGTCTCGTCCTGTCAGAAAAAATAATCCCATTTCTGTCATTTCATTCCTGGTCAGTTTCGCTTTTCTCAATTTTCGTGGCGGTTATTGTTCGTCTTCGTCGTCTTCTCAAAATTCTTTACAAAAAGACCGGGTCAGTTGGGGAACAGAGTTCTCGTCTCTCGCCCTTCTTATCTTCTGGCCGGTCTCTTCCCCTTTTTTGATACACACAGACAGCGACTTGTTGTGCCTGTGAGACGACCGACAGACTATTCCCTCTATTTCTATTCAATGCGACTTCGCCGTGAAGATTCAATGCTTTATAGGCGACAATTCTCCGCTCCTCCCTATCATGACGTGATGAGGACAAGTCAATCGCAGTACATACAAGATGTGAGTTCATTTTTTTTTTTGCTTTCACTGATTCCAAGATGAATTTTATGGTAAAAATTAGGTGAAAACCTCGTAAAATTTGTTCACGACCGAAAATTTCAGTAATCATCGCGCCAAAAAGGATAAATGCGCCAAAATCTTCTGAAATCTCTGAGGGGGCGCGTAATTTCTCAATTGCGAAGCTTTTTTCGTGATTTTTTAACCAAAAAATGCTATAAGGTGGGTAAAAATCGGGTAAAAACTGTAAAATTGCTGTAAAATTCGCGCCAAAAGCAAAAACTCCTGCAAATCTTTCGAAACTCTAGTCGCCCGCTCTTTTTTCCATTAATTTTCCGGAATGACAAAATTTTTGGGCACTTTTTTGCAATTTTTTGGCGAAAAATTAAAGTTTATTGGAATTCTAGGGGAAAATGTCAAAAAGACGCTAAATCGGAGAAAAAATCCCCGAAACCTATGTACAAAAATCAATCGTTCTTTGTCACCGGGAATTTCCTATCAATTTACAGCTGGCAGCTTTTTTCTGCCTCTAAAATTTTTCTCTCTTCTACCCCGAAAATCCCCAGATGATAGGACAAAATTTTATAGGCTTTTCCGCGAAAGATAAGAATGACCCGACTGTCAATCATCCGAGACACATTTTTATGGAAATATTTGGGGAAAATGACCAATTTTCGGAGAAAAACAAGGGGTTTTCCGGCTGTTTCTATGTTTTTTTTCTTGGTGTAAACAGCGAGTATGATAATGAGTAAGCAATGAATTACAAAAAGCTCCCCTAGTCATCGGCTGTTTTTTTTGAAGAATCCCCCAACCTGAATCATAATCAATTGTCTTCCTGTGGCCAGGCGACAGTGTTCTTTTCTCCCCGAAGGGTTTTATATTTCCCCGACTATTCGACTCCCCGATGACGGGACAAGGCTCTGACACTGTTGGCTGTAATTTTTGGCAATGTTTCATTATTAAAAAGGTTAATTTGCCTTTAAATGAAATAGGGAACCCCTAGAAACGGGGATTCTGAAGGTCCTGAAACGAATATAAATGATAAAATGGACGTCGACTTTTAGAGGGATTTAGCTATTTGAATTTGAGGTTTTCCCGGAAAAATTATCAATATTTTTTTCATTTAAATGATTCCAATTTTCAGTTACAACACACAACAGATGGAAGTAGTATTCGATCATCGGATGATGGCTCCTCACCAGGCGGAGAAGAATCCGAAAGGAATAAGCTCGAGGCAAAAATTGATGCATGTAAAGAAAAATTAAAAGTTATCAATTTACAACGAGAAGGTTGGGTTTTTACTTTGATTTTTTTAAATTAGAATTCATTCCAGGAGATGTAGAAGAATTTTTATCCCTTAGTAAAGAGGCTGAACAGCAACGCGGCGCTGATAATCCACAAATGGCCAGGATTAGGCAACATTTTGAAAAGAAAAATAAACGACATTCACATGATACGGATCATTTGCAGGTGAGCAGGGGGAATTTTAAGAATTTTCCTGGGATTTTATTAGATTATGGGAATCCTCGGCTTTGACAAATTCTTTTTCCTGTCGTGAGCACGAGGATTGTTGAATTTTTGTCTTTATGAACGCGTAACTCTACCATAAATTAAGATTTTTCTTCATTTTTTCCTTTTCCCAATTTTCCTGTCCTGAAACAGTAATTTTTAGACATTTTTCCCCTTTTTTCCTGCTGTACTTTGCCTATAATATCCTCTAGCGCACTATTTTGACCGCAAAACCAAAATTGGCTCGAATTGTCCCCTCAAAATGTCTAAAAACATCAGCTGATAGAAATCAACATAGAATTCTCCATTCTGCCCGTTTGATAAGACTTTTTCAGTAGTCTAGAGGCCTCCCAGTCAATTCTAAAATTATAACCGTTTCCTGGCTACTCCTCCCCGTAAAAGGTAGCCTTCACGTGAATTTCTCTCCATCTTATCATGGGTCTATCTGTTTTTAGAAGTCTGGTAGTGTCTTCCTATCTTTTTTGGGAGATTTGTCACCAAGGAGAAATAGTGATGGTTGTTTTTGATCAGCTGCTTTGCCGCCAAATGGACTCGCCTGTTTATCTCTTTTTGTTATGAAATGGGATGCGTCAGAATCGGAAGTCACCGGGGTTACACAGTCCGCCCCGGGGGGACTATTCATTTCGACCGAAATTATCTTCGGGAGCACAGTCCGCTGTCCACGCGTCCGCCTTTTATTATCACCCAGTAGACATCAAGGAACGCCCGCCCGTCTCCCAGTCCCTTCTTCTTTCCCTTTAATATTCAAAATGCCATCAGCCCCAATTAATCGGGGATGTTCTTGTATCTTTTGTGAAATGGTTAGTTTTGAGGAAAATTGGGGAGATTCAGGGATCTGAACAGGGGAACTCAGGATAAAATTAAGCTAATGGATCCCTTTTTCAGAAAAAGTTAGCCGCTTATGAGCAAAAATTATCAGAATTAGAAAATGGCACCGCTGCTCTGGATACAAGCAGGAGTAATGTCATTTCAACAGTTGGACAAGGAATCAAGTGAGTCGTTATTTTATTTTTTAAATTTAAGCAACATTTTGATTAAAATCTTGTGGGAATAGTGGGATATTTTCTCTATTGGACCAATTAATCTGGAAATTTCTGATTTATTTTTTCTTACTTTAGAGCATTGTTCCACGGTTTGTGGGGGCGAAAATTGCCGCTATCAGTTTTGGACCCAAAATGGCTGCTCTTTTTGCCCGTTTTGCATTCAAAGTTCATTTTTCTGAAGAAAAACAACCAATTTCCGGAATTTTTCTTCTCCTTTGAGAAATGATCGGAATGTTTTTCGCGAGTGACTTGCAATGTTTAATATTCTCTTTAGGTGGAAAAAAATGATACCAACTGAGAGATCAAAGAGAATGCTAATGACCTTAAAAATATTTATTACAAAGACTGGAAAAATGATGATAATTATGGACTTTTTTTTCAGAAGAACGGGTGCCAATTTGAAGGGAATGACAGAGAGCGTAATAGCTGCTCCAATTGAATTGGCTCGTCAAGTTCGATCGGCATTTGGATCATCGGATAATATTAATGTTATGTCAAGTAAGTTCCTTTATTTTAAATTTTCAAAAGAAGGATAACAAATGAGAAAATCACAGCGGCGAAGGTGCTGGCAAAGGCTGTCGAGTTGCAGTAATCTCCCTTGCAGCACATTTTGTCCACGTATCCTTGGCTATTGAAAGTGCTGTTACGGCTACTGTAACTTGACTAAAAATACATTTCCTGGGTAATTTTGTAGATAAACTTACAGTGCAAATTTGTCCACTGGCAGTTCTCGAATTATCACCGCAATAATAGGAATACAACGGGGTGTTGCCATTATTGTAGGTTAAAATTTCCCTGTAAAAGTTTTTTTGCTCTCGAAATTCTTACCGCGTGCAATAGTTCCCACTACAATTTGTGACCTGTAATCCACCATAGGGATCATAGCTATTCGTATCACCAATGTAACATTTAACAGCATAGAGAGGGATGGCAAGAAGAAGCGCGATGAAAATAGATCGAGGAAGGGCCATTTTTAATGGTCGAGTGAAAAATGACTGATAACCACGCGTTTAAATACTCGAACCTTACGGATTAAGCCATGAATCAGAGCCTAAAACGATAGCTAAAATACTGAAGATGGGAAAGATAAAAATAAGAAGAGGATCAGCCGGCGAACGCTGTGTTTAATCATGCCAATAGCGCTACATTTGGGCATTTTACACTGGAAATATGAACTGAATCACGTATTTTACACAGAAATCTTGGTAACATTGCTCTAGACAGCCCAGGGAATTGAACCCACGACATTTTTCTTCAAAATTCCGCCCGCCAACCACTTACCGAGCTTTTTTCTCTGTTTACCTCCGAAATCCATTGAAAAAGTGTAAAAATAGACTTTATTCATCATTTTTCTCACACATTTAAATCATTTTATTAAAAAGAAGTGCAGCAACAGAAGCGATGACAGCGAAGAGAGAACCAGCAGAGGCAGTAGAATTGCAGTAATCTCCCTTGCAGCACATTTTATTGACAGTTCCTTGACCATTGAAACTGTACGTCTTGCTATCGTAGCTTGACTGAAAATTTGGGCAATTTCTGGGTATTTTTGTTTTACTTACCGTGCAAATTTGTCTACTGGCAGTTTGCGTACTATCACCACAATAATAGCTGTAGACGGGCGCGTTATTATTACCAATATTGTAGCTCACAACCTCTCTATAAATTTTTGTGAAGGTGGGCAAGTTGCTTACCGCGTGCAATACTTTCCATTGCATTCAGCAATCTGTAAACCGCTGTAGGGATTGTAGCTGTCGCTGTCGCCGGAATAACATTTCACGGCAAAAAGAGGCGAAGAAAGTATGAGCACAAGGAATAAGCAATGGTAGAAAGCCATAACTGGAGAACTAAACTGAACCAACTCGGCCTAACCCGCGCTTAAATTCGTGAAGTTGACGGATTAACAAATGACTCAAAATGGAGACGGCAGATGATAGAGCGCGCGGCTGGACGAGACAGAAAGGCAACATCATCGACAGGCTCCGAACTGAGCTTGATGTTGACTATGATTATGCCAGAGAGATGCATCAGACAGCGAAAAAAAAGGAGAAATGTCTGAAAAATTTTGAAATAGCTCGAAATCCTGGTACAATTTTAATCTAGCCGTTGACCGTGTAAAGGACTGATTGATAGAAAAAATGATCCCCTAGCTCTGTGATGTGTGTCCCGGACTGTCTTCTGAACAGCCCAGTCGACCCGGATTTTTGGCAGTTTTGGGGCATAGTTAAAAAAAGAAGGATTCTGAGGATTCATTTGCTTTTTATGACATTTTTCCATGAAATTTACACGAAATTTACCACGGATGTTGGCAAAAAGGGTCAGCCTAGCAGAATTTTGAGGAATGCGCTGTCTAATTTTCCACAGTACCAGCAATTTTTGTAACTTTTTTCGTATTGATACCCTCTGCCCTCTATTTGTCCTCGTAGCCTAAAAATGATACGCGTCTAGGAGAAGAATCTAAATATTGATGCCAAAATCTGAATCATAGCCTGAGCGCGCGTACACATGACCCTGAGCCCTGTAGTTTGCTTACTCCCCCTATCAGCCCTCCCTAACTTTTTCCATTTTCAGACGGTGCGGATGATTCACGAATTGGCCAGTCGACTTTTTATTCTACTAACAATTCAGAACAAGGCAGTGTTACGTAAGTTCTCCCATTAATTTTCCAATTAATTTATGGATTTCCAGTGGTCAGCCAACATCCACAGGTGTAGCTAGTCGTCATCAAAAATCTAAATCTTCAACTCTTCCCGGGACATTTAAACTGGAAGAGCCGTTGATGTCATCGACTCCGAAGCGCTATTCTGTTGCTGGGGTTGGTTTCTCTTTCGAATTTTATTTAAAGCCGGGCACATTTCAGCACGAATCTTCATATGCCTCACTGGATAATGTTGAAGTAATCCCGCATGTGAATCAGGAACTCCTCGAAGAGATTCGCAACCTCCATGGACAAATGAAACGAATGGAAGATCGATGTGAAAAGCTGGCGACAACATTTCAAAGTGAATTGGCTGATTTAAACCGGACATTGGATGAGGAACGGTTTAAATATAAAGTGAGACTCTGGCGGGAAATTTAAACTTAGAATATCTTAGAAATTGGAAGAAATGATGAATGAAACAATCGAGCTGCATCAAGCTGAATTTCTCTCCCTGAAACAGGAACAGAAAAATATTGCCAACAGGACAGATTACCAGTATCAGGATCGATTCCGCCAAGTCGAAGAGAACATGGAAGCTGTACAGAATCAAATGTGTCGAATGGAAAACTCAATTCATCACACGTTGGATATGCGACTGGGCGGACCCGGATGGGGTAATCAAGCTCTTCTATCCGGTGCCAATATTCTCGTCGAGCTGTTGAAAATCTTTCTCTTCCTCGTGGCTACTGTCTTGGACTTTTTCCGACCTTTTACTGGATCCAGGTAGGGGATTCTTCGATTAGTTTTTATGGGTTTGGGTCCCGAACAGAAAACGAAATTTGCGAGAATTCCCGTTTTTACGGCAAATAGTCTAAAAATTGAGGAAAAATGAAACGTTTTTATGGTGCATTTTGAAAATTCCAAATTTCCGCCAGTTTGGGCGTGTCCCGTGCAAAATTGCGCTGAAGATTTAAAAAGTCCCCCAAATTGTGTTATTTACCGCAATAAATTTTAAAATTTCAGGACGAAAGCCGGTGCCCTGCTGGGAGTATTGCTGCTGATCTTTATCCTCATTCAAAATGTCGATATTTTATCGTTATTCCGCCGGACAAGAGTCAATTCTACCGTCGTGCCAACAGCTGAGCTGTGATCCGCCCTTCTCTCTGGCCTCCTCTCCATACTAATTGTATTGCTTCCATTCCCAAAGAAAAATATAATTTGTACTAATATGAGCTTGGTCTTTTTTCTTTTCTGCCTTATTCTTTAAAAAATTCACCTGCTTTCTTCCCCTGTGACGGGTCTTCTTCCCCTCCCTGGCCAGTACTCTCCTCCCCCCGTTCCCCTCTTACCTGACAATACAAACTTGTAATTTTGCCTAGGTGCTCCTCTCTTCGATTTTTAAAACTGTAATATATCCATGTTTTTCTATGAAAAACATTTATTTTTTAATAAAAATGAAGGTGCCATGGAATTGTGTTATTCGTCTGTCTTATCTTTATGAATTTTCCGCGAAATGATAAAAGGAATTGTCGAAGGGGAAGTTTGCGTGGCAGCGGAGGAAGAAAAAAAGAACTAGACGGGAAGATATAGGGACGAAATGGGGGTCATACTCAAGCATACAGGGAATCTGGCAAAAAATGAAGGGCTATGCCGGATACGGTGGACCGTGCTGGGTAAATCCAAGAGTAAATCCAAGATGGTAATCCACATAATGATACCGTTTATGTGGTGGCCCTTAGTTTTAATTGTGGCCATAGCGACAAATTTTCCCGAGATGCGAGTTAAACGACATTAATTGAGGCATGTTCTTGATTTCTTCTCGCCCTAACAGCGCCTCCCAATTAACGAGGTGATTTGTTCTGAATCCCTTTCTTCGTCTCCCCACCACTGCCTCAATTAATGTCGTTTAACTCAGCCGATACTCCCAGTTCTCTTTATTGTTTGGTAGATGAACACGGTGGTGGGATTCTCGTTCCCTGGATAAAGTTTTCTCGCGCTACTGGAGATTACAGTATTTTGGAGGAATATTTGGACACCGCGGTGAGTTTCCCTAATTTTGGACAGGATCCCTTTCCAGGTAAAGTCCTACCTCTACAACGGTGGAAAAGGCAAATTGGTGGCCATTTCGGAACTCGTTAAAATTCGAAATAAACAGAGAAATGCCCTACTCAGCGCCTTGAGAAGAAAAAAGGGGAAAGGAAAGACTGGACCCAATATTTTGGATGATATCAACCAAGAAAATGATGCTTCAGCTTTCCTGAAAGCACTAAAGGTCCTATAAATTATTTGCTTTCCCAAAAAATGGAAATTCCAGGTCCTAGACGGCGGCAGCGTTGGTGGCCGCCGTGTCCGTTACCGCGAATTGGTGTGGGACATTGACGCTCGTGGTAAAATGGGAGAAAATCTGCTTCACATTTCCTTGTTACACAACACGGCGGATATGAATGAGCTGACCAGATGCATGGTGCAGCGATTTCCCAAAATTGTCAATGACATTTTCTTGTCGGAGGAATATTATGGACTGTCGCCGTTGCATCAAGCAATTGTCAATGAAGACGTCAGCATGGCCTATTTTTTGTGTAAAAATGGAGCAAATGTTCATCAGAGGTAAGAAATTACCGCGTGGTAATCTTTCGAAAATTTCAGATGTTACGGTTCATTTTTCTGCGCTGATGACCAGAAAGATTCCCGTCGTGATTCCCTGGAACATGAATGGGTTGACATGGATCCGTCGATCAATTATTCCGGGTGAGTCAGCCCTAAATCAACAGATCTTGCAAACTTGCAAACAGATGAATGCCCTTACCCTTCCCCTTTTCCCCAAAAACATAACAAAAAAAGTACATTATTAATTTATTTACAACAAATATCACTGGAATAGTAGTGGAGATCTTTAGAAGGAATAACGGCGGCAACGGCGGGGCATCTCGGGGAATCCTCCTGGTCCAAAGGGGCCAAATCCTCCGAATCCCATTCCCATTCGAGGGTCGAATCCACGGGGGTCAAATCCTCCAGCTGCAAATTCTGGTCCAAATCCTCGGCAGCCACGTCCGAATGGTCCACGATGGCCGGCAAATGGTCCATGGCCAAGGCGACGTCCCATTCCCCAGAAATGAGGTTGGCGACGGTGGTGATGACGGTGTTTCATACGGCGAAGATGATGCTTGAGTCCATTTTCCATTCCAAATCCACGGCCGAATCCGGGACCAAACCCGCGGATAGGACAGACGTTGGGAACAGGGTTCTGTCGATATTTTCCACATCCATGTCGACGGGTATGACGACGAACTCTTGAGGGAGAGCGACTGGGAGAACGAGAGGCTTCACGGTCGATAGGTCCACGGGAAGCTCCGCGAGATCTTCCACGAGAAGTCGGACGAGATCGGCGACCACGGGAATGAGAACGGCTACGGCTACGATCTCTTCTTCCTCGGCAGCGACGAGGGCGACTGGCAGCGTCGACGACAGGAGGAGTAACGTCGACAACTTCCTCTTCCCCAGAACTGGGAGAAGAATCAGAAGAGGAAGAAGAAGAAGAAGAACTGGAGGAGTCTTCAGCCATTTTGGCCATCAATTTCTTCATCTTTTTACCGCCCTTTTTCGAAAGGAGAGCAGCCATGAGGAGATGAGGAGGGAGCTCCTCGGGGAAGGAGCGGAAGCGATGAGAGAAATGTTTGTGAGAAGGCATTAGAGCACAATGAGAGCTCCAACTGAGAATCGAGCTTATATACGAGCCGGGGTGATAGGGTTCTATGGCGAAATGTTTTCGAATTGCTGAGTTTCGAAGAGGCTGGGCGATAGGGGCACACGACACAGATCAGCAACACTATGACGTCATTGGGGGTCAACAAGAGAGGGCAAGCTTTGCAGGAAGATTTTTAAAGAATTTTTATTGGGGATTTTTTTTCTCCCTTGCAGGGAATTTGAGGAATTCTGGCAAGCAGAGAAAATATGAGAAATCAGCTCAAAAGTAGCGAAAATTCGAGTTTTTGACTTCTTTTCGTGAGAAACTAGACTTTTTTGTATAGAAAAATAACTGTACATAATTTTTGCTCTATTTAATTTTTGATAATAGGATAATAACCATAGAAAAGAGGTTATGATTGAGAAAATACCTCCCTTGTCAGATCTCATCCTGTTTTCCCTATTACCGTAGAGTAAGCGGAAGCGCGCCCGCACCCGTAAACCCTCGGCAGCAGTCGCTAATGCCTTCAGACGGCATCGAAAGTTCGTTGAAATCATACTTCACAGAATCCTTTCTGTAGTGTGTATTTCACATTCCCAAATAACTCGACAACCATTGTCTCCGCGATGAAATGGGTTAGAGCATTTGGCGAGCGGGAAGAATGCCTCGTGGCGTTGATGACCGCATTCAATTCGAAAGAATTGTTTTGTCAAGTGCTCTCTATGAGCGGTAAAATAAAAAAAATTGAAATTTCTCTCTGAAAATGACGGGTCCTGTTTTACCACAGATCTTTTAATCTTTTCCAGAAAGATGTACTGGGGTGAGTATCCGCTCTCGTTCGCCGCTTGCACCGGTCAGGAGGAAATGTTCCGTCTTCTACGCGCCTTTTGTGCTGATCCCAACATGCCTGACAGGTTACCAATTTTTAGTAAAATACAATTTTCTTTAGCAACGGGAACACAGTTCTCCACCTTACGGTCATCCACGATCTCCCCAACGTGTTACAATTGGCTTACAGTCAAGGAGCCCAGTTACATTATCGAAATAATGCCAAGATGACTCCTCTCGGGCTTTCTGCCCGCCTGGCTAATAAGAAAATGTTCGACCTAATTGTTGAGTTAGACATGGATATTGTCTGGAGATATGGCGACATCGTGTGCAAAGCTTATCCTCTGGCGGACATTGACACAATCCGAGAACTGGATGGCTCTATCAATGCCAGTTCTGTCTTAGCTAATGTTGTCTACGGCGTAAGGGGCAGTTCCCTTTAAAGAAAGGAATTTTAGGATAAACAAGAGCACCTGGAGCTGTTTGAAGGTCTCTTGGACGAGTTGCTGGTCCAAAAATGGGAATCCTTCGGCCGCCGGAAATTATTCTGGTCACTTTTTGGATTTCTTTACTTTTTCGTAGTTTATTGCATAGCTTTTATGACACGGGAAGTCCACGATACGGTAAATTTTGATGATCCTACGATGAAAAGAATTTAGTACGAGGAAGAGGTCCCAGCCTATGACAATGTTACCGGGATTTTCAGTGATTTCGTCTTTACCTTCGAAGAATTGACATTCCTCCAACGCGCCTCATTCAGGGAAACATTACCCACCCAATGTCATTTATGGAAATATTCAAATAGAAAACAAATGCTGCGAATGATTTGTGAAATTTTGGCAGTTTTCGCGGTGATTATCCGCTGTACCAAAGATATTCTGGACATTCAAAGGACTGGGGCAAAAAGATGGTGGACATCGATGGTAAGCCGCAAGGTCCCGTAAAGAAAACTTCCAGAAATCTTTCCCCGAGAAGCTCCTACATAAAATTGCCCAGCTCTTGGTTCTTTTGATGGTTCCCATAAGATTTTTCTGTTTCCTCGACGAGGTCATGCTAGTGGCAGAAAATGTCCTGGCCATCGCTGTCGTTCTCGCCACCACGACACATTTCCTCTTCTATTGTAGGGGCCTGAAATTTGTTGGGCCATTTGTTCTCATGGTTTATAAAATAATTATCGGCGATATGATGCGATTCTTTCTGATTTACAGCTTTTTTATGATTGGATTCGCTCAAGGTAAGAAAAAATCTTATAAAAAAAGTTTTAGCCTTTTTCATTATTTTTCGGTCTTGTGAAAGAGCGGAAAAGGAATATTGTAAGGAGAATAATTTGGATCCTGATTCGGATTATCCTAATAAGTAAGTAAAAATTCGAAAAAGATCGTTGACCTTTTGCAGATTCGAAAATATCATGTCAACAATCCGCGAAGCCCTTCTGCGAATGTTTATAATGAGTGTCGGTGAATTCGGCGCCCTCTACAAGAATCTCAACGACTGTAAAGCTGTAATCACCTACCAAGGAAAAGTATTTTTCGTCCTCTACGAGCTCCTAGTAACCATTATGCTTCTCAATCTGCTAATTGCTATGATGACCCGTACCTATGAAAAAATTGCCGAAGCAGAGAAGGAATGGAAACGACAATGGGCAAAAGTTATCCTTATGTTGGAGCAGAGTCTCTCACCAGAGGAACGCCTCCTGGCCATGTTCAGCTACTCTCGGCCAATTCGATGTGACAAATTGAAACGAGCCTTTGTTGTTAGATTTAAACAGAGCGTAAGATATTGCTCCCTCTGTAAAATAAAAAGAATTTAGATAAGCGATGAGCCAAAGAAAATTGAGCTGAAGCAGAAGAAGCACAGCTTACGGTTGTCGCAGAATAGCGCTCTTCATATGGCTGGATTACGATAGAAAATCAAATTATTTGGAACCTGCTTGTATAAATTTGTCATAAACCTTTTCCTTTACATAAATTCCCGAACGTTTTTTCTAATTTCATTATCTGTGCGTTAATTCGAAGATTCTCCGCCTTGTTTGCCGTCTTCTCATCGCTTCTAATCTTTTTCTTATGATATAAAGGCTGTAAGGGGAGATAAGGCATTCGCTGCCATGCCGGTATACACGACAACTAGCTACTGCTCAAAATCCAATGGAAGTGGCTGTGGAACGGGACGAGTAGCCGTTGGAAATCCCTGCAACGTGGTCCAGTCAACCGGTGGCTCAGGTACTGTTAGCCGCTCCTATTCTTCTTCTGTTACTTCTGGCCACTGCATCAATTCGCCGACTACCGTAATTTCCACTCCTGCCCGTGAGTTTTTCAAATTCCAAACTGGTAAAAATAATATTTCAGTGGTAAGTGGAGGATCTTACTCTATGCGTAGTGTTACAATCGGCGACGGTGGACCATATGCTGTTCGCAGCGGTACAATTGAAAGCGGATATGCTCTTGGAAACGCCGGATCCCGCTCTCTCATCGATGGAAATTCTTTCAACGATGGCTTAGCTGTTTCCACCATCGATGGAGCTGCCATCGGAACGGGAGGAATGACAGTCGGAAGATCTGTTAGTGGCAGTATGGCCATGCATTCCAGCGGTGGCTCGGCTTCTATGAGCCGATCCTCCTCCTCTTCCTACTACTCTTCCTCGTCCTCTTCTATGACTTCAGGACAATCACGTAATGCGAGCACTATCGCCTCTTATCCTGGTTAGTTTTCATTTTTAAAAGAACGCTACCACATTTTCAGTGGCTAATGAAGTCGCCTACTCGACTCACAGCGTCAGATTCCTTCAGTAGAAAATCATTTGGAATCTGCTTGAGGTCAATAAATGTTATCTATGATAATTTTGTAATAAATGAACGGATGCCAGGACATACACCCCCGGGGAGCAAGTCCGCAGGGCAATTTTGGCTGAGGGTGCAAGTCCGCAGGGCAATTTTGGCTGGGGGTGCAAGTGCGCAAGGCTATTTTGGCAATCATACCGATTACCACTAGAGTTGAACTCCTTGTTGCTTTCGAGAAAAGAATTTTTGGTATACGGTCGGAATTGCAATTCGTCCAAGAAGATTTCACTGGAAACGAGCAATCAGCGAATCACAGGAGAGCAATTCGTTGCAAAATTCGTTTTGTTGAAGACAACGCTGGTTCAAAGAGCACAAAAAACATTTTTAAAAAGAATTATGCTGTGTTGCTTTATTAACGACGTGTCTATAACAATTTGAAAAAAACATAGCGTACTTTACGCTGTAACCTCTATACAATATTTGGAGAAACTGGAGCACTAGGTTGTGATGCCTCGACAAAGGACGTCTTGATCACTTCTGCATTTTTCTTCTTGCGGAGACCATCGAGATATTCGGCGCATCAAAGATAGACGTTGAGCTTCCACATAGTGATTGCAATGACGAAGACGATGAGCATATTAGACACAAGGATCACATTGACAGCATCTTGCATATTGAACTGAAAGTAAGTGTATGAGATAATAAAGAAATCAACGTACCTTTTCAACTAGGAGTTTCTGGTAAGAAATAATGATAGCATTTTCTGTGAAAAAACTGGCAAGGATGAAGAAGCTGTGGAGGACATCGATGATGATTGCAGGCATCATAAAGAGGGGCTCTTCATCTACAGTTGCCACCATAACAAATATTGCCGGAATAATGAGAGTCAGATAGCATACAATCTAAAAAGAATTACTAGTAAAAGCAGTAAGACCATACTTTGTAAGAGTCAAGATTGGTATCCAGCAGAATCATTGCACCCATTGGATAGCTAATTGTCAAAGCGGCGAAGAAGATAGTTGCAATCTGAAAATTATTGCAATTACTTCTTATTAGTTCCTTCAAATATAAGTGATTCAAGTTGTTTGCACTACTTGATACAAGTAAATCTAAAAACTTACGACAATGTGTACAGTGCCGCAACAACAGGTCGAACGAGGAACAGTTGACACTCTTTCTGAAAAAAAAGCAAATAAATGAAGATGTAAGAAACGCACCGCAACCGGTTCAATAATAGATTTAAACCTATTATTCACTCTCCCATACCTCCTAATATATATCCAGGACGAGAACTATACCAGCGTACTTGCACCCCCAGCTCAAAAGACTCAAAAAAAGCCTGCGAACTTGCACCCCGGGGGTGTATGTCCTGTCATCCCCATAAATGTTAACTGATAATTTTGCAATAACTGAACTGAATTTTGAAAAAAGCTTCTTCGCTCCTTCAAAATTTTGAAAGCCGGGGCTCTTTGATTTTCTAGCGTTCTCCTCTTCCGCCTCGCTCCTGCATCACAAAATTTTACTTTGCCTTCCATGTTTTGGTTTTCATGTTCTAAGTATTTTAGCGTTAGCGTTAAAATCTTAAGTTTTTCTCTCCCGCTGCACAAATTTCACAAGGTAATCGCCGCTGTAGCTGATCTTATGCGCACATACATAAGCGAATTATGCCAAAAAATTCTAAAATTCCAATAATTTACCAGCAAGCAAAGTTTTTCAGTTCGCAACGCGTTCCCGTAACAAGACCTATACCATTCGAAAAAGCATAAAAAACCCCAGGGAATGTTGTCAGGAAGTGCTCCCGAGCCCGTTTGACATCTTGAGGGAAATTCATAAACAGACGATTTTCAAAATATTATTGCCCCATTTTGACTCCCACAAGTGGCAACCTGGCTCAACCGGTAAATTGTCTGAACTTGACTTTATAAACCAAAGGTCGGTTTCCCATCGTTTTTGCATTTCATTTTTCGGGGAATGAAGAAGCGGTCGCTTTCCTTTTGCAAAGGAATGATCGACAAAGTTTTCCAGTCTGGGCACATACGTTGTTAAAATGTGCTCTTCTTATCTAAATAATTGCTATTTACATAAACCAAAAATAATTTACTAACCTAATAATAGCATTCTATGTTCTCTTTTTTCTGATGAAATACCGTTTCAGTTACTTGAAACGTCATTTGCTACTTGATTTGCTACTCTACTCTACTCTAAAAATCTATAAATTTAACAAAATGTAAAACAGACAGATAAAGTAGAACATACATTAAAAGAACAACAGCAAAGCATAGAATGCAACAAAAATGAACAAATCGCGCAACGCTAATGTAAAGAAATTTTAGTTTTCGTTTATCAGAATTACATGCGTTTTAAGGTCTGGGCGGTCTTTCGTAGTAGAACCTTTTCACGCTAACTTTTCTTCCGTAAACCTGTTTTTTTGTCAAAGTAACGTGTTTTTCTGCTTTCGTCATTGTCAGTTATTCTCTCCATTTCCTCCTTGAGCTCTCATCTTGTTTTTTCCCTTCTCCTTTAATTGCCTTCAAGTCCACTTAGTGCTCGTGGTTTTCGAAGGCTGAAGATGGCTAGAAGAAGGAAGGTCAGGGGTAGACAGCGAAAAGTCGTCAAGCCACCTCTTGGCTGTGAGTTATTTCTTTCAATTATAAACTCTATTTTCAGCTGCTGAAAACCCCATCGTTCTGGACGATCGACCGGTAATCAAAGAAGATTGGAAACGGCGTGAAAAAACAAAAAAGAAGGTGACTGCAGCTATTAAGATAGCCAGTAAGAAGGTAACATTTCCATGAATTTCTATAATATTCAATGCATTTCAGAGACTTTCCGAAAAAGCTGAAGATTTCCTGAGGATGAAAAGACAACTAAAATCTGAGTTATTGTCTCCTGTGGAAAATGAGATCCTCAAAAAGTGTTTTGCTGAAGGAAATCGATGGTCAGAAAGTCTTTATACTACAATTCTCATGTTATTTTTCAGGCTAAACAGTTATACTTCCAAAAGGACCAAGACAGTCTATACTTTTGATTGCAGTCGCTTCCACAAGCTACTGGCAAGCTTATTTTTATGCTAAATATAAAATCCTTTTTAGACCAACTTCAGTAAGCGCCAGCTACGTAAAGCTGTAAGAAAAACGCCCAATGTGGCCAATTATTAGATCAAATTATTGTAAATATGATTATTCTTACGCAATAAAATAATATATATCTTTTGTTTTCTATTATGAAAAGTATTATTCCTAGTGATATCTGATTTTATTGAACATAGAACTCATAAGGGGTCAAAAAATTGCGCATTCTGACTCACACGGGAACCTTTTTTGCGCGTGCTTCGATCTCCATACAAGACATATACCATTCGAAAGCGCATCGAAAATTATGATGTCAGTTTTCTCAATAACTTTACGAAAATAAAATTCTGCGTCGAATGAGCTATAGAACTTATCGAAAAGTTCAGAAATGAAAAAGTTATGAACCTCAAACAAAAATTCAAATGACGAACCAAAATAAAAACGTGTGCAAACGTCTTCTCTACCTCCAGCCATATTTCAAAAAAAAAGCTTGAGACAATTTGGAAGACAAAGATTTTTTGTCGTCCTATGCCCGACTTTTGAGACGCTCTCTTAATTTTCTTATTATTTGTGTGTATTTCTCTTGCTGTATGCAAATTTTAGTTCTCCAATAATGTTAACAAGTCACAGAAACGCTGCAGCATCATTTATGAACAAAAAATGAAAATAGATGGATTTTGAGCAAACCTAATGAGTAAGTTATTTTTTATTATATTTAGGAAATTTTACAGATGCTAATGTTCGATAAACAATTGTAACACTATCAAATGTGTTTAAAACAAGACCAATAGCTATTGTTATCAAAGAATAAGAAGAAAACGTTTCAAATTTTTATAGGTTTATCTTTTTCTATTTGTTTTGATTAATTAATAATTTTTATTGTTGGATTCAAGTTTTCCCTCTCCTAATGGAAAGATATCACGGACATGAATCGAAAAATGAATAAACGAAATTTATTGTCAAATGTTTGCTCATAAACATTCTACGCTTTTTTTATTTTCTGTATTCGTCTTCTATAATCTTTGTGCTGCTTTCTACTGCATCGATACATTTTGTGTCAATTCTTATTTACATGAATCCTAGGTGCCACAAGCTTTTTCCTTTTTTTTCCATAAACTGCTAAAAATTCTTCATTTTTTCTTTGTCTTCTTTTCATTATCTTCCCTGGTTCATTTAGAGTTCTCCGCCTCCATCGTTTGCCGTCTTCTCATCGCTTAAATTGATAAAAGTTTGTAAGGGAAAGATAAGGCATTCGCTTCAAGCTGCCATGCCCGAATCTACGACAACTACTTTCCGTATCAGCCAAGAGGCTGCCGAACTTGTCAATGGTGATGCCATCAATGGTGCTGTTATTGCAGCCAAGCTCAGTGAAGAAGGTTTCGGTGGAATGGCTGTTGGAAAATCTGCCGGTATGGCAATCCACTCGAGCGGTGGCTCGGCTATGAGCCGATCTTCCTCCTCTTACCATCATTCTTCCTCGGCTTCTTCTATCACTTCTGGGCATTCTCACAGCACGGCGAATACTGTCATTGCTTCTTCCCCTATCGGTGAGTTTCTCATCATTTTTAGCTTATAAAAACATTTTCTAGTGGTCAGTGAATCTTATTCCATCCGTGGCGGTGCCATTGAAAACGGCGGTTCTTATTCCATGCGAAGTGAAGGAGGATCCTATGCTCTTCGTGGGGCAGAAAGTGGCCATTCTCTTCGTGAAAACGGCAGCTCCTTCACGGCGCATCGCATTGAGAGCAATGGAACCTCCGGGGGCTCCTTTCGAATGATCGAGACCGAAATCCCCTCAAGAACTACCGTCACAGAAATCCATCAAGTATCCGTCAGTGGAGCGAAAGAACTCTATACCGAAGCCACTTTAAAGGAAAAGGAAGAAATGCAGGTATTTCCCTTTTTATCTATTTAAATAACCCACCTTCCAGCGTTTAAACGACTGCCTGTCGGATTACATTGCCCGTGTCAAGCAACTCGAAGAACAGAATCGAGCCCTCGTGGCCTCATTATCGGAAATGAGCGGAAAATGGCGCAGCAAGAACGAGACTTACCGCGTAAGTTCATTGTTAATCGTCTTAACTGGTGCCATTTGCCTGAATCTGGGAGATAAGAATCTGTAGGCCGCCAAAAAATGATTACATTTAGTCCTCGTACTTTTCGAGCGTCTCCGCAGTCCGAGATGATCGCCTGGCAGCTTGCAAGACTCGCTTCGACAAAGATGTCCAGTTGACCCGTTTATCGACTGATATCGCTGACTACAGAGCCAGGTAATGCCTCGATTGAAGCAAAAATTAGGTTTAGAACTGATGAAATCTACCGCCTTGCTGAATCCGACCGTCAGCGTGTCCCCCAATGGCGCTCTTTGATTGCTGAAGCCGATACCGAACTGAATATCCTCCACAAAAGATTTGAAGACCTTAAAATTGAGGAGAAAATGTCCTGGAAGGAGCAAGATCGCCTGAGACAGGATCTGGCTGGTCTTTATCAGGTAGAAATCCTCCTCTGTCGAGAAATTCCGATATTTCCAGCAATTGGACGTTGTCACGGCCGAAAAACTCTCGTACCAGAGTCAAGTTCAATGCATCCGTGATGAGATCAAGTTCTACAAGAGGTAAAAATGCTAAAAAAAACCTAGCAGAAAAAGATTTTTAGCGTCCACGAGGAAGAAACTCGCGAGTTGAATAGTCTCCTGGTCATGGCGCCAGCCGATACCAGGGAATTTTTCCGCAATGAGATTGCCTTGGCTGTTCGGTAAGAGATTTTCAACATACAGGAATCTTGGTGATTTCAGAGATATCCGCCGGGAGTTCCAGATGTTGGCCAGTGTTGGAAAAGTCCAACTGGAGAGTTGGTACAAGTCAAAGGTTGGTTCCAGGACAATTTTATACTTCAAAATATTGGGAAAAATCCTGTGGATAGTTTGGGGAACCGAACTATCACCATTTTGATTGCAAGTCTGATTCTATTCGACTATGTTTCCCCCTTTTTACCCGCAATCCTCCCGAAATACCACGTGCATTCCATTAGAAATGCTTGCAGCCGCTTTCTTCCCCCGGGCAATAGCTCCTTTCCCCCGATAAGATAAGAAAATAACCCCGAAATTACAGATCAATACCACACAGGAATTAGTCTCCCGTCGTGGAGACAGCAAGGCTGTGTACTTTGAACAAGTCAAGAAAATGAGCAGCACCATGTCCGAGTTGAATACAAAATATTCCCAAATCGAAGGAAGAAATCATTCGCTCGAGATGGAAGTCCAAAAACTTCAAATGCAAGTGGATCAGGATCACAGGAGCTATGAGAAGACGATGTCGGAATATGACGTGATGGTCATCAGAATGAGAGAGGAGTACGCTACGTTGGTAGCCGAGTTGCAATCTCTACTGGATTCCAAGGTTATTTTGGATGGCGAGATTGCCATCTACAGGGCGATGGTCGAAGGAGAGAAGAAGAGAGTGGGCGTCGTTGTGGTCAAGGTGGATCAAGAACATTCTGACCAGTGGGAAGTCGCCACAAAGACCAAGTTCAACACAGTTGCTCATGGAAATGTCGCCATTACACAGAGCGATCCTACCGGGAGATTTATCGTCGTCTCTAATAACTCCGATTACATCGTAAGCCCTACAAAACCCGGGAAAATCCTCCTTTTAGGAGGAAAGAATTGGTGGTTGGCGTATAAAGCGAGTCATTGACAACGACCGTGAGATGATCTACGTCTTCCCAAGCGGGTTTACCATCAAACCAAGACAGAAAATCAGAGTAAGAGACCCTAAACCCCCCAAGTTTTAAATATTTCCAGATCTTCGCCAGTGGCCAAGGCGGTGGACCAGATTCCCTGACATTCGCAGAAGAGAAATCTTGGGGAATGGGAGCCAATATCACCACGACTCTCTACGACGCAACTGGAAAAGAAAAAGCCGTCTATACTCAGACAACCGTCCACTCCTCAGCCTAACTTCCTGTTACCGCTAAATATCCCCAGAAAATCACCCAAAATATTATACATAAAAATTTCTATTTTAAAATCTTCTTTGGTTCGAGTGGATTGGTGACTTCTCACCTTTAGAGAATTCTGATAACAGTCCTTGTTCTTTCTAAGATAAGGAGCTTTATGGCACTCTACTACATTCGTGGGAGGAATGCTACTCGATGAGAAGACGCAAAAGTCTTAACTGAACTTTTATTAACCAGAGATTTTCATACACAAGGGAAAATTTGTGAGAAAACTCCAAGGCGGTCTTCAAGTCGAGTCTCAGTCTCTGTCGCTTCGATTTGACATTTACCTGGCGTGTGTTGAGTTCTCTTGCTTGTACCGCCTGCGGTACAGTTCGCGATCCAAATAAGATACTATTATTACTGTTCCATGGGAATAGTGCATAAAATACAGGAACATTATGAAAACGGAGACAAAAAGGAGAAGGATACATGAATTTTTTATCGCCATTTTTTGGGTGAGGACGCATGAAACCAGGGAAGCCGTATTTTTTTAAGTTTTAGTGGAAATTCGCCTAATTCGAAAGCCCAAATCCTCTTATTTTCATGCTTCTCCTCCCCTGCAATTGGAAATAGACTAAAGAGGAATATTTCAGCGTAAAGCTAGGGAAAAATACCATTATTTACAACATTTAAAGAGGATATTAGATATGGGAAAAAAAGGGATAAGTAGAGCGGGAAGTGATAGTCAATAAGTGAGAAATATTGTAACCGGCCAAATAGAAAAAGTTTGGATATTTATTTATTTAATAGAAGGTTGAGGAGCTCTTATCGGTCTTTATACAAGAGGTTTTTCCTCCTCATCGTTCTCAAAAGGATCCTCCAAACAATTGATAGGCAATTCAGGAATGAGAATAGGCATATCATACTGAAAAAAAAAGTTTTTGAAAAGAATTGGACTCACATATTCATCAATTTCGCCTTTGATATAGAGATCATTCTTAATCGGTGGCAATGGAATATTGGACTCTGTGACGTGAGCCTAAAAATCGTACTATTTCTAATTTTTAGAGAATACAAACTGTAGCAGTTTGATGCTTTTCAAAATCTGTGAATTTCTCTTCTTGTAGAGGGATGGAAGTCAACTGATTGGTTTGAACTGCTCTCGATGCTTTCGGCTTTTCACCAATTCCTTCCTAAAAGTTGATTTCCTAGAGGATTAGGCTTGCTTGGGACATGAAGAACCCGTTGTTGTGAAACATAATAGGATTTCGGGATTTTCGGCGAGCTTATGTGGGACTACGAAAATTAAAATTTCCATTTTTGGAGGGATTTATGACTGCTGCTGGGCGGAGGGACATGGCAACCTTTAAAAGAACAAAGCACTCGAGTTTTGCCATTTTTGGTCACCTTGTCATCTACCAGAAATGTGGCTAATGGCAACTGCCTTATGGCTACTTTGAATCACCAGTAAATTATTTTCGATACTGGCGCAATCGCCGAATAATTCAAATTTTAGCCCCAGCTTTGACGAACCCAGTCCTTTCATTGAAAAATGCAGTCACCCTCGTCCAAATGAACGAGACGATGGCCATCCAGTAGTGTGGAAACCCTCCATCCAACTTTTATGAGTGTTTCAAGAATTTGACACTGGATCGCCGCCTAATTTACAAAGCCGAAACGAAAAAATACCAAGATCTTCGCGGCTGTCGAGGTAGATTTTCAAACTTTACTCGGAATCGAGAATTTTAGAAATACCGGATCCCTCTCTCGAATCTACTCTGCCCTGGGAAAAAGTGTTGGGCATTGTTGAGTACTTGGCTTTTTTAGACGTTGGAAAGAATATTTGGAATGAGACAACTGAAGGGAATATGAATGGAAGAAGCCCCAAGACATTCTGCAATTTCAGTCAGACAGAATGGACTTTGCTCGAGGACAGCCGACCTGATGAGCCTTCTGTCCACCTGTCGAATCGAACTTTTTATGGTCAATATCCAGGCGACAGTCAGGTCGGGCAATGTAATGTCGCAATAGGGAAATTAATATTTTTATCTCTATTTATAGGATTGCCTGCGTTACGAAGAAATCCACCGTTGATGGATTTCCTTTTTGAAATAATTGACGATTTTGCCCCCCCCCCCCCCCCACAGAAGAGGGTAACCTTCTAGTCGACGAGTCATCCTCTCGCCCATTTAATTTCCATATTGTTAATTGCCTTTTCTTTAGTAAAGGATTCAAGGGATAGGATCATTTGCTCCGTCGACTTGGATGTCCGGTCCACCGTTCGACCACCCGTTCTTTCCGATTTTACGCGACCTTCTATCTTGTCGATCTCCGGTTGCCGACACTCTTCGATCATCGCCATCGATGACCGAGATCCTCAAGCTTTTCAACTATCAATTCGGACAAGCCGCGATTTCCTCCAGCCCTTGCCGACCACCTGGTCCTTGGCGAATGAACTGACCTTGTAGTATTTGTACAAAGAAAGTGGTCCCCAAACGGTGTCATTAATTGGTCCTGGACTAATTCGAACCAAACAACGATCTATTTCTTTTGTTTTCTTCTTCGGTTCTGAAACTATCTTTCTTTCTTATTTGGGTAAATTATTACCAATTTTTTCAATAAAGCGCATATGACTCTGCCATTCTTCGTCGTCCTTAAAATTGCCATTTAATTTTGACTAAAAATACGAACCAAATGGCCCATGGCAGTACAAGATGGTGTGCAGGGATTTTGATACGCCAGATGCTGTAGAGGATCATCCCGACCTTGAGGAACTTTGGCGCTAGCTGGTCGATAACTCGCAATGGGATTAGCAACACAGACGATGCCTAGAAAATTCTGTACATGGCTGGTAGAAATCTCCAGACCATTTTTTATTGTGTACTTGACTTTTACACATTTATCTGGATTGGCTTTCAAATTGAAACCACTCCGGGCCAGTTTCTTTTTCGGTTTTCGTAGTGAAGCTCGTCGTTTCCAAGTTTCATCCGCCTAAAACGGGTGAATCTGAGTATTTTGAAGCCAATTTACTGTGAGAATCGGCGGGCTATCGGACGGTGGACTGGGAGTGGGATCAACAGGGGGCAATAGCTTGCCGGCTTCGTTACACATTTTAAGTATTGTGGGCATATCTGGGTACATCATGAGCTCTGAAAGTATTGGAAATTTAAAAAAACGAAATTGATGGTCAAAAGCTGAAGGAATGAAAAGAAACACATTTTCTTATGAAACACATTTTCATAATTTCCTGGTCTTGAAGTCGCAAGATCTCGTTTCCAGGATTCCCCCTACCAAAAATACGTCTGTTCGTTATTCTGACCAAAAGTTCTCTCCCAGAATAACCAAAAAGATGTTTTTTTCTTCGCTGCACGAAAAGAGCCCAGACTATGAGATCTTGATAAAATGTGTGACCTCATTTGCCACATGATAAATGACCATTTTTTGAAGGAATAACTAACCCGCCCGAGGATAATGATGTCATTTATCGTTTCCCCTTTATGGAGCAGTCTTTTAAATTCAAAAAAAAAAGGCCAGCTAGAAGAAGAAATGGAAAATGAGGGGAGGGAGCTAATTATTGAGACTAGCCTTAATAATTCTTCTAATCGCTAATGAGCAGGTGCCAGAAGTGTTAATTTTGGGTTATCTTCTGTAAAACAAAGCGTCGTCTACTATAAAAATCTTAAAGAAGAGGTGCAGCGAGGATTAGGAAAAAAAATATGAAATGGGATTGCTGCAGGGCGATGATCCTCAAGTTGCCCCGTTGCTAGGGAAGTGCTGTTGTCAAGGAGCTGATAATCTGCAGAAAGTTTGCAAGAGGCCCTATCGAATTTGATAAAATAGAAATCCTACCCGCTTTTTGTTTTTAATGAGGTGAAATATGTATGTATCAACTCACGGAAGTGTTCGAAATCGACAGGGCACTTGGTGGGTCGAGCGGAATTGTGTCGATCTCTACGTCGACGTCGACTCGACAGCGGCATGGAACGTTGGGATTCTGGGATGTCGAGTCGATTTCAGGATTAATTTTTGAACTTGTTAAGAAACTTTAATTGCGGCACACACGGTACAGCTTGAATCCATCCGCTCGATCCCGTCGAACCTCGACATCGACGTCGACACAACAGGACACTCGATTTTCTGCGTCGAGCTGAATTGTGTCGATGGCGTCGACACGTTGCCCCATCCCCGTCCCATGCTCCCAGATTTCCATAAGTTTCCCTCCTCCTGCTCCAAGTCCTCACCTTATTTTCGCCTACCTTGCATGTCTAACCTGTTGTCCTTCAATTTTTGCTTTTCACATCCACCCCCATTTCCACTTTCTTTTCTTCCATGTCATTCAAAAAAGTTGTGCAAACTGCAGTTGGCCTGTTGTTTTGGTTGTCAGCCATCTTGACCACCAACTTTTGGCTCTTTCTGAATATTGGTTAATCCACTTTACGCCAGGGGACACGGCATAGGGAAATCTTCCAGGTTGGTCGGCAGATTTTTGCACCTTTGGGCGCCGTTTTGATTTTGAATGCCTTCCTGCCTTCATTTTCGATCATGTGGAACGCTGGCTTGTCCAAAACACAACGCGGCCATGTTTTACCGTGAATTTTCCTGTATCTGCAAAAAATAATCAGATTTGCAATACAAATGTTCCTGGTTGGATTCTCGTCTGTGTTGAGACTCTTCTCGCATTGTTTCTGGGAATATTGGCTAATGGAAAGACCGATTCGCAACATTTTTTCCAATTCCCGTGGCATTTTCCTGGCAGATGACCGGAGGCCCGTATCGCTGTTTCCATGTTGTCCTAGTCGAGACCTTCTCCTCTCCCCAAGTACAGAATAATTCATCTATAAATTGGTGTGGTTAGAGCATCAAGGAGAGGGTGTAGCCACCTCATTTTGCCACCCTTTCCTTGCCTCTAAAATTAACTTTTCCTGGTCATTTACTTCCTCTTCCTAGAAAACAGTGACAAGGAGACGAGAGTGTTCGACGTGAGAATCTTTACAATAATAGTTTCGTCAGTATTTGCTGGGTGTTCCGCGTAGAGCTGTCCACAAACACAAAGTAATTGGAGAGCAGGACAACCCAGGCTGTGGATTTTGACTTTTACTCGAAGAAAATATTGCGTGTGCCAATTTGACTCACCAAGTTTTTCGCCGTTTTATCCGAGTTTTTTTCGGCCACGGCCAATGTAATTGGCTCTTTACGTGGCCTGGGAATTTTGGGGATTGAAAAAAGTCGAAAACGAATTGAAATGATATTATTGCCTCCCATTCGATCCTCATCTTCTATTCATATCAGGCTGTTTCCTCCCTCATTCTTTCTTTTATGACCTTTGTTCTGAGTTCTTTGGATAAGGAGGGGCAAGTTTGGGTCGCAATTGAGGGTAGGACACTCGTAATATCCTTTTTGGCTGATTTTGACCGCTACCATACATTAAATGACTCATTTTAGGGAAAAATTTGGTGATTCGGGCTCTGTTCAGGGGTTTTTCCGCCCTTTTTGGAATTCAAATGGACAAAAACCTTTGGTCATCCTGGATAATCGAACTCGAGATGTTTTCTTCGTAAATCGGGAGCGCAATCGGCTATGCGGTTTCTGGAAATCGGTGCGCCTGAGAACCTCTACAAATTTCAGAATTTCTGTATTTTTGGCGATATTTGCCTATTCCGGGCTACTGTAGATACATTTTGGGTATATTTTCGGTTAACATCCTCGATTTGGTCCCATTTAAATCAGTCTGGTCTATTCAAAGCTATCCAGCTTCAATTTCGCCCTTGCCAGTTTTAGGACCTCAGTGTTCGGTGCTAAAATGCCCGCCATCCAATCTCATCCAACTTCCAGCCATTTCCCTCACTCTCTAATATAAAAAATGGCAATTCCGCCCACTTTCTGCCTAATCTTACGCGTGTTTTTCGCATTTTCTAAGTTCTCCGAAAAGCTACTTCCATATGTCTAATGGGCTACATAAATTGCCTCGATTAATCCCTGTCCCTCGGTAACAGCGAGGGGCTTTCCCAGTCAGTTGAGAGATACTTCTCTTCCTTCTAATTGACACCCACCCTGTAAAGGGATCCCCTCTTTTCGTTCTCTTCCTCCCCCTCTATTTCCCTATGCATCATTTTTCTGACTCGAAGGAATCTGGACCCCCTCTGGGCATACGATATGAGCGGCAGCTTTTCTCGGAATGAGGTGACTCGTCGTCACTCTACACGTGTTCCTAATGAGCTCCTTAGTATCTTATCCCCGCCATTTGCTTCCCCTTTAAATGAGTCGAGTATTTAACATCTGGTCCGGACGACAAGGTCAGATTAAATGGGAAAGCCGACGGAGGGAAAGAGCGGCTGACGACAATCCTTGTCACTCGGAGGGGCTTCCTTTTGCTAATTTTCCAGGAATTTTGGATCTTCTTTCTTAAATTTGTTCAGTCTGTATTCTTGAAAAATTGCCTATATTCTAATTTTCCTCCTGCCGAGGTTTTACAGGTGCTGAAATATTTGTAATCCTGTGTTTTTTTGGCGGAATCAAGGAATTTGAAGGTTTTCCCGGATATCCAGAATTTGTATCCAAGTCCCTAGAAAAGGCGATATATTTTTTGATCCCGCTGTTTTGGATCATGATCCGTGATTCAGGAACCGGAGCACCAAAATCTCGAATCACAGATCTTCTTCTTCTTTCTATTTGTGTTCCAAATTTGGTGCCTAATCCCCAGTTTTTTCTCTCTCCCCAATCCGATCGGAATCAAGGTGATAAGAGAGCGGAAGCTGTATTTGATCTCTATTCCTTTTTAATTTCCTCCCAGGCTCTGTACCACCGGAAGAGGATCCAATAATAAGCCTAGAAATCAGTGGAGAGATCAAATCCGGAATCTGTTTTTGGCTACTTTTGGTGTTTTCCATATCCTCACCAGCTGATAGCTCAATTCTGGAATTATTTACAGTAAACAGCTCGTATACTCATTTTCATGTTGCCGGATAATTTTATAATGATCAACACCTCCATTCTCCTTGGGCAGTTTCTAAATTTCAAAATTTCCATAAAATCTGCGATAAAAAGGAAAAATATTTTTGATCGTGTTGAAAATTTCCCGACCATTTAGATAAAATCAACCGAATTATTACGATATCTCTGGTCATAAGTTAATAGTATCATGGATTCCCTTGCCCCTGTTCAGTTTTCCAGTTCCCAGGAGTCTTTTTGACCCCAAAAATGACGTCTAGAAATGTAACTCCTGATCAAAGTTCAAGGCCATTTAGTCGGTTATCATCACCACGTCTTTTAGGCTTCAATCTTCCCCAGAGGATAGTCTTCTCCCAATTTTCAATAATAACTTCTATCCCCCAGATTTTCTCTCTCCTTCCATAAATAACCCAAAGTTGCTAGTTTCCTTTCTCTGTTCATTAGCCGGCATTGTCACTTGTTAGCGGATCGGCTTGTCTCGACCCAAAGTCGTCGTGTCCAAATTAGAGGCCACTAAAAGAGGGTCGACGAAACCCGTTGAATTCGTAGAAAACGACGGGCTTCTTTGCATAAAAAGGTGTCGGAAAGAGTTCATCGAAAACATCATCTAAAACAAAGAAGCGACCAACTTTTCGGGATGCAACCCGTCCAACTGGTCTCCCTCTTCCCAAGAGAGAGATGTGCAATAATAGGCTTTTTAGCGAAAAAAATTATTGCCTGCGCTTGAAAATAACATAAAAATGGCCTGAGGCGTTAGTCACAGCTTTGGATTAATTTGTCTGATCCTTTGTGTTCTTCCTGTAATAATTCATAGACAGAATTTTTATAATCTAATATTAGAATTTGTAAAAAATGAAGCAAAGTTTTAGAGATCCATAAAAAGTATTATATCTAATGAAAGGAATACACAAAGAGAGAGAATATTATAATAAAAACGTAGCCTTTTTTAATCGTATTCATCATCAGCTGTATTATCTTGTCCCATTAATGATCTTACAGTTGCTTCCATTGCTTGTGGTTGAGGTCGTTGAGCTGCCATTGCTGCTGCTTCCTGTTCTTCGCGTGCCTGAAAATGTTAATCTTTAGTGAATCCGCCAAATAAATGGCAATGTTCATAGAAATATGTGTGTGATATTTTTAGCGAAAGAGAATCCAAACCTCAAACTTGTGGTAATATATTTACACGAGGCTCGGTGTTCAATTTGATTACGATGCAAACACATTTATTTCCCTATTTTTTTGCTTTGATTTTGGTCTGTCTAGTCATTTTAGTACTGAAATAAGAGAATTCCTGTAATTTTCAGATCGATCAAGTTGACAAAAAAACCTAAAAAAACTCTAATTTCTGCTTGCAATTTTCACAGGTTCTAGCGCTTTTTTGCGTTTTCTCGCAATGGAACTCAAGTGCTCCAAAGTTCATTTCCCTACAAAAAGCTCTGAGTCTAATCACATTAGCTCCCAGCAGGCTCGTTGTTCTCGTCAGAACCAGTCATAAATCAATGGCCGGAGAAGTTTGTATGAGTCTATCCAATTGGTTCTCCCTCGCAATATTCTTCCCCCGTCCTCTCGCTCATAAGGGGATAACTGGTCCGAAATCTGATTCTTTTGTTTTCTTATATATCAAGTCAACCATAAAATATATTCAGACGGCTGGTCGTCGGGATCCAGCTCTTTTTTTTCCTCCAAAAAAGCAATAAATCTTTAAAATTTACAACCTAACTCAATTCTAATCCCAACTGGCATTAAATTAAAATCCACCTTGTTCCCCGCAACCGCCTAGCCCGTGATAAATGCTCTCTCCGGTTCTCTGATTGAGAAACCCCGGAATTGGTTCAGCTGTCACCAAAAGAACCTAGCACTTTCACGGGCGTCTGCTAGTCATTTTATGCTTTTAAAATTCTCATTAAACTTAATTCCTCCTAAATTAATTGCCCAAAAATTAACAAACCTTTTGTATTAGCTGTTGTTGTATCAAATATAATTCTTCTTCTGGAATTCCACATTTATCAAGGCGAGAATTCTTGCGTTTTAATCGTTTCTCAGCAGCTACCTGAAAATATTTTCATTATTTGTAATCAATCCCAGTCTTTAAATGCTCTCTAAGTGCTCGATCTCCCCCGGAAGCTCATCAAAGTTTTACGCGAAGCTTTGCGTGTCCTGGATTCTGGCCACAATATACATTTCTTGATAAAAAACGGATTCAAAAATGCTAAAAGAAATTGTAATTTACTTACTTTACATTCTCCAAGTACACTGTCGGCTGCTTCGACGTAATCTTGTGGGAATTGGAGATTTTGTAGAGCTGAAAAATGTTTAATTAGAATTGTAAACGATTTCTTAATTTTCTAACGATTTTCGCCAAATTTTCAGAAAAGATGTCCCTCATTATGCTAAAAAATTACAGATCATCCAGCGCTTCTAATTTCCTTTGTGGGAAATAGCTACGCCTCTGCGGAAAAGGTTCGCTTTGAGCTAATTTGCCCCTGCACATAGAACTTGATCACTTTACTGTAGAATTTCATCTTTTCGTGGTCACTATTTTCATATTTCAAGTTGCGTAAATCACTGAGAAATTGCTGAAACTAAACAAACAATCTCTTCCCCCATAAATGCACTAAATGGATGTTCCTCGATTTGTGTGTGTGGATTCCCCCAAAAAGTTGTACTCTCGTGATGCATTTCTCTCTCTCAACTAATAAACGTTTCGCCGGCCACACACCAAATAATTAGCGCCATTGGGTGGTCCTATTCTTGCCGTTTGTGTTCACCCTTTGCTAACAGATCTCTCGATTTGATTCCATCCGTATGAGCTATTCACTACAATTATGCAGAGCAGTCAGCTTTGTAGGCAAGCAATGATTTACGGACCTTTACTAAGTAGTCTAAAAGCAAATGTGACATCAAAGGACAAATTACGTCAACATATTGTGTCTAAATTGTTTTTGCCTTAATTTTTATGAAATAATGCGTTCTTTATAATGTCGTGAAGAGTTTGTACTCTGTTCAAGCAGCCGAAAATATCATTATCAACAAAAAATTAGAGAAAAAGAAGCGGTAGCAGAGAAAAATGACGAAAAGCTGTGCAATTTCATATGTGTAAATTTATTTATCTCTTCCGGGATGGCAATCACGTTGTGTTTAGTCTGCTGCACATCCTTTCCTCTAAAATTCGCTACTTACCTTTTTGTACATGTTCATGATAGATTGTCTTTCTCTGATCATTACCAGAGATTCTTTGTGCTTCACTTGCAATATGTTTTATAAATTCAACACAGCAGAGATTGAAAAGCTCTCGAGATTCGTTGGCTATTCTCATTTCCGGTATAACATCCTAGAAAATTTATACTTTTAGCTCAAAATAAACATCATCGCTTACTTTTATAATCATGTTGAGTCCTTTTTGTGGCAAGCCTACTTCATTTTCCTCATCCATTTTCTGAAAAATTTGTTGATAAGATTACAAATTATAGAGAAGATTAGAAAAATGTGAAAACGACATTTTTACGCAGAACTGAGCTATGCAATTGATTATTATGTGGCTTCTACGAGGTGATAATTCGCATCTGGCTGTTTTTTATTTTTATAACTGATTACTGCTCATTTGTTTTACAAGGAAATACTAGAAATCAAAGCAAACGACCAAAAAAAAGCACAAAATGAATTTCCGAAATGCAGCGTTTCTTTGATTTCTGCATTACGCAACATCTGAAATTACGCGTAAACATCTCGCATCCAACTTAAAAACTTCGTTTTCGTCGACTTTTTTATATTTTTCTTTAAAATCTGGGATTTTTCTGTTTTCTTTTCTATTGCAAACGATAAATCACATTTTTTGGAACATTTTGATATATAAAAGAGCTTATAATTCGACAGAAAACCATCTTTTTTCTTACTTTCCTACAGGAAAGCGTTCCCCCAGCCAATTGTGTTTTCCAATTTTTACGCCTTCTCATTTTTCATAATAAACCAGGTCATTAGCACTCTTTTTTCTTAGTTTATTTTCGTCAGGTGTCACTCCCCTGCAGGCATTCTTTAAAATTCTTCTAACTTTATGATTCTTTCAGTCATTTTATTGCTAGCCCCCGCCGGATTTCTCTCTCAACCTTGTTTATATTACAAAAAACGAGCCGTCGTCCATCTGTCTCGCTCTTCCTCACTCAATTCCGTCAAATAATTGGTTTCTCGATTTATAACAGACACACACGCGCTTTCTTCTATCTAAATATTTGACAATTGCTTGACGCCTACACAAAAAAAGCTACAGTATACCGGATAAAAGAGTCCCTAACGAAGCCATTTAACATTCCGCTTCCGGAAGGCCAAAACCCGAAACTTGGTCGTCAAGCGGCTTCCGCTCGCAATCCTTCTCACGCACATCTCTCCCCCTCCAACTGTTACTTATCCTCCTCCTTTTTCTCATCCCACTCTCTTTCTATTTACTTATCCTTTTTATTTTCTAATTTTTAGGAAACTTATGAATCAAACAGCCCCGGCGCCTAGTGGGGCTGCCACTGTCAGCAACATAGCCTATTGCTATGTTCTGCCATGTGTCTGTATTATAGGAATTATTGGAAATATTACAAATCTCATCGTGTTGGGTGAGTGAATTTGCTCGAATAATGAGAAAACACGATTTTTGTAAGAAAACGCGGTTTCAAGCTATTTTTGCATAAAAAAATTGAAAATATTATTTTTCTGAGATTTTTTTTGACAAGAAATTTGATTAATTTCTATTGCAAATAGTTTATCACATAATGAGGGGCATTTTGATACCAAAAAGAGCTAATAACTCGGTAAATGGTTATTATTTTGAGAATAAAAGTAATTTTTGGCAGAATTATTCAATTTAGAGTAATTTCTTCCGTGATTTATGATTTTTTTTTCTATTTTTTACGGTAGCCAAAGACTGAAAAGCCAGTATTAAATATTTACAGGCAAAGCAAATCTGTAAAAATTCAATTCTAATAATTTTCTTGGAAAAAATGTGATAAAAACTCCGAGTTTTGATTTTATTTCGATTTTATTACGCTATTTTTACGGAAATAACGAATTTTAAAAATTAATAACCCTAAAATAAAAGTAATTTTTCCAGCAAGTCGCCGATTACGGGCAGTTTCCTACATGTATCTACGCGCCCTGGCCGTAGCTGATCTCCTCTGTATGATATTTGTCATGATCTTCGTCTCAACCGAAGTTCTGACTAAAAATGGCGTGCCCATCAATCAGTACCGCCTGTACCAAATCTACCAATGTCACTTTATGCTGACATTCATCAACTGGGCACTGGGAGCCGGTGTCTACGTCGTGGTGGCCCTTTCCCTCGAACGATACATATCCATCATATTTCCTATGCATTTCCGTACGTGGAATTCTCCTCAACGGGCGTCGAAGGCCATAATCTTGGCCTATATCTTCCCCGCGTTACTGTATATACCGTATGCCATCACTCGATATAAAAGTGTCACCACTTGGGATCCTACAGCCAATGCTACAATCTACAAATTGGATGATCATCAAATTTATCGAACTACTGGATGGCAGGTGGGAAAAACAGGAAATTGAAGAAAGAATCCAAAATTTTAGATCTATAAATGGACACGGGAAACATTGCTCAGATTCTTGCCTATTTTTATATTATCTATTCTTAATATTCAAATTATGATAGCATTTCGGAAAAAGCAAAAAATGTTCCGGCAGCTGACCAAGAGGAAAGAACAGCAACAGACACAGAAGGTAGGGCAATTTGCTGGGGAAAATTTGGGTCCTGGGGGGATATTTGAGGAATTAGAATATATTTAAAGTTTTCTACAGAATCCCCCACTGTCTTTCGGTAACAGAGTCCCGCACAGAACCCCCGAAAGGAAAAACGTAGACGGCTACCACCAAAAAGGGAAAGTTCTGCCGTTTGCTCACCTTGATAAAGCTCTGGACTTTCTCCTTTTCGAATTTTGGGTCTCGTCGAGAAGTTTTTGATTTAGACATTTTTAGAAAACAGCTGGGCAAATGAGAACGAGAATAGCTTTAGGGGATGAACGGGGATTTATTTCTTACATAGCAACAAGCTCAAGCGTTCATGTGCCCTCAATTTTAATTGAACGCAACCATGGATATGCACATATCTCTAAGAACCATATCTCTAACACATATATCTCTAACAAGGGAATGTTTTTTCCTTAGGTTGGCCTTTTCGATCGAGGCCTACACCAATCGAAAGAGCGCAAAAAATTAGGAAGGGTAGTGGTTTTCGATTTTCCTGCGGACCTCTGGTTGAGTGACATGGAGGGCGAGAAAGTTGAGAAATTTTTGGAAAACTCCTGTCGAAAAGGAAACAAGAAAAGCGAAAAATAAAAATGTGAAGCAATGGCTTAGTGGATCGTTGCTCTACCTATAAAAGTTTTGCTTTTTTTTCACTCACGAGTTCGAGTCCCCCAGGGGCCAGCACAATTTTTCTATTTTTCCGAGAGATATACAAAGTGTTGTCTTGTTATCTCTGATTTTTGATTAAAGAAAGACTCGAGGACATTGTTCTACACGATAGGCAGCCCTCTAATGAATGCAACTACCACGACGTCAGCAAGAAAGGAATGACTATAATCCCATCTACCGTCCCCATTTTTACACAAAAAAAATTGTGCTGGCCCATGGGGGGCTCGAACTCGTGAGTGAAAAAAAAGCAAAACTTTTATAGGTAGAGCAACGATCCACTAAGCCATTGCTTCACATTTTTATTTTTCGCTTTTCTTGTTTCCTTTTCGACAGGAGTTTTCCAAAAATTTCTCAACTTTCTCGCCCTCCATGTCACTCAACCAGAGGTCCGCAGGAAAATCGAAAACCACTACCCTTCCTAATTTTTTGCGCTCTTTCGATTGGTGTAGGCCTCGATCGAAAAGGCCAACCTAAGGAAAAAACATTCCCTTGTAAGAACTCTCTAAGAACCATGAAAACTCTCGAAAATTCCACTGACAATTTTTGAGCTTTAGCCTTGAAGCCTTATTCCCCCAAAAATATCGGAAACCTATGATAAATTTTAATCCATTTAGAGTCAGGGGATAAAGGAAAATCACGTGATTGACGTGGGGAGGATTTGTTTTTTGAATGAAAATCTTGGATTTCTGGAATGGTAGGATCAAGATGTCAAAAGTAGGAATTACATCAAACTGATGCAACACCAGCACTGAATTTCTTATATCCTATGGTCATTCTCAAGGGATCTTCAGCCTGCACTCTTCTGGGTAGTTTTTATATGTTCACCGGAGAAAAATGACCATAATTTCGTTGAAAATCTGGGGAAAAGAAGCTCCCGACCCTTTGGATTACCAGTCCACCTAAAATATGCTAATTCCACGTTTTTTTCAGGACGACACCTTGATGTACATGCTGGGCGGCACCGTAATCATGTCCCTGGTTTGTAATATACCAGCGGCTATCAATTTACTTTTAATTGATGAGGCAAGTCCCTTCCTAACAGAATCCCCCAGCTTTACTAATCATTTAAATGACCGGCAGGCCCACCAAAAACGGCGAAATTCATCATTTCAGACGCTAAAAAAGCGACTCGACTATCAAATCTTTCGCGCAGTTGCGAATATTTTGGAGATAACGAACCACGCCTCTCAATTTTACGTGTTTTGTGCTTGCTCAACCGACTACCGTACTACTTTCCTCCAGAAATTTCCCTGCTTCAAGAAGACTTACGCTAATCGAGCAAAGTAACGTGTATTTTCGACCAAAAATGGATACACAGGTTTCAGCTACAGGCTTCGTTCTTTCGTGAAGCGGGGTCAGAGCCTAGTACAGCGAGGGAATAGCCATGAAATTACTGGCAGTCCACCGGTTAGTCTTATAAATTTTAAAAAATTAGAATTTCTAGGGAGGAGACTCGCCAACCCACCAATCACAGCCATCTCGTAACGAGAAACCCGAACCGGATACGGTGGACATGCACATCGCATCGGGCGAAGAGTCGGGCAGTGATGAGCGGGAATCTGATTCCCTGATAAAATACAACGGACAGGCGGGAACCGTAGCCAAGATAAGTGGTGACATCAATGGCAGCACATTCTTATGATGAGATTCTATGCTTATTTTTTGATAATTATTCTGTTGTTGGGCTCAGTTATTATTCTACTTATTCAATTCTGCTTTACGAAGTGCTTTTAACAATGAATGATCTCAATTTTGGCCTATTTTCTTGGAAAAATCGGGTATCATTTGATTTTACTGTGACCGGTGAGAGTCGACGCGACTCTCAATAAGGAAATTATGTGTCGACGTAAAGTGGAGTCGAGCGAGTCGACTGCGTGTTGAAGCAAGAAAGTTGAGATGTATCGAGTGTGCCACAAGGCAAAAAAATACAGTGAGCAACTCGGGTCGATCCAGAAAACAAAAATTGCGCCTGATCAAAAGAAATTTAGGGTTGTCGACTTGCCAATGAATTCTGTGTCGACATCAAGTCGAGCGCTGGCTCGTCGCAATGACGTAGAGTAAAGTCAACCTTGCTTTCGAGTGTGCGACTTCATCGACTTGACTCGGCGTCGACGCGCAACATTAGCCCTGATTCCAAGATGTAAAATTTGCTTTTTCCTAAAACCCAAAGGGAAAAATGGCGCGCCCTCCGCTCATTTTCAAATTGACCGGGTTTTTCTTTTGTTTAAATGATTCAAAACTCACATTTTTACTTGTCCCAGGCTCCAGTTGACCTGAATTATCATATTTTTTGAAAGAAAAAACGATCAAAGATAAACAATGGCCCGAAACCACTAGTCAGGCTTCCAAAAATCCAAATAGAACTCTTCATTTGTCATTTAAATTCTCATATTTTCCCCGTAAATCCATTTGTAACCAGGAATTGTCGCACCAAAAAAAAATCTAATAACAGTAACAATTATGCGAATATCCTATGAAATATGTACAGATGGAGGCAATTTATATACAAAATGTAAAAACAAGTAAAGCTAAATCCAAGTAAGGGGCACAGAGAGGCGACCATCGGCCATGACATAAACCGAAGGATTGAAAGACAACTGGAGGGAAAGCCCTTTAAGAAGATCTCGAGTGGAATTGTCGACATTTCGAAGACGACGGATACAGGCAAGAACAGCCGCCAAAGAGAGACCATCCTCCCATTCCAATGACTGAAGTGACAATTCTCTCATCAGGTCGAGGCGATCCGTCTCCAATTCTGCCTAAATTTAAAAATCAAAAAAATTCGAGAAAGAACTAACAGCTAATCGATGTAGATTCCTATTGACAGTACGAGATTTTTCAGCAGATTCTTGTAAAAATTGAAGAAGAGATGCCACGTAGACATTCGATGGCACTAGGAGACGACCATCGTGACCAATTGACAGCTCGTCATAGGAAGTGACAACTTCGATCATTGTATCCTGACTGACTTTGCCCAATTCGCCGTGTAATTCGGGTTTATTGTTTAGCCTGAAACATAAGATTTTTCGGTAAAATTGAGTCGTGGTGGTAGCGGGCAAAGGAAATGTCCGAAAACCGGCATTTTCCAGCCTATGGGCTGTCAATTATAATTTTTATTGGTTATCCTTCTAACCCTTTGGTTTTATGGAGCACGGTAATAAATTTAAATTAAAAAATAACGGAAGATTCCTCACCTAACAATAAGTGAAGTAATTTGTTGCAGTGTCTGTGCCAGCCCGCGATGATGTGGGACGAGGATGACAGCTCCTGCCAGGATTGACCTCAACCGGGCTACAGACTCATGTAAATGCGGAATTTGTGTCCGTCGGACTGATAATTCATCACAGATCTGGAAGACAAGGATATTTCGATAAAAAATATTAAAACAATCACCTGTTGCCATTGTTCTGGTACATTATCCGCTCCAAATTGAAGTGACCCATCACAACAGATGAATGACCCTCGTCCAAATCTGAATTCTACCTATTTCGACTACAGTAATCCAACTGATATACCTCAGAATATTCTTATACAAGGCATTGATGATATTTTCTCGGACAGTTTTATCTCCTTGGTCCAGTAGTCGATGAATATTTCCAATACATCGACGCATATGTGACTCGGTCCAATTTATCTCCCATTTCACGTCTCGCACTCCTGTTCGCCATTTTAAATCGTCGACTTCTTCTTTCAACGTCATTTTTGTTATTCTGAATGGTAAAAAAATTAAAGAGGGAGAACACTTACTGATTCTCCTTCATTTTCTGGGTCACTTCATCTCGAGATGTTGATAACACAGCTTTCAGATCATTTGACATCGGCTGTTTCCTTTTGTGGCGGAGATATCTGAAAAAATAAATGTATTTATTTGTTATTTAGAAAATTCAGAAGCATTTTTGTATCCAGCGCGTTGTAAGTCACAATTTTGTGGACGAATGGATTCGTCGGAAATTGACGACTCGCACCCAAGCTCCTTTTTCTGTGTCGACGTCAAGTCAAAATCGATGTCGACTCTATTCGATTCCCTTCGAGACTCGATTTTGTCGACTCGCCTCCATTCTGACTTTGTCGAATCCAAGGATGCACTAATTTGAAAAATAACTGCGAATTCTCACTACCTTTTCAATAAATCCTGATCCAGTCCAAAATCTGCATAATCCACTCTGCCATCTCTAAATGCCCCGGCAATCGACTCTGGATTCCCCTGTCCTTCGGGTAAATCCTTCGTCGGTAGGTTGCATCCTTCCAAAGCTTGTCTGAAATCAATTTGTCTTCAAAATAAACAAGGAAATCCCCACCGAACTATTCGGATTGGATCAGTTCCACTCAAATTTATCCGAATATCTTGTAAATCTTTTGTAGATTTATCCAAAATTGAAAATTTTACTGTAATTGGTTTGACGGACGTCGTCACAGGGAAAAGGCCATTGATATAACCGTTAAAAATCTGGAAAACAAGGATTTTCAACTAAAAATAAGGGAATTCACCTACCTGAAGAGATTTTTCATTTTGTTGTCGGATATTTGGAAATCTTGCAAAACGATCCGGATGAACTTCGAAGAAAAATGGACGGAGGGCTACCTGGAAATGTAAACACTCCAATTAAAAGGAAAAACTAGTAAAAGTACTGGAAGATGGGCATGAAACTTACGGAAACTTCGTTGAGTGACATGGCCCTCGTGGAAAGTTTCATCGGTGACGATAACGGCGACAAAAAGGCGCCTGACATTTTCCTGAAAATTTCTGGGGGTTTTCTGCGATAAAAAATGAAAGGTGGTTTCTTCAGCCCAAATATCGAAAATGATAAGATCCTCCGGATAGAATTTGAGGGCACAAAAAACGGGGGTCAGTGAATTTTTAATCACTGAAAATGGCCAAAGAATCAAGTTAGAAATCCTGATTTTAGCGGTGAAATCTCTGGAAAATTAAGGCACTTTTCATAAAGATCCCTAGCATAATTTTGAAATCCGAAAACAAGAAGCTACGCGATAGAAAATTTGTAAATTATCATCGGGTACAGCCTGCACTAAAAATGCTACTCATTGTACCCACGCTGTGACTTATTTTTATTGTGATCTCAAGGAAAAGGCCGAGTTTTCATAGAAAAAGCAGACAATTAGAAGCGGAAAAAGATCTGGGAAAGCAGAAAGTAGCTCCATCCGCTTTTTGTGGATCATAAATTGCCAAAATAACAGCCAACGTGGGAAACTATACTATTTTCCTAGAAACAGACCTGTAAACAGTAAAAAAATGACCCGAATTCCTGCTCCAATTATTTTTGACTAGAAGTAGATCAATAAAACAAAAAGAGAAAGAGTAACCACCTGGGAATTGGTGTAAAGTGACTGTTTTGAATAACAAAAGTCAATTTCGCGTGACTCAGAAAATGTGTCGAGTTACGCTAATTCGCGTGGCTTTACGGGCGTTTGATCAGCGGGAAACTGAAAACTATTCCCTAATTTTTATACGGATTTCTGATAACATTGAAATAAGTCACGTGGTAAATTACCAGCGGTAACTTTTGCACGACAACAAAGGCAGTCAACAGTCCGGGACACAAAGACAACTGATAACATTCCACACGCAGCCAACGTGGTCACCCGCACGAGAATTGTCACATTGAGGTCAAACAATCGACAGGATGAAAAGAATAAAAATCACCTGGGGACAGATGGACGGAAGCGGGAGGATTGAAGCTTTCTGTCATCTTCGGTTAGAAACTTGAAAAAACCAAAGTTAACAGGATTCAACAATCGCTGTTTTTCAAAAATCAGTGCACCTGTAAAATCCAAAGACAACCAAACTGCACTTGCTGAAACATCCACGGTTACCGTGAGAGAAATTCCGACGAAATACGCATGACAACGGACGAATTTCATAGGAATTCTCCGGTGGTACTTTTGCATCTGCGCTAAATTGGTTGTTTGTTGGGTTTTTTTTTTATTATTTTTACTCATTTCTGTCTTTGCTGTTTGAGTAAATCCGTTATTAATATCTTTATTAAATTCTTTTCGTAATTAAAATCACATAGAGACTTGGTCACATAAAACTCAGGAAATATAGTATAAAATGACAGTTTAAGATATGTAAGTAGACTCTTTTAAGAGCAAGAACAGGAGATAAGAGAAGTTATACATCGGTAGGCACAAGGGTTATGGGCGAGTAGGGATTATAAATGCTCTGTGGCTGTTGGGGGATTTGTGTCCAGGCGCCATCAGCAAATTCGACGGTTTCTGGTGGCGGTGTCTGTGGGCAATGTTCGATGTCGGCTATGATACTGACGGAGAGGATGAACTTCTCCCTAAAATTTCTAATTAAATATGGCGATGTGACGCCTACCTCGGGTCATATCGTCTACACAAAGCAATCAGTGAGGGTTCTTTCCTCTCTCGCACAAGATCCGTTACTGTATAATAGTGAAGGAGTTGTCGGTTTGGAATATGGGTAAGGGCATCCCATCCATGGATCACGTAGCTTTGCGCCAGTTGTGGCGATGCCAAGCGAATATTAACGGAGCCTCGACCATCTCGATCAAAGCCACTTCTAGCGATTCTCGACATTTCTGCCTGGGCTTTTGGATCTTCTCGAACCTTCATTATGACATCTTTACAGAGCGTATTTATCCTGGCGAAGGAGCATCGCCCAGTGTGGACTGGCCAATCATTTACTCTAAAATTGGGTGATGACTCGAAATTTTTAAGGATTACCGGCATTGTCGGGAGCAATAATAAGTGTAGCAATGTTTACAGCTGACGAATCGTATCCTGGCTTGTTTTAATTCCCGTGTCCTGTGGCAATGGGCGCATCGGACGAAGAGATCCTCCGATTTTAAGAGATTTTCCGCTTTTTCCGGTTCTCTCATAACTTTGTCCATTAACATATAATTCTGGGTATAAATCCCTGGACCATCGGCGTTACCCTGGTATACGCCATCAGCTTGTGGCAAACTGAAACTGAAACATTAGTTTTTTGGTTAGAAACAGCCGAAAATTACCTTGAATCGTAGGGATGAGCTTGGGCTTGGCCTGGAGTTTGCTGAAAAATGGTATCCAGAACTTCTTCTATGGTTACGCGCCCGCCGTATCGCATACTGACGTTGCCTAAATTTTGCGTTTAACCCTACAGTATCCGCCTACCATATTGATCTATCATCTGTTTAGGACCAACAAAAGTGTCAGCCACTTCGACGACTTTCGATGTCTTGGATGTCGTCACATGTTCCATCCACGTTGTCGGAATTTCGGACACGGTGTATCCAGGCAGAGCTCTCGGCGACATTGCACGAGTCTCAACTTGGGTTATAACCTCTTGGGAAAGAGATTTACGCGGTTTGGGAGAAGGTGGTTCAATCTGAACACATTTTAGTGGAATTTGTTTAGAAGAAATGGAGAGTGAAACGAAAGGATAGAGAGCAGGGGAAAAAACTGAAGACAAGGAAAAAAACTGAAGATAGGGAAGAAAGAGAAACATGCTGACGAAATTTCGTAAATTTTACAATTCTACAAAAACACAGCATTTTTGACATTTTGAGCCACATTAGACTTAGAAAATCCTTGAACTTACGACTCCAACTGGTCGTTTCAACAATTTCACATTCCTTCACAGCTACCGTAATCCTATCCGAGGGCCCTTCCAGAAAGAAAAGTTTTTTTCGGGAGCCACGAAAGCACCCGAGAAACCCGTTGGAAATTCCGGCGATGACCGCTTGTTCGACGCATATGAAGGAAAAACTACCAGCAATTCTAATTCTAATTCGGCAGTTATAAGCCAATTTTCCTAATTTTTACCAGAAGTAACACCATGTCTGTCGGTAGATGCGGAATCTCTACCGACTGTCATTATCAGCCAGATGGAGCGGACAGAATAAATTTTAAAGCTAAATTTGGATTTAAAAGTCTGCTAAATCCTGATAGCAATCTGCTGCTTCATTTTTCCCATATTTATGCGCATTATTTGAATAAATATTGCCCGATTCAAATTTTTTGCAATTTTTTTCTTTTGTTTTCAGTCTTGGGTTCATAAGCAACGTGACAGTATGCAGAGGAAGAAGGTAATTTGACATACAACCAAGGATACCCAGTGGCAACAGAAGAGGAATGAAGCAGAGACGACCACAGAGGGAAAAATAGGTGTGCACAAGCGGTAGGAGAAACATTTATTAGCTGTAATTTTTGGTCCTTGTTGGATATCACATGCATAGGGGGAAAGTATTGTGGGGGATAAGCTGGGTGGTCTAAAGGGCGACTACCTGCCGCGTGTTGGCTTCCAGAAGGGATTGCCTCGATCGGCGTAGGTCATTCAATTCTCCCGCGTATTTGTCAAACATCCCAGTTGGGATACGGGGCATCGTGCTGTCGAGGTCCGTTGGACGGGCTGTTGGTCTATTTTCACGGTACCTGAAACAATTTTGAACAGGAAAACCAAAAGGCCTACCAGTCGGGGACAGTCAATTTCTCTGTGGATTTTCTGAATCTCATTTCATGCTCGGACATTCGGGATTCTCGAGGGGAATGTTCCATGGCTTTTTGGAGGTTGTTCTCTGGTGGTTCAGTTTCTTCACGGAGCCTGGAAATGTCAAAATTAGCAGGAAATTGGTGGTCGTATAGTTTGTGGACAGACGTCGACGCGAGCTCGCAGTCGAGCGGACAGAGGTTCGATATCTACCCAAAAACCGCCATTTTCCTCTAGGATTAGGGTAAAAAGTGCCCTTACCGTCTGTCCATCAAATAATCAGCACTTCTGCTCCTTGTATGGTCAATGACTGTGGTGTCGTGGACATCGCGTCGACTCATCCGGTTGTAATCGACGACGGACCCCGATCGACGGTGGACGTCGTCCAAATTGGTTTCCTCGATCTAAAAAAAGGGTTTCAGCTCCTAATTTTTGAAAATTTTGCCCTTCACCATCTCCATTTTTTAAAAATTAATTGCAAAACTCAAAAAAAGTTATTGTAAGTTCAAAATCAAATTTTGACGGGTTATTTTCTACATAAAACGGAATTCTACAGAATTTTGAACAGAGGTTTTTGATTTAAAGGACCATTTAAAGGTTAGGCAAGCGACATAGGTGTGAGTTGATTGAATTTACCCTGGCTGTACTTGTTCCGACGTCTGGTCGTCCCGTATCCACGTCTGTTTCAATATAAGTCGCTGAGACATTTCGACTCCGACTATGGAGACTTGGCTGAGAGTTACGGTATCGATACGCGGCATACTTCCTCTCGGTCTCTTCCAGGAGTCGTTCAAATTCCTGCAGAAGGGAAAAGGGCATATAAGCGAGGATGCAAACACACGACACAACAAGCCAAAATTAATAAAAAGACCTACCTTTCCGGCATCACCTGGTGCTACATGAGGATATGGCTGGTTTTGGAGATCAGTCCTCGACTTGAATTCACTGTCATGGAATTTTGTCAGCAGCGGTCCGCGGTATTCCGGCTTGGCACGGAGGGATATGTCTTCTGTTGAGCGATTTAAACGTGAGCTAGGGGGCAGTGGTTCTGGGTCTGAAATATGTTGTGAACTCAAGAATTTTTCTGGGAAGAAATCCCCCCGTAGCCTGCGTCGAACAGAGGATACAGCCAGTTAGGAACCTTGAGATGACTATCTATACGTTGGGAACAGTCGACGGATCTTATCGACGGTGTCGATTACATAAGGAAGGTTTTTTGTAGAAATATTGGAGATCGGAACAGCTGATCATTGGCAGAAACCCCCGTTGTCTAGTGATTAGCGCGCAGGACATACAATCAAAAAGTCATCCTCTGAAATCCCCGAGTTGACAAAAAGTTTTGCACAGGATTTTGCCTCCTATCTTCGGGAGAGAAATACGAAACATTGGACGCGCTAGGCAGTCTGTGTGGCCTTAGGTAACCGGAGGCTGCTGGTTCGATTCCTGCCAATGACCACAGAAGTTTTGTCAATATTTCACTAAAGAACGCGCAAATTCCTCTTCCCTTGAACATTTATAGCGCTTCAGGACCTTGGGAAACCAGGATTTCATGGTTTTTACCCGGCACACAGCTCAAAATCAAGAAATCGAAGTGGAAAAAAGCTGTTTCAAGGTGAAGAATCAGCCCAAGATGTCTCTCCCAATTATTTCGGTAATTACAGTGAGTTCAAGGTGTGTCAGCTGATTTTACAAGGTGACTGCGGTAAGAGAAGGCTCGACGTGCGTTAGCTGACGGTCAAGAAGACGCATGCTGGTGGGATATTGCCCCCTTTTTCTAGAAATTCGTGCAGAGGAGAAGAAGAATAGAAAGCTTCCCCCCATAAGTTCATGCAACCACAGCCACGCTCTACGCTCTCTACCACTGGGGGGTGTATGTGTGTGTGTCTCCGCCGCAGCTTTTCACCATCACAACAGAACATATTTACAGTAAAATATGGGAAATAAAGTGGAAAAAATCTTTACTCTTTACAAAATCTGTACAATTCGAACCGAGGTGAGGTGAGAGGATGTGGTTAGGTAGCGAGACACACACACACACACATGTTGCACACAGTGGGTGACCACCGAAGCAGAGAGACTGTGAAAAATGAACATATGGCTGGCAGTATATGGGAATGCGAGAGATATGCGAGAGAAAAGCTAGAGAATTTCGAGTGGTTAGCGCCAAGTCATCATCATCAGCAGCAGCATGCAAATTAAAAAAAAAAATATTAAAAAAGGAGAGATAGATATGTGTGTAGGAGATAGATAGAGAGATTTTAGACTTCCATACCGGCGCTGCTGTCCGTGGAGAAGAATTGCTGACGAGCACGTTGGATACGGTAACGACTTCCTCTGAAATATTTAAGCATTACAAAGGGAAATAGAGAAAAAGCTGGGACAAACATGGGAGAAAGACGAACTGTCAAAGTTGTTGGATTTTTAGATTGGAAACCACAAATGAAACTTGAAATTACACCACATCTTCAGTCTCTAAATTATTTTCCGGCTTTGACAGTTCGTTTAACAAATGTCGACGAAGGTAAAATCTCCACCTGGCGGATCCGTTCCTCTCATGAGGATTGTACAGTCGCTGGTCTCTGTCACGGTCATCTGTCGTGTCGACGGAATATTGCTGTTGGTAGGTGGTGCTCGGCACGCGGATATCATCTACCCAAACATTTCTATCGACTCTTTCAATAACCTGCAAAATTACAATAAATTTTATTCGGAAAAGAACTACCTGTCGCTCGACTTTCGTCGTAACTTCTGGCTGGCTGAGATTTTCCCGGGAGAAGTAGGCGGGTCGAGTGAGTTTAGCCAAAGTTTCAGGAGATGTCAGGCCGTATTTCTTTTTGTTCATGGCTTCTTTTTCAGCTAGGAGGCGTCTTTTTTCTATTTCGAACTTTTCTCTTTCCGTTCTTTCACGGACAATATGGTCTAACTTGTCTCGACTACGGCGGTCATCCGCTCGACGGGCGGCTTCTCTCTCCGCTGCTTCGGCTCTTTCCCGGTCCCGGATTTCCTGGTTTCTTCTTTCTTTTTCCTTCAACAGGGCCAAGCTCCTTTCTTCTTCTTCCCGTTCTCTGGCCCGCCTTTCATTTTCCAGGCGTTCTCTTTCAGCCACAAGTCGAGCCTCTCGGTCGAGTTCTTCCCGTTGCCTATCGCGGTCTTGCTCCGCCAATCGGGCTGCTCTCCTCTGTGCGGCTGCCCGTTCCAAATCGGCGAGTCTCATTCTCTCGGCTTCTTCTTCTGCTCTCCTTTGTCTTTCTCTCTCCGCGGCTGCTCTTCGAGCTTCTTCTCGTCGCTCTCTTTCTCTTCTTTCTTCTTCTTGCAACAGTCGCTCTCTTTCAATATCTTCCAGCCTTTGTTGTTCTCTCATTTCCTTGGCTCTTCTCTGGGCGTCGATCAGCTCCTTTTCTCTTCTTTCCTCCTCCATTCGTTCTCTTTCCCTTCTGTCTGCTTCCGCCTTTTCCATTTCAATTCTTTGCTGTTCTCGACGGATTCTTTCGAGTCTTTCCTGTTCATCCCGTTCTTGTAGTCGACGAAGGCGTTCCCTTTCAGCTGCTTCAATTTCCAGCTTTCTTAGGAGTTCTTGCTCGGCTCGCTCATCTTCCCGCCGTTTGCGTTCTCGCATTTCATCTTCGAGGCGTTGTCTTTCGCGTTCTTCGGCTTCTCGACGGGCGATTTCTTTGAGTTCACGTTCGCGGATTTCCAACTCGCGGCGTTCTCTCTCGATTCTGAAAAGAGAGAATATTTCACTGCAAAAAGGGCTCTAGAAGTCCTCGAGTAATCAAAAAATGGCCAAAAAAATACAGTGAACTGCCTACCTTTCGAGTTCTTCCTTCTCCCTGCGCAATCTTTCCTCTTCTTCTTTTCTCTTCTGCTGTTCAACTCGCTCTCTTTCAATCCTTTCCCTCTTAATTCGTTCAATTCTCTCGATTTCTAGTCGTTCGCGTTCGATTCTTTCCCTAAAAACGCCTTGATTATTCCCGTTTCCCCAGTTCCTACCGTTCGATTCTAATCTTTTCGAGCCGTTCTTGTTCCCTTCTCTCTGCTTCGAGCCGTTCTCTTTCCAATCTTTCTCGTTCCTTTTCCAGGCGTTCTCGCTCTCTCCTTTCAATTTCTTCCCGTTCTCTGGCTAGCTTCTCCAGCTCCAATTGCCGTCGTCTTTCGAGTTCTCCTTCCTCAATGGCTCGTCTCTCAGCTTCCATTCGTTCCCAATCTTCTCTTCTCTGGCGTTCGGCCCGTTCTCTCTCTGCTCGGTCCCTTTCGATCCTATCTTTTTCGGCTCTTTCTCGTTCCGTCAGGGTTCTTTCTGCTTCAATTTCTCGAAGTTCTCGTTCCCTTCTGAGACGGTCGAGGACTTCCCGTTCTCTTTGTTCCCAAAGCCGTCGACTTTCATCTTCCCGTCGTCGTCTGTCTTCTTCCTCTTGTCGACGTCGATCCTGCTCCTCTCGGATTCTTCTCTCTTCTTCTTCAATATTTCTAGTATGTGTAATTCTATAATCTACGCTTCGTTCTTCTCTAGTATTCGGATCTGGATAAGTTATATATCGTTCGATTGGGCTGCTACGACCAAGGGGCGGCTGTTGTGAAAGAGCTTCAGTCGAACGAGTGATTATCGTTCGAGAAATTACTTCACGTCGATAATATTCGTCCTGGAAATCTTTTTAAAGCGAATAAAATCTCCCCTACCTGCATGTCGTTAGCTGGTGGTACGTAACTTGATGGCATACGATAATCCAGTACAGTTGACTGAGCCGAGGGTGCCGCCGATGGAGCCCTCTGTACTGGAATTTCACGGACAGTCGATCGTGATGGCGGTGCCCCGCCGTCGAGAAGATCCTCACGCGACGAGAAGCCTGACTGAAATGAAAATCCTTTAAAGATAAAATATAGAGGAAGATGGTCTCTCTGTGAGTCAGAGTCGCGTCTTGCTTGCTCAGCATGTTTGGACAGGGGTCTACGCCTGCGGCTGCATTCCGTAGGGGAAAGGCGCGTACTTTTCGCAGCTCAATCAGGTGTCTCTGGTCGGAAGAGCGGAAGGAACGGTGAGAAAAAGGAGACGGGTAAAGAAAAAAGAACAAACGAACGTCATTTTTCCTAACAAAAAGGACACATTTCTCTTGAAAAGTCCTAGAAAATTGAAAAGAATATTCCCAACTATACGCGCCATAGAAACGATGACGGCGGCTTTTTTTTCTCCAGCTAAGCGCTTCCGCTCTCCGCTAGGGCAATTCACCTTGTTTACGAGGACAATTATTAGATGAAAAACGGGAAAAAGAAGGGGATCCGAGTGCGGGAGAGTCTTGCTTTTCGTACAGTTTGTGTGCTGGCTGATAAAGAGCCGGCAACTGATAGCCAAAACGACGCAGCCTAAGCTGGCGACTGAAACAAGCGCTTCCTGTAAAACCACAAAAGGGAGGGGCTGGTTGTTATTGTCAGGACTAATAATATCTGTGGTCTCTGGTTTAAATTGAATTGAATCCTAGTGAGAAACTCAAAAATCATTAAAATTAAGGGAAAATGCGCGAATTTTCATGGAAAAGCGAACATTTTTTTGGTTCAAAACCCTAGGGACGAAAGGTTTTGAGGTTTATATTAATTTTTAAAGAGGAATAGGATAGAATAAGGCGGCCCTGAATAATGTATAATATTCGGTCAGCTGGCTGTAGCCCTGGGGGTAGTATCCCAGCGGGGAGGCCGCAGCGCAACCGGCGGTAAGCGATCGTTGTTTGCCCGTGTCGGGGCGGTAACAATTTGGTGGTGGCGGTGGTGGTGGCCGAGGGGCTGCTTCTGTTTGAGCACAAAGTGAAGGAATATGGAGGGAGGGAAATTGAGGACATCAGACATTAAATGATTCGATGGTCGTCAGAAGGAGGGAAAAAAGAGGAGGCAAGGACGGGGCCTTGAGGGACGACAACGACCGTACGAATCGATGCCTGCGCAGGTCTCATTAACCTTGGAGGGCTTATCGGGAGGGCCGCCTCCCAGAGAGGGACAACTGTCCGAACAATTAGACCCCAGCCACCTGCTGCCAGCTACAGAAACAATAAAATTAAAGAGAAATCTTACCTTGTAGGCGAAAGCTGAACTGGTCAATGGCGGTGGAGGTGGTGGCGGCTCATTTGGCGGTGAGCTCATACCCTGATCTGAAAAATATTACTATAATTTAAAGGAAACTAGTTGATCTCCAAGGATATTTACGACATGGTCACAAGTCAAATAGCCCGGGCACTCGAATGGCGCCGAGTAGCCGCTACCACACAACGACAACATTTACATTTTAGGACGGTGTGAAGATTAGAAGAAGGAGAAAAAGAGAGGAATGGAAAGATTTCGGAGGAGATACAGGTCAATTACAGTCCGAGGGCTTTCCGCCCCATTGACACGTTGAAAATGGCCTGTTTCGAAGGAGCGAGCCTTTTAAATTTTGGACCAAAATATTGTGACGTTGTCGTTGCATCGTTAAATTGCGATGAATCAAGAGACAAACTTCCGATGAGCGAGTCAATTTATTCTGATAAGAATTCAAAAAGAGGAAAATCAGGGGGCCGGAAGAGAAACGAAGCGATTCAGGGCAAACTTTCAAAGAAAAGAGGGCAATATGCTTGAAATTTTGAAGGAAAAACTCCACGTGACCATATTGTGGATCGAATCAGGCAATTTCGCATGGAAACACGCCGAAAAAGCCAGAAATCCGGGGATTTTTTATTAGCGACAGGCTAGAATTTTATTTTTGGACCCTAAAGCTGCAAAAAGTCTATCATAGTGCTGGAAAGAAATGGGAAACTGCAAAAATTACTGAAAATTTGAATCTCCACCAAAAGATGGAAGGCGCCAAAGAAATTTTGAGTCAAAAAGGCAAAGAATATTGTAAACAATAAAAATACTCGTCTCTGGTGTCTAATTTTCGGGACTGGTCATGAGATGTTACAAGTAGAAATTGGATAGCATCGCCGCGAATAAAAAGGAAAGATAAAATCAATTTGCTACCGGTGAAATTGCGCGCTTTGGCTGCTTGCTTGCTATGATGTCGAAAACATTCTCCGCGTGCCTTGTCGTCCTTCAGCCGAGTGAAAGTTGAAAGTATTTCTGATCCGCTGTCGTCGGCCTCCTTCTCTCAAGGAGAGAGCGTTTTTTGTTTGTTTTGTGTGTGTAGAAAAGCGCAGAAGAGACGAAGGGCAACTGGGGGGAATACTCAGGGAGCACTTGGTTTTTTGGAAATTGAAAACCTGGCAAATAGAAAGTGACCGCACCTGGCGGAAAAAGATGGCAGCCGTTTCCAGAAACAGGTTAGAGAAGGCGGACGGACAACCGACGCCAATCAGACGAAGTGGACGAGGCGGAGATTAGCAACAGATCAACGGGCCTCCCTCACTTTGTCCGCCTTCAAGGTTGCCGCCAAAATTTAGAAAAAACTAGGTGAGAAAAGAAAAAAGCAAAAAACTGTTTCCAGGAGATCAAGGCGATTAGCGTACACACCAACAGGTGTGGGCCCGGAATCGGCAAATACAAACTGTTTGCACTGTGAGGAGGAGAGAGAAAAAGAGAGAAAACTCCTCCTCTTCTACGCTACTTTTTATAATTAAAAATGTCATAGAAAGGCGGGAAATACGCAGAAAAAGGAGAGAAATGGGCGGAAGAGCAGGAAGATCAAAGAATCCCTAGACTTATAGGAGGGAAATCGCTTCAAAATCGGGAAAATGGCGGGTTTTCCCTCATTTTTATAGATTTAATTTGGGGAGATTGTTACATGACAAGAAACATTTTAAATAGCAATTTTGGACATAAAATAGCAGCCTTTTGGCGCAAAAATGGTCAAAGCTGATGATATCAGCGCGAAAATCAGGGATTAGCGGACTCGCTGCCCGCCAGGCTGATTAAAACTGACCACACATCTTCTTGAGGGAAAAGGGTACCTTAAGTTTAAAAAATCAAAATATGTCCCGCGGTTATTAACAGAAGAGGCAGAATGCAGATGACCATCCGGCTGGACGACCATATTTGTACAGATGAATCAACTGGCCATCCGTGTCAAAACACGGGACGCGGCATATATTGACAGCAGTTTTTAAAGGACAACTGGAGTCCATTTTGGGAACTGTACTCTTGGAATTTGGGCGGAAGCCTCTTTAAAGGACAATTTGAAGAGAAACAAAGGCTGTCGCCTCCAGGAGGCTTCCCCCAGAGACAGAGCCAGGTGCCGGTTGTTTGCGGTAAGAGGAGAGGTACCTGCCCTCCCCTGACCTGCTGCCACCCGCCCATCGAAAATAGTACACGTACCAGAGAGGGCACGGGGATCAGTGCCAACCCGGTAATTGAGGTAGACACAACATAACAAATAAACACAGGACCCTTACCTGAACGATCGTATGCTTTAAAGGAACGTCTTGCAGCATCTCCGGAAGTCATTTCCTGGGCTTTTGCAAGGAGAGCAGACGTCGAGAGAATGGATGGCGGTGGTGGAGCAGGACGAACTGGACTGGGATGCTGTTCCTCCGGCGGTGGGGGAGGAGGCGGTGGATGACTAGGCGGTCCGGCACGTGCCTAAATTGGGAAGATTCTTTCTTATCTTTATTTTGTTTTAAAGAGTCCACAAAGCACAGTCGGTAACCTCGTTTTTTATTTGTTTACTCAACTGACAGTGCTGGAGCCTTGTCCAAACAACCAAGTTCACGCTCAGTTTCAATTCCTGTGACTCAAAATCAACATTGTGACGCGAGAAAAACCTCGCTGGGTACTTGGAAAGCACAGCAGATAAACATGATCTTTGCCACCATAAAGCGCCCTTACCTGTAGATCGGGAGGAGGCGGCGGTAGGTCGTTTGGCGGTGATGGCGGACGAAATGGCGGCCTATCTTTACGAATACTGAAAACAACAAGAAAAGTCATTAAATTGAGAATACGGTGTGTATTGACAACTAAAAAGGGAAGACTGTACGTCGTCGGGAGATGAGAGGAATTGGAATGCCAGCCGGGCGGCATTAGTCAATTGTGAGCAGCAGGGAAGATGACAGACGGAAACAGAAAGTCACCTCCGATATTATTGCAAGCTGTACTGCTAATTTAAAGGAGGGAATCCGTGGACTAATTCTCTGTGGGTCTTGAAGCGACCAGGATAAGTTTTAAGGGCCAAAGGAAGACGGACGACCCATCAGAAAATCCGCATATTCCGCCATTTCTCGCTTCAAAATTCCCGGCAGAAATGCGATGTCCCTTCCTTAAAATGGTCGTGACGATTTCCCACGGTGGACAACTTGTACAGCGCTTTAACTGTACGACGGCCCTCTCGTGGCTACAAAAATATAAAAAGAAGTTTAGAAGCCGAGTCAGCTGAGCGAGAAAGAAAATGTCCTTGACGCTCCGCTGCGGGAGTTCCCTCGCCGACTTGACCCAAGACGACATTCCAGAAGAGAGGTCTCCGATCTTATCCCGAAATTAGCGCGTGGGAATTATGAATGGAATTCTTCTGTATGGCAAAAGGGACAATAGGGAGCCAGGGGAGATACTCCGTTAATTAAAACTGTATACGATTTTGAAAACGGGAGAAGGCAAAACATTTGGACAACAAGCCATAAGGAATTCTAAAGATGTTGTTTGTTGCCTCGGTCCGCCTATTCAAGGTCGACGCCAAAAAAAGTCAGGTGGCCACTGGGAAATGGCGAGGAAGAGTAATGGCATGAGTCAGGTACACTCTCTTGCACGCGTAGAACTTTGTCAGAATGGTAAAAAGTGCCATATTTCTTTATTTTTAAGTTACCGAGGTTGTATGGGTGCAAAACCCGGAAAGCAGGGCCTAAGGATGCGTGTATCACCTCTTTTCGGTCATATCTCTGCTGTTTCTTTATCTTTCTCCAAAAATTAAAAAATCGCAGTAAAGAAGAGAGTTTTGCGTGGCAGAAAAATTGCAAGTCGTCTTAGTAGCTTGCATAAAAACGTCAGAAAAGGTAATATTTCAAAATAAGACTATAATTCACTATTTTCTCTTTTTGAAAAATGGAAAAAGTTAGTATCGAGCTGAAAATTGATTCAATAAATTGACCACGTTCTTCTAATTATTCTAGTTTTTGAATTATCGAAAATGACCCAGATAGTGCGAAATTATGACAAAAAATACGCCAGATGCGTGGTGTGCAAGAAGATTTGAAAGCATTTTTGACTCCCCAACCCTCAGACCACAAAAATCCCCGAAAAATGGGTAGTTTTAAAGAATTTTAAATAAAAAAATAGTACTTACATAGTAGTTTCCATAATGGAGCTCTCGTCGTGCGGCTGACTAGTAATACTCTGATTCAGGGCGGACTCTTTGGTCGCGTTGAGATTGATAGAAACGGAATTCAATGAGGCTGTGTCGTCCCTGAAAGGCTGCCAGATAAAGACGGGACAATTAATCTTGGGCACACTGTCTACTCCCTCCGATATATTACAAATTTGGGACACGGGGGAAAGCTTTCCCACAGCCGCGAGCCCCTTCCCAAACAAAGTGGGGGATTCAATCGATTCGGCTTATCATCACACTCGGGTATTGGGGGAGATGCTAGAAAAGGCAAATAGTTTGAGGGATGGCCGTTTACAATAGAAGGGGGGCACATTTGAAAGAAGTTATCAGTTAAAGAAGGGACGAAAGACGTTGTTTGCTTGTGTAGACGAGCGGCTCGGAATTGGCCATTTATGGGGAGGCAAAGGCTGCTTTGTTGCCAAATTTCAACAAATTCAATATTTTTTTACAATTTCTTAAGACAAATTTGATATCAAAATGTAGCGTGGATTCTGCTCTACAAAATGAGCTAAAAGCCAGAATTTTTAGGCTTGATTTAAAGTGGTGGCGAATTTTTCATAACAATCACCGCGATAGAGTTCTAAACTTGAACATTTCGAGTTTTCTGAAAATTTCAATAGAAATGTCGATTTGGAAGCTGTCAGAATACCAGAGAAATGCGAGGATTCATGGGAAAACGGGACAATTTTCGGTAATTTGCTTTTAGAAACCTGTGCGATGTATCCAAAAGCAGAATTCAGGATTTACTGGCTCAATCTTCATTTTCTTCAACCCTGAATCTTTTTGGATAAGGTCCAAAACATCCGGAATAAGCCCTAGGGCCCATTGGAAAGTTTTGCCCGTTCGACCCAAAATCTCACATGCTGATAGTTTTCCTCCTTTGCTCGTTGTAGACGACAGTTTCTTCTTCTTGATCCCGATCACGATCTCCTCCTTGATATGGAGCAGTCTGCAATCGAAAAATTGTTATTGGCAGAATACGAGGGAGAGGTGAGAGGGGCAAATGTTTGACATGGGGGGCCACCTCCATGAAAAGGGATCGACGGAGCTGTTTCCCCTCTCTCGCTCTCTCTCCCTTGTACGGTTCGCCCCATTCACCCCGATTCTGACTCATTTGCATTTCTAATTGAGACCCGGATTCATAGAGAAAAGAGACACAAACCTCATGGTGTTCTCCATCGGCGTCGATCATCTGCATTTCTCTAGCAACTTGAGACATTATTGTTCGTTCAGGCGTAGCGGCAGAACTTTCAACTACTGCAGTTTCAGAGGGCAAAGGTGGACGAGGCTGGAATTGTCAAAAGAATATTAGAAGAAAAAAGTAATATGGCAATCAATTGAGGATCTGGCCGGTAGATGGCCGACCGATTACGACAGGACTGTGATCCCGTAATTACCATACACAGGATGAGGAGGAGCAATGTCCATGGGTATCAATCCTCCCCTTTTTCAGGGTCATTCAGGAAAATTTGACAAAAAATGGGTCTACAGGTCTCAAATTATCTGCTGGGTCCAGGAGATTGTGCCGATGTCGAGTTGAGCGGACGTCGAGCGTCGAGTCGAGAAGAATGACTAGATTCGACGTCTACAGAAAAAAAAAACGCGCATAGCAAAATCAACAAAGTTCTACTCGACGTCGACACAGCACAGACTCTCGACTCAACTCTCTTGAAACAGCTCGACCCGATTTCGATACTCAATTTTCGATATTTACTTGACGTCGGCACCAAGAGTAATGTAGACGCCCACTTCTCTACTCACCACAGTGCCTTGTCCCAATCGAGCCAGCTCCTTCAACAAGTCGCCAGTCTCTTCTACCAGCTCTTTGACCGATGGCGGCCTCTCTTCCTCTTCTTCTTCCGGTAATTCTTCTTCCTCGGCCTTTGGCGCCTCCTCTTTTTTCTCCTCTGCTTTCTCTTCCTTTTTCTCCTCTTCCGGTTTCTCCTGCTCTTTCTCCTCCTCTTTTTCTATCGGCTTTTCTTCTTTTTCTTCTTCAGTAAAAGGGCCTTCTACCACAGTCCTTGGACTTTCTGGTTCAGAGGAATCAGCCTGTACAAAATCCGCCGGACTTCTTGCTTCCGGGCTCCGGTAATCGCTATCCGAAACGGTGGATTCTATGACAGTTCGAGGAGAAGCAAAGCTGGCGCTGCTGACACTTCGCAGCTCGTCAGATTCCTCCTAAAAAATCTCGATTAAATTTGTAGAAAAGGCGGGAAAATGGGGGAAACTGCTGGTGTAAAATGGTTGTTTGTCTGCCATAAAAGGAACAGGAAAGGCGAGGAGATGCGAGGGAGATGTAATCTGTCCAGAGGAATTAGGGGGATAATCCCAGGAAAAAAACTTGAGAAAGTCGAAGAAATTATAAAATTAGCCACCATAAATATTGGAGGACGGGGGGCAATCCTTGAACAGGTCTTGGCTACAATCAGCTGCCCCGCCCGGTTGGAGGTCGCCCGGGCGAATAAAAACAATTCAAACCGTTCCATTTAATTCTTAAAAAGTGGCAACTATTATGGATAATTTACTAGCCATTTCCCCTCTTTGATTCACAAATTTTATAGACAAATTGTTGGTAAACAGGAGAAAACAATAGCCAGGTGTAGCCGGCGAGAGGCAGAGAATACAGGTGTGTGTCTTGGCAGACGGGCCAGGGTCAGATGGGGTCAAAGCCGACAACGCGCGGTGACTCATGCGCAATATATGGGCAGTGAGAGAGACAGAGAGAAAAAGAGACAGGTGAGAGGAAGGAGAATGAGGAAATAACAACCGGGTCTCCCCTGGTCTCGAAACTTCTCGGTTTCAAACCGGTACGAATCCGAAAAATCTCGCTTTCGAACAGGGACTAATTTTCACTGGGACGGATTCAAACTGGTCGCTACCGAACCTAGCCAGAGTTGCACTATGATAGACTCGCACTGGTTATCTTCGAACAGAGACAGGTTCACACTGTACAGTATAGAATCGGGACAGGATTAAACCGGACGATATGAAACCGGCGTGGAATCGAAAAGGAGCGGAATTGAACCGGTCGGAGTTGAACCTGACAGACTTGAATTCATGACAGATTGGAACCGGATAGAGTTGAATTCAGGACGGTTTCGAACTTTTTTTCTGTAAAAGCGCGTCAAAGCAAAAATATTTTGTCAAAAAAGGAAATGTCTTTGATTATTTTGATAAGAAATGCTCGTTTTTCTTTGTTTTTATTGTTTACGATTGATTTTTTATGTGTTTTACATGTGCTAAATAATGCACAAACGATGTAGAGTGTTTTCAAAAAAGATCCTGTCGAAATTCAAGCAATATTGACCTAGAAACTTCGAAATAAGGGTACCAAAAATGGTAAGATCAGATTTTGATTATTTCTATTTGTTTCTTTGCTATTTCTTGCTGCTAATAATTTATTTCAGATTATTTAATGTTCTTTGGACATCATGAACCGTAGAATTTCTGAAGAATACGTATAATCAGTCTAATTTGTAGCTATCGATATTATGCTTCCGTATGCATATGATTTTTAGTTTTTTCTTTTTATTTAGGGACGTCCTTCAATATATTAGATAGGAAACACTTCTTCAGGAGTGAGTTTACCTACTATGACAGGAAAAAAATTAATTAGATCGATTATACGAGGATAAGGGATTTTTTTCCGCCTATTTAATGCAGTTTCTTCGCTCAACTTCTTCTGTGTATCTCTGCGATGTGTCCTGCCGTGCATTCTAACCTTTCTATGCTTCAAAATCTAGCAAAAATCCATAAAAATGAAGTAAAATTAGTAAAAACCATTGAAAACTGAAAAATTCTGCGATATTTCCTTTTTGACAAAATATTTTTGCTTTGACGCGCTTTTGCAGAAAAAAAGTTCGAAACCGTCCTGAATTCAACTCTATCCAGTTCCAATCTGTCCGGGGTGTGATTTTGTCCAGTGCGACTTCGTACCTTTTCGATTCCGTTCGGTTCGAAGCTGTCACGTTTCCAATCCGGCCAGTTCAAACTAGTCCTTATTCGAATCCATCATAGTGCAACCCTGTCCTGGTGTGAAAGTGACCGGTTTGAAGTAGTCCCTTTTCATATGTGTCCCTGTTCGAAAGCGAGATTTTTCGGATTCGTACCGGTTTGAAACCGAGAAGTTTCGAGACCAGGGGAGACCCATAACAACCAGCTGAACTGTTTGGCGTCTTTTTGAACAGATGCAGGCGAATGGAACGAAAATTGCAACATTTTACAATAATTGTGGACTATTTTTATGGCCTATTTAGTATCAAAATGGAGCCCAGATTCTGCTCTGCAAAATGATATTGAAATCAGAACTTTTGATTTTGATTTAGAGGAAAGGCGAACTTTTAAAAGCAGAGACTTTTGCGCGTATTTTTGAATTTCAGTATTCTGTAAGGAAACGCCAAAAATAACATCCAACTGGGATTAGAAAGGCAAAGAAGTACTGCCAGCTGTCAAGAGAACCAGTTTAGTTATATGAGTCACATTGTCAGCTGGGAAACAATCTGAGGGAATATTGACCAGGAAACAAAAGAAAAGAAGAGGAGGTGGTGATGTTCCCGTTCATGACACGATAATCCTGTCTTTTCCCTTCCAAATAATCAAATGTTTGTCTTCCCGATCCATCTATTTGTGTATCTATATGTGTCCACCTCGTCTTATCGACGAATTCAATCAGGGAGAGGTGAAAGGGTGAGGAAATTCGGGGATCAGCTTTTTTGAGTGCAGAAAACGCATTGGACTATGTAAAACCAAGAAAATCCGTGAAAATTTGAATTTTCTTCGATATAAATTGGGGTTTTTTGGAAAGAGATAATGGGTTAAAACGATATTTATGGAAAAAACACGCGTTGTGACGCAAAAAACCGCGATAAAGACATCAGTAATCGAATTCTAATTCTGATAAGAGTCTCCTTCAAAGATTGCGAGGATTTTTCGGCTTTTGCCCTGTCCTCAAGGCAAAAAGCCCCCAGCATCTCCAAGAAATGGTAATTCCTGCCCACATTTCAAATCTGCATGTCCTATTGACAGTCACAGGCTGTCAGGTGTGAAGAGTTCCGCTCAATGAAGCAAAGGTAAATATTGGTAGGTTCAAACTGGGTTGAATCCCGGAAAAAAGCCAAAAAAAGAAGGATTGTTTGCAGGAGGAGAATGGGTTCAAATTACCCGGGAACCAGAAAAACTGACCTCATTGATGGTATGAAGGAATGGTGGCAACTGCGTCATCAGGAGAGAAGGCGGTGGCGGTGGGGGGCGATCCTCGCCGGAAGAATCTGTACTGGGGAGGTCATCTGTTGCCAGAAGACCCAGAACCGACGAGGGCCCCATCGCCGGTGGTGGCGGCGGTGTTGGTGACTCCTGAAAAGGAAAATATATAGAAAATTTAAAGGAATTGAGAGCGAAATTGGGCAGAACAGCGGATTTGGAAAGGGAAACAGGTCATTAGATCTCTAGAGCATTAGAATCTGTGAATTTATGCGAAAAACGTCGTATGTTCAATCTCCTGGGCTGTCCAGAAGTTGTTGTGAATATTTTGATGGTAAAAAACCGTAAGAAATTGGTGTTCTCGAAACGAAGAATAGTAATATCCCGCCAAAGAGAGAATCCACCCAATAGCTTCAAGATTTTGCATGAAACTTGCCCATAATTCATCTAAAAGGCAACTAAAGTGATTGAAACATGCAAAGAAACGTCTGTGGAAAGAGATGGAGGCGCATATTTTATGGGCAGTTATTATAATCGTCGCTGGTTGGCTGTGCTGGGCTGTTGTGTCTGGTCAAGGAGAAAACGAACGGCCCAAGATAAAAAGAGACAAGCGACTAGCTGCCGAAAGATTTCGGAATTTGGAGGGGAGAAGCATGTGCGGGTGTCACAAATTGGGCTGTTGTTTGTTTGCAGATTACGGACAGGGAAAGGAAAGGAAAACGGCAAACGACCGCCGGCGCGCTCTCTCTTGAAATTATTGTACTCGAAGAAGATTTAGGACAGTTTATGAATCTGCAAATTCAAAAGAGACTCTCACGTAATAAAAGATGAGAAAGTGGACGACTAGTTTGAATTGGTGGACATGGGCCAGGAAATCTGTCGCCATCGGTCAATAAGAACGGAAAAGGCCCGTTGAACACTGTAAGAATTTCCGCTAACTAGAGTAATTTTGACACGCGGAACTGGGTTTACAATCAAAAGGAGGAAGATAGCGACATCTTTAGACGGAGGTCTTGGGCTAGAGGGAATTGTTCAGCTAATACTGTCAGGAAGATCGGCGAACAGGAAGGTGGCTTGCCCATAGTGCATAAAACAAGGCTTTCGGGTTTGATTCCCAGGCAAAACAAGGATTTTTTTGTTAGTAAGACAAAAATTTAATAAACTCGGGTTCAGTTCCTGATTTTTTGGCCAGTTTCTGGGATAAACAGAGGGTAAAACTGACAAAAATGTAAAAGTTAGGCACGGATGAGGTTAATATAGGCCGTTACAGCGTTTTTGAGGGTGTTTAAAACCAAAATATCGGCTAGGCCGCCTATGGAGGTTTTTTGTACGTGAAAATTTAAAGAATTTGGGAGATTTTGATCAAGTAGGTCAATGAAGGAAGTAAATTATCGCAGGCGGGAAATTATTACATGAATTTGAGCGAGGTTGTCGCTACAAATACGCGAAGATGTCAAAATTATTATGAATAACTGTCAAAATTCTCCACATTCTACCCCCCGATGTCTAATTGCTAATAATGACCCGTTCTGTCAGTCAAAACGGGGATTCCATTGAGAAAGAGAAGATCCTCGTCTCAAAATTTGCTATTATTCTCTCCATCTACAGGTCTATTCAAATCAAGTTGGCGGCTTATTATTACTAGAGGAGGAGGAGAGAATTTTGACGATCGATGGTTCCGATCCAAGGGGGCTGGCGATTAGTAGTTGGTGGTGGCGGCAGCTCGACCCCCGAAGGACGAGTCACTCAGAGGGTCAACTAAGCGGTCTCTCTAAAAGAAAAGCAAAAGACCTTCAAAATGTGACTGGAAGAGTGGCTGACTGTGGGTGGTAAATGGTAGTCATCAATAATTCTCTCTGCGATCCAGTTAATAGAAGAAAATAACAAGAAAATAGGAAAATACTGGAAATGTTCAACTCACCTCATCCATGAGCTCTCTTCCTTCTTCCAAAAAATTGCCGTTCTCGTCGTCTCTCTTGACTCTTTTCCTCGAGAGAAGCAGCTTCCAAGCAAGGACGACTGCCTATAAAAACAGTAAATCATAGAAAAACTGGTATGGAGCGATACTAAAAAGACACAGATTCTGGGTGTGACCCGGGCCGAGATTCCGATAATATCATCAGGTGCCGCTCCCCCCGATTTTATCCTATTCATAAGACGGAAGAGATTATCAAAACTTTTAAAGGGGAATCGATAGGACTACTGGAGAACAGGGGGAATGGGGTTATGAATCTTTCTCTTTACAGACAATGGAAGCGAGAACGTCAGTCGGGATGACGAGCGGCAGCGTCGACGCCGATCACATTTTAGTTTTAGGAGAGAATAAGAAAGAAAACAGAGAAGAGGGATGAGAATTGTGCCAGAATATTGGATTTTTGAGAGATCGTGTCAGTTGGTTGGTAATCCACACGATGCCAACGGATGCGTCCATTAAAATCAGACCTTCCAGGACAAAAGTGACGAACTTTATCGAAAAGGACGATAATTTGTCCGGTGGATTCTTACCTGCTTCAGGATAACTTTTACACAACGAAAATAGGGGAAAATTATTCAGCAGGCGTCCAAAATTCCTTGAAATTTTGGTAAATTTTGATTTGGGTCCAAATTTAGCGCCCTTATCCACTGACTGTCCAAAACCTTTTGTAAACCCCCATGACAAGCAAAAATACTAAAAACATGGTGTATTTTAGAGTGAACCGCGTGCTCTTTTTTCCCTCGCCTCGACAATATGTTGTCGGTTGCTTTTATGCGCCAAGTGCTTGTCATTCTCCCCCTCTGGAGAGAAAAATAAGAGTCCAAGAGATAAGTACAAGTACGCTGTTTGGGATGCTATAAAAGGTAGGCAGAGCTTATCACGTGGTCGAGGGCAACAGCTGGAAAGTAACCACAAAAAATGGGAAAAAAAGATGACTCGGTGGTCTAAAGGGTGGCTGGGAAAGAAAAATATCTGGGAATTTTAGTTTAGAAAGCCAAAAATTATTACAGAGAGATTATTTGGAGGAAAAGAGGCAAGTGAAGTCAAATTAAGGAAGGATTTATACTAAAAATTTTGGATAGACACTGAAAACGGTAAAATAGATCATAAAACGGCGGGACAAGAGTGTTTTTTAAGAAGAACTCAAAAAGAGGAGGAATAACCAGAATTTTCTGACACGAAGACTTGAAATAACTCACCATAATGTAGGCTATACACGTCTCCAAGAATTTACTAATATAAGCAGGTATCATAATATTTATCCGAAGTAATAGATGCGTCTAGTGTCAGAACAGCTGTATCTGTCGTGTTCTCTGCTGGGCAAATGATAGTCGCTCTTTCCATTGCTAATCTTTCTGTGCCCAAAACCGGCCACCCTTGTTTGTCTTATGGTTCAAAATTCCCCGTTTCAATTCGGAGAAAAAGACAAAAGGGCGGAAAGAAAACAGCTGATACATGGTCATATCAAAAATTGACAGAAAAAAAATTAAAACAGGCGCGTAGTCGAGTAGCTCGAGATCTCTTCAAGTCGAGAGTTCATTCCCCGATTAAATCCCAGGATTTCCCCATTTTCTCTGATGAATACATACCAAAATCAGTAGATGTAGGATGTAAATAAATAATGCCATTTATCTCCAAGTTCATCCATCCACCGCTGCTGGAGAGAGGCCTTTTTGTTTGTTGCCGCTGCGAGGGGAAGGCACGGTCGAGAGCTTCACGCGGCCGCGGCGGCAGCTGAGAGAGCTGCCAGAGGATGTTCTCTTGCAAAGAGGAGGACAGTTTTTAGACAGATTGTCAACAGAAAAAAAGGATGGCGGGATTATTTTAGATCTCAAGTAGGGGAAATTGTGATCGACAAGAGGTCCTGAAGAGCAATGAACTTTTGCCACTTCGTTATCTTATTTCCCATCTTCTTATTAAATTTAAAGGTTTATTTCAATTCTATTAGAAAAAGTGGACCCACAAAAAGTGAAGGTGGCCAGGTTTCCAGCGACCGTGTAAAAAGTGAACAATACAGTAGTAAGCCCAGCAAAAGAGAACAATATCCATATTGAAAACCCGAAAAAAGAAGAACAATATAAACTGACTGACCCCAATCAGTTTAACCTAACCACCGCCTCTTATAAGAGTTGAACTAGGCATCTCTGCACGGTTGGTTTCATAAGTTTATCCCGTGGCGTATTTTTCTTTTGGGTATAGGTAGAAAATTAAAGGCATCATCTGACCCACAATTTCCCAGTCATGAAACGTCGCAATAGGGGGCCTATCTTGCACCAGTAATATTGGTGTATCAGTATTTCTATGGCTTTATCATTGAAGGAAGGCTCGGAATCTGACAAACCAGTGGTATTTTGAGAGAACCCGTCAGCAGTTTTCCCCCGGCGAGACTGTTCCTTTAACACCGGATATTTCAGGCGGGAAAAATACCGTTTATGTGGCCAACCCGACAGCAACTTTTACGCCAAAATTGTGGGGTATACTTTCTCTTATAAGAGGCGGTGGTTAGGTTAAACTGATTGGGGTCAGTCAGTTTATATTGTTCTTCTTTTTTCGGGTTTTCAATATGGATATTGTTCTCTTTTGCTGGGCTTACTACTGTATTGTTCACTTTTTACACGGTCGCTGGAAACCTGGCCACCTTCACTTTTTGTGGGTCCACTTTTTCTAATAGAATTGTCCTCTTTTTGTCTGTATTTGCTTGCAAATACAAGCACTTTCCCCTCTGAAAATAACACAAACCAAAATATCAATTAACAATTTTATTCATCAACAGTGAACAATCGGCGAGCATCTTTATGAGGGCGCTCAAATTCTTTATTGCGTTGGCTGAGTTTTGGTTTTCGTTCATGTTTCAATCATCTTTTTGACGTTCTCATAGAAGTAGAGGCCGCCGCCGTACCATTATAAGTATGGTAAAGAATGCTACAATTGCGGATCCGCAAAGAGACAAGGTCTGGAAGAGGCCGATGTTCTTGAACTTCTCTTCATATGAGCTATGGAGATTGCTGTGCTCTTCCAATTTCTTATCCGTATCGCTGGTTTTCAATTCAAATAACTGCGTTCACAATAGCTTTGGCGGCAGCAGCGGCAGTAACTCCAATGATGATGTTGATATTGACGTCCATTCTCGGTAAAAAAGAAGTTCCAAATGATGATGACATATTCCGCACAAACAGAAGCTCAATAGAAGCCGCTTTTACCTTGTAGAAGAGCAGCTTGCTTCATCCACTTTCTTGCTTTTTCATCCTTTATGCTAATTTGAAATATCCAATGTTTACGGCACCATAACTCGACAAAGACCATAACAATCTATTTTTTTCTCAACGGATTCGTAATCAGCGTCAAAAACTGCATCTAATGCACTATTTTATATCCGAAAACCAGCAGTTTGAAAAAATCCGATTTTGCAGGGGGCCGCCGCCATGGCGTGCGCACTATGTTTCGCTGTAGCGCCGGAGTGTGTGGATGAATTTCTCCCGAATATAAACGCGCCGCGAACGGGCAAAATTTCCTATCTAATAAAAAAAGAATTAGCGAAATCCGACATCGGGGTGCCGAGATCCGAGGCACTGTTCAATTAACGGGACACATCGGCCACCTGTAAAAACCACTCCGATTTTTCATTTTTTCGAATTACGTCGTATTCAGCTATAATGGGTACCATTCGATAGAGAATGACGAGTAGAATACGATACAAAAAAGAAAAATTCAAAAAGTCAGCGCAGAGGCGCGCGTAGCGCGCAAGAAAGTTTTTGAAACGCGCCCAAGCCTGAAGAGAAACCTAACCACCGCGCAGCGCTGCGCGCTGCGCGCGATATTCAAATATTTTAGAACGCGGTTAAAAAGGACGACGACCAAAAATCGGAAAATTCCTCAGAGATTTTATCCTAGCAGACCTATTTTGGGGCTTTTTCAAGTCGTGGAACCGAATTGTAACCAATAATTCTAATTTCCCGGAATCCGCTTGTTAAGTTTGTGTAATTTTGAAATTTCAAAAAAGCGGTTTATTTTATTTGCTCCAGGTCTCTTTAAATAATCGAAAAAGTTGGATAGATTCCAGCTGACGGGCTGATCTTATCGCGCGATATGTCTCCCAAGGATCCCCTGGCAGATGGTAAGGCACGGAAATTTTAAAAGCACGGCCGAAACCTACCGGCTCACGATAATTAGCTCACAATAGGAATTTAAAAAACGATAACGCTTACCATAAGTGAAGTCAAAATATGTTTGAAAAAGTGTCGAAAAGGAACAGGGACCATAGGACCAGCCGGGACTCGTCGCCACTTCGAGTCATTGTGCTCTTCGGCCATCAGATCAAGTTACGGTATTTGGGGACTCGGCTGTTGCTTGGGGGTTATCTTCTTCCTCTCCCAGTCGGCTGCCCGTCTCTCTATCTATGTAGAGCGGGGTCAGGGGGAACGAAGCGTGTGCGCGTTTCATTTTCGACACCCTGTTGAAACTTTTCCGGCGGAAGGAAAGGTCATCTTTTTGGGATAAAATAGATCCGACAAAAGGAGATGACGGAAGAGATTTTTTGGCCTATATTAATTTTGAGGAATAGTCCTAAAAATGGCTGATAACCTTCAGTTAATGAGCATTCCGTAAAATGACTTCGTTCCCAGTATCAATAGCCGAAATGTCCGATAACTAGGCAAGCCAACGTCCTGATCATAAAAGAATTAGCAAAAAAAATCCCCTTGAATTGAGCGGGAAACCACCTCTCAACTCTTTACTGCGCCTGCGCTCTGCCCACATCATCCCAGATATTGTCAGTCATTTTTACAGACCAATTTTTTAATAAAATATGTTTTCAATAGACAGGAAGACCGTAGTACACGAAAATCCTGAGAAAAATGGCCTGTACTCCCCAGTATCCAGGGATTTTCCCCAATCTTTCGAGATTTGCAGCCAGAATTCGGATATTTTCAACGGGGAACCATCTTGCCTTGCAAAACGAAAGTAAAAATATTAGAAAGAGTTATTTTCTTCATCAGAATTGTGCTTACAAGAGCAGGACATCAGAAACTGATCAAAAAAGTTAAAACGAAAAATTGGTTACAAAAATAACCTCAAGCAATAAGGAAGAGGGCAATCAGCAGCTAATCAGAACCGGAATCGATGAGAACAGGAGAAGGAGGAGAGGCTCGGGGACCCATATTGTGCGCTCAGCTAATTTCCGCAAATATTTGGGGAGGACGCAGGTCAGCAGCAGTTGGGGACACCGGTGGCGGCAGCTACCAGCCGAGCCAGGGGCATCAGAGCGCGACGGCACACGTAAACGAGAAGGATAACAAACGAACGCTCGTGGTTATAACTGATCCGTTGGTTGGTAGATACGCGACCTTTCGAAATTTTCATATATCTTTCCCGTAAGCGACGTTTCTTTGTACATTACGAACTTCCACGCACAGTCAGCCCAAGTCGGCATAAATCACATTTGAGACGTGGCAGACTACAGGCAACGTCTCGACTAAAGCCATCGATAGCTCAATAAAACCGCTTTGCCCCAATATTTTTGTGTAATTGACCATACCTCCAATCTACCTCTCTTCCTAGAATTTTGCTAATCTTTTTTATCTTTGTTTAAATGTCTAAAATCCTCCTTTCCTCGTCTTTCCTCACCTCACTTCTACCGCTTTTTCCTTATTTTTTTGATCAAAAATTCTAAAAATTTCAGGGCAAGCATAAATTTTGCTCCAATTTGCAGAAAAAAAATTATCGTTGAGAATAAGGTAAAGCTGGATTACCAGAAAATATAGAAAGTGGAGAATTTCCAGGAGGTTGTCGTAACCGCGTTTGGAGTCAACGGTAAACTGTTCAAGTAAGTTTTTGCCTGGAGATTTATTTTTTACGTCTTTTTTTTGAGAGTCTCTTCTTCACAATTTTTTTTTCAGAATTCGCGTGACTGCGGCTGTGGGCAAGAGGAGCGCCGTTCTGATGACCTGAAAAAAACTGAAAACCGAACTTCTCATAGCAAAGACCTAAATGGAAAAGTTTTTCAACGCAGAGAAGAAATTTTAGGAAATTTATTTTTTGGTTGTCTAAAATAGGGCTCCTAACTTGAAAATGGAAAACGATACTTACCAGAGTTCACTGATAACCGTCTTAAACGAGTGTCATAGAGAGAATCGAGGATACCTTTTGTAATAAGATCGCCATATTTGAAGACGCGTTTTGAAGCTTCCACCCGGAAGGAACTATCGACCAAGACGCAGATTTTACCACTTTTTCGGATAAATTCGCCAATAGAATGACACGTCCGCTGTAGACGGAAGTAACTGGTTGCCTCAAGCTGGAAAAGTTATTTTATTTGAGAAAATGAAGAACAAGACAGACCTTGTTGATGATCTTTTCAACAAGGTGACGATCCATGGCGAGCAACGGCCAGCTGAAGTGGATGAGGAAACAAGGAGTTCAGTGAATAAATTTCAATTACATAAATTAACAATTTATTTAAAATTTACATCTCTAGTCATGCCATCGACTAAACGATATCTTATAATATTTATCGGTTTCGTATTCGCCTATTATGTCGCCCACAGTCAGCTGGCAGAATGATTCGTCCGGGAAATCATCAGACAATTTGATATCCACTGGAACACCAGTAATTTGGCCTTGAGCAGCCGAACAAGATCCATAATAAGTGAAGCTGTAGAGATTTGGAAGAAATCGAGCTGTCAACATCTGAAATAGTCACATATCAAACGAATTCTCATTGGAGGAATCTGCGGAAAGTCACCTTCACGATGTTTCCGGCTTGGTTCAATTGAAAATCGTCATGGTATATCTGATAAATCGTGATTTCTTTAAAGAGGGGCAGAATTCGTTTGAACATTTTTATAGGAATCCCATCACCCTCCATATGAATTGCTATGCCTTTCTAAAAGTCGGCAATCTAAGAACAGTCCAAGGAGCTTACAATTCCTGCATCAATTACAGCGTCGATTTCTTCATTTCGATTCTCTTCGTCATCTGCAGTTATACCACAGACGCGAACTGTTGTTGGTTTCAGTGTTTTGGCCACAATCACACAATCTTTTTTTGATAGAGTTTGGCTTTGGTCGAGAAGTGAGCATGTAATTCGATTTTTCTTCAGAATATTGCAAAATTTTGCATTGCGTAGGCCTAAAATACGCTTTTGGAATATTTTTCATTCATTTTCACCTTCGACACATAACCGATTTAACCGGGTTCCGTAAAGAGAAAATATGTCGCATTTTAGATTGTCTTTCCCTACAGCATAACCTATTATACGGTCCGGTTGTCTGTTATCCTCGAGTGCCCAAATGCTATATTTACCATCCATAATGACAGAGATATTTCCATATTTTCTGATTAATTGTCCAATAATGCGACAGGTCTGCTGGATACGAGCATAACTCTTTGAATTAAGCTGAAAAAAAAATGCAATTTTACAAAAGGAAACAAACCTTATTGATGACTTTGACAAAGAGATGAGGCTGCAAAGGAAGTAACGGGAAAGACTTCATTTTGACGAAGGAAACGGCTCGTTCTTGTTCGAATGTTGCTTTCTAAACTTGAATGAGACTGACTTTCAGAAGAAGCGAAAATTGAACGCTGAGAAAACATAGGCGTCGTCGATAAAATTATCGATTATCATTTGGCAAAAAGTAGAAGGAGATGAGAGATCACGTGATCAATAAAATAAGCCATGTTCCACAAATCAACAGGAACGCCTTGATCTGCGCCCTCCGCCCTCCTAAGGCGATCGCCAAATCGCCAAAATGGGCCCATCAATTCAAGGGAAAACTTGTGCTCAATCCTGGTTCTGATTGTGAAATATCTATCAATTCCGCCAAACTCAATTTTCATTATGGAATCGGTAAATGTGAACCAATAGTGTACTATTAAAAATTCTGTATTCTCGTATTTTGTTGTTATTTGTAAAGCCAGAAATAAAATCAATTGACACGAATCTATTTATTTGTTTGTTGTTGAATTTAAGCATGTGCATCATGAAGATGTTCCGACGATGGTGGCGAGTCTTGTGGCGGTGTGGCGACGGGCAACGCGTCCATCCTTGACTGTACCGTGTCAGCCATCAATTCCGCGGCGCTTTTCTTCTTTCCTCTGCCCACATCAGCCGGTCGACTTGGTGCAGCAATTGTCTCAAAGTTTGTCTGATCTTCTTCCTCGGCGGATGGTTTCTTGCCTCCTCGTCGAGGCTTCGCCGGCTCTTTTTTGATCTCATCGCTTCTTTTCTTTTCTGGCGATTTTTTGATTCCATCCGGTGATTTCATTTCATCCGAGGGGACTGGCTTCTTCATCGTGCTGTCGGGTGATTCCATTTTCTTAGTACAATCCGGTGGTTCTGGCTTTTTGACATCGTTCATTCCTTCCGTCGACACTTTGACCATTCTCTTGTCGGGTTCTTGATCTTTTCTTGGTTCATCTACCAGTCTTTCAATTTCCGATAGCCGACTTGGATTCGGTGACATGGCGTGCTGCCGACTTCGACGCTTTCTCAAGGATGTTCGCCGTACTTTTTGGCCACCGCCTGATCTCTCTTGCTTGGGTAACGGCGCTGGTTGCTGTTGTCGTAATGGTTGTGCTCCTTTCGTCGGTTTACGGTAGGTGAACATCTCTCTGAAATAGTCCATGGCAGCCGGCGGCCACAGAAGATCGAAGCATAAATGACGGCGGCGGCCTAATTTTTGTTAAAAGCGCGGGGTTGATCCGTCAGCTGGTGGTCGAGACTGGTTTCCTTCTATTTTTGCTTTTTCCCAGTTCGAGTCGAGTCGATGACGTTGAGCGTGAGAATTGGGCAAAATTAACTCGACTTGATGTCGACCCTAACATTAAAAAACTGTCGAATCGACGCTACTCTCTTGAATCAGAATCAAGGAATCGGCTCCATTTACTCGATGTTGACACGCGAAAAACGGTGTCGAGTCAACTCGATCAATGTGTTTTCTCATTGCGGTAAACTTCTTTTCGACTTTCTCGCCGACTCATATGGTCATACATGGCCAATTAGGGACCTGGCCCGCTTTTCGGGGAAAACTGTGACTGCGTCGTGCGCGACTCGGCCTCTCAGGTGGATATCTCGGCCATAGATAGGGCTTTCTCGATAATTCAAAATGCACCAGAATCAGAAAAAGATGGCTAATTTTATAGGACAAGTGCAAAAAAAAAGGCGGCGCTGTGAATAGCCTAGCCAAGAATCCAGTCTTTTCTCTTTCGAATGCACAAAAGGCCCCCAGGCCCTAATTGGCCATGCATATGGTTGACTCGACTCGACTCTATCGAACGAACGTCGACGTCAACAGCGAAAACCACACACAATTTCCAGTGTTGAGTCGAGCAGCCCCTAAACAAAATCCAGATCAACTATAAATTTTTAAGCGCTATTGCAGTTATCTGGCTGGATTTCTTCCCGTCTTCCCGATAGTCAATTATCTTGGTGTCGTTTTCTGTGTCTGTTGTAACTCTTGCGCAATCCTCATCACATCTGCCTTTTCTATGTTTACAGCAGCGCATCCAATATACGGTAATTGTCCGCTGGTGTCCTTTAATCGATCCTGATGCCCTCCTCCTGGCAAATAATCGAGTCAGAAGGGGAAGTAATTTGTACCATATGCGCTGCGTTATCCTGCCAGTATCAGATTGATTCTCGACATTTCCTGTTTGTATCCACCCGTCCGCCCGCTCGTCTCGAGTACCCTTTCATGGATTGGCCCGGCAGTGCCAGTTTGGTTTCGATTGTGTGTCAGCCACTTATAACGGGGAACTATATTTGACTATTTGGTGGTCTCTTCAAGTATTTCGAAGAGTCTCCCCTGTGGTCAAATTGGGTTGTTATGTTGTGTGATCCCATCTAATGGGATATAGCCACCGCCAGTGCATGCCAACATCATTATTCAATTAACTTTGTCTATCCTACTGGGGATACGGTAGCGTAGTAGTTCCGCATTAATGAGGACAGAGATGGGGACTAAATTGAGGGGAAAATGCGGCGATATCACCTGAAGTCGGGTAAATTGTGAGGAAAATGTGACGGGTAAGCTTTATACATGGGTCTACTGTCCGAAATGGTTATAAAATTTCTCCAACAGAAAATTATGTACGTACTGCAGATGTATTACTTGATACCGCAAATAAAACTTGAAACTTGAAACTGCAGCCAGAAACATTGGCAAAAATGCAATGAATAGCCACTGAACCAGCGCATTCTGACTTCCAAACCGAATAAACGACATCGCTATCCGCCTCTTTCTGTAAACTTCTGTTTTCAGTTGACAAATTTCTACAGTAACCGACCTAATTGGATAGTTATCCGCTCCTTTAAATGAAATCCTCGATAATTATTGCATCTTCAAGAAAATAAAAGAGTTTATTACGAAAGTGGGACTGGGTAATATAAGAAAAAAAATGTAGGAATTACAGGTTTTTTGCTGGCCGTTGGTTATTATTTTCAGATTTACCAGCCGCAATTCTTATCAGGATGCTCATAAACATCAAAAATGTTAAAATGTCCTTTTCATTCCCCTGTCTAACCAGGGTAGACCTCCCCGACGAGGGCCATTTGTCCCCGCCCCTCTACCGTAGCCTCCTCGTCCATAGCGACTCTATGTTTCCCCTTCGGGCGGCGACCCTACCTCTATTCCCTGATCCAGCTCTTCTATGGAGTCAGTTAATGTTCCCTCCGAGGATATCCCTCCCTGACAACCCTGCTGAAGGAAAAAATACTCCAGTGGAAATACCAAAGTTACAAACAATCGGGCATGAACAGCCGCCTCGACCTATTGCTTTGAATTTCGTTCCTGAAGGTTCGGTATAAACTAGAAATTGTAAACAAAAATTCAGATACGTATACGGGTAATGAGACAGCAGCCGGTCTTCTGCTATTGGATTTACGCCTGGGGGCGAGGCGATTCATTTCAGTCATCTGTATCTGTGAGCAAGGATTTCCAGCTGGGAGTGAGATTCAGGTAAGAAAAGGAAGATGTGACCAGTCTTTTCCCTCGAGCCTACAGTAATTTCAAAATGGCATGACATTCTTGGACAATACATGAGTCAGAGATCCTAACCACTTTCTCGAAGTACGCGTGGGGAAAACCACTACTTTTTGTCACAGGAATTTCATTTGAAAACTGAGGGTCGGACAAAGTTTGCCGCCAAAAAATTCCGGGAAACAGCCTACTGGGTACCTCAGGCTCTCTTTCCCAGGTCCATTTGCCATTTAGCTCCTTTTCCTGTCAAGCTGGTCGTATTTGAATGAATGGTGCGCCCAGGGATTCTAAGCGTTGAGGTCGGATAATGGACCTGGAAAAGCATCCTTTTTAATAAAATTCCTTGGATTTTCAAATCAAACCAACCCTCTTTGACCGAGATTCCGACGCCTTGCCACAAGACTCTGTGTGTCCCTGGTAACCAGTCTACCAGTCGAGCATATGACCAGGAATTTACTTGCCAGTTCGATTTCCCCTTACCACGGCTTTCAAAAAGCCAAAGATTACCGCCATCCGTGTCTATATCGCGCTACTCTTCCCTCGCCGTCGACCCTCTGGAATTAACGAGTTAATCCACCGGGCCACATCCCGAAAATTGCTTTCCAACTAATGAACAAGGCTCTATTCTCTATCAACTACAGTAATTTCAGATCCCAGAAATTTGGAGGAAATTCTGTCGCGAAGAAGAAACTGGCAATGTTTGTGACACCTCCGTCATCAAGGCAATCGGCGTCGGTGAGGAGATTGTCCTCCGTCCAGCGGATCGAAAAGGCGACTCACAAGGTGGTGGCTTCCGTATTCGAGATATTTTGTAGCTGTGTATAAATCTTCTACCGTAATTTTTGGAGGTTCCTTTCGCGGGGTAGTCCAGTGTCATTGAGTCTGGCAATATGGACAGCGGGTAAACACCGGGGAAACACAATTGAAATTGTCTACTTGAGAGGAGGAATTCTCTATTTTCAGAGGCCAGTGGATTCAGCTGTGATCGATGTGGGAAAGTCTTCAGCTACAGTTATTATCGGGATAAACATTTAAAATACACGAGATGCGTCGACAATGGGGATCGGAAGTTCCCTTGTCCCATTTGCAGCAGGTAAATCCGTAAAATCTCGGCAATTCGTAATTTCAGATCCTTTGAGAAGCGAGATCGTCTCCGGATACATGTCCTTCACGTCCATGAGAATCATCGACCTCATTGTTGCGCCATTTGTGGTAAAGCCTTTAGCCAGAGCAGTTCGCTGAATAAAGTAGGCTTACTTTCCTCAAAAATTAGAAGATTTTCAGCATCTTCGCGTTCATTCTGGAGAGCGACCGTACTCTTGTCCATATTGCCCTAAAGCTTTTACAGCGTCGTCCATTTTACGTACTCATATACGGCAACATAGTGGGGAGAAGCCTTTTAAGGTAAGGGAATTACTGTATGTCGGTGCGAGGTCCAGACGTTTGGCTTAAAATTTGCTGGACAGAGGCAGGAATCGAACTCCTGACGATCGTCTGGGAAGTAAATTTTCGGTGCGCATCTGTTTCCAGTTACAATTTACGCCATTTTTGCGCTTTTTGGTTGTTAACGATTTCTTTAAAATTATTACAGTATTGTCAAAGTCCCAGTAATTCTAATTTTTAGTGCGCCCACTGCGGAAAAGCCTTCGCCAGCCACGCCGCCCACGACAGTCACGTGAGACGAACTCATTTGAAGACGGCTTGAGACCTTTTATTAAAGAGACCCGAATATATCTTCTTCTTTTCTTCAAAAAAATAAATATTACAGTATCATTTGATTAATTTGAGCTGCTGTTGATGAAAAATCTGTGAAATTGGTAAAGGCGACAGTTGAATTTGTCGACGCCAATGGAGCCAGGACTGACACATCGGTCAGCCCAATACCGACAGTTATTAACCTTCCCAGGGATTTCACCGCAGCTGCAGATTGTTGAGCTCTGTTAATTTCATCCGCGTCTGTGGAAGCGGTGAAGAAGATGACATCTCGAGTGGTCATCCCTTCTTCCAAAGGATAGTTGTTACTGACGAATTTTAGGGCTCTAAATTCTACATTTTCTTGGAAAGTCGGAACAGACGTACTTATCCAAATCCGGGAAAACAGGCGTCGGAATGAGAGCTGCTAAAGGTCCCTGTAAATCGTCAAATGACCGGAGATCTTGATAACGGGCTAGAGCTTGATCGCCTGTTGCAATGCCAACTCGATCGAAATGAGTCCAATTAGCACATAAGGCTAGAACGAGCTGCTGTTGTGCGCTAACCTGAAATCTTTTTTTAAAGAAAATCTTAAAACCAACAGTAGTCCCATTGACATCATTGGATGTGTCAAAAACGATGACAATATCTTCCTTTGTCGGGATATAAAGATCGACAGTCGTTGTGGGTGCCTGACTTCCAGTCGTCGTAGTTACTGTAGTTGCACTGCTTGCAGTTGTTGTTGTGGTAGCTTGGGTTACTGTAGGATTACCAGATGTCGTTGCAAGACCCGTTGTAGTTTTTACTCGGGTAGTAGGAGCAGTGGCTGGAGCTGTAGTTGTTTTTGAAGTTGCAGCTATCGTTGTAGGACCACTAGAAATACTTCCAGGGCAAAGAGCTGCTAAAATAGCCGAAAGAGTCGCATCATCCGGAGAAAATCCAGCCGTCGAAAAGCTCTTATCACTCCCAGTAGCCAGTGGAAGAAGGCCATCACCCGCGGAGCCCACTAGAAGCGTAATAAAGACGCCATTCGTCTTCATCTGTGTGGCATAGGGAGCAGCATTGGCGACATCTCCTGCGGCGGATGAAGCAGAGATCAAGAGAGTTGAAGTAGGGCCATCGGGTCCAATTATTGTCGACGCTTTCTGTAGGGCTCTGGAGTACAGATAAGATAGAAATGATGAAAGGTTACTTAGTAATATTCGGACCGGCGTTACCATTGTAATTGTACATGTCATTCATAGGAAATCCGACAACATTACTCGGCAAAAATCCTTGTCCAATATCTTGGTACATTTTATCGTCAAATGAGACCGGATCCACTTGGATAAAATTTTGTAATTGTACCAAGAACGTGGAAATTATCCAAGTTTTTAGCTGAAATTCAATCATTTCTCTGTTTTTATTCCCCGACCTGATTGAAGTTGTCTTGATTTGGAATTGCGTTAGAATCGTCCATCAATAAAATCAAATCTTTGGTGCAAATTGGCGCCGTGGTTGTCGTAGGTCCGGTTACAGTACTCGTCGTTGTCTGAGCCATAGAAGATGATGCAGTTGTCCAATCACTGGTACCGAAAGTTGGTGTAGAACTAGGCGTTCCGGTACTGCCAGCAGTAGTGGCGCTAGTTACTGTACTTGTACTTGAGCTCCTCGTAGTAGAAACAGTTGTCATTGGTAATAAATCTTGCATAATATTGTCGACAACATCTTGAGTATCATTGACATTACTCCAAGCTATAGCGCTTCCAGGGGAGGCTAGTCCAGCCAGAGGGCTGACATCCGCCATGGCCACTCCAACAGCAATCAATTGTCCTTTTTTCTGTAATATTCCGGCTGCCGTCGTTGCTTTATCCGAGTTATCCGTCGTCGTAGTAAAGAGAACTGTCTGCTGTTGACCGTAAGGAGTCACTGGAGCAATGTCCGTGGCCATATGGAGCGATCTTCCCAAATCTGCTGGTTTCGTTGTCTGCTGGAGCTCATTTACGATCTTTTGAAGAACTGCCAATGTGACATTGTCGTTGTAGCCAATGACTTGAGAGAGGGAATCAGCATAAGTAGCCAGAGAAAATCGTTCAAAATGATTCCAAGTGGAGATGAGATTCAGGACAGCTTGTTTTTGATCAGAAAACTGAAAGAAGTTGAGAGATGAGGATAACTTACAGTAGCGGCTGTTTGATTAGCTGAATTGTCAATCATCAGAAAGAGATTAGCCATAGCAGGGACGCAATCAGGACAACCTTCTGGGGTAACAGTCGTCGTGGGAAGGGTTACGATAGGTGGACTAGTGGAACTAGCTCTTGTAGTCGTTGGAAGAGCTGAAAACAGAAGAAAAATAATGTTTCCATGACGGAATCAGCCACTTACCTGCTGTGGTCGTCACTTGGCTAATGGGAGCCTTTGGATTACAAATGGCGCCATTGATAAAAGCAGCTAAATCATCTCCCAGAGCTGTCGGAATAATCACATTTCCAGTAAGAAGACTCAGCGTTGACATATCCGATGTTCCTAATCCGACGGCGACAATATTTGCTCCCAACTTCTTTTCAATGGTCAAGGAATTGACGACATCTTGATAATCTGTCGAGAACGTAAACATAACAGCAGTCAAAGGAGCTGTCTGCCGTCTATGCTGAACAATACTCTGCAGGGAATTCAACAATCTAAACCCTAATTTACATGGAATTACAGTAACCTACGCCTTGACACTTGGATCTCCTTGGAAGACACCGTATCCTGCCATTGTATGCAAGGCATCTTGGAGCTCTCCTCGGTTGTCATAACTCCAGTAGCCTCTTCCATAAAGCGAATGCCCTGTGGTGGCGAAGACCGGCGCAGCTTCAGTCGTCTGTTCATTGACTTGCCAATTTTTGACGACGTTGTCCGCCACAAAATTTACAACGTTCGCGATGATCGTGTCATTTGAATTGACAGCAGAACTATCAAAGAGGAAAGCCACGTCAGGATTGCAGTTGAATGGAGGAGAGGCCGTCGTGACTGTTGTGGTTGGAAGTGTCGTCGTCGTCGGCGGCTGAGTTGTCGTGAAAAGTGGCTCTGGTCCGCAAATTTGGGATGAGATCTGGCTTGCCACGGCTGCAGATACCGCGTAATCTTTTGAAGCATAGCTATAATTCAACCCAGACGAGAGCTAAAATGACGAATTTTACCAAAAAAAATGTAGACCCACCTGTCCCAGATATCCTTTAGCCGTGGGTCCAACAGCCAGAGTAATGACTGCTCCTCCATATTCTTTCAATTTCATCGCGTATTGAATTGAGTCTCCGATGTCTGTAGGATCTCTAAAATGGTTTCCATTTTTCTAGGGGAATTACTTACTCCGACGCCGAGATGAGAATAACGACGGTTTGTGGTCGACTAACAGCCATTGCATTCTTCAGCGCATAGGCGATGGCGTGTCCTCTCGTCGGAGTATAAAACAGCTGGCCATTGAGCATCTTCTGAAATTCCGCTACCGATCCAACGTCACCGAAGTCTCCTCCAATATTATTCCAGGATTTATTGGCGAAGCCAAAAGCAATCGAGGCTACATGGTTTGGATCGACGTTCCATGTAGGAATGAGAGTATTGACGATCCAATTCTTTGTGGCAGTGAAGTTATCTTGTCCTCCGAAGGAATTAGAAGTGTCGACGAGGAGGAGAACATCCTTTTGGCAGCTGATGACATTAGGCGGAAGAGTTGTCGTCGCCGTCGTTGATCCCATAGTCGATGTTTGACTTGTCGCAGAAACAGTCGACTCAGTCGGAGCCCGAGTTGCTGCCCCCAAATCGGCCATAATATCCTGGACGACAGCTGCTGTATCGTTGACATTAATCCAAGCTATGGCACTTGCAGGAGAAGCCAATCCAGCCAGTTGACTGGCATCCGCCATGGCTACTCCGACGACGACCAGTTGTCCTTCTTTCTGTAATGTCTTTGCCGATGTCATCGCCTTGTCCGAACTGTCGACCGTTGTTGTGAAAAGAATTGTCTGCTGGACACCGTAAACATTCACTGGGGCAATTCCAGCAGCCATGTGAAGTGATCTACCCAAATCTGCCGGCTTATTCGTCTGCTGGATGGCGTTTATGATCTTCTGGAGAGTGGCCAAGGTGACATTATCATTATAGCCAGTGATTTGCGAAAAGGAATCAGCAAAAGTGGCAAGTGAGAATCTCTCCAAATGATTCCAGCTGGAAATCAGGTTCATGGCTGCTTGTTTTTGGTCGGATAACTGAAAGAAATCTGTCTAGAGGTGGATTACTTACAGTCGTGGCTGTCTGATTAGCTGAATTGTCGATCATCAAGAGGAGATTAGCCATTGGAGGATAGCAATCCGGACAGCCTTCAGGGACAACAGTCGTTGTGGTTACTGTCGTTGCTGTGGTACTCGGCGATGTGGTACTTGTCGGTGCTGTTGGAAACTAATTTACGTCGACGGCCTCCTTCTTACCTGCTGTGGTCGTCACTTGGCTAATGGGAGCCTTTGGATTACAAATGGCGCCATTGATAAAAGCGGCTAAATCATCTCCCAGAGCTGTCGGAATAATCACATTTCCAGTAAGAAGACTCAGCGTTGACATATCCGATGTTCCTAATCCGACGGCGACAATATTTGCTCCCAACTTCTTTTCAATGGTCAAGGAATTGACGACATCTTGATAATCTGTCGAGAACGTAAACATAACAGCAGTCAAAGGAGCTGTCTGCCGTCTATGCTGAACAATACTCTGCAGGGAATTCAACAATCTAAACCCTAATTTACATGGAATTACAGTAACCTACGCCTTGACACTTGGATCTCCTTGGAAGACACCGTATCCTGCCATTGTATGCAAGGCATCTTGGAGCTCTCCTCGGTTGTCATAACTCCAGTAGCCTCTTCCATAAAGCGAATGCCCTGTGGTGGCGAAGACCGGCGCAGCTTCAGTCGTCTGTTCATTGACTTGCCAATTTTTGACGACGTTATCCGCCACAAAATTTACAACATTCGCGATGATCGTGTCATTTGAATTGACAGCAGAACTATCAAAGAGGAAAGCCACGTCAGGATTGCAGTTGAATGGAGGAGAGGCCGTCGTGACTGTTGTGGTTGGAAGAGTCGTTGTCGTCGGGGGCTGCGTCGTGGTGAAAAGTGGCTCTGGACCACAAATTTGAGAAGAAATCTGATTGGCCAAGGCGGTAGAAGGGGAATAATCAGTGGAAGCAAATGAATAGTTACTACCAGAGGAGAGCTAAAATCTATCCCTCTTTGAAGGCAGGAATTCCCACCTGTCCCAGATATCCTTTCGATGTTGGTCCTACGAAGAGCGTAATAACCGCTGCTCCATATTCTTTCAATTTCACAGCGTAGTTATAAGCCATATTGATGTCATCGGGATCTCTAAAACCTAGACTTTCTCTCGTCTCTGGGTAACATACTCTGAAGCAGAAACAAGAACTGTCACCATTTCCGGTTGACTAACAGCCACAGCATTTTTCAGTCCAAATGTCAAACTCGGTGTCTTACTCGCCAGGTAGAATAGCTGGCCATTGATCATTGTCTGTAGTTCTCCTATGGATCCGACATCACCGAAGTCTCCTCCAATATTATTCCAGGATTTGTTGGCATAGCCTGAGGCAACGGCAGCCACATGGCTTGGGTTAATGTTCCAGGTCGGAAGGAGAGAATTGACTATCCAATTCTTTGTCTTGGCAAAATTATCCTGTCCGCCGTAGGCATTCGATTCATCAATTAGGAGAAGGACATCCTTCTGGCAGCTGATGACATTGGGTGGGAGAGTTGTCGCTGCCGTCGTCGATCCTATCGTCGTTGTGGCTGCTGTCCCCGAAGTTGTCGACTCTGTGGGTCGACGTGTCGTCGCCCCAATTGCTCCCAAAATATCCTGGACGACAGTCGTCGTATCATCAACATTTGACCAGGGAATTGCGTCGCCTGGTGAAGCGAGAGCTGCTAGCCCACTAACATCGGTCATTCCTATTCCAACCACGATGAGTTGCCCTTTTCCGCGGAGGTTTTCACCAGCTTGTGTGGCTTTATCATTAGCACCGGGTGTTGTGGTAAAGACGATTGTTCTCTGCTCTCCGTAGATCGGATTCGGGACAATCGACGTTGCCTGATGCAGGGATTTCCCTAAATCTTCTTCGCTTCTTGTTTGCTGAATATTCGAGATGATTATTTGCAATCCATGGAGGTCCGCCGGTGCCAAGTCGTCGTAATTTATTAATTGGGAAAGAGAACTGGCGTAGCTGGCGAGGGCCATTCTCTCCATGTGAGTCCAGGCGGCCACTAGGTTCTGGACGACTTGCATTTGATTCGAGAACTGAAAGGAGTTGCTAGAAAATAAGAAAATCTTACGGTAGAAGAACTCTGCTCGAAGGAATTATCGACGATAATTAGGATATTGGCCATATCTGGATAACAATCGGGGCAGCCTTCAGGAGGCAGAGGAGTTGTCGTGGTTGCTGATGTCGTCGTCGACGTCGATGTCGATGTCGCGGCCTTTAAGGTTGTAGACGTTGTAGTCACTTAAATAAGGAACTTATTAAAGTTTTCGCTCTACAATAACCCACCATATTTCGTTGTAGGAGCTACAGTAGCCACAGGTGGCTTCGGATTACAGATGGCGACGTCGATCCAAGATGTCAGCTGATCGTCCAAGATCATTCCTGTGGCGACATTTCCTGTCAATAGTCCCAAGATATTAGGATCCGATGTTCCTAATCCAACAGCGATGATATTTACTCCCAAAGAATTGGCCAAGGCGACAGACTGAAGAACATCCTCCTGATCTGTCGAATAAGTGAACATGACAGCCGTCAAGGGATTGAATGTCCGTCTAGATGACGCCACTTCTTGCAATCCCTCCAGGAGACTGAATAACTTTTTAAGAGAAAATTTAATAAATAAAATACTTGTAAATACTGGGAGCTCCACCAAAGAAGTCATGTCCCATTTGGTGAAGAGTTTCCTGCAACTCGTCGTGATCTCTGTACCTCCATGACTGGCTGTCCGTAATTGGGAGAATGGAATTGGCCATGACGATGGCTGCCTCCGTGTGATTTGAATCCACAATCCAATTTTGTATCAGTTGATCGGCTACGTAAGTCACAGTCTCGTTGAAAATGGAAGCATTGGAATTTCGACCAGAATTATCGAACAAAAAGGCCACGTCGACGGTGCAAGGGAATGGAGATGATGGCGGTGTCGTTGTCGTCGTCGTCGGTGGCGCGGCAGTTGTGGGACCAGGAGTTGTGGTAACTGGAGGAGCGGAAGAGCACAATACGTCAGAAATGTCCATGGCAATTTCATTTGAAGGTGCAAAACCAGGTGAGTAGAAGAAGAACGACAGACCGGAAGAAAGCTGAAATGGGAGAGTCGACGGACGGACAAAAAGTCGACAGCGTCGATCCTTACTTTTGGCAGTTGTCCACTGAAATTTGGTCCAACCGAGAGAGTAATCACCGTTCCTCCATTCATTTTCAATTGTTTAGCATAATCCATTGCCTGATTTATATCATCAGCAGCGCTAAATTCCGAATTTTAAAGAAATATCGCCGCTTACTCTGAAGCGGAGACGAGGACGACAGCCGCCCCTGGTCGAGCGGAAATTCCAACGGCTTTACTCAAACCATAATGGACACTGCTGGTCGTTGTGGGTAGATAGAGAAGATTATGGTCGATCAAAGTTTCGAGTTCCGATTGTGAATTTTCCAGGAAATTACCACCCAAATCGTCGAAGGTTTTGTTAGCAAAGCCATAGGGAGCTACGGCAATGTGACTGGGATTTACTTCCCAGAGAGGAACTAGCGTCTTGATTAGCCAGGTTTTTACCTAAATATTCGGAGATTGTAGAAAAAGGTTACGGTAGAAAAAAACTGGATTAAATTGACGCTAACTTTGCCGTTTTTGAAAAACTGGAGGAGCAAAGAAACAACCTGGGCGCTAAAATTGGATTTTTCTAGCGATACCGCCAACATTTTTCAAAAATTATCATATTCCCATATTCGGGAGAAAATGTCGAATTTTTTACGACCAAATATGCGTACCTGATTAAATGATGCCAAGTCCGGATAGGCGTTTGACTCATCCAGTAGGAGGATAACATCTCTTGAACAGATTGCCGGAGAAGCTGTGAAAACCGTCGTGGTTCCCATCGTCGTAGGAGTTGTAGGCGTCGTAACAGTTGTGCTAACTGTTGATCCTGTTGGCACAGTACTCGTACTGGGCTGTACAGTTGTGTAATTCAAAAATGCGCCTAAAAATTCCTATAAACAGGGCGAAAACGACCCCACCTGCTAGTCCCTGATTAATTTGATTAGCAATTCCCGACGTATTACTCAAATCCGGCCATGGGATGACACTAGGCGCTAATTTTTGCAGTGGTCCGACATCTGTCAAATTCATTCCGATGAGAACAACAATTCCCCGTTGGGACAGAAGATCAGCGTAGAAACTGGCGTTGGCGATGTCCGACGGGTCGGCCGACGCCGTGAAGATGACGCTCTTCTGTTGCCCAAATTTGGAAATTGGATGGAAATTATTGAGGGCATGTCTGAAGGCACTGGTCAGAGAAGGAGGATCCGATAGCTGGGGAGAGACCGAGACAAGCTTATGGAATTCATCCATGGAATTCAGGTCACCGAAGCTGAAAATCAAGAGATTATTACAAGAAATTTTCGCATTTCTCACTCAACAGGGGCAGAAAATCGTGTCCTCGTGTCGAAACCCAAAATGGCCAATCTTTCCGAATGAGTCCAATTCGCGGTCAACTGGCCATTCACGAAAGATTTCAATTGATCCAGCTACATTTATCAATTTTAATTTCAAAGTTCTTCTACCTTTCCTCCAGTCATCAATGAGCTGGAATCCATTGCAATTAGGATATTTGCCTCGTCTGGGATGCAATCAGGACAAGTTTGAGGGACAACTGTTGTTCCCGTCGCTGTGGGACTCGTCGTTGTCGGGGTTGTAGTCGTCGACTGGGAGCTGGTCGTAGTTTGAACTTGGGTACTCGGTAAAGGAACGGGAGTACTGGACGAGCAGAGAAGGGTATTTATCTACAAGATGGGTTTGACTCTTTTCCAGAGGATTTTTCCCAATATCGATCAAAAAATTCGTGTAATTTACCTGTTGAACCAACTGATCCCCGTAATCCATTCCTGTGATGACATTTCCCGTCAAGAGAGACAAGTACTGGGTCTGACTGCCCATTCCAACGACGATAAGATTTCCGACAGAAGGAAGAGTACTCCTGGCCGCAACAATATCCGCCTTGTCTCTAAAATGGCCTCAATTCCTAATAATTAGGATCCCTACCCGGAATAAGCGAATAATAAAGTCGTAGGCTGTCGACCACTTCTTCTATTGTCAATGGTCGTCGCGTAATAATTCAGGGTACTAAAATTTTGAACCTTTAGGAATACAAAAGAACTGACCCATTGATACTAGCCGGCGTGACCCGATTATAGAAATAATCATATTGATGGACGACATCGGCAAATTGATAATAATTGTCATAGTTGAAGTCATGATCTCCAATGAAACCATTGTAGAAAGTCGAGTACACGATGATTTCTGTCTCGACCGCTTGATGGGAGATGGACCATGAGGGGGCGAGTTGATCAGAGATGAAGGACAATTGCTGGAAATGAAGTAACTGACCATAAAGAAATTCTAGGCTTAAAAAACAGCTTTTTTTGCTGATCATGGGAATGTCTTTCTTTTTATGGGAAGTAACCTGGATCCTGGGAAAATTGCAAAAAGGCAGACGACTTCGGGTCGATCAAGTTTTCAAGGCCCTCCTTTCCCGCCATTTCTCTCTTTTCTCATCTGCCTACCCGTTCATATTCTTCCTGTGTTGGTACAGCTTCGGATGTGTCCACAAGGACAGCAATATCTGGATGGCAGGGGAAGTCCGCAATAGGCGGACTGCTCGTCGTCGAGGAGGTTGACGTTGTGGCTGCCGCCGTCGTTCGACTTCCTCCCTGGATCAGATCAGTAATGGCAGTCGCCTGATCAGCTGAGGGACTGAATCCACCAGTCGAGAAGATGTAATCCGGACCGGAGGCGAGCTAAATCCGATATTTGTTTGAATAGAGAGAGACAATGTCTCTCGACTTCCCACGTGTTATTCCCCATACGTGGTCGATACTTTTCGCCATGATCCGTCCTCTTTACCTTATTTTATTCTTCTTATTCTTTTTGGAAATACAGGTAAAACGCTTAAAATTTGCACTAAGATTCCCCTAGGCTTTCAATTTGGATGCACAAAATCAATGTCAACAAGGTTGCATGCGACTGGGACTTTATGACGAACAAGTTCGCTGCGTACAAAGATGTCTTTACCGCTATACATAAGTCCTTCTTCTCCCAAATAAAGACTTCAACCTACCAATCCTAGTTCTCCTCCATCTGCTCCTCCCAAAGCCATTGTGATGATGTCAACTCCCTGTCCTTTGGCTTGTTCCGCCAAGGGAAGAGCAGTCTCCAAGTCGGTGAGATTACTCGACGCACTGAGGAGGAGAATCACTCGATGGACTCCCGGTCGACCAGCAAGTCCCAGTGTCGATTTCAGGGCTCTAAATCTTTGTTTTCTGATAAAAAAGGACAAACTTTGTGACACTCGGCAGATTTCGTCCCGAATAGACGCTCGTCGTCACCGCCATCCCCAACTCATTGACATTATTCGCATCGAAATCCATTAGAAGATTGTATTCCTTCTAAACTGGCAAATTTTATAGCAATTTTTCTACCCACCAAGGCATATTGAGCCGGGGCTGCTTCCCATTTCTCTGAAGATACAGGCCATTGGGGGAAGAGCTGTTTTCCGAGCCAGGAAGTCATCTAAACACTCATATTTTCTCTGGCTTCTTATTCTAACCTGGTTATAATTGGCCGCTTTTCCTACAGCCGTCGAGTCGTCGATCAATAAGACGACATCTCGAGCTCCTGGACGGGGAGATGGCGTTGTTACAGGGATGCAAGCTGTTGTCGTGGACGGCGTCGTCGAAGTCGTTGTCGGCGCAGCAGAAGTTGTGGAAGTCGATGTCGATGGGGCGGTCGATGTGCTGCCAGTTGTCGCCTTGGTTGAACTTTGTGTTGTGACCGTCGTCGATGGAGTTGTCTTCATTGTTGTAGTCGTTGTAGGACGCGGTGAACTTGAAGTCGAGGAAGTTACTGTAGTCGTTGTGGATCTAGGAGATGTGGTGGTCGATGTCGGACTTGTCCCTGTTGACGTAGATGTTGACGTGGATGTCGAAGTTTTCGTTGTCGTTGCCGTTCCTGGTGACGTCTTGGTTGCAGTAGTCGTCGTACTTTTTAAACTGGTAGTAGTAGTCCCTACGGTCGGCGAAAGCGTGGGAGGATTTGTAGTAGTCGAAGTACTGGATGTCGTGGTAGGAGAGGGGGCTGTCGAGTGCGTCGATCCAGTCGACGAGGTAGAATGACTGGTTGTCTGACTAGTTGATCCTATACTTGTTGCTGTAGGGCTGGTAGTCGTTGTGGGTGTCATTGTCGATGTGGTGGATGTCGTCGGCCCTGTGGTTGGACATACTGTAGGTGTAGGACATGTCGGGCAGGCAGTGGGCGTTGGGCAGACAGCCTGACTGGGGCAAACCGTCGTCGGGCAAACACATGGGGTCACCGTAGGAATTGTGGCTACTGTCGTCGTCGTAGTTCCAGCAACCGTAGTTGTTCCCTGACTATTAGGTGGATTTGTCCAAAAACTTGTCGTCTTCGGTGTCATCGTCGTGCCATTATTCATCTGATAGACGCTGACCATGCTGCACATTTGTTGATCCGACGACGGGGCGGCTGTACTCCCAGCATGGTAAAGTGTCATGTCTTGTCCATTATTTAAATCCGTTTCAATTGAGGTCAATGGCGGGGCATCTGCCGACGTGTAGGCCATTCCAACGACGGCCATGACACTTCCTCGTGGAGATTGGGAAAGACCCAGGACTGTTATGTAGGGATCCGAATTTGCTGTAGAATCCAAAATTGCCATGTTACTGGAAGGCGAAGAAGACAACGCTGCTCGAATCTACAATTTGTTTAGTTTTTTAGGAAAAAATAAACCTGAGCGGTGATTATATCCACAGCTTTTTGATAATTATTCAAAACATCGGCGTAGGTGACTCGAGTTGATTCAACTGTTGCATAATACGGAGTGGCTGTTACCGTAGGACAATCTACATTAATTTTAATGATTTTTCTGGGTTTTTCCTCACTTTTATGGCTTTTAGACACGCCAATACCTAGCATAATTGAACCAGCGATTAAAAATGCCAAGCCAAGAAAGAATAAAATAATTATAATTATAATTAGACTGAAAAAATGGCTATTTTTGTGTAAAATGGACACACATTTTATTGGTCAACCATTTTGGCCGTTTCATAAACCCTTCGTCGGATGAGATGTCATCTTCCAGGTCTGGCTGGTCGTAGCCATAAGTTGTCCGGTCGTCCGGCGCCGCTGGCGCATCCCACGACATCACCGGAACTGAAGCAACTTCCCACTAAAAAAAGTCAACAGAAGGAATTTAGGGAACCGCCCTGAGACAGGTGGCAAGGAGTCGATAAGCGGATTATAGGGGGAAAATGACGACGTCAAAAAAGGCGAAAAGAACAGGGCGTCGACGGAAGTCAATAAAAATAATAATAATAATATTTTTCAGGAGATATTCGACCGTTTTCTTATATTTTCTAGCGTTTCCTAATTGTTAAACTATTTTTTAGATGAATATAGGCAATTTTAGCAGCAAACAGTCAAGGAATCTGAGAAAATAAGAGAAAAAGGAGGCGCAGAAAGAAATCCCAACCATTTGGCCAATAAATAAGTAGAAAAATAATGTAAAAACGGAAAAAATTCTAGACAGTAGCTGGCAGTTAATCCTCCTAGCAAGCAGAAGCGGAATAATCACTATCGAAAGAAGGATTGCCGTTATCAGGCCACGCCGGCAGTGGCAGCAGTAGCATCTTCTCTCTAAATTTTTGTGTCGCCTCTGGCAATCATAAAATCACACCCAGGGAGGTGGTCAAAAAATTGTAAAAAATCGAGGAGATCTGAAAATAATTAGAATATTGGCTAGAAAAATGGATAGACAGAAGAAGATGCAAAAAAAAGTCAAGGAGTTGCTTCTCTTTTTTTATTTTCTGTTCCAATTTCTTCTTATAACAAATATTTAGGGATTTTTTCCGGCTTTATTCTTCCGGAACAAGTAGCCAATATAAATTTGCACTTCTCTCCCTCTTTTTTTCCGATTTACAACCTTGACTCAGCTGCTGCTTCTCCCAAAAGAAGATAAGAAATCAACTTGATGCTTCTTTTACAATGGTCAGTCAAATTTGGGGGATCGAATCGAATTTTTATGGGCAATTCATCACAATTTCCTGTTTCTTTGTTATTTCCTGTCCCATTTTTGCGTAAACAATGGAATTTCAACAATTTTCAGATCAATTCCTCTTCGTTTCTTCCCTTTTCTTGTGTTTTAAAAAAAGAAAAAGGAACAGATTTGCTATTAACCAATTGACCTCTGCTGCTAAAAGGAACTGCCACATTTGTTCCCGTCTGTTGGTCGTCTGCTGCTGTAATCTCCCAAAAGAGGAAAGACTCGTGGTATTGTGCGCGCACTATTGTAAAAGAGACGCCGACGTCTGCTTCTTCCTCTTTCGGTTTCTTCTTTGTTGCTGGTTATTTTCGCCTTCTGACATCAAAATTTTCATCTACGTCCATTTTCTGAGCTTTTACCACGAGTTTCAGTCTCTTTTGTCTTTGAAACGTCAACAAAAATCTTTTACCATGTCGTGGATCCGAACTTTTGACTTTTGAAGAATAAAAGAACCATTTTTCTCAGCTGTGCTCGCACCCGTAAATTCTCGGCAGTTGGTTGCCATGACCTTTTAGGACGAAGCATTTTCTTTGCAAATAAATTTTGCCCCAGCTTTGAGGTAAAAATAAGTTCTGACCCATGAAAACATGAGGTCTGAATAAATTTTGGAAAGCTTTCCCATTGTGGAAAGTGATAAAGCTCTTTTTTCTTTTCTTTCTAGCCTGGTATAGTCTGTCACAAAAAATGACGACATTTCAAAGGTCTAATTTTTGCTGTGATGGGGCAAATTTACCGTTCATTTTGATTTGAAACTTGGGAAATTTGCCCGAATTGACGGTAAATCTGCCCTGTCACAGCCGAAATTAGACCTTTGAAATGTCGTCATTTTTTGTGACAGACTATATCAAGTCGAAAAGCCCTTTCTAATGTGAAAATGATCGTCGTCTCAATTTGTTCGCCTGACAAACCAGGAATTTTCCCAATTACATTTCGCTTTCTCTTCTCGTTTTGTGTCCTTTTTTTGTGATGTTTCTGCCTCTTTTCCTCTTCTAACAATGGCGCCCCCGAAAAATGTCATCTCTCCCTGTTTAGGTTGTTTCCATGCGGTCGACTGTCGTCTCTTCCCTTTTGATTGTTCTTGTCGAAGGTAAATAAAACATTAAAATTAATGAAATTAATAAATTCAGGGCAATGGGGACTTTGGCCACAACAACAGCAGCAGCCAATTCAACCTCAGTGGACAAATCAGGGACAGCAACAGTCAAATTTATTCCAGAATTTGTTGAATCCATTTCAGCGGCTTTTTGTAAGTTCACAGTTCATTTTCGGGGCAGACGACCTTGGTGAATTCTCTCGTGAGTGCAAAATTTAAAGCGGGGCGCTTTTTTTTAGTGAAATTGATAAAAAAACGCTGCCCATTCGATTTAGGCGATTATTTTTTGAAAAATCCTAGAAAAAGACCATCTTCTAGCTAAAAATATTATTCCGGCGAATTATGAGGTCGTTCTTATATCAAAATGCTTCTAAAAATCAGATCTTTCACTTGCAATCAAAATCAGAAGTTATTGCCTTATATTTTTAAAGAAAAACATATTTTTTCCTAAAAATTTCCAAGTTTTGCATGATGTTTATGTAAAAATTAGGAAATTTCCGTGTAAACAGCGAATGTCTGCTTTTTTCTTTCAGTAAAATTAATAAAAACATATATTTTATTAGTTGCTAAAAATAGCTAGAAAAATCTTCCCGTAATCTAATGTTTCTTGGCAAATTGATCGGTGAGTCCTCGTTTGTAGACGGAATAAAAGTAGAGATTTGGCCAAGCCCATCGAATAAAAACCCCAAGGCGATGGAAGAGCGGAGCGAGGAGTAGATCCGTTTGACGAGAACTTGCCGCGTGAAGAATTTGCAGAGCCGCGTCTTCTGGTGACATTCCCTGAAAAAATGCGATTTTTAGCCGACGACGACGACAACGACGGCTGCCCCAACTACGACGACAATTAAACTGGAAGATATTCCGAATCCTGACCAGGAGCAAGGAAATTGGCCAGTACCCAACCCCGCCAGCTGGCCAACTGGTCCCGATTGGAATGACGAGAGAAATAGCTGGGATGGGGAATTTGGCTGGGGAGGAAGGGACTACGATCAATCGGCGACCGTCAGCCTAATTCGAAATGCCAACGGATTAAGGAGATTTGGATAAATTTCGCGGGTTTTTTTAAGAATTTTGTGCATAAACCGTACCTTTTTCTGATTTTCATCTTCTATTCCGACTGGCTGCCCATGGACATCCAATGCCCTCGATCCGAATCCCGTATTAATATAACCGGCGCTTACAACCAAAATATGCAATTTTGGGCGAGTTTCAGCACGAAGAGAATCAAAGAAAGCCTGGAATATTTTTAAAAGACGAAAAGGAGTAAAAAAACCTGAAGAGCATGCTTACTGGCAGCGTAGCAACTCCTGTAAGGAATAGAAATTCTTCCCTGCAAGCTGCTAGTCACAATAATACAGCCGGTATCCGGAATTGATGGCAGCAAAGCTTTGGTGACGCTAACTATTCCAAAGAAATTTACTTCCATTACTTGCCTAAAAATGATTTTTTTAGCTATTTTTTGGTGAGTTATGTGCTCGTTTATATATCAAAATGTTCGGAAAAATGTGATCTACCAATTGCAATAAAAATCAGAACAGAAAAACCAGTCGTTTGAAAGAAAAAAAAATTTTCATCAAAAATAGCGAGAATTTTGCAATGCTTACGTTGAAATTTCTGGGAATTTTGATCTCTCCAAAAGTTGCGTTGTTTTCTTCTAAATTTCATAAAACCTACTTATAAATTCCAATAGGAGTATCCTCAATAGCTCCCCGATTCGATGTTCCAGCATTATTTATCAAAATATCAATGGTTTTCCCATCAATCGACAATTTTGCCAAATCTTCGACGTCTGTTGGATCAGCAACATCCAAATATCTAGAAATATCCCAAAAATAAATCAATAAAACTTTTTTGGAACCTATATTCCGGTTCATGAGGATTTTCATGGCTTTGTTTCAATTCTTCAGCTAATTCTTTCAATTTATCAATACTTCTAGCTGTTAGAATTACTTTTGCTCCTCTTTTATGTAATTCAAAGGCTAAAGCACGGCCAAGTCCTAGAAAATTGATTTTTTATAGAAAAATAATGGAATTACCTGTACTTGCTCCAATAATTAGAGCTGTTTTATCCTTATAAACAAGTTTTGAATGGTGTTGAGGTCCAGGGACAAGACGGGTGAGGATTCTAGAGTTTTTCGTTATAGGGATATCACAAAAATTTTTCAATTTGCCGTCTTTGTCACTATTTCAATTTTATAAAATATTTTTCAGTTCGCTTGTTTGTTGCCCAATCGATTTTTAGCTTTTCGAAAAAGATCAAAAATTCGAATCAAGGTAAAAAAGAAGTGTCTCTAAGTGTTTGTGCAACGGGTAAGCAGCTGACGCCATGAGAACAAACAACTTCAATATTTTGGAAACTATTCTTTGACTTTTCAGCAATAACTTGTCATTTTCTAGACAAAAATATGATACCTGGTCAAAGCATAAAGTCCAACAGGGATAGCTGCATAGGGTAACAGCTGCCGAAGGATGTGCTGTGCCCGTTCTACATCCATTCTTAAATATTTCTCGGTTAATTTTAAAAGAGAAAGAGAGGTGTAAGCAATTGTCATCAAATAATGAGAACAATAAGATATTGTATCGATTTCCCGAACAGAAAATGGCGCGATATGCGGGCTGTTCGTTGGACTTACGTGCGTGTCCCCGCCCGCACGTGAGGCGCCTGATAGGTGCCGGAAAGATAGAGCAAGCAGTAAACATTCTTTGAACATACACACAATTGCAATGGGAGCATGTATGGCCACTTATATCGAGCAACTTTTGAATATTTCAACTTGGTCGGAATTTTATACCTAGAGAAATATAAAGAACAGATAAAAGCTAGTATTTTCATTTAATAACTAACACGGTAAAACTTGAAGTATAATGAAAATTCTTTGATGTAGGGACTTGAATGACTGAGAAGCAATTTAGGCAAAACTGTAGCCAATAAGCCAACCAGCCGTAAACCCTCCAATTAACCATGCGTTGTCGGAAATATAGTCACCGAGCTGGAAATATTATCATTAGGTGACCAAATTAAAATTTAAAAAGTGAAACTGCTTGTAAAGACGCTAACAGCATCATCTTTCCGTGGTTATTATCAATTTCTCCGTGATAGAAATAAAACTTACTACATCTTTATTAATACGAATAGACCTCCTACCAGTAAATTTTCTTTCAATCTCTGCGGATAAATGTCTAATATCATCTTTCAATCTGACGTCATTTACTGTTATATAGCCTTTGTAACTAGCAAACTAAAAATCTAAAGTTTAACTGCAATTTTTAAATAAAATACTTGTAATGCTAGAAGAGAAACTCCAAGAACAGCTGCTGTTGCTTTACTACCACGTGTAAATAAATAACCTGTGAATCTAAAAATTATAAATTAGGTGATCAATAGATAAATCTAAATACTTACACGCCAGCACCTCCACCAATAGCCAATTGAGCTGGGACTGGTTTTTTGTTGAGATTGGCAACTGATATCATAATTTTATCCGTGACTGTCAAGTCGTGAGGTGGCTCATCTGCTCGGCGAATTAATTCTCCAGTTGTATTGAATAAATTTCGTGCTGAATCTGCTAATCTTCCAGTGGACATCTAAACTAGCAAATGTTGTGCACCATTTGGTGTAATGCGAATAAATAAGAAGGCTAACAGTCAAGAAAAAACACAAGTGGAATGAGAAATTGGCATGGAAAATTTCATGAAGCAAATTGAACTGCGCTCCATCGCTAAGGAATGAAAAGCGCCAAAGAAATATTTTCAAAATTTCATATTGCATTTTCCATTTTCTCAGCTTTTCATTTGCTTCTTTGATTTTCCACTAGTGTCGCTTCTTCACCTAATTCTCATCATAATAATGTTAGTCCATTGTTGCTACTTTTACACAGGCCAATACTTCGCGCAATATCAAAATTTGCATGTAAAAAGATGGTGCAAACTGCAAATTTTCAGTATTGAGCGTTTTGTTTCGAATTACCCATTTGTTTTTGTTCTTGTAATGTCGTCCGTTCGCCCAGTCTTTCAATCTTTTTCTCCGTTCACAGCTGCGCGCCCCTTACGCATTCATTTTCTGCCCTTCTTACCATCTGGATGAGCGGATACTCGCCTGTCTTCAAGTTCTTTCTCTCGTTAACTGACTCTATTTATTTATTTTAGGTGCTTTAAAATCAGTCAACAAAGAATGGTGGAGGATACTCGTAAACCGATGGCTGTATGTGTTTGGAAATTATAATATTTGAAGTTTTTAGGCACCGCCTCCAGCTCCGCACAATGAAATCAAACGAGAAACAGGACGCACCGTAGAATTAAATGGCCACGTCGGTTTTGACTCGCTTCCTTTACAACTTGTTAAAAAGAGCGTGGAAACAGGGTAAGCCTTTGGTCGTTACTAATTACAAACTATTTTCAGTTTTCAATTCAATCTGATGTGTGTTGGAGAAACGGGAACAGGAAAGACTACCCTTATAGAATCTTTATTCAATATGAAACTCGACTTTGAACCGTGTACTCATGAACTGAAGACGGTAGAACTTAGAACCAAGTCCTATGGTTAGACAACATCGAACGCTTTTTAATTGTGCAAAATTTAGAAGTAGCTGAAGGTGGAACAAGAGTAAAATTACGTCTTGTAGAAACAGCTGGCTTTGGAGATCAATTAGACAAAGACAACAGTGCAAGAGTCATAGCTAAATATTTGGATGATCAATTTGAACGGTATTTACAAGAGGAACTGAAGGTATACTCACAAACTATCAATAATTTTGTTGCTCAGATAAGACGTCAGTTAAAATTCTTTGATGATCATCGTATACATGCTTGCCTTTACTTCATATCTCCAACTGGCCATGGGTAGGCTATTTATTTCATGCGTTTTCAGGTTGTTAATTAAAAGGTCAAAGCAAATTGCTGCCATTTCATTTAAAAAACTGAATAAGTTATGCGCATTTCAAGCTCCAGGATGTACTCGATTTTCAAAAGATTCTACGCCCTCCGTTTTAGCACAGCCGATGCTTATCCAAGCGCTATCAAGTGACCATCTCGTCCTTCCCGACAGATCCTACGGGTCAATGTGTCTTGCCGCCGTCTGTCGCGTAACGCGATTCTGTTTAAACTACATTTGTAATTTGAAAATCGACTAATTTTTTAGCCAGTGGTAACTTGTGACGGAGACTTCAAATTTGCATTTTACTGCTGAGTATCCCGCTGCATTCTTATTTGATTGACCTTGACAACAATTCATTGTTAGCGGGTGCGGTCCACGACCGCCCCGCTCAATCTCACCCTTATCTAAAAGCCCTTTTTTCCAAGTTTAAGTGTTAGTTTCAGGCTCAAGGCCCTCGACTTGGTAACGCTGCGGGAGCTGTCGAAGCGCGTCAATGTGATTCCTGTAATCGCTAAAGCTGACACGACGTCGCGAGATGAGCTCCTTCGTATCAAACAGAAGGTTTTGATTATATTTTAATTTAACTCAATATTTTCTTTTCAGATCATGAACGATTTACGCAGCCAAAAAATTGAAATCTATCAGTTTCCGACCGACGACGAAACGGTATTGTGATTAATTTGCTTTTATATTCTTGTTTAGGTAGCTCAGAGTAATACCGAAATGAATTCTACTGTTCCTTTTGCTGTCTGTGGTAGTAATGATTTCATCACAAAAGACAATGGCGTCAAGATAAGAGCCCGAAAGTATGCGTGGGGAATTGTTGAAGGTTTATTTTTATTCAAATTATCTTTATACAATTATAATTTTCAGTGGAAAACGAAGCTCACTGTGACTTCGTTAAGCTTCGTGAAGCCCTTCTGCGCACGAATGTAGATGCCATGCGAGAGCGCACACACAAAGTTCTCTACGAAAATTATCGACGAGATAGACTGCGTGCAATGCGAATGGGCGGAGATGGAGATTTTGGACCGAAAATGATTGAGTCATTTGGCAGAAAACAAAAAGAATACAATGATGAGATAGCTCGCAGAGAACTCCAAATGAGAGAAGAATTCACAGCTAAATTGGATAAAAAAGAAGAAGAGATGAGACAACGGGAAGAGGCCGTAAGTTTTGGTTTTTATGCAGTAATTTCATCATTTTTTTTCAGTTGAGTGCACGTGCTAGAAAGATTGAAGATGAAGCAAAAGCCGAACTCGACCGTCTTGAAGCTGAAATTCGTGCTGCTACTGATGAGAAAACACGTCTCGCTCTAAAGGTCTCCAAAAAATTCAAGAAGTAAGTCTACCAAGTCGAGCGTCCGGTCGGAGTGCTGATTGTGTTGATTCTAGTTCCGTCAGCATTTCTTTCCCATAATCTAGTTATAATTGATCTGTTCTTCCGTTATTAACATACGACGTGTATTATTCTCTTTTACACATATTTCAGTTTGTCCCTTTCTGTACATTCATTATTAACCGTATGCAATTTGTCTCTCTTTCTTCAATAAAGACGAGTATTTTTTGATGGCTATCCTTGTATAAATATGAAGTTTGACAGAAATTACAGGTAATTATAATTTAGTGGCTGAATAAGTACAAAGATATCAAAGGCTTACACCTAATGAACTGCGTTGTTGTTTCCACGTGGCAAGCCAAGCCTCTTGTCGTTTTTCCTGATCCATTAGAAACTGCAACAAAGGTAACTCAAAAAAAAAGGAAAATACTCTTTCATTGAGTAACGGTGATCCGGCTCTCAAAGGCGTCATTAATTCTTGTGGTAAAGGAATTGTTTCATTTCTCTTCATTTGTTTATCCATCCATGCCGGTCCAAAAATTGCTTTATCATGATTTTCCTGTGCAGCCTCTAATTTATCCGATTTGCTTTGTTGTTTCTAGTAATCCATTAGCAAAGATAACTTTTTCTCTTACTTTTAGTAGTTTCCCTGAGCCGGATCTAAATTGAGCTTGTTGAAACCCGGCTTCTTCTATTCGCTCAATTTCTCTAGCCCGTGAAACATGTTCAGTTGCAGTAAAATCATCAACTAAAAACCAAAGTACAAGTAAAAATATGGAAAAACATACAAGGACGAGGAGCACAGGAAGGAGCATCAGCTGAAGATTTTGATGCTGACTCTAGACCTTCTCTCATTCGTCGTTTAGCTTCTTCCATTCCCTAAAAAATATAAATTTTGCTGTAAAAAATCAAACCTTCATATTGCTGTGTTTTTTAGATCTATCATCTCTTTCGCCATGTTTATTTGAACGCGAATGAGAACCATCTTTTTTTCTAAAATATATATGGTAAAATATATGAAGTGCTTACCTTTTCGGTGATGTAGATTCTGATCTTCTGTGCGAATGCGACGATTTTCTTCCCATTTTATCTGAACAACCTCGATAATCAATGGTAAAATACAAAAAAAACAAGGGAAAATAGTGAAAGAAGCTTGGAAATCTTCGAATTGAACTGGTTTTGCGTTAGCAAATAAATTTGTACGTACGGAAATGAACAGCCGAAATTCATTTTTGCATTTTCTTTTTCTCGTTTCTTTATTTTTTTCTACAGTTACTAATTTCTTTCATTTCAGAATGGCACTGCCACAGGCTGCACAAACAAAATACGATGATGAGGAAATAAATGAGATGGCTTCTACTGGAATAGCCTGTGATAGACTCCGACAAGCTTTGAAGAAATGTATAAAACAATCCGATTGTGTCCAAACTCAAGCCAGGTTTTGTTTGCTCTTTTTTTCAATTTATCTTACTCTTTTTAGATCAGCTAAAGAATGTATAAATGCACATGATGGATCTGTTCCAGACAGATGCTTTTCTCTATTGCAAAACTTGACAGATTGTAAGAAATCAATGGTTGATATGCGTTCTCGATTCCGTGGTAGAAAAGGTGATACATAATTATTTTCAATAGTAGCAATATGTAATTTTTAGTAGTAAAAAATGATAAACATTTTATTTTCAGTGAACAGTTTATTAGTTCAGTCAAGGTAACGCAGTCATGATTTTTCATGTAGGCTGTAGAATTCTTAGTTGATATGGAAAAAACTGCGAAATTTATCGAGGCCACTTTCTCCAGGAGTTACACGCTGCAATGTTGAGACATTCTCCACATCCGTTGGAGTGGTTGAGGTTTCCTTCTTTTGATTTTTACCACACGTTACATTTTTACATTTGGCTCGTCTCTCGGGGCTGCTTGTTGCGCTCTTGTCCCTTTTGCTGCCTTTTTTTACTTTCTTTTTTCCTTTCTTCTCCTTCGCTTTTCCTTCTTCTTCTTCTTCAATTGTTCCTTCATTCTTTTCAGCTGCTCCTCCTCCTTTAGAAGTCGTTACAATCGACTGTACAGTAATTTCATAATTCTTCCAATGACGAATGCGACAAGCCTCACGGGCTCCAATTTCACGCGCATCATCTCCCATAGCATGGCGTTCCGAAGACTACAAAACTTTAATTTTATTTTAAAGTTCTTTACCAGTTTTTTAGCATTTACAGCAGTCGTAAGGCTCGAATTGATGATGTTAAATCCTGTGAGGAGACGATGTTCCAACGGGCGCATAACCAGGCAGCTCATTTGAGTCTGATCTTTCGACGGTTGCAACCGCTGGGATTGGTCGACCATCTGATCCAGTGCTTCCTGTTTATTGCCTTTGATAATTGGCTTGCCATCAAATTCCAAAATACGATCATCTTTCAGCAACAAGCCGCTGATCGCGCCCTCGGCTCTCGTCACAATTGCCTTGCCATTGATGCATCCCAATGACAAATCAGATGATTTAAAATTATGGGGAAATTCTGGAAAGTCTAATTTTTAGCAAAGAAATAAGCTAACCAGCAATAAAATAAAGATGATCATCCTTTCTCTTGGGAAGTTTACGGGCGCAGTGCATCATTCCGACTGGGCGAACAACGGTCAATGTTATCGGGTTGCCTTTAGCCTGGCGCAAGGCGTCTTCAAGATTATTTGGGCCAAATGGAATCGTATTATTTTCAGATACAGTGCTGCCAATTCCAATCAGCTGAAAAATTGACATCATTGGGAAAAATAGCAAAAATGTTTTTTGGAAGGTATCGAACCTGTTATCCTTCAAATAAGAAGGCCGACTTTTTAGCCGTTCGGCTGTAAGAGTAAGGTCTTTGGCGTTCAATAAGAGGCTGGTAATCGTAAAAAGCGACTTTACATCAATTTTGCGTGAAAATGATTTTTTTTAAAACTCTACCTGATCGCCTGGGAGAAGATAATCCAAAAGAGGCGACGATTTGCCAATAGATCGAACCACCATCCCATAGGAAAAGTCCACATCCAAATGTTCCCAATTGCCTTCAAGTTTGACGGTGACTTTAGCCGGACAGAAGAATTCCTTGGCACCGGCGGTTCCCATCTTCCTCTCGCTCTTTTTCTTGTCTTCTTCTCCCGTTTTCTTTGTCGCCTTGGCACCGGCTCGTCCCGTCCAAGTGGCATGTTTCGATCGAGCTCCTCCTCCCGATCCGCGAATCTTTGAGAATAAACTTTGCTTTGGGGTCTTTGACGGAGCCTTTCTAACTTTTTTCTTTGGTGACGGTGTCTCCTCCACGGGGGTTTCTGGCTTTCCGACGCTGTTCTTCCGACGCAGCGTTGCCTTCTGGGGGCCGCTAGCCGTTTCCTTGGGCTTTTCTTGCTTTTCTTTCTTTTTATCTGGAGATGCCTTGATTTTTTCCTGAAAAAAACTTATTTCTACCACGGATAAGCCATACCTTCGAGCCAAGAGCTTGCGTTGCATCAAAAGACGGTTTCATTCGTCTCTTTGGCGGTTGTGCTGATTCGGCCGACGGTGTCTGCTGCATCGGCAAGAGGGATGCACTGTTCGGCCCGGTGTCTTTTTTCTTGTTCACTTGATCCAATCGCTCGTTCGAGGCCGTCTTCTTCTGGCCGGTCGCCTTTTCAGCCGACGGACGACGTCTTCCCTTCTTTTGAACATTTGATGCTTTTTCCTTCGAGGGGAGCCTCTCCTCTTCACCTGAGCCGACTTTTTTAGGACCGCGAGGAGGGGGACCCTGAAAAAAGTAAGGAATTACAGCAGAAATTAGATGACGAGCCTCTTTCTTTGGAGATCCGGCTTCTTTCTGCTGTTTTGGGGAGCCTTTCTCGCCTTTGTCCTTCTCGACTTTTTCTTCTTTGGGAGATGATGGCTTCTCGGCCTTCTTATCACCTTCTTTTGACTAAAAAACAGTTGATGAGTGAAAAATTAGAGTAGGCAACCTCTTTGGATTCTTTCTGATCGGGAGTGTCCTTTTTGGGCGATGCCTTCTCCATCTTATCATCGCTTCCTTTCTGGAATTTTGATGTACTTAGTGGGTCGATCACCGTACCTCTTTTTTCTTTCCCGATCCCTTTTTGCCTTCTTTTTTCTGTGCAGTTGGCGTTTTCGATTTTTTGGCGACTTCATCCGTCTCCTCCTTGCTGTCCTGCTTGTCATCGCTTCCTTTCTGAAAATTGAGGATATCACAATACTGTAATATTATATATTTCTAAAGCAAAAGGTTTATATCGTATTTTAGACGCGTCTGGTCTCCGCCGTCGTAGGAAAGGGCATCCAGCGGTGAGATCAGCGTGCGCTCGACGTTTCTATTCATATCTCGGCAATTTCTGGGTTATTTCATGCAATTCTAAAATTATTTTATGCAGGAGATGACGGAGACTCTAATGCATATAATCTTCACATTATTTCAACCTAGTTAAAGTTTAAAACTTTAAAAAATATGCGAGAAACCATCAAACTTGAATGATCTCGGCGATTGACGCCCAGCCGAGATATTGGCTCGCTTTTCCAAAGTTTTAAAAGATAAAACTGGTCCTAAAAACCAGTCAAATTACCTCTTTCTTCTTTCCCGATCCCTTTTTGCCCTCCTTCTTCTGGGTTGTTGGCGTCTTTAACTTTTTGGCAGCTTCATCCGTGTCCTCCTTGCTGTCCTGCTTGTCGTCACTTCCTTTCTGAAACAGATTCATTTATTAGACATAAAAATATTAGAATTTTAAGGGCAAAACTGAGATTCCCTTGTTTAGCTTCAAAAAAGTCCAGGAATTGACTAGATTTGATGGAATTTCTAGCGAGTCAAAACTTGTCACAATGACCAATTTCCATTTTCAAATTTAACAAAACTGATAAAAATACGGTACCTCTTTCTTCTTTCCCGAGTCTTTTTTCTCCTTCGTCGTTTGTTTTTTAGTCGTGGACGTCTTTTTGCCGCCATCGTCTTGGGTTCGATCTTCTTTGCTGATTTCTTTTTCCTTGCTGGGTTTCTCCTTGCTGCCTTTCTTTTTCTTCTCGACTTCGACTTCCAAACTGTCAGCTGCTCCACATTCTTTGCCTTTTTCTCCTCCTTCGACTGTCGTCATCTGCGTCTTTTGGGTTTTTTCTCCCTCATCCGGCGACATTGCAGCCGTCTTCGTCATGTCCATTTTCTTCGTCTTCTGCGTTTTGTCGACTTTTAGCACGGCGGAAGTCGGCGCAGTCTTCGGATCATTGTCGTCAGCCATCTTCCGGGGAAGCAGATTCTTGAATGGCGGAGAATTCTTGACCTGAAACTAGTCAAGATTTCAGCTTTTTTCCTGTTTGAACCTGTTTTCGGCGGGATCACAAAGTTTCGACGACAGAAAGTCCCTGTACTTTGTCATCAAGTCGTCCCCCATTTCCCCCTCCATACGACCTTCGCTGAGCATTTTCATATTCGTCAATTTCTTCTTCCCTCCTGCCAATCTGATTTCCTTGTTTTACCGGCCTTTGTCATCATAAATGAGCTCTTTCAAGTCAAATTATTCAAATTGCCGCGTCGAACAATTCCGATGACGCTCGCTGGCCGTCGCCAGTTATGTAACAGCAAACGGAAGGCGAAGAAGAAGAAGATCATGGCCAATTGTCTCTCACCCGTCGTAAAAATAATTGGATGACCCGGGTTTGAACTCAAGGCTGAACTCGACCGATTGTCGACGCTTGGACCCGTAAAATGCCTGCAGAATTTTGACAGAGCAAAAAAACGCAGGAGGAGAAATCAAAGTTTGACCCCTCTCTTCCACTTCTTTTTTTCCTGTTTCTGAGACAGTCAAAGTCAAAGAAAGAAAGACAGACCGAACAAAGGAGACGGGCCATGCTCAATTATCCATTGTTGAGTTTCAAGAGAGGAAGCGGCCACCGTCCAAAGTTAACTGCCGCCAGCCACGTCGACACGGCCCATTATCGTATTACAAGTTGTCTCTTTTTCGAAGAATACAATGGAAAAAGGGCGAATAAGAAGGACAGATCGAAAAGTGGAAAAAGAGTCGAGTTTGAACTGGACGAGGTTCAAAAATTACGGGATCCAAGAAAATCAAGAATATCTCACAATTTTCATTTTCGAACAATCAGAAAGGCCTGGAAAAATCCAAATTCTCAAAATTTTAGGCCGGAATCCAGCAGGAAAGTCAAAATTTTATCATTTTCCGGTTGTATTCTTAATTAGAGTCTTTCGGGGACATCCACTGGGAACTTTCGCCGGGACATCGAGCTATGGCTGACTTTGTCGATTTCTCTGTCCATTTTTCCTTCGTTTTCAGTAACGCTCGACCACGTTTATGTTACCGGAAGTTATAACAGTTAGACATTCTTTTGTCGACTTCCAATAACTTCTGGAACCTAGAGAAATCAAAGACTACTGTGACCGATGTTTCCGGTGGCCGAGTGTCGATGGCGGGTAAAATTCCATTCTGCACGTCGAAAATGATTTCATCAATGGTTTCAGTGGTACGGTAGTACCTGTTATCAAATTGACCTTTATTCCAAATTTCCCGCAATTTGACATGCCACCAGAAGGTCAATCCCACTCTCAACCCCGACTTCCCTCATTCTTATCTCTCCAAGTCGGCCCTTCTCCTTTCATATTGACAATGTCCAAAATAGATAGGCCTATAATTAATTGCCCAGACAGCTAAATACCGTCACTTTGTGTATCCCTTTCCCGACTAATTAGAAGTTGTCCATGTGCCGGCGCGCATTGTATCTGACGCAACCGTGTACTTGAGATTGGCCTCGGTTATGACTCTGGGACACAGACCATAGAGACGAGGTTAAGCCAGTCGGTAGCCGCGTGGCGGATATTATTTTCTTTAAAGGAACCGTCAGGGACTGGCCAAAAGGTCAAAAAAGATTAAAGGATTATTCTAATCTAGGCTGTAGCGGTTTTTTATAATGGGAAACAATGCTTTCGACAGTTTGAAACCGACTTTTTTGACACGAATTGCATCTTTTGGCATGTCGAAAAGTCGACCATTCATTGTTTTTGGAGAGAAAATAAGTAACTTTTAAGTTTAGCGCCATCACCTTTGGACATGATATCACCTTTTGACATGATATCACCTTTTGACACGTTAGAAGGTGATAGAAATGCAATTTTCAGCACTACAAATGCGTTTTTCTCTTGATCCAGACCCCGTCATAGAAAAATGCATATATATTAATGATCAGTAAAAATAGGCGCATCTTTTGAGCCCAAGTTGTTTTCAGTCCCTGACGGTTCCTTTAAAGGAAAAATCGTCAGGAGCTTGGGATTACTGTAGGAAATTAATCAAAAGTCGGACTCATCAAAATACATTTTTCTCAGGATTCTGACTATTTCCAAGAAAAGTAAAAATATCACCGTATTCACCAGAAAAAGGCAAATTTTTTAAGCCTAAACATATAAAATCCCCAGAAGATCCTAAAGAATTCAGAAGTCATTTATCCGTGTCTACCGTTTACAGTTGCCATTTTCTGCCTCATTGACGCCTGTCACCGCTCCTCAACCGGACAGTCCCCTTTAGCCTTTGTGTCGGTTGTCCATTTGACGGACCATTTGTCGATTTATCCTCCCTAGTTTGTTTTATGTGTTGAGATACGAGGCAAAAATGTCTTTGTTCGGTGGAGGAAGACAGGAGACAGCCGCGGGTAATTAGGCGGGCTATAATGGTCACCACCGGACAACAGATACGCAACTTTTCGACAAAGTAACTCGACCTTGGCTGATGACGAAATTACTCGAAAAAAAAGCCGAAAAAAAGCAAATTATTTTCTGTTGTCGAAGGGTCCTACAGCTGTCGACCATCCACCAAGATCTCGACGACTGTTCTAGACTTCCTGGAGATTGCTCCCCTTCGAGTCAAAATCCCCGTTGTTTCTCTCTGGAAATCCAGAAGTATTCAATTGATTTACTGGAAAATATTCTTCACGCGATCTGTACCAGAACGTATCGGAGTCTCTGGTTCAAATGCTCCGACACGAGGATTAGACTTCGATAAGTCAAAGGACGACGGTCCCTCGACGTCGGTTGATGAACTTGTGCTGTTTCCTGATTTCCATGAGGACCAAGAAGACATGAAGAAGTCTAGAATGCGTTCCAATTTTATTTTTGAAAATCTACAGCAAAAAAACCAACAAAATAGTCGAAAAATAGCGAAATTTCGGTCCCAGTCAGTCGTTCGACTGTCCCCCCTCTCGCCTTTTCTTCCCCTTCTTTCTAATCTCCCCGTTTCCATTGTGCCTTCCTGGTGTCAATTGTGACAGTCGTCCCCATCCTAATTGTACCGTATCAATTGGTAACTAGAGACGTTAGTCGAGAATGACCTTTGAGAGGCCGCCACGTATTGTGTCGTCTCTTGTCTACGTGGGAACAGGGCAATCATTTCAATAGAGAACTCCTCGTCCCTTCCTTGTACATTGTGTAACGGGTGGTTTGTCGCGTATTGAGGGCTTGACTGGGCACCTTTTGAGGCGATAACAACAACGAGCCCCGGTGCTATTTGATGGATATTAGCACGGGTGGACGCCTTCGTCGACGAGGGTGGCAGCAGCAGAATACGGTAGGTCTCCCGTTTTGATGACAATCCAAATGGACATCTCAAAGGACGCGTATTGTTAGAAAGAACTATGGGAAAGTCGCCGACTATTTCAAGTAGATGACACTTTCCCATCTTTATGTGACAAAGTGACACAAAAGAGAGACGAGCGAGGTGATGATGAGTTGGCACGGGAAAAAGTAGAGGTCAGCTGGCAGCTGCAGCAGCAAATACACGTGTTATTTTTGGCTGAGAACGGGTGCAAAGTCGGAAAATATAGAACATATGGGGTCCTGATTCATGGAAACACCAAAAATCAGGAGAGGAATGTAGGATCTCCTGAAAATCCTGAAAAATGACAGGAACTAACTTCCAAAAATCCAATTTTTCACCATGGGAATATCTGTAAAGGATCGCGAGTTCGACTCCTAGCCAAGTCCAAAAGATTTTTACCAGGATTTCTGGTACTACTGCGTATAATACAGCGTGTACACGTGGATAAAAAGTGTATGTGCTTAGCTTTACTGGATTTTCCAAAAATATGAAAGATTCTGGGTTTTCCGACAGAAAAAGGAACGAATTTCCAGAGACTACGATTCAAAAATCGGTTTTTTCTTTAACTTTTCTGTAACTTTTTGGCTCTTACAGTCAGCAGAAGCTGCTCTTCCCCTCGTCTAATCTTTATGTCAGATCTCTTTGTCAAATGGAGCCGGCTCGCGGTCGTGTTCAATTAACAGAGAGAGTGTCTGTACACACCGCCACGGCTAATGTGATCTCACTTGAGAGGATACCGTATCCTCCCCCGGTCCCTTTCCACTAGTTTTATGTTGGTGTGGGTCGGTTTTAAACAAGAAGCCGAGAGAGGGAGTGGATTAGTTCGGTCACTCGTAATCCCGACTTCCTGTGGCGATGTGACAACATGGCGCAATGGCAGCGGCTCCTTTTGTCAAACAGGAAGTGGCTACCGGTCAATTCCGTTGACTCGGTTGCGTTGATCACAGGCAATTTAAATAATATGAGTTTCTACAACAAAACAATCAAAATTGAAAAATGCGCCAGCTTCAAAATTCCAGACTTCCCCCAAACTCGCCTCATTTCCCTTTAAAACTCCTTGTTTTGACTATCTCCTGGGGTTTTGTCCCCATTTCTATCCACTTTTTGTCTACCAAAAAGGTCCCAACAATGGGATTCTCTTCCAATGAATAGAGGAGATTATGTGTTTGTGAGGGGACCCCTCGGAGACAAAGGCCGGCCAGAAGTCGAGGGGGAAATTGAGTTAGAGCTGACAGCTGGAGGGCAGTCGATAATAGGATCAACAGGAGAAGAGGCGCGAGGATTCAATAAAAGAGACAAAACTGTCTGGTCAGTGGAACCGTTACTTTTCATAAAGAAACTGGGAAAAATCCGTTGAATGATCAGCCAATAGCCAATTGTAGTGGAATTTTCCGTTGTTTTATGGGTATTCAAACTTTTTTTCTAGGGTAGGGCTACCAGAAGTCGATTTCCAAGACGTTTGCTGACGGTAACTGCTTTTAGAAGAATTCTGGGAGGAATTCTACAAGTTTCTTGAGGATTGTTCTGCTAATAAAGACCGTAGAAGACGTTTTCAGGTAGAAAACTACCAGTGAAAACTTTCTAGAAACAGCAAGCGGGGTTTTCGGCGGAAATTGCCAGATTTTCCAAATTTTTCTATTCCAAAAAGCCCACAATTCCTCTCCCTAGCGTTAAAGTTTCACTCCCCGTGTCCATTTACAGATGACCTGCTACTCGACTCGTCGGTATCCTTTTCGCCCTCTCGTCTCCAAGGTGCGGCCAGAAGAGGCCTCGCCCGATTGTGCCAACAGGCCTGTTTACCCCTCTCTCTTCCTCAACTCAAAGTGCCGTCAGGTGTGAACTGGATCCATGTCAAATAATCCATTTTATTGCTCAAATAATTTTTTCTCAAATAATAGTAAAAATTGGGATATTTAGCAAGAGAAAAAGAAGAAGAAGAAGTAAATATATTGCAGGGGGACCTGTGTGACCGGAAGAGACACATAACAAACAAAAAAAATGGATAATATACATAATTTTTTTGGGGAAGGAGAAATATAGCAGCTGGAGGAGGAGGAGATCTCTTGGGAAAACTAAGTAGACCAGATGATAGCGAGATTTCTGAAAAGGGAAATTATTTGAAGGTCTTTTGCGAAGTTTCACAGCTAATGTTTCCAATTTTTTGCCATTTTCAATAGCTTTCCTCTAATTTTGTGATCTCTGCGTATTCCCCAAACTGTACTGACCATTTTCCACCCCCTATGAACGGTCCTTCCCCATCCAGAAAATAGCCATCAAAAGATACAAAAAGACACATGAAATGGAGGCATCAGTCGAGGGCTTTGTCCATGGTTACCCTCCACGGACATTTCCATTTCCATACTATTGTTCCCCTGTTTGTTCACACAAAGAGGAGAGGCAGAGATGGCCGGCTGATTTCCCCCTCTTTTCTACATTTTTACGTCTAGGTGGGAGGGGAATTTAATCACCAAAAAAACAGAGGGGGAGAGATTAGGAAGAATGGGAGAAAGAAGGGCAACCGGGATGGTGAGATCAACGGCTGGCACTGGAAAAGGTTACGAGTACATGGCGACTGATGACAAGTGTGTGGATTAGAGGGCCAGATAGAACAGAAATCACTGCTTCTAGATTTTTAGCCATTTAAATGGGACAAATTTGTAAGCCCCAATTGATTTTTTGAATCTGTGACAATCAATCGGATAATTTTAGAAGGTCTTGAACGGAAAAAATGGGAAAAATCACAAGAAGATATAACCGTCGTCGGTTTCCAAATCGTTTCCCGCCAAAGTTCGGTTTATTGCAGGTTTATTAAATTTCCTGCTATATTTTTAAATTATAAACTTTTTCGGGACGGAAACAGTCGCAAGAATCCATTGGGACGCAGCCAAAATTCGTTCTTTGATTAAAAGAAGCACCGTTTTCCGGTCCAGAAAATGGATACTTCTGCCGCCAAAAACTCGAGAGTTCAAAAAATCGGAGATCACTATTTCTACAGAATTTTCCTTCTATCTCTCATTACCGAAACTACCGAGCATATTTCCAGGATCTGTTCCCAAAATGGTCTGTTCCATGTCTTTATGGTCTGTCTCACGCGGATTGCCATTGCGCTCTTTTCTCCCTCCCCCCTCTCTCTCCTCGTGCCTCGTTTCTCTGTGTGAAATCGGAACAAAAAGAATTGCCGAATTCCAGATCGGAGTAGGTAAACAGCTGGGGCACAATGGCGCGCATTCAGGGCTGTCAAGCCGACGGAGGGTGCGAGTTCCGGGAGAAAAAGAGACTGTCTCCCGGATTGTCAGGCGGAAATATGAGCAGCGGACATCTTGTTTATTTGTTTTTTTGGCGGGAAAAAATTGAAAACTGGGCTCACGTACGAGAAAGGGGAACCTGGTTCATGGTCGGGTGGACAGACATCTGGTGCTGTTTATGATATGTAAAGAGCCTTAAATCGAAAGAGACATCTTGTATTTCGACACTTTTAGGGCCTTGATGGACAAGTGAAAGATCCGTAAAAGATAAAGATGCCATCATGTTTACTTGGATTTGCGCAGAAAACCCGGGAAAGTGGAAATTCAAACTCCCGTGCCCTATAATCTGGGAGTTTTTGCTTTTAAAAATGAATTGATGATCTATTTTCCTTTCTGCTGAGGTTCTACGGGTTCAAGTTCCACAAAACCCCCCTAAAAATGACCCCAGATCCCCCGTAAAAGTCGCATATTCTTTCCTTTCTCCCCTCCACCAGTATATCCATAAAACAAACGATAGACTCATCATCGCCTGTCCCCACAGGGACACACACGTACAGAAAGTGATTCACACTAACGATGGCGGGCTTTTCGTTGAGGCCCCGTGTCCATGTTTATTCAATGTCTTCACATGGCACAATAGGGACAGTCTCTTTCTCCTTTTCCGTCAATGGCTGGCTGGTTTTGGCCTCACTCTCAATGTGGCCAACTTGTTCACTCTCACTCAATTGTATTTCTCTTTTTTTGTATTGTTGAGGACTCAATAAGGGGGCAGAGGACGCGAGAAAAGCAACAGAATACTTGAGAAGGGGGGAAAAAGTTTGGCAAAGGAATGGAAAAGGTGGAAATGGTCAAAAGAGGGAAAAAAGGGCGCTGAACAAAAAAATTCGCAGAAGCTATTAGAAATCTGGGAAATTACTGGGCCAACTGCCGCCACAAAAATTCGGACTGCTTTCCCATAAAATTTCGGTATTTTGACGTTCTTATCGCCCAAAAGCTTCCAAAAGTTGAAATTGTACTTTGCCGGGGTTTTACGGGTGCAAAATCCGGGATTTTCTACTATTTTTAAAGGACTAAATAACTAACCAACCTGGATATTAGACACCCGTTCCTGATACAGCAGTTGGTGTCGGAGTAGCGGCTTGACTCGTCGCAGCGGCCACTGCAGCCGCCTGTCGGGCATAGGCTGCCATCATATTATACGGGCTGTAAGTAGCGGCGGAGAGAACTGCCGGATTGGGCAAGAATGAACTATAATAGCTGAGATCGGGAGTCTTGAGTTGTTCCAGTGGCGAATAGCTTGCAGCAAAAAGCGCCGGCGAGGTGAACGGGGTCAACGGCAGACCAAGTGGCAGACGACTGGGCATTTTTGATCCCGTGGCGCTTTTGGGCTTCCTTCTCGGGCGATATTTATAATCGGGGTGCTCCTAAAAGTTCCAATTTTGCGCTTATAAAATTTCGTTACCTTCATGTGTAGCTGCCTAAGCCTTTTAGCCTCATCGATAAATGGTCGTTTGTCCTTTTCTGAGAGTTGTTTCCATTCGGCTCCCAGTCGCTTGCTGATTTCCGAATTGTGCATCTTTGGATTATCCTGAATTTCCCAATATTTCCCTAATTCAACGGGCCAACCTGTGCCATTTTTCTTCTTTGTCCCCGACTCCAAACCATGAAAGCATTCATCGGCCTTTTAACGTGGCTATCACCGGGAGATTTACAAGTGTCGCCGCTGGGAGAAGGAGCTGGACTGGCGCCAGATGATCCGCTGGCCATTTCATCATCATCTACCAATTTATTATCTGCCGATACCATGTGTAAATATGGGATATTTAACTCGCTGATATTCATCATAGAAACCTGAAAATGGAAGAAATAGATTGGAAACATTGGTGGGAAGAAGTTGGGGTCCAAAAACGGTGAAGGTTGCATTCGTAAAATCTCGACAGAAGAAAAATTTAGGCTTTCGTAGGCTTTTGGACCACAGAGACAGCGAGATCGTAAGATTTTCGAGTGCAAAAGCCATCAAAAAGACTCCTGCACCCGTAAAATGACGGTGCCTGCCTTCTATGGCGGCAAAATGTCAATTTCTTCATGTTGGCCAGGATTTATGTGTAAAGAAGCCCAAAATTTTGAGAAGAAATAAGAAAAGTCACGCTGTCCATCTGGCCATTTCAACACTTTTGGCTGTTTATCGAATGATGGAATATTATTGAAAAACATGAGGATGCGCGCAAAATAAGCAACGAAATCAGGGGTCAAGATGTAGTTTAGGTCAAAAAGTACCTGCACCCATAAATTCCTGGCGGGGATTTCTATTGAAAACCGACAAGAATCATGTTCTATAAATGTCGAGATTTTATGGACCTACAAAAAGAAGGAAAAGGGTCAAGAAGAGCCACAATTAGACAGTCAAAAGACATTGTTTAAAATGGAAAAAGAGGCCAATAAAAGATAATTTGGGGGACAGGCCTTGTACGTGTTTATGTATTGCCCGGTCGACAATGATAGCCCGGGAAAAGAGAGAAGAAGAAGGCGGAGCTCGGGGGAGGAGCCACAAGGACGCACCCTCGCTAGAACATACGGTAGTCGGCCGACTAGAAATGATGCCAAGTTCTCTCGTCTGTGTATTTAGGAGACAATATCGAGAGTGTTTTGTTGGTTCAACTGTTTTCAAATAGAGAAAAGGCGCCGATGTGAATAGAAGAAGTAAGACAAGGCATTTTGGACCAGAGTAAACTGGTTTTTCTGTGGTTTTTGATTTTTTGAAGAAGAAAAAAGGGGAATTATGAAATTTTGACTACTTTACAGAAAAATTGGCAAAAAAATTGTTTGGATGGGAATAAAACCTTCGAGGCCCAATTGACAGTCCGATGCTCTAACCTCTTTGACATGACGGAAGCTCGGCGACATGTTCTATCCAGTAATTGTAGGCAAGAAACTCTTCACAGTTGATTTTCGAAATATTCGAATCAAAAAGGGGGTTGTCTACAGATTGTCTACAGATTTTACCCAGAAATATATCCAAATACGGTGTTTTTAAAGGTCTACGCGATGGCAATTTGTCCAGAAAAGCTTAGAAGAAGGTAAATTGTCCAAATTAGAGTAAAATAAGGCGAATTTGGGAATTCTTCCGTATTTCCGAGCTCATAGCGTGTCGCCAACTGGAAATTGTCCCGTTTCAAAATAATCCAACGCGGCATTTTTCCAGTTGCCAAGATTTTACGGGTAAGAGTACTTTTTGGCAATGTCTGTAAAATAAAGTAAATGGCCAACAGCCCCCGGAGGTCGTCTGACGACAAGTCGACTGACGTCTTCTCCCGGCTACAATTCACCTCCCTCTTTGTTCTCCAGTTATTTGTCCTTTAAAAAAGAGCAATCTAATGACATCAATCGGCAAAAATTGTAGTTCCATTGTCAGTTTTGCAGGGGAAAGACAATCTTTTGTTCAAATTTTGAAAAATAGGGCACACGATACGAAAAGAGAGGGATTCACAGTCAATTTAGACGGGATCATGGCCGACCGTAACCGGCGGATATTATTGCGCCTGTCGCATGAGCCACCAACTGACAGGCGACGGGAGCAGGGCATGCTAATGGGTATAACCCCAGGAAAAAGAGCTCTCCTTAAAGAGGAGTAACTGGGAAACAGAAGGCGCCAGGAGACACACTTGAATAAAGTGGATTATATGCGACTTGATTGGCTGGAGGACGCCAAGGAGAAGAAGAAGGCCCTTCTCAGTTTCGGCCTCTATTCAATTTGACAAAATTCTCTTTTCTTCGTAAAAGAAGGCCTCGAAATGTATATGGAGGGGAGATTGGAAGGGGAGGGGGCTTCGATTGTGGGAAATTTCGAAGGGAACACTTCTGTTACACAGTACATGTGACTGTTTCCATAGAAGCTTAAAATTTGCACCACGCCAACCAATGTATATTGGCGCAATGATAAAGGTCTCGCTTCAAATTTTCACCATCCAAGTTCGGAACCAGCCGTGGTCGAAAACTTTTTTGCCTTTTTCTTTTCAGTCAGCCAACCTCCAGGAAATTTGGATACTTCGGGAAAATTGTTTTTGTTCATATTTTCATAAAATATTTTCCATTATTGCTTCCGATCCACTTATTTGATGTACTAATTGAAATACAAAACCCCACAAGTAGGTGAGAATGAGTTATGTAAACGTGTCTCCAACTGCGAATAGTTTGTCACCCTAATTAGACAAGTGCCCTCTTATAATTGTTGTGGATTAGTTGTCCCCTCGCGGTAACCGATACCATGCCGAGTCTGGGAATCTTGATCCTAATCGGGTAATCTCATCGAGGTGTGAGACAATTATGAGAAAATTCTATTTGTTCTTAAAAATATCAAAAAAGAATGGCAAGATGTTCTCGAACCACACGCAGTCTGCAACATTATCCGCATGGATTATAGTCAACGAGTGACATTTTTACTTTCGGGAATGTGGATTAATTTACAATTAGATAAGTACATACGAATAAGGTCCTGTTCTCGAATAAAAGAAGAATACACAATGACGACGAGGAGTTCAAAAATGGATGACAATTATAATTTTGATAAAAAGAGACAATGGAGATGAGAAAATGGCTGTTTCTGTAAAAACAAAACTTTATAACCAGGAGATTGTTACAATGAAATGTGTCAGATCACGAAACAGGCTTGAATAAGCTGTTGAAAGACAAAAAGACAACAGAAACAAATGACAAATTCAGACAAGGAATAAAGAATTGTGATAAACAAGACGATTGCTCAGAAGATGAGATATAAATACATCGTTGGCTTGTAATTACCTCAATCTCCATACTACTACATCTGCTCGACGATTTCCAAGTAATATGTGGGATAAAATGACTCACATTTAGTAAAAAATGAAGAATTTTTTGCCGTAAAATTTATTTCCGGGCAGTTATAAAAATCACGCACCCTATGTTTACAAATGTAAACAAGTAAATTCGTTGCATAAAAGGTCTTTTGAAGGACAATTACAAAATTTCCATAATTTTATGTTCTCAGCTATTTTTATTCGTAGTTTGTATTTATTTTATGTTATACAGGCACGGTAATCAGTTTCTAACATCGTGTAACCTATAATTATCGTCAGCTCCCATTCCTCGCAACAATTATTATTCGCAGCTCTCTCAAAATAGGATTCATTGCTCATTAGTTAATAGAGAGAGTGATAATCCCCCTCTTCCGGCTGTCTTCAGCTCCCCGGGGATGACAAACTGGTCGGATTCCATTATGACTACTGTAGGCAATCAGATGCACAATGGGGAATTGTCGTTACGCCAAAGATGGTGGTTATGATCTGGTTGAATGGGTCTCAATTGAAAATCTAATCTATTTCAAGTTACAGTAGTTCAAAATCTTTAGAAAATGCTGCTTATGCGCTACCTGTACTCTATAATTATGAGATTTATTGAACAGTGAGCTAATTGTTTGCAGTTACACTAATTACGAGAAGAAAAGGATTAGTGTCAGGCTGTCACCTGCGCGTAGGGCACTCAAATACACGAAAAACGTGATCACCATAATTTTATGTACTAAAAGTATGTATAAAAATTGTTATCCGATGTAGCTTTTGTCAATGGGCACGGTCCATTCAGCTCCCTTTTGGTGGGGTACTTCCATCCAGCCGCAAGAGTCAAAAACGAGCAGGATACGTGTCTTGAGCAATGGCAGCACATCCTTTACCAGCTGATAAAGGCTATGGTGTTTAAATTTGTTAAATGGTAGCTCTTTCCACGTGCTCAGGTTTTTCCCATCTTCCATGTACAGCAATTGTCCGCGTTCTTCATTTCTGTCTTTCAATGTTTCACTTTGTGACACTAGTCGCGTCAAAATATCTATCATCTTTTCTGAAAATGAAGCTTCGGTCATGACTCTCTTCTGCATCTAAATTATTTCAATTTATAAAAAATCAGAGCCATACAGTTTTGGTGCCCATACGATAATGCAAAACGCAGATAATTTCTACAACGGTATCCGGAATGAAGCTGGCTTCTCTTTCTAATTTCGGTGTACTCTTTGTAGAATGTAATTCATTTTCCTCCATCACTTCTCGAAGTTGTTTTTCCAATTTAGGCAGTATATCTTTGTTTGGCGGGCTGTATTTTATTTTAGAAAAGACGAGACAACTCTAACCTGGCGTCATTTTTACTTATCCGAAATTTGAAGTTGCAAGATACAAGTCGACTAGGCATTGCTGGCGGCGAGCACAGAAATGACAATTGTAACTTTACTTTCTTTTATCTGTTTTGACAAGTTTTCCACAGAAAAACTTCTTGTTTGCTGAAATGTTCTTTTTCCCATGAAAAAGGTTTGCCGCACGCATTTTACCACGATATCTATCGTGGCATCAAAATCAGTGCGTCTATCTGCTTTTATCTTTCTTCTGTGGGATTTTACTCCTTTTACCGGTTGTTTTATCATATTTTTATTGGTTTACATCGAAATATAATAGATAAAAACCAGTTACAATGCTCTCTTCATGTTTTTTCTAATCTTTCTTATATTTTATTATAATTTATTGCATTTTAGGTATGCAGCCAGTATTTTCTGCCGTATCTCGAGCGGGTAGTCTAATTCAACGTCGATGGGGAGGTTTGTCTTTGCTTTTACTTTTATTATTTTCATTTTTGTAGGAACTGGCCTTATGGTCCATCGCGACACACCTGAAAATAATCTAAAAGTCAAGTTTGAATTTAATGAAGAAAATAAGAAAAGAATAGATGCCATCTTGGCAAATTATCCTGCAGAACATAAAGTAACTTATTTATTCTTTATTTGTCAATAAAGACTTCAGGCTGCTGGACTAATTCCTCTTTTGGACCTTGCTCAACGTCAGTTTGGATGGCTTCCAATTTCTGCTATGCACGAGGTTGCCAGAATTCTAGGTTCTTTTATTTTTTTCCGTTTTATTTCTCAAATTAATTTTCAGAAGTTCCTCGAATGCGTGCTTATGAAGTAGCTTCCTTTTACACAATGTTTAATCGTCAACCCGTTGGAAAGTATTTCCTTCAAGTATTGTTCTCATTTTATTTATAACAATTGTTGTTTAGGTCTGTGGAACAACTCCTTGCATGTTGAAAGGAGCTGAAACAGTGATTGAGACTATTGAGAAAAAACTCGGTAATTTGACCAAGCAATTCAGTTCATTTTTTGTAGGCATCCATGTCGGTGAGACTACAAAGGATGGATTATTCACTCTGGCCGAAGTAGAATGTCTTGGAGCATGTGTAAACGCTCCTATGATTCAAGTAATATTTTCTTCATGATTCTAAAAAACTAGACAATATAATTTTGGTTTATCACAATATTTTTGCAGATAAATGACGATTACTACGAAGATCTCACCGTGAAAGATGTCAATCATATACTAGACGAATTCAAGGTATGCATACTTTTTGTTGTGTAAAGGATCGCATTTATTTTAGGCTGGTAGACGCCCGAAACCCGGCCCATATTCTGGTCGCCTTGCAGCTGAGCCCATTGGAAAGCTAACTTCCCTGACAGAAGAGCCTACAGGTCCCGGCTATGGACTCCAGGCAGCGCTCAAGTAAATTCACGTCGTCAAACTAGTTTGTAGAAAAATACACTTGTTTCATAAAGGTTTATTGTACAGCCATCTTGTTCTTTTTAGTTTTAAATTTACTGATTTATTTAGCGATGTTAGTTGCCATTTTGACCTTGTTTCAGATGCAATTTGTGCTTCTTTTTTCTCAAGAATATTTGAATTTTCGGATAGCTGAATTGAAAGGCATTTGTCAAGCTTTATCTTTAAATTTTGATGCTAATCAAATTAATATAGAGGTTTATTAGCATTTTCTTATTTATAGGAATTTTATAGGATCATATTTTTGTAGTTACATCGACAGAAGAGGAAATTCGGTTACTTTTATCTCGGTCATTACTATTAAAATCTGCTTATGTCAGTATTATTCAAGCAACATCATTTGATGAATTAAAACGGTTATTGATTGAAAATTCGGAATTATTAAAGGTTAGGTGAACATTTTCATTTTATATAGGGTGACGTTTTAGGTTTATGATAAAATAGACGAATCATTTTCAGTAAAAGTACGTCCAAGTGGAAAGAAAAAAGGACTGGATTGTCTAGGAACAGCTAAGGTAACCTTTTTCTATTTTAAATTAATTTATTCAGAAACTTTGTGATTACATCCGGCTTGAAATAGCTCCAGTTGATCTCGTAAATCCAGTGAATGTTTTTACTCTCCTTGAAGAATATGAAAACGAACGATGTGAAGCACCTCAGCGATTATTTTTTGGAAAACTGGTAACGCTTCATGTCATTTTTTTACGTGCCCCATTCAGATTGGCCATGGGCAAATGTCTTTGAAGCATAAATATAATCTACGGGATCGTTGTTACATTGGAAATACTACTATGGATCCAGAATTAGGTTTTATCCAAGTGGGCGAACTATTCCTTACTTATCTTATGGATTTCAGTCAAATATAGCTGCAGTGCAAAGTGGTGGATTTGTGTTAGATCCATTTGTCGGTACTGGTGGTTTAATTTTACCCGCAGCAGAATTTGGAGCTTTTGTTGTTGGAACCGAACTCAATTATCAGATTGCAAGAGCTTTAGGTGTGCTTACTTTTTCATTGACGAAAATTTAACTATTCAGGTAAATCGTCTCGTCACGGTGTTAAATATCTTACTGATAAAGAAAGCATTGCTGCTAATTTTGCCTTATATAATACGAGCCATAGACTATTGAGTGTGATAATTGCCGATGCCAGTCAACATAATTTATGGAGGACAGAGCCTATTTTTAGTGCGATTATTACAGATCGTAAGTCCATGGAAACCATAGCTGTAATTATCCGATTCAGCACCTTATGGAGTAAGAGAAAAGAGCCGAAAAGTTGGAAAGAAAGAAAGAAAAGAGCATTGGACTCTGCCAGGACCAGATCAGTTAGTTTGCTCGCTTTTTTTCTAGCAATTTATTTATAGCCCAGATCATTATCCCGAAAAGCAGAAGTATTCTATAGCAGACACATTTCTAGACCTATGCAATTTAGCAGCTAAAGTTTTATTGCTAAATGGACGGTTAACTTTCTGGTTTCCAGTTATTCTGGCTAGGTAAGTTTCTTGTTATGGATATTAGAAAATTGCAGCTATTCGTCTGATTGCATACCATTTCATCCAGCATTAGAATTGGTTGAAAATTGTGAACAGTCTCTTACTACAAAAACAAGCCGGTAAGATATGCAAGGATTAATCATTTCTTATTTTGCAGGAGGCTTCTAACATATCGCAAAATCCGAGAGCCTACAGAAGATGAAAATGCAACGACAGTTCACAATCACTTTGAAAATCGCACATTCCGTGATGCCATTTTTAACAGATAAATTAATAAATTTTTATTTTTATAGACTTTTTTGTACAAACGTCTTCTTGTAAAGATCTATGACTGAAAACAGATAATCAAAAAAAATCTAGGAGAAAACTAACCTCTTCAAAGACAAAGTCAGAAAATGACCAAGCTACAACCCATCGATGAGTTTTTCCTTGTTTTAAAGTGGAAATAGAATATTTAACATCTTGTATAGTCTGCAATTTTTCTTTGACACCAGTAATGCTTTTCTTCTTTCCAAGAAGTGAAGTGAAAAGTCTGAAAAAAATGAAATCATCTATCAATCTCAACTAGCATACCTGATTTTATCACGTAATGTAATGCTTTCGTCTATCATTCGAGATACAAAAGTGACTTCTCCTCCCTCCGTCTCTAATTCGTTTTTCTTGGCTGTTGTCGTTGATTTTGGCGGTGGACGAGAACTTGTTTTATCCACGTTAATGAAAGTATTGATATCTTCTTCCGTAAATCTCTGTAATTATTTTTAACAGTCGTTGAATAATTAAAAAAACCTCGTCAAGCTCATCTTCATGGAAAAATGGTGGATTACACATAGTAAAAGAAGCTTCTTCAAAGTTATTTGCTATATCCTAAAGAAACATTTGCCACAAAAAAGTTAGATACCTTTAAAATTGTATTCTTACTATTATGCACCACAGTTATAAGATGCTGGAGATTGTTATTATTTACATTTCTAAAATGGAGCAGTACAATCATTTGTATATAAAAAAACTTACTCTTTAGCTGAAGTGACGGATGACAAGTGTGAATCAACTGCGATAAAACGCCAATCAAAATGACGAGCACCTAATAGAGCATAAATACAAGATGCACCGGTACCTAAAATACAATAAATAAGGGATAATAGCCTAGCAAACCTATATCAATTCCAGTAACATTTCTCTCAAGGTTGTTCATTCGAAGTATATCATCAATAAATAGCAAATAATTTAAACGGGACGGAATTCGAGGAACCAAGCAATCTTTGGGCAAATTCACCTAAAACAGGTCTAAAAATCATATGAAACGCTTACTTCTAAACTAAAATCTTCCTTTAAAATAGCTTTACTCAATGTTCTAACCGCTTCATCGTTATTGAAATTATATCTAATCTTAAATAGATAAAATGAATAAAAGAAAATTGAACTTACATCACCATTTGACTTCAACTGACAATATTTCCGAAACTCCGGATATTTTACTGCTAATTTCTTGAAATCCACAGGAGTGTTATATGGATTACGTGGATGCATTAATTACTTCAGTTATCTCCATAAGTAAATATTCCTGAAACACCAATATTAAATCATCAAATAAATTCTGCTCAAAAGGGTAATGCTCAATAGTTGAAACGGAGTATGAGGGTCGCAAAACTGCGCCCATGACAACGGAAAGAAATATATCATGCGCAGCGAGTCTGAAGCAGAATAAGACAACAAGAAGTAAACCGAAAATGTGACTAAAACACAAATTCTTTCGGTTGGCTCGCTTTGGTTTATTTTTTTTATCTGCGATTGACTAAACATTTTTTGCTTGAAGATTATCCAGAAAAAATCTGCGCTTATTACAAAAACACTCAATTTACTACGACAATTTATTGTAAATAGATTAAACAACAATACTTAGACTTTGCTTACACGGTAAAAAATGTTATCATCCTAGAGGAAACTTTAAACACTATACAATCTGCGACTAAATGGGAGCTATCGCGTCCGCTTTCAAAACCTTAGAGAAAGAGATCAAATAGCTTACGACAAGCCGCATAATTTATAACGCCAATTCTGCATAAATTTTATTAGATATAAATGCGCTAGGCGAACTTTATACGCCGTAAAATATAACTAAACTACAATAGAGAAGAAACGCAACAATACGCTTAGGGAGCATCAAGTCATGGATATATCACGCAAATGAGGAAAGTTGATATATTTTTAGCCTTGCGATCAAAAGAACCGTGAAGAAAATAAAGTGTAAACAAGGCTAAGCGATGTCAAAAGGTTTGAACACTACCAGCTTCCGGTGCCGGGATTCCATGCTGGAGCAGGGTATCCAGCGGGATAACCTGGCGAGACTGCGGCTGGTGGAGGTGGTACACCTGGCACTGCTTGGGTTTGTTGGCGAAACAGTGCATAAAGATCGTCATATCGTTCGTGTTCTCTTTGTAATTCGCGTCTCAGTATATCAACCTCAAAACAATAGGCAGTACAATAAGATTTGAAATGCTTACCTCCTTCATCAATTCGGCATTCTTTCGCTCCAGCTCCATACGTTGATCATCCAATCGTGGTCGCTTTCCATACATATCGCCAGCATAAAGATCATCTATAGGTCCACCAGGCCGTCTCATTCCACCAGCCATACTTTCAAATCCGGGTGTAGGAGGGTAACCGCGTCCGACTGGTGGAGGATAAGGACCGCCACCACCACCGGTTAGTGGGCCAGGTGGTAAACCCCGTGCACGTCTAAAAGTATAGAATATAAATGAAGAAACAAAAAGTACCTATGCCGTTCCTCTCCTACATTGACATGCCAATAACGGCAGCGAGCAGCTCCTCGTAGACATTGGCCACTTTGGAACTCCTTGCAAAGAGGGATACCGGCTATAGTGTCACCTGAAAGCTTGAGGATTATTTGAGGGGATAATACAAAGCTATTTCACCTTGAAGGACGGCTGCAATTGCGCGAGCAAGCGGCAAAGTAACTTCGCGCGTGATCTTGTATCGCTCTACTTCATCTCGTGAAGCGTGCACAAACCGACAGTTATCGCGCAAGCAACCTCGATTCTGAGAAGTCAATGATATAAAAAAATACATATGACATACCTGGAAATCTATGCAGAAATTAATGTGCTCGTCCACGCGGGCTCTGTTATTTGGTGGATGATAGAACTTGCAACGGGGACCGCGATTACATATGTTTTTGAGAAAATCTCGGCACACATCATTACGTGGTGGTTTGACATCGTGTTCAGCTTCTTCATATTGTTGATGTTGTTCTTGCTGCTGCTGCTCTGGAATTCCTCCTTCTCCATTATCTACGTTTTCTTTGATCAGCTGTTGTACTTCGGCCATTTTTGAATTCTGAAAATAATAGTATGCATATAAAAAGACAAAGCGAGAGATAACAGATAAGTGTACATCGAACAAAAAATAATTTGGAAATTAGCAACTTTCCCAAATATACTGCATGCTGTTAATTACACAATTACAAACTTCCAAAAGATTCATCAGCTTTTGTACATCAGAGCCGATTTCCCAGGAGGAAAAGAGAAAAAAAAACCAAAGGGAAAAAAATGAGGAAATGACATAGAATTTCTAAAAAAAAATTCAAATCCAAAATTTGCGCGGTGTGTTCTCAGGAGGAATCCCTGATTTCCCTTTTTTTGTTTTTCGTTTGAGTTTTTGGCCTACTGCGTCAACTTTCGGCATTCGACTCCGTTGACTTGCATCGTGTCACACTAGTTGCTATCTACGTTTATTGTTCAATTAGTGATTTTGTTGAAGCAGATTGAACTTTCATTTACCTCTTGACGATTTCTCTTTCTCGCAAATCTACTTCTCTATGCTTATTTTTCAGTTAAATATGACTAAAGCTAACGCTATTGGAATTGACCTTGGTACTACGTACAGCTGCGTGGGCGTGTTTATGCACGGCAAGGTCGAGGTTCGTGGATTTAGCGATTTCGATGAAGTATACTCTAATTTCAGATTATCGCCAATGATCAAGGTAACCGAACTACTCCTAGTTATGTGGCATTCACGGACACGGAGCGATTGATCGGAGATGCAGCGAAGAACCAGGTTGCGATGAATCCGCATAACACCGTATTTGGTTAGTTCGACTTTTATTCTTTTAAAATTTTTTCGCTTAGATGCCAAGCGACTCATCGGCCGTAAATTCGACGATAGTGCTGTCCAGAGCGACATGAAGCACTGGCCTTTCAAGGTGGTCAATGACTCTACCAAGCCCAAGATCCAGGTCGAGTATAAAGGTATCAAATAACTGGTGATTTGTAATCTGAGCAATTTTAAAGGAGAAACGAAAACTTTTACGCCCGAGGAGATCAGCTCTATGGTGCTGCTGAAAATGAAAGAAACAGCCGAGGCTTTCTTAGGCCAAACTGTCAAAGATGCTGTAATCACAGGTATCAAATAACTGGTGATTTGTAATCTGAGCAATTTTAGTACCGGCTTACTTCAATGATTCGCAGCGTCAGGCCACGAAAGATGCTGGAGCCATTGCTGGCCTCAACGTATTGCGCATCATCAACGAGCCTACGGCTGCTGCCATCGCCTACGGTCTTGACAAAAAAGGACACGGAGAGCGCAACGTTTTGATTTTCGATCTTGGCGGTGGAACCTTCGATGTCTCCATTTTGACGGTTAGTTTCTACAGACAAGCAGCGTGATAATCGGTTATTTTAGATCGAAGACGGTATTTTCGAAGTGAAAGCAACGGCTGGTGATACCCATTTGGGTGGCGAAGACTTCGATAACAGAATGGTCAACCACTTCGTGGCAGAATTCAAGCGCAAGCATAAGAAGGATCTCGCTTCAAATCCACGAGCTCTTCGTCGTCTAAGAACCGCTTGTGAGCGAGCCAAGAGGACCCTGTCCTCCTCTTCTCAAGCATCTATCGAAATTGACTCTCTCTTCGAAGGAATCGACTTCTACACCAACATCACACGTGCTCGCTTCGAAGAGCTTTGTGCTGATCTTTTCCGTAACACGATGGATCCAGTCGAGGTAAAAAAATTATTTGAATTCTTTCGATGTTTTTGTTTTCAGAAGGCCTTACGTGATGCCAAAATGGACAAGAGCCAGATCAATGACATCGTCCTCGTCGGAGGATCTACCCGTATCCCGAAGGTCCAGAAGCTGCTCTCTGATCTCTTCTCGGGCAAGGAACTCAACAAGTCGATCAATCCTGATGAAGCTGTGGCTTTTGGAGCAGCCGTACAGGCGGCTATCCTCAGTGGAGACAAGTCGGAAGCAGTTCAAGACCTTCTTCTTTTGGATGTCGCTCCATTATCGCTTGGAATCGAAACAGCTGGTGGAGTTATGACTGCACTCATTAAGGTAATAGATAATTGTTTGAATCTAATGCAGACTATTTCCAGAGGAGCACCACGATTCCTACCAAGACATCCCAGGTCTTTACCACTTACTCCGACAATCAGCCTGGTGTGCTCATTCAAGTATTCGAGGGTGAGCGAGCCATGACAAAGGACAACAACTTGCTTGGAAAGTTCGAGCTCTCAGGAATTCCTCCTGCTCCGCGCGGTGTCCCTCAAATCGAGGTAATTTTAATATTCTAATCGTGATTAGTGTCTCTATTTCAGGTCACTTTCGATATCGATGCCAATGGAATCCTGAATGTCAGCGCTGCCGATAAATCGACTGGCAAGTCCAATAAAATCACCATCACCAACGATAAGGTATGAGTTGTTGATTAATCCTGATGCAGGTATTTTTTTAGGGCCGCCTTTCTAAAGAAGAAATCGAGAGAATGGTCAACGAGGCTGAAAAATACAAGGCTGATGATGAGGCCCAGAAGGAGCGCATTCAGGCGAAAAATAGCTTGGAGTCGTATGCTTTCAATATGAAGCAGACACTGGACGATGAAAAGGTTCATTAAATTTGTTTGTTTCATTTTCATGTTCTCTTTTCAGATCAAAGACAAGATCTCGGATGAAGACCGACAGAAGATCCAGTCCAAGTGTGATGAAGTCCTCAGCTGGCTCGAGGGAAACCAGACTGCCGAAAAGGACGAATTCGAAGCCCATCAGCGCGATTTGGAGTCGGTGTGCAACCCGATCGTAACCAAGATGTACCAAGGCGCTGGAGGACAAATGCCTGGAGCTGGCCCTATGCCTGGATCGACTGGAGGAGCCTCTGCCGGACAGGGACCGACCATCGAGGAAGTTGATTAGGTTCAAAAACTTTTTGTTTTGTGATCTATTTGTGTTTTCAATAAATATTTACTTTTCAGAAAAAGTGTTTTCGATGTACTCAAGGGGTGGGAATTCTTCGCGTACCTTCCTGTAGATTGCTGGCTAGTCAGGGAAAACGCGGGGTATGAAATGCAAAGCAGGGAAGATCAACTTCTGGTTTCAAAATAATTTATTGTCTCTTCTGGTTATTTGCCAAATTTCTTGCGATATTTCTTAGCAAAATGTTTGGCAATTTCAGCGGGATATGGAATTACGATAGTGTTGTTTCTTTCATTCGCTACATGAGTCAAAGTCTGCAAATATCTCAAATGCACCGTCGTTGCACTGCTACAAAGAACATCTGCTGCTTCACTGTAGCTCCTGAAAATGTTTTTTTTTAATTTCTTTTGGTAATTATTTTACTTGCTAGCCTTCTTCTCTCCATCAGCTGCAATTATAGCGGCTCTTGCATTTCTCACCGCTTCAGCTTCGGCGGCCATTACTGAAATTATTTTTATTCTTTCGGGAGTTTATTTTACCTCTCATTAGCTGATGTGGAAGACGAATATCTTTTATTTCTACGCGTTCTACTTTCACACCCCATGGATCTGTTCCTTCGTCCAAAACTTGTTCTGTTATCTTGAAATATTTTGTATTCCTGGGAAAAAACGAGAGATGTCTCACACTGGCAATAGCATCACGTTCACTGAGCATTTCGCTCAATGTTTTAGTACCCAATACATTTCGAAGCGTCGTTTGAGCAAGTAGACGTGTTGAAAATTGAGCATCGTTCACATTTGTCACTGAGATCACCTGGAATTTGACTTTTTCGTTGGTTCACAACGTTTTGCATTTTCCTACAATTGTTATCTTTTTTTCATTGTAGAAGTCAAAAAACTCACTGGATTAGAAACCCGAAAATAAATAACAGCTTCAACAGAAACGGTAACAGAATCTCGACTGAGAATTTCTTGCGGTGGTACATCGAACGATAAAACGCGTAGATCAACCTATAATTCATCGTTCGCATGTCCATTAGAAGCCTCTAAACGCACAATTTTATAAGTGTCAACACAGGGAAGAATTAGAAATAGGCCAGGACCACGGGTGCCACCTTTTATTAGACGACCAAGTCGAAAAATTACTGCTCGTTGATATTCTCTGTAATTATTATTAAATTAGGAAAAATTATAGTCAAATGAGGATACTTGATGACTTTCAAACAGAAGAAAAGACTCCAAGGAAGGGAGAGAATTATTAGAAGAAGAGAAAGAACCAGCATTAGGCGAGACATCAACGGATTTGTTTCCTAAATTGGTGCTTTTGTTCAAAAGGGGAAATTCTCTTGTTTTTCACTTTTGTTGAGCTCTTTGTAAACATTTTCTGCTTCTTTTGACAGAAAAAATATAGGAAATTCCGAAATAGATTCAATTACAATCTTCGTTAGTCTTATTTTGCTCTTTCCTTTGTAATTTGTACATTTTTTGAGTTTTCTTGATAAAAAGGAAGACTTTTATTGGCCGTCCAGCTATAAATTGAGCCAACTGACCCGTTCCTCGTGTAATAAATGACGCGTCCTGATGAGCCAACTTTGTGAACGAGCACGAATTGGAATTTTCTCAATTGCATCCTGAAATTTTCCTATTTATTGTTGTATTTCTTTTTTTTAATATTTTCCACAGGAATTATACGCCTACCCTTTTATGAGGTGGCACTTCGCCACGATCAAGCCCCGATGAATGAACATCCGGAACCATGAGGAGATTCGGATTTGGTGGAAAGATAAATTTTGTTGAGCCTGATTCATCAGTAACCAAGCTGCCGGGAGTACTACGACCGGATTCAAGTTCCGCGCTACTTGGTGGATGCTCTTCCGATTGCAATGTGTGAATTCGTCGCATTATTCGTTTTCGTCTATCAGATGCAGACAATTTGTGCATTTCTAAAAAGGAGCTCAAATAAATGGAAGAGAGAGCGAGGAGACTAATTGAAAGAGGACAAAAACTTTGCCAAATGGGCTCGTAATCCCGCTTGTGGGAGGCGGAGATAAACAAATCAGAATAGTTGTATACGCTCAGAAGCTGTTGTCATATTCTTCTTCGTAAAAATTATATTTTTGCGAGCAATTTTGTCTAATTAGAATCCAAGAGTGCAAATAACTTTCATCTTATTAGAAACATTCGAGAGAATATTCTCAAATAAGCAATAAATAAACCTAAACTTTCGAACAAATTTTAGCCTCAAGCCCGTTTAGTAATATAAGCATTTGTTCATCCAGGGGCAATGAACCGATGTTTGCTGTTTCGGAAAAGGTTGTGATGGAGTCTAAAATCATGCTCTCGTGTGTGAATTGTTTGATTTTTTCATATTTTCCATATTTTTCAGAATATTCCATTTGTTTTTTTTTTGTTTTTGTTTTTTTTTGTTTTTGAAAAAAAATTTGTTCATTTTTTTTGTATAAATTCAGAAAAATAATAGAGAAGAGAAAGGAAGGAAACTTTTCGGAAATAAAAGCGGAAGTCGTTAGACAAAGATGCAATCTTATAATGAAATCACACTTGAGATAAGAGGCTACGTTACTTCTAGAAAATTGGGAGAAAAATAGCGAAAGCAATAGGCAGCAATGGAAATTGGCAGACAAGGATTCGAAGGTGTCTAGAAGTAGATTTGGTAGTCTACTCTATCAAATGGCAAAACGTATCTCTTGAGAGATGACGTTGCCTCAATCGGTGAAGAGAAGATAGAAAATAACAGTACACCGAAGTTATAAATCCAATTTATATCAAATAAAATGGAACGTATCACAACACAGAAATAAAATAAGTGTCTCAATGACACTACAATAACACTAGAATAATTGGCTACAACTGTAGCAGCAATCAATTGTTCAACAAATTGAACAACGACAACACTAACTCAAAACTAAAAAAAACTGGGGAATCAAAAGATAGAAAACAAACATTTTAATTTGGACGGAGAGCGCGCGAAGCGCGCGGGCAGACATTCAAATTATCACCTTGGACTAATGCTGTCTTCTGTTAGGATATGATCCACCACGCGAATAAGGATGTACGAGAGAAGAAGATCACCCACAAGAAGAAGTAAAAATGATTGACACATTGCTGTCAAAGACTGCAGGATTACATGAGAGAAACATCCAGCAGGTGGCCACGCCCAAACGGATAGAGAGACCCTTTACACCAGCTGATGAATTGTGCTGACAGCAGTTGGAATACAACATTGCCATTCAATTGAGAAAAAAATTTAATGAAAATAATAGGCTCAGTAAGAATTAGCCTAGAATGCCATGTGCTAATAATTGCTGAGCTCTTATTGATAATTATTGGAACCAATAAATAAGCGAAAAGGGCAGGAAATTGCCCAAATAATGCCTTCTTTATATTTTCCCAACTAAAAATAAATTTATTCCAGCTAAACAAATAAATTTAAAACTCACTTTCCAATTTTCAGAGTCGCCATCATCATTATCATTCATTTCAGCCACCGTGGGATGATGTCCCCAGCTTGTGTGGGAAACTCGTCTAGAATTTCCCTCTTTAGTTGCATAGGCGAGTAGAAGAGGAGGATACGCGAGAATCCAAATTTAGAAATACGAACTTTGGGATATTCGCGTGAGAAGAAAATATTTTTAGTTTTTAAAAATAAGAAATTTACCCAAATTTCCGAACTGGTTTGGTATCACGATGCATCCAAGTGTCGAGAGCTATTACTGACTGGTGAGCGCCGGTTGCACTATGAAAAAAATGCCAACAGCTGTTCATAATGTTGCAATTTGCGATGAAAAATGACTAGAAGAATTCTTCCGGAAGAAATAATCGAAGACAATCGCCCTTATTAAAGCCAAATCCCCATCCCAAGACTAAAAGAAATACTAGTTTATATTTTTATTACATTACGGATATACAAAATTAGGATTATGAATACAAGTAATTACTACGACATCTCAATTGTTTCGACTGAATCTTCTTGTTGTTCAGCACTCTCTTCTTCTTCCTTTCGTTTCTTCAAGACATCCAACATCTTCTTCATCTTTTCGATCACGTTGTCCGCTTCTTCACATCGCTGCTTGACTTCAGCAAGGGCATGTTTCTTCTGAAAGCACAATAATAAAAGTAGTGAAAAAGAACTAACCGCAAGAATATCATTCTCAGTGGCCTTTGCTTTCTTCTCTTCCTGGGCAAAACTGTACGGCTTGTTATTTTTGATTTCTTCAGCATTCAGCAATTGCTCTGGTTGATGGACTGGCAATGTGACAGAGTCAGGAATTCGGAAAACATTGCGTGAAGTGTAATGCTAAAATTGTGATTAACAATTAGTTGATCGACTTACTGTGAATTCCGATAAATACTTCTGAAAAGCACCGCCGCCACTGGTGAAGAGAATATCCATAAGATTTTGATAGAGCTCTTTTTTGTTTTCAGCCTAAAATTGTAATATTCAAAAAGTGCTGAAAATACTAACCGTCTTGATTATTGGATCCTTCAATAAAACAGTTTGTATAGTGTGAGCCCATGCGTCAACAATGCAATTATATACTGAAATCAGCTAGATGAAATTATATAATAGACAAATTATACCTTGATCTGTGAATCCACGTGGAGTAAATCCGAAATGCATGGCGGCAAATTCATTTGAGTTGAGTTCATTGGCGTAGTCTTTGGAACTTGGAAGGAGCTCGTCCTGTTTCTCGATATCCATTTTTCTGAAACACCTGTTATAGAAGTCAATTGGAATAAGAGAGAGCTGGAGAACTACATTATAGAAGGAGAATCAACAGGTAACAATGAAACTACAAATTTTAGAGATTTTCCGAATTGAATTCAAATCTAGCGGTACGAGTTAGAGCACGTTTACGTCACCCGTGTAAAAAAAATGAAAGAGTCGCTATAATTCCAGGCTATTCCTATTTTGTCGTGTTCGTATCTCAAAATATAATTTGTAACCAGGAATATTGCTATGTCATCTGTCTAGCAATAACAGATTAACAATTGGACGAATTACGCAAAGTATAGCCTGTTTCAAATGGATATGTTTTAGTTAAAGGTTAAATCGATCTAGATAGAGCGCTCGGGCGTCTAGATGGGTCAGATGCTCGATTTTGCTTTCTTGCTTATGCAATTTTCTGTGAACTTCTCTCTTATTTTCATGATAATTTTAATTGCATTTACCTGCAAAAATTCTGATCTACCGAAAAAGTACAAGAACTAGCATAAATCATGGCGAATCCAAAAAAGTGCTATTTTTATAAAAATAAATTTTGCTGCAAATTTCAAAAAATTGAAATCCCGCCGTTGCGCAGCGAGACATTTCCATTTGAAACAGACTATATTCCAAAAAGCGTTTCTACCATTGGAGACTGGCTTCCATATTTTATCCCAAAACCAACAAATAGCTTGCTAAATAATAAAAAACGACCACTCTATGGCCGGGCACGACAAAGACTGACAAGGGAGGCGCGTACCCGAGGGACGCTGATGTCGTCGTGACGAGGACATAGACGCGCGCAATTACAAAAATGAATAAAATGGGATACATTATTGAAATTATTGCATTGTTTATTCATCCTCCTCTGAGAACTGGATACATTACAAAAGACAGAACAACGAACAGGTTTCTTCACATGCAACGAGTGCATTTTCAGGTTGCTTGAATAGTCCACCACAATTATGACATTTTCAGGACGAAAAATGAACAAGAGATCCGTGTTCTTTGTCTTCAAAAGACACAACAAATCAAAGAATGATTTACCCCATGATGCATTCGACCAAAAACGCTGAGTAAATAAGATTTTTTAAATTTTATACGGGTAGATCCTCTGACGAGAACGACGTCATCGATCTGGCTCTTGTCCGTCTTGGCATCACGTAAGGTCTTCACAAAACAAGCACCGTAATGAACTCAAATAATCATCGCTCTGGACAGCACTATCGTCAAATTTACGACCGAACATCACGGCGCTTGGCCTCTAAATGAAGAATTTTTTAAAAGAATAAACAAGAGCTAACCAAATACAATGTTGTGTGGATTCATCATTTTCCTGTTAGGAACATAATTTCCTCATTTCTTGGAGAGTTTTTAAAGGAAGCGTCAGGGACTGAAAACAACTTGGGCTCAAAAGATGAGCCTTTTCCTCCTGATAACCGTACAACATTTCGTTTTTCGTATGGAGGCCGGATTTGCGAGGAAAACGGCGTTTTATCGCTTATTTTCTCTCAAAAACGAATGAAAAACGCTTTTGGTCGGATTATTGGTTCTGGTCAGTCGAATGGTGGTTTTCAACGGTAAAAATTTGGTCAACCATTGGGCAAACCGCCAATTTGCTCCAGTTTCTACTTTGCCGTGTGGTGTATTACCGGTATATATTTTTTTCCTGTAATAATTATTCTTTCTTTGTTTAGGTTCTTTTTATTAGTCTTTATTCCTTTTTCTCAATTGCTTTACCTATTTTCAAATTGATTTCAGGAATGTCGAACAAAAAGAGCGGCAAGAGTTGTTGAAGAGAATTGAAGATTTGGAGAAGGAGCTGGAATTGAGATGCGAGGAATGCAAGGAGAAAGCTGCGCAGTGGAAGAAACAAAAGGAGGAAAAGAAGAAAGACGAGCCATTGGCAAAAGTAGGTTTCCTTTTCTATTTTCAGGGGATAGTTTGGTTACCGATCCCCAGAGGATTTCCTCGGATTTTCCCATTTCTCAATGAATTATTGCATCGGTGGGCCTTGTTATTTTCTAAAAAAATAGCCCCATGATTATGAGTATGTTTCAGGTTAAGAAACAAGAGAATGAGGTGAAGGCGGCCGAGAAGAAGACGGAATGAAGGATATTTAAGGTAAGCAGTCGTCTGTTTCTGTTTTATTTGTCAGATACCAGTCTTCTAGTAGTCTGGTCAACTGGAAAACAAAAAACAATCAACCTTTATCCAATAAATATGAACAAATTTCAGGAGAACGAGAGGCAGATGGCTGGTGAGAGCATGGTAGAGGAAAGAAAGAAGAAAAGGAGGAGAATAAAATGGAAGAGAAGAAAGAAGACAAAAAAGAGGAGAAGAAAGTCGACAAAAGGGAGGACGACAAGAAGGAGGAGCGACCGATGGTCAGTGGCATGAATTTTGTCTTGGGGATTGCCGATGGCCAAAAGATGTCCGACATCATTATCGCTGTCCTCCCACAATGGTCGACCTTATCGGGGTTTCCGTTTGTCGGTGAATTTTCCATTTTTATAGAAAATATACAGAATTTTACATTTTTTGGGATTGCCAAATATTCTTGAAAATATCCTCGGGGCGAGTGGTCATTGGTCCATATTTTAATCTGCTAATTTTTACACGCTGTTCATTCGAAGAAGGCTGCTATATTCCCATCATGAGTAGTAGCAGTACCATTCGTTCAGGCCCGGAAGACGATCCCGAATATTATCGTCTCTTAAAGGGACGGAAAGGCAGGATTTGAATTCTGCGGAACTTCCGCGAAATTTCAGAGTACGCGTAAACATCATGCACAAATTTTGCGATTCCAAAAGAAAATTTATGTTTTTCTTTGTTGCTCCTTATTTTCGTGATTTGATTTGTATTGTAATAGACTCAGCTGATATTTAGAAACATTTTGATATATGAACGACTTGGTAACTCGCCAAATTTACATTTTTGTCTCAAAAACCTCATTTTGCATGAATTTTTAGTATCTTTTGTATTCTGCTACGTTTTGCTTATTTCTTTTTTGCTCTATAGTAATTCAATGTTGGCAAAACACGAGAAAACAATAAAAAATGATAGTAATGCATGCAGACAATTTTTACAAAAAGCTTCAGTAATCCCGATTCGTTCAGGTCCGGACGTCTTGGTGGAAAACTCGGCAGTGGCAGTTTTTCCGTGGTCATCAAAGGATTTATGATAGAGGGTAAATTCGAGCATTCGCTGGCCATCAAAATTATTGACAAGAGTTCGTTTACTTTTTTTAAATTCTTCTTTTTGCTTTGCAGTAATTGCTGCTATCAGAGCCACTTTAATATAATCTAATGTTCTAGTAATTCACATTCCGTTTTCAGAAGAAAACCAGAATTTACCAAAAAGTTTCTTCCGTCGGAATTGTCAAGGAAATCAACCATACAAATATATGGAAACCTGAAGAAAAAACGCGAGAAATTGGTATTTATTTTTTAATTCATTCATAATAATTTTTTTAGAAGAAGAAGGGGCTAAAAGCGTTGACAGCGGAGGATCTAAAAATTACATTTCGACAGCTTCTAGAAGCTTTTCTTTATCTGGAGATCCGATGCATCGTCCATCGCGATCTTAAATGTGAAAATACCATGCTCGACGCCTATGAGAATGTCAAATTGGGCGACTTTGGATTTGCCATCCGTCTCGGGTAATTTTTTTTAAAAATAGTTTTAAAACGCTCTATTGTTTCAGCCATAACGAAAAAACAAAGACATACTGCGGCAGTCCATTATATATGGCGCCCGAGGTTGCGCTCTACAGCGAATACGACCGGAACGCAGATGTCTGGAGTTATGGAATTGTCCTTTACATGGCCGCTACCTTTCAAAAGCCTTTTTCTGACGATCATGTCACCGCAATGAGACAGAAAGAAAACGGCCGACTTCGATTTCCATCATCCTGTCCAGAACCCGTCAAGGATGTCATCCAGTCCTGCTTGCAGTTTATTCCTGCTCGACGTCCCACCTTCTCCGCCATTCTAATGAAGCCGTTATTTGATAGATGCCCCTCCTACATGCGTGGCCAGTAATAAATCTTATCTACTCATTACTATAAATCTTCTCATTCCTTTCTGCTAGAATTTCCTTGTAAAAATTGGTCATTCAGTCGCTTCTTTCCCTTTTTTTATTGTCTTACTCCTCGTCACTGAGTCAATATTATACCAAATTAGCCGCTAATTCAAAAAGGTCATCCACCGCGCCATTCTCGCTGTCGACATGGAAATGACTGGTCGTCGAAGATTTGTGCAATTTACCGCTTTTGTCTTGCTCTTTACCAAAGTCGACACAGATTTAGTTCTTTTTATATTTTCAGGATCTCCACTATGCTGTTCAACTGTCCGAGGAATTGAAAGCCTTCCGAGGCATCGACGACAAGATTCGAATGTTCCGCCCGGAGAAGAACATGGCCCGTATGAACCGGACTGCCCTCCGCGCCGCGTTGCTGACTTTTGACGGCGAGGAGCTGATTGAGATAATGAAGAGACAGATCTCATTGGACAAGGACTGGGTCCCGTCGGCCGAGGGATCGGCACTCTACATTCGACCGTTTATCTTCGCCACCGATCCAACTTTGGGTGTTCTCCCTCCTGACGCGGCTAAGCTCATGGTCTTGCTCAGCCCCGTTGGCAATTATTTTGGTCCGGCTTCTGAGGTAGCCATATTTATTTTAATTTGAGACAAAAATTGTAGGATTTGCGTTTGTTGGCCGATTGTCGCTATGTGAGAGCCTGGCCTGGCGGTGCTGGCCAATACAAAATGGGCTCGAATTATGCGCCGACAGTGTCGATTGGCAGCGAAGCCAGCAAAAAAGGATGTCAACAGGTGCTGTGGCTGTCCGGAAAAGAGCAATGGGTCACCGAAGCCGGCACCATGAATCTGGGAATGATTTGGACAAATGAAAACGGCGAGAGAGAACTCATCACCCCCGCTCTGGACATGGGTCAGTCGACTTGACTCTCCTCAGTTTATTTTGACTATTTCTAGGTCTAGTACTCCCCGAAGTCATTCGACACGAACTGTCGATCAGTCTTGCCCTCGGCGACAAGAATGAGAACGAAATCGGATTGGAACATCGCTCTGTTTTTATTGAGGAGAGTCTTTTTCTGTATATTTTTCGTAAATTCCTGTCGGGTTAATTTGATTCGAAATTTCAGCTATCGAGCGAGGAAGGAATTGTCTCTGATTCCAAAGAAGATCAAGCTTTCCACGGAGATTGGAAATGGACGATTTCATATGATCCGCCGCAAATTGCCCAGAAATTGACTGAAATCAGAAGGAATAAATTGGCTGCGATGTGGGCGATCATTCGCCTTCGCCATGGCAAACAATCTCGTCCATCTTCAGATTCTCTCAAAATCTGAAGAATACGGTGAAAGGATTGCCATTGTAAGTTGGCCAAAAATATTTAATAATAATAATTAGACGGATCCTGAGGGGACTGTGACATTCGACGAGTTACGGCAGCTCAGTTATAAGTTGGCGACTCTTCTCAAAAAGCAAGGTCTCTCTGCCGGTGGCTCTGTCCTCGTCTGCTTAGAAAATGATCGTTGGCATCCGATAATCTTCTTGGCCACTGCTCTTTTGGGAGCAACAACATCGGGAGTCAGTCCCCTGTCAACTCCAGAAGAATTACGATCTTATGCTGCAAAATGTGACGCCGACGTGATTCTTTGCACTTTGGCTTCGCTCGACAAAGTGGCCACTTATCTTTCTCATGTAAGAAAATTCTCCCCAAAAAATATAGAAAATTTTTTTAGCTGACAGTTTTATGTGTCGGCTGTGGGCCGGCTGATATTCGTTGCCTTCCGAGGGATCTACCAGCAGATATTAGGGAATTCAATGGTAAAATTAATAAAAAGAAAATAGCGGACGATTCGAATTTTTGCGGAATTTTTGCGGAGCGTAAACATAGCGCATAAATTTAGAGTTTTTTGCATTAAAATTATGTTTTTCTTTAAAACGGCTTATTTCTATTTTCTGATTTCTATTGCATTCGATAGAGCAAGTTTTTCTGAAGATTTTAATATATAGAAGACCACAGAACTCTCCAAAAATATAATGTTTTATTAATTTATTGTCATCTGTTTTTTTTTGCAATGACTATCGTACAAAGTTTCCCCAAATCCTGTATCAAAATCACCGTAAAATAGCCCGAAATAGTATATTTCAGCAGAAATAACTGTTGACGACGTCTTATGCCAGCCATTTTCCAGTGGAACAGGCGGATCTCCCAAATGTGTCCAGCTAACTCATCGAAATTACAATGCCTCCAACCAAGCCATGAAAAAGTTTCAATTTCCCCGATAAAATTCCACTTTTTAGGGCTGTTTTTGACCGGATTTTAGCAGATTCTAATCGCGTTACACTTTCTGTACTGCCACTTTTTCATGGCAGTGGCTTTTGGGCTTTGTTATTTTGCCTCCTTGAGGGAGTCCACGTTATCCTCGTCTCCAGTTGCCATCCTTCAATTATGCTCGAAGTCATCAATAAGTACAAGATAAATGTGATCAATTTGGTCCCGCCAATTATCGCCGCCCTTTGTCGCTATGGCGGAGCAGCTCCTTCGTTGGAAGTCGTCCTCAGTGGGGCCAGCGCCTTGTCACCGAACCTTATCCAAGAAATGAAAATGAGATTTCCCAATGTTAAACACATCGTTCAGGGTGAATCTTACAATTTTAAATAAAAAAAGAAGGAATTTTTTAGGGTATGGAATGACTGAAGTTGTCGTATTGAGCCATATTACTCCGATCGACGGTTCCGTTCCTCTTGGAAGTTGCGGAAAACTGCTTCCTGGTTTTGAAGCTAAGGTAAAAAAAATTCCTTTGACAATTTCCTGGTTTCTTGCCGATCAAACTCCGATTTTTCTACCCGAATTCCCGGTTACTAACCATAAATTTCAGCTAATTGATGAGCATGGAAAAATCGTCACCCAACCAAACCATCGCGGTGAGCTGTACCTTCGCTCAGAAGCCGTGATGAAAGGCTACAAAGATGGTGGAGAACCTCTCCACGATGGCTGGCTACGAACAGGTAGAACTATTTTTTCTACCATAAAAATGGAAAGAATTTTAGGTGACGTTGTTTACTACGACACCCAAGGTTTTTATTTCGTCGTGGATCGCTTGAAAGATCTGATCAAAGTCAATGGATTACAAGTTTCTCCGACAGAAATTGTTAGTTAAAATAATCCAATTACCCAATTGTTTCCAGGAAGAAGTCATTTCGGCCTATAAATATGTCGTCGAGTGCGGTGTCGTCGGAATTCCTCATCCAACCAAAGGCCAAGTTCCGAAAGCTTTTGTAGTTCTCAAGGAGAATCAGCGTAAAACTCCGGAGCACATTTGTCGGAAGATAATAGCCCTGGTGAAGGATAAACTGGCTTCTCATAAGCAACTTTCTGGTGGAGTTGAAGTTCGCAATGAGCTTCCTCGCTCTTCGACTGGAAAGGTTCTGCGTCGTCTACTCAAATAAAAAAAAAAGAAAGAAAAATGTAAAATTTAACAATTGAAAAATTGTACAACTAAGCTGTAATTTCATCTTCTCCGCTTGGATCAATGTATTCATCGTCGTACCCGTCTTCATTTACTTCTTCTTCATGGCCAATTCCTTGATTGTCTATTTCATAGCCTAAATAAATTTTGTTTGATATAAAATTCATAGGAAAATTACCTTCAGTATCGATATCAACATCTTCATCAAAGAAATCTTCTGCCCAGGGTTGAGCTGATACCGGGATTGCGCTGTGCTCATCTTCCATTCTTTGTTGGAGTTCCTATAAATTTCTATAAAAGAACAAGAAAATTCATACCTTCAGCTCTTTGAGCATGCTCTGAGCTGCTCTCTGATCTTGTGTCTCTTTTAATTGTTGTGAGATCTTCTATAAATTCTAATAAATGCCCACAGATTAAAAAACTCACATTAAAGCGAGTTTTTAGCTTAGCCATAACATCATCAAATTCGGCATTTCCTGATCGAATAGGCTCTTTGAGCAATGGCATACGTTTACGGGCGCCAGGATTAATTGGTGGTTGAGGATCATCTTAAAGGGAAATATAAAATAAATTCAAATAAAAATAGAACCTCTCATATGTTCTACAACATGTTGAATTGGTATAACATCCGTCATATCTTGGATGACTTCTTCTTCTAATTCTTGTTCATCATAATAAACATTTACTTCTCCATCTTCCTGTAAAAATTTAATTGAAATATAAGGAAAACTTTAAACCATTGCAGCAAGTTCCTGTTCCTCTATAAAATCACCGTCTTCTACGTATTCGACTACTTGAACTTGATCTCTTCCTGGTCGGGTAATATAACGGGAATGTGTAGGTTCTTCATTATGAATGCTAAAGCTCAGTTTATTAGAAAAATACAATTCTTACCCTCCAATTGGAATAGCTCGAGCATGAACTGATTTATATTGAATTAATTTCGGTTGTTGTGTCCGCATTGAGACATATTGCTGGACATACGGGGCTTCTTCAGGAAAACCCATTTCATCCCATAATCTACCATCTTCTTCAGAATGAATATAAGTTTTCGAAGCCAATATAAGCCCTTCTCGTTGTAGTTTCAATGCGATGTTACGCACTTCATAGCGTTGAATATGATGACCACGTTCATTTTCATTATACATGCCTGGAATAATTATAATATTCAAAATAAGACAGGCTCACTTCTTATTTGTGAAACAACTTCCTCTTCGATCATTCCTTTTATCAGCAGCTCGCTGACTTCTTTTCGAACTTGTTCAGGTAACGGTAGACGACGAACTTCTAATGGATGCCCAAAATGGCGAAGACAACCACGAACACATATAGAACTAGAAAAATAATGAAAATAAATTTGAAACTAACCCATCCACTCGATTTTGCTTAAAACTCATAAAAGCGGTGCAATATCGTCCCATTTTCTTTGTTGGTCGATTTCTTTGTTTCTCCTGTGGCGTGTAGTCTTTCTTCTTTGTTCGATTAGTGTGTCCACTCAAATGACATAGAAAATATTTAGTAATCTCATTAGGCAGCACGCGTCCAGAAACTTTACAAAATTTCGAACAAGTTGATTGTTCCATATCCGTTTTCCATCGCTAAAAATAAATTTTAAAAAATAATTGTAAAAAACTACCTCAAACGCATCCAAATCAGGGAATTTATATTCATCCACGGATACATCCACTTTATGTGCTTCGGCAACATGTTGTACTAAAATAATCATACTATCGCACATTGTATCACATTCAGGATCAGCACATTCTAGAGAAGGTTGTCTAAAAGATTAAAAAGCATTAAAAATAAATTTTTAAAAAATTACTTTGTCTCTGTGTGAACTTTCTTTCCATCTCTATCTACCGCATGGGCCATTCTATGATGTCGGGTTGCTGCTGATCGACTGCGGAACATCATATCACAATAATCACATTTTATCTAGAAAAAACTCCCTAGAATTTAAAAAAAAGTGGACTTACAGTTGCAGCATTTTCATTTTTAACAGCTACTTTAGTTTCACTTTGAGTTGGTGTCCATGTAACCTTTTTATGATGTCCAAGATGTGAAAAACAACCGATAGCAAGTGCTTTCCTAAATAAAATATATTCTCAATGGATATTTTAGAATAGCTCACTTATTTTTATTGTCAATAGTTGCTACAAAATAAGCAGGACAACCGATAAGTTTTCTTGGAAGTTGTTCAGGCATTGGCATGCCTTTCATGTCCTGTTCTCTCCAATCATAACAATAGTCGCAGTAATTGGTGAATTCAAAAGTATCTAAAAATCAAATAGAAAAAAGTTAGGGCATTTACCATCGTCACGTTCTTGTGGATCATCTGTTCCCATAAACTTACATCGATTCTTCTTTTCATGACCATTCTTCCAGTCCCAAAATCTAAATCAATTTTTATCCGCCGCTCTCAGAAATAACAAACTTATCAATAGTGTCAAATGTAATTTTCCTTATGCGATATTGCTGCTGACTGTGAAAAGCGACAAGATGTCCAACTAAATGATGAACATCAGGAAAAGAAGCGGTACAATGAGGATGAGCACAAAGAAGACTTCCAGAAGGTATATCATTTTCATCCTAAACATGGGAGTAAGATTAAAGGAAAGTAAAACTAACAACTCGATCTTTATGATAAGCTCTTTGATGTTCTAGCAGCTCAATTTGAGAACTAAGAACTGCTCCACAATCACAAGTTAAATGTTCAGCTAAAAAAATGTTCAGTAAAAATAAAATATTTCCAAACCTTCAACAATTTCTCCAAGGTAATCTTCCGTTTTTGCTGCTTGCATTCGCTCTACCATTGTTTCATGAATTGTCATGGCTCGCGTACGAGTTCCACCTCGTCCAGACTGCTGAGAGGATCTTTTCGGCTTTACATCAGTCTAAATAAATTTTATGAGATATTTCAAAGCGACACTTACCTCCTGCAGTCGAGGAGGAGGCAGTTTTCTCTTTGGTCGAGATGTTTGACCAGAAGAAGATGGAACATCTTCGCTATTTTCAAAAGCTTCTTCCAATATTTCCCGCTCATTGTAGGTTTCAATTTTGATAGGAGCAACATCAATTGGCTGAAAAATTGCAAATAACAAATTTATAAAAGAGCCTACATCATCAGCATCAATAATATTGACAAAGACTTCTTCCTCCTCTACTGATACTTTGTCGCGTTTTGAATTTGACTAAAATGACAAATTTCGAGCATTCAATTAACTTACTACATCAGAATCATCTTGTACAGCTGGTATTATTTCAGTATTTCTTTTTCTACCTCTGGGCATTATTGCTAAAGAGAAATTAAGTAAGTAATCGACGTAATCATAATAAATATCTGGTGTAAAACCACAAATTGAAAGAAGAATATTAATATTCCTATCTTTACTACCCGTTTTTTTAAAAACTCTAAAAAAAACAAGAAAAAACGAAAACAATATTAACAACTTAAAACGAACATTCTATCCTATTTTAATATTTTTCTTCCTCTGGTGGGGTAGGAATTATTGTGCCGAAAAATGGCATAGTCCTCAACTTTTCCATAACTTTTTCCTTGAAACTAGTTCCAGTTTGTGCCTGTAGAATCAGCTCCTTCGCTAAATCGGGATCAGCATCCATGGTACCGAAGATTCTAGAAATACAGCGATTATTAAATCTCAGAAGTTCTTACCTTTCTCTTCCCCATAAAACAGAATAGATAGAAATTGCTGCTACCGCAGTTTGAAGAACAATAAGTGGTAATGCAAGTGGCCTAGCTGCTTTGCTTCCTATTAAATTTTAAGTAAAAAAAACTGATAAATTACCTTCAATACTAAGCGTGAAGAATTCCAACATGTTTTTAATTTCCGGGAATTTTTCCCGCTGTCTTTGCAATAACTAAAACAAAATTATGCGTAGAATTATCTAAACATACCACATAATGACATAGATAAGGTGTTGTAAGCATTGGCATTAATATTCCTGAAGCTATTCCGATAGCAGCACTACGCGTAAGAAGACATGATGCACATGGATCATCTTCTCGATAAATTAACGGCGTAATAAAGGACTAAAACCGATTTTTAAAAGAAAATGAACTAATAAACATGTTGAAGAATATAGAAACATATTCCACTGCTATATATACCGAATACAAATGGAGACTTTGGGCATGTTCTTACAGATTCAAGGAAGCTCATTTTTTTATCCAGACCAATCATATCAGCATTAATTTTAGCAGCTAAAAAATAAAAACTAATTGTAGATATAAAAACTAACCTACAAACGCCGTTGCTACAGAATTTGCAAGGAGTCCAGCATGTAGAGGCCAATTTAAAGCTCTTCTTTCATTAGTATAAGGCCATAACGTTGTTAATTTTGCCATCATTTTTGTCTAAATTAGAAATATTCACAAAATAAACGAGCCTTACTCGATCTGATGGCGATAATTGTGCTATATTTGTCCATAAATGATGTTTTTCAGGTAATGATATTCTGCAAATTTTACTAAATAATTAATCAAGTTTTTCGCAAACTTTTCAGCTATCGCCTTCTTCTCTTCAAGTTTTGGCGGTTCGGAGCGCTTCCATAGATCCAAAAAATCGGCGCTTGGAGTTTTTCGTTCTGCCATGTTTGATATGATTTCTGAAATTAACAAAATTTATGAAGGCCACAATTTAAAAAAAAGAATTTAGGCCATAAAATAGAATTTCTAATTTAAATTTTTGTAAGAAGTCAAGCCGAATAACTATGGCTTCATTCTAAAAATCTAAATTGTTCATTATTTTAAAGTTTCCGTTGCGTTCCAGTTTATTTAGGTTTCAATTCTTTTCTGCATTTTTTTACTTCACCATTCCATGTTTCAGTTCAACATAAATCACTTTTTAAACAGGGGGATAAGTAAAAGGAAGGCGTAAACGGAGGACCGCGATGAACCGCGTGTAAACACCGCGCAAAATCGATACCTCCTGCCCGCCATCGCCCCAGCTAGGACCGCCTGGACAAAAATCAACGTTTGTGACAATTGGACGCACTCCCTATTATTAAGCACAAGTTGGAGATAAGTAATGGGTAAATTGACTTTTACCCGTCAGAAAAGGTTCCATACAAAGAAGAAAATGCGAAAGCACCGGATGGTTATCGATTTTAGAGTCTTTTGTACAGAAGATTAAATACAAATATTTATTTTCCAAACTATTTATTCTTTAGAAATAGAGTACTTACTCTTTATCACATTAAAAAACTACAAAAGCATGGTGTGAGGTTTCTCCAAGAATTCCTTGAAATGACGCAACCAAACAGCACCAACGGCGCCATCGACGGTGCGATGATCACATGACAGAGTAACTTTCATTGCCGTAATTACACGATAACTGAAATATAATTTTGTACAATGAAAAGCAAAAAACCGTACCCATCTTGTTGATCTGGAATAACTTTCTCCTCGGCTCCGCCAACAGCTAAAATGCATGACTGAGGCGGATTTATTATAGCAGTAAAATCGGTAACAGATTTGAACATTCCAAGATTGGATACAGTAAATGTGCCGCCTTGATATTCATGCGGTTGCAATTTTCCATCACGAGCTTTAACTGCCAACTCCGAAATCTCACTTGAAATAGTGGCAAGACCCTAAATAAGCTATAAAAACAAACTGAATTGATATACTTTGATATGGGCATTAGAAATAATGGGAGTAATCAGTCCAGCAGGAGTAGAAACGGCTACGCATACGTCAACATTATTATTTTTTCTAATAAATGAATCCATGAAGAAGCTGTTGCATTCAGGAACACGGACACAAGCCAATGCGGAGGCCTAAATTAGTTAAATAAACCTAAAACAATTTAAAAGACTAACCTTGACTACAAAATCGTTAATGGATAATTTTGTGCAGCTCGGATTTCCAGGTTTCGATATGAGATTGTTTAATCTTTCACGAATTCTAGGAAAGGAAATAGTAATTAGAAAATAAGACACTCACTGAATGAGATTTTCAAGATTAATCTCACTAGTCAAGTAATAATGAGGAATGGTGGATTTACTTTCAGTAAGCCTCTTGGCAATAGTCTTGCGCATATTGGTTAAAGGAACATCCTGCATAAAATAAATTAATATTCTTTGCAAAGCAACTAACAGTAAACTCTTGACTATCCGAAGCTCCTTTCTTGCCAATTTTCGAAGCATTATGAAGATCAGCAGCTAAAATCCGTCCGTTCGGTCCACTTCCGGATACTTCCTAAATACTGGCATCACATGATAAATTTTACAACCAAACCGTAAGATCAATCTTTTTTTCAATTGCAATCTTCCGTGCAAACGGGGTGGCACTTATGCGATCCGGCGTAGATGGTTTTCCATTTGCCAAAGGATGAGAAGAGGAAGGAATAAAAGCAGGTGGCTAAATTCACGAATAGCGAGGTTTTCAGAAGGCAAACCTTTGATTCGGCCGGCTTCGTTTTCTTCTCATCGGTTTGGGGCTCTGTCTCTTTTGCTTTAGGCTTGGATTCGCCACCATCCTCGTCGACAAAATTATTAAAAGCAGCAACATCTTTTTCATTTTCAACAATAATGCAAAGCAACTAAAATAGACCTTCAGCATAAAATATGGACGGTTACCTTTCCAATTGGAACATCTTTTGTTCCTTCGGGGATCACAATTTTAGCCAGATAACCTTCATCCGGTGTCTCAAATCCCATTGTAGCTTTATCCGTTTCGATTTCACAAAGTAGATCTCCTTCACTGAGCTGATCTCCAATCTTCTTCTGCCAACTGACTACTGTTCCCATCTCCATAGTTGGTGACAAAGCAGGTAAGTTTACTCGTTTATGCTCAGGATAAGAAGCTGAAGATACAATAATATCAGCAGTTGATAAAAACTTACAACTATAGAATCTAATCCGCTGCGAACAATTAGAAACATTATCAACAGTTGCAGTACTCTTTACTAGCAGCACGGGCTTAGAGCCATTGGAAATATTACGACTAAACACAACATTACAGCTAAAATTAGAGCTTACCTTTGTTGAGTAACATTTAGAAGTGGTGCTACCGCTAAATAACGAAGAGCACCAAAATTCCGAATAGGTAAACCTTTAGCAGGAATCTTCGTCATGAATACAACGAGCAACCTGTAATGTATTAATTAAAAGATTGTTGATCAATTGGCAGAGATGAATTGAGGGCACATTGCAAAATAATAAAAAAGAACAGAAACGTTAAAAAAATTCGACTATCGTCAAATTTGACAACGCCCTTGTTTGCAACTGTTTTAGCACTGTGCTCTACTCGATATTTTCTTACTATAAGTGTATGTGTGAATGTAAGTAATGCAAATAGTAATGTGTACAGACCTAATACATCGGTGAATCAGACAATAATGATGACCTGCAACATAAAGGGACGAATGGAAGACAAGGTTCAGAAAGAGCCAAATTGGACATGACGCCTAGATATAGCAATGCGCGGTTTTTCAAATACGGGATTTTGAACTTTTTCCTGATTTCCAAAACTGTGAACAGTTTTTCTTTGCATATTTTAGGCCTTTTTAATAGGTTTGCATATCCATACTCTTGCAAAAAATGTAAAGAAGATGCTTGTGATTATTAGGATAACGATTACTTAATATATAATGAACTATTATATTTTTTTAAAAATTTATTTACATGAATGTTCCACTAAAAATAGAAAAATTCCACTGTTCCCTCGACGTTTTTCTCCTGCTTTTTGATTCTTTTTTTTAATGTCCTTCTGATGGTTATAAACACGGGCCCAGGTACTCATGCCGTGAGATTAATGACACCTCATCTTCCATTGTAAAGCGGCACCTGGACTGCGTTTCTTAGTTTAGCACCGGGGATAAATTTATCACCGGGGATACGTAGAACCGGGGATATGAAGAACCGGGGGATAAATTTAGCACCACGCGCGTTTCTTAGAACCAAGTTTGGGTGGGGATAAATTCCGGTCCGGGGATAAATTTAGCACCAACAGTTATATTTTCTGTTTGTTTATATTTTATAATTTTTATGAATTTTTAGTGTGTCCTGAGTTGTGAATATGTTGTACAATTAATTCCTTTATATTTATCCGTTTTATTTTTAGTTTCAGTCATCAGTTTCAGCCATAATAGTCAAGAAACGATGGAAAATATTCTTAAAACGAAAAGAAATAAGTCAATAAACTACAGCCCAACGGAAATTACCAAACTCTATGAATTGTATAAAGAAAATTATGCTGTTTATCACAGAAAATTTGAAACAGGTCAGTTAATTCCAATATATTAATGTTTTTAGGGTCGAAAGGAGCTGAAATAAACCAGAAAAAAGTTCTCTTGGAACAATGGGCTTCCGAATTATCAGCAATAGGAATTGCGAAAAGAGAGCCCGAGAAAATTGCTGAAAAACTGAAGAAAGACATGTATACAGCACGCGGTCTTCTCAGTAAATTTGTAAGTTGATATTGGTCTCGGTTTTTATTTTAGATAGAAATCAGCATCTCGTGGGACCGGAGGAGGACCGCCTCCTATTCATCCAAGAAGTTCACATCCACAATATTCCGATCTCTATGATATACTGGAGGATACGGTTGCAGTCAAAGGAATATCCCAAGAATTAGAAGAAGGTGAAACACGTTAGTTTTCTTACAAATTTTAAAATTCCCAAGGTTTAGAAATTATCAGTAATAAGCAAGAAGAAGAATACATCGAAGATATTCCGGGCAACTGGGGGAACGACAATTATGATGAAAGCTTGGCTGATTTATCCTGTCTTCCTGAGAAATGTTCTGAAGAAATAAAACTTGTCAAGCCCACTCAAAAGTCGAAGAAATTATTGCAAAGCTTTACAAGAAGCCAGTAAGTTTTTTTAATAGATAAACACTATTTTCCTTTAGATTTTCTCAAAATGTACACAAGGAATTATCGGACATTCGTTTGCGATTATGTGAAGAAGAACTGTTGAAAGCAAAAGCCGAAAAGAACAAAATTGAGCTGGAGATGATACTAATACAGAAGAAAATAGAGCGCGAAGATTTGGAATTAATAGTAAGCGAGTTTTATGGAAAAAATATGCCTTTCATTTGCAGCTTCTTAAAGCAAAAGCCGAGAAAGAAGGAATTATCGATATTAGAAATGAGCAATACATTGAAACGGAGGACTTTGAAAATGAATAAATTTAGAAATAAATTTACTTTTATTAGAAGAAGTTATCAACGATATGTTGTTGCAGAGTTCCGCGACCATCAAAGATTATGTCTGGCTGGGTATCGAGTTCGTCTTCTTTGAGATCTTCATTGAAAAGTGGATCTCCGTTTCGATTTGCCATGTTCCTTAGAAGGCAGCATACTACTATAATTTTTCCCGAAGTTGCCGGATCGAATCTGAATGTAAAAAGCTCAAGGGGTGAAACCTTACCGAAGGCCATGATGTAATATCATGAACTGTTTTTTGAGGTGCCCGATTGCCTGTTCTACTACGACCCTTCCTCTGCATAGCGACTTTGTATAGTTTTCTTCACTTCTTGAAGCTGGATTTAATATTGGCGTAAGTAGCCATGGGCTGGGACGAAATCCCGAATCGCCTAACAATACTCCGTTGTATTTCTAAAAAAAAAGATGCAAAAATTACAAGTGTTTTCTCGCAACAAAAATTTGCGCAGAGTGTCCCCTATATTGGGCATCTTTCTACACATAAAATATCACAAATTGATAATAAAAACAATAGCTAAAAGTAAAGATTATCAAAGAAGACAAACTTACCTGCTTGCTCGTTAAAAATCAATTTTGCTAATTTTCCTTCTTTATTTGTTGTTTTAAAATTTTTTAACAGTGTCTCTCATCTGTTTAAGTGATTACACATGGCAAATAGTATTCATAAATAATAAATGTATACCTAAAAGGAGTAATCAATAAAACTAGGCTTACTTGATTGGTGAAAAACATTTTATCCATCACTACATGCAATATTCAGCTTGTATTGCCCATTTTTGTAGTTATAGATTGACAAATACCTATAATAAATTGAAAATAGTGAAAACTAAGAACGTACTATGATGTAGCGTCGACTAAAAGTGCACTTGGGTGACTGATATTAGCATTAGTATCTATTTGGACACAAATTAGTGCGAAAAAATGAAGAAAATGCATAAAAACAGAAGAAAATACTAACGGTGCTAAATTTATCCCGACCAAAAATTCAGGGATAAAATAGCACCAAAATTTAGGTTTTTATCCCCGCGTGCTAAATCTAAGAAACGCAATTCGGTGATAAATTAGTACCGGTTCCAAGTTTATCCCCGCGGTGCTAAATTTTATCCCCGGTGCTAAATTCTAAGAAACGAAATTTATCCCCGGGGGATAAGATAGCACCATTTTTCCAATTTATCCCCGGGGATAAATATCTAAGAAACGCAGTCCTGGGCACGTAAAAGAAGCCCAGGTATGATCACGTGTGTCACTTCTCTTTTTTAATTTTTTGCCATTTTCTTGGAATCTTTTCTGTTATTCTTTTCCTCTTGTCCAATTCCTCTCGGACTTGATGGAGCACCTTGCCGGGAACATTGATAGATTAGACGTTCGTCTGTGCATCCAAGAAATGTGAAAAAAAATCGGAAAACCCCCAATATTCACACAAATTGTATCCTTGGACAAGATGAATGGTTCACGCTCTGTTTGGCGGCTGCCTTTGTGTGAAAAGTACGATCCATTTGGAGAAGATCATCGGATTATTCACGTCCGGACGAAGGATAAGCGAAAAATCCTTTTATCCAATTTTATTTTATTATTTCTAAATTTTTTGGCTTCAAAGATTTTTAGAAACATTTTCAAGAGTAGCTTTTTTTCGTACAAACCCAACATTCGGCCCTGACTTGTGTTCCAGGAAACAATGATGGATGAGTATCTGGCTCTTTTTTCTCTCTAGGCGTTAATTGCCGATGACAGCAAATATGTTGCTTTTCGAACAACAGCTGGGAACAGTTGCGATGGCCGTGGTAGAACACCTGATTAATCGAGAGAGGAAACTCGAACCTCTTCGCCACCATCACACCTCCACAATTCATTTATCAGCCCAGCGGGCATACCGTTTTGTATTTTATGACCGAGTTTTAGAAGATTTCTTTGAGCCAATAATCACCAACACCAACTGGCGCTAAATATTGTCGAGACGAGAGGGGAGGTCGTTTACGTGGCTGCCTGGTTGACGCACCTCCTCCTGACATTTTGCCTCCGTTTATCATCAACAAATCAACATCTGTCTTCTTTTTCTAAAGTGCTTTAAAAATTTAAAGGGCTAGTCGCTGGGGCAAGAGATAATTAGTACAGTAATCTTGGCTAAAATGATAATAATTCAGCTTTGTTTACATTTTTTATTCTTCACTGTTTGTTCCTAAAAATAAAGCAAAAAATGAGAAGTAATTTGATATATGAAGCAAAGCAAAAAAAAATTTTTTTACACCAAAAAATGGAATGACACTTGAATGACACAGAGTTTTTGATTGTTTTCTTATTTCTTTTCTTTTCTTTTCTTATTGGATCATCTTTTATTTTACCTCTTCCCTATAAAATTTGTAATATTTACCTTCTCTCAATTCATTTCTCTTTCTATTTTCCACGTATCCCAGCAACTTCTCCATTTCCAGCCCATTTATTGCCTCATCCATCGCGTCAAAATCGCAGACTTCCCAAAATGGTAGGTCTATTTCTCACCAGAATTCCAGAAATACTGCAGGCTTGTACAATTTCCCCTGAAACAGCTTCCACCACAGCTAACGGTGTCACCAAAAAACATGAAAATGGTGGAACTACTGTAACCAAAGAGCGAAGCCACTCGGATCACGTTAGAGTCGCTTCTTTTCGACATCACGAAGAAGGACGAGAGCCCCCACAGAGGAATGGACATCTTCGAAGTTCACGAAAAAAAGAGCGTCAGTTTTCCCCGCAGAATACAGCCATTTTTGAAGGGGAGAATGCTAAATATCAAGGGCCCGTGGGAAGAGAGTCTAACTCAATCGTTGTTTAGGAATCACATTTGAGAGGAGGCATTACTACCGGCCAATTCAGAACCTCACTTCTTTGTCTTTTTTTAGTCATTTTTTTTTACGATTTTTATGTCTACGAAATTTGGAAAAAATTCAAAATTATAAAATGGATAACGGAGAAAATAAACTTTCTTTTGAAATTGACTGATAGAAAAGTATTTCGATGAAAAAATATTATTTCCTTCTCTTTTTCGAATTCTTGTTGGTTCTAAAAACAATTTTCTGTCTAAAATTCTATGAAGTTTGCAAATTGAGTGGAAAAAAATTAGAAAAAATACTGGGATTATTGAAAAGCCAATAAAAGCAAATTTCCTTGCTATTTTGGCAAAAAAAAAAATGAATTTATCCAATTTTTCAGTCAAATTTTGTCATTTTCGTTGATTTTCGAATGTATCTATTTCAAAAAAATTTCATTATATCTCCAGTCGGTCTCATTATCAATTCAAAAATTCCAGTAAGCAGAAATCTCATTCCCCCGCACAAAATCTACAATTCCACGCAACTTTCCATGATTTTTTCTCTTCGAATATCACGCGATCCTACCGTGTATCTCCCCCCGTCGTCTGCTTCGAAACTAACTCAATTCGAGCTCCCTCTTCGGCTCTTGACCTTCACCACCAAATTAGGAACAGTCGGCCTCGTCATTTCCCGTTCCCCTTGCCAAATATTTTTAAATGAGAAAATCTGGAATTACAGTGGTCCAATTGAAGCAAATGACAACGATCGAAGAAGATGAAATCAGACCGCCGCCGAGCAAATGTTGCTGTGATCAGATTTCCGTCCAGGTTGGCTGTTCTCCCAATAAATTTCGAGTCAAAAATTTAGAGTGCCTGTCGTTTTGTGGCATTTCTTTCCCTTTTGGCAGCTTTGGCCAACGCTGCCTTGTATTGTTTCGGATTGAGTCGACTCGGAATGGGCGCAGTATTTGAAATAATTATAATGGTTCTGGACTTTGTTGCCGCGTTGTGTCTTCTTATCGGCGCCACAAATGGCAGTCCTTCAATGCTCAAGCCGTATCTTTTCTTTATGGTGGGTTTCCCCCTCCACAAACAAGACGTGGCTCTTCCAGACAGCTTGGTCCCTCGGGCTAATTTTGCTTCTTATCTCCTGTGTCTGGAAATTAATCACAAATCGAAATTTTCCCAATAATGCTGTCCATACATTATTGGATTTTAATCGTTCCGGAGAATTCCCTCGAGTTCGACATGCTCGTCATGGTCAAGAGGGCTGTAAGCCGTCCATCTGCCTCGTTTCTATTTCATTTCAGATGAGCTCCTTCTAACTTTTGGATTGCTTGCAGCTCTTGGTCTTATAATTTTCATCGACTGCGTTTTCCTCCACGTGGCTTATAGAGCTTTCCAAGTAATTTTTAAATCCTCCCACTAATTTCCAAACTTTTTCAGCATTTTGCCTATAAAAAGGACAGAGCAAAAGAAGGAAGAAGCAGTATCGTATAATTTTAGCCATTTTTCTGAGATCTCTTTTGCACGGGTAAAAAACTACAAGTTGTCAAATAAATTTTGTGATAATTATCCATGTTTTTTTTTCAGAATAAAACAGTCTGAAATTGAAAGATATTAGAAACGAGAAAAAAAGAAGATAAAACAGCTAAATACCTTTATAAAATTTTCAATACATTCCAAGCCAATTATGAGGGATAAAATAGTATGAAGTATAAACCTGTGGTATAAAATGATTATGCAACCGTCAAATTTGAAGCAGCATAGGGGGGCAATAATTTGAGCAAGTCTCTTAGAGCTGCTCTAGTGTTTAAAAAAAATCACAGATTTTAGCTTACAATGATTTAAGTACGTATCAGAAGAAAATAAAGAAACCCGAGAACTGGAGAAAAGCTGTCATACAGAAATAAACGGAAAACTGTGTCATACATGATGAGAGAAGCTGTAGAAACATCTGATGTTAGTATTATTTTCCACAATCTTGAAAAAAAAATAATTCAATCAGCTGGATACCAACTGCATTTTAAATAGCTGCTTGGGACAAAACCCTCCGCATCACCGTTTAAACTGAAATTATAGAAATATTGCTGTAAATTTTAAAACAAACGTTTTCACTCGTGTCCACCCGTCACCTTCATCTTTTTCTATTAGCAACAGTTCTTGTCCTTCTTTTATACACATTGTCCCTTCAGTTCCTCCATCATAAGCAAACTGAACAAGAGCCGTTCCCAAAACAGGAAGCGGTGCACAATCAGCATAAACCTAAATAAAATATAAAATAAAAAATCAATTTTAAACTAACTGTTCCTTCCCTTTGTAGTTCAGAATGGGACGACTTATTATGAGAAGAATTATCAATACTAGTAATACTTTCTTCAGAAACACTGCTTCTTCCATTTGTATGCGGTGGTTTCGGTGCACTAGAGGCAGAGCTACCACTTCTTACTGATGGCGGCGTATCAACAATGCTTCCTAAAAAAAGAAATTACCACATCTGAAAAATAACTCACCAAGTGGAAGATTATTTTGAGATTGTGCATCTTCTAGCAATAGTCTCATTTTGTTAATTTGTGCACTTAGACTGTCAATTTCTTTGTTATGCTTGGCTAACAGATGTTCACAATCATTAGCATTGCCCAGTTTTGGATTTTCACGATAAGCCTGAAAATATTTCATTTATAATTTGTAACTTTTTTCTTTTTCGTTCAAATTCCTTTTGTAATTTCTGTTCCCTACCCACTTCTCCAAATTTGTATCAAAACACTCAGCTGACTGATGGCGACGCTTGATAACGCGGGCCACTCATCGGGGAAACAAACGTGACCAAATAAAAAACGAATCTTTCAGCGGGTGACCATCAAAAGTCCCTCTTACAAATAAATCATAGAAACATACCTTTTGCAGTTTTATACAACCTTCTTTTTCTTTCAGCGCTTTATCCCTTTCCGATGACAGGGCGTCAATCTTCTCCTCCAATTTTTTTATCCGCTGATGAGGAGGTAATTGACCATAATCGCCGTTGCTGTCGGCTTTGTATTTATCTCCACCACCACCAAAAATTTTCATAGACTTGTTCCTGACGACGGATTTGGAATCTTTCCTTACACCACCGAGCATTCCACGTCTCAACGTTGAATCCACGTTTTCTTGGCTAGCTGAAGAGTAATAATGAAAAGGGTATCAAATCTACAAACCATGAGCTCCTGAACCATCTGGATTGCCTAAATCTTCAAACTGAAAGGGCGGTGGACGTGTATAGCCAGTTCTGAAGCAAATTTATAATATTTTATGATAAAAAAATACTTACTTGTGTTGTTCCACGACCATTGCAGAATCATGATCGGCATGTACTTGTTCAACAGCTCTCATCATATCTTCGTGGCACCGTGCTGGAAAATTCAGAATAAAAATAAGAGAATAAAACACCCACCAATTATGCTGTGTACGTCCATTTCTGCTTTAACAGACATTTCCATTGCTCGCACTGTGTCTGCTATTCTTTCCATATCAAGCGCCTAAATTTGTAAATTTAAAAGAAAAATAAATAAAAAATTACCTTTAATCTATCAAGCACATCAGGAAGATAATGGCTATAATACTGATCTTGAGCATCGTTTGCTCCTTGTAGCGCATGCGCATATGACGATTTAGCTTCTTCACTCATTTGATTACGCATCTAAAAGATAAACAAATATAAAAAAAAGAAATAAAACTTGCATGAGCATTAGTTTTTGCTTTTTCCAGATCTAATCGAGAAATTTCCATATTTTTTTCCGCTTTATAATATTTTGCAAAAGCAGCTTCGGCTTCTTTATACGTTTTTCTGAAATTAAAATTATTAACTTGTAATTATAATAAAAACCCGTATAATCTTTGTTGTTTGTTTAAATGTTCTGTAGCTGCTTGGAGATTAGAATATATGGCTTGTAAATCCAGTAGATACTGTTTTCTACCGGCTCGAAGTTGGTTGGACCTCGCCTTTGTGAAAGATACAACATCATTTCGCAATTTTTCGGCAATAACCTGAAAAAAATTGGCGAATAAGAAAAAAATAAAAGAAATACCTCATGTTGACTTGCTTCTGATTCTACTTCTCTTAGAACATTTGTAAATGCTCGAACATAGGTGAATGATTTTGCTGCTTCTTCATCATCCTTTTTCTTGCCGATAGTTTTTAAAACCAAATTCCTAAAAAGTAAATTAAGAAATAGAAAACCACATACTTTAATTTTTTCGCGTATTCCTCCTCAATTTGGGCTTTTTCTTTAGCAAAATTGCCTACTCCTTCTAAAAATTCGATTCCTTTTTGTGTATGAGATGCTACGGCGGACGATTGATCCTGAAAATACTATGTGTAAATAACGGAAGAAAGGAAAAAGAAATAAAAGTCATATAATATTATTCATTTTTGTGGAAGCCGCATTTTTAGATATCGCAGAAAAGAAGAGCAAAACATACCCTTTGAATAATAGCTAACTCTTTGAGGAATTCTTCCCCCTGAATATTTTCTTGTTGAAAAATATCAAACATAGACCGGCTCAGGGAAGAACGTTTGAGGCCGTCATTTCGGCTTCGGCTCGTGTCACGTCGCCTGTATGACGCATAGCCGCCACGCATAGCTTGAGACTAGTGAAAATGCTGCTGGGCCTTATCAAGGAGGCCGTACTGATAGAGCAAACGTTCACTGAGGGTGATTTCTACGTCGAAAAAGTCTCGAGGGAACACTCTACATACGACGCGAAATGACAAATTGATGTTGCACAATAATAATTCGGTGAGTCAAAAGCAATTTCGGAATTATCTAATAAATGTTTTAAATTAAATTTCTTTGCGACTGCGTGGGTTTCGCCAAATTAAAATTTGAAAGGAAATCATTTGCTCAATTTTCCCCATCAAAAATTGCTGAATCGGATATTGAAACATGACAGGCTACAATTATATCATCATCACGTTGCTGACTGCAACTTGCCGTTTTAGCAATCAAAAATTTGCGGAATTTTTATAATTTAGACAAATCCTAAAATAATAAGAGAAAAAAGACTAACCCATAATTCGGCCCAGCTGACTGGGTGATGCGCACATCCGTTGACAGACATCCCTACATCCGCAATGTAATAATTCTGAAAAAAAAATTTTAGGAAAGAAATAAAAAGAGAAAAAAAAATGAGCAAAAGAAGAAGAGAATATTGACAACTCTTACGTTAGCTGCATAAAGAGATTAGCCAAATGTGGCCGAAATGGGCGAGCTGTAATTTGTGCAGCTGGTAGATGGTCATTGCAGCATAGGGATCAATAAGCCCTAAGAGCCGCAAATGAGAGAGTGGAAAATTAGAGGCAAAATATTGAATAGTTTTGAAATAAAAGGAAAAAACAGACAATAAAACTACTAATGAAAACCTCGTGACTGAATTGAACTCACACTATACGCGAGCCTGTCAAAATGGATCAAAAACAATTTCATCACATGGTAGAGGGCAAAAAAATTTAAAACGTCGAAAAAAATAAAGGAACATATTTTCAACGGAAGCGGTTGCAAAGATAACAATTGTTTGCTTTAGGCATTATCAATGGAATTGCTCATCAAGAATGACTCAAAAATTATGTCTTCCAAGAAGAGTGACCAGTAGTTATGGTAAGTAATGGTGAGCGGCTGGTCGGGTGCACCGAAAAGTGCATAAAGTGTTTGCTGCGCAGCACGGACCAGCCTCGGTTCAATCGATATGCCTTGTCTAAGAAGGTAGACACACAATGGAACCAAATCTCTTTAACCAACTCTTTTTACAACGGAAACTAACAAAACTTGAACCAGGTGAGAAGAACTGGAAAGATGAGATTGATTGAAAAATTAGATAAAAATAAAATGAGTCATACTGGACAAGAATTTTGGGAACGATGACCACGGCCTGAGAATGACTATTCTGTCAACTAATGCTGACACGGGTCGTTGTAATGTGGAATGGCTAACGGCTACTTTGTAAAGAAAAAAATAAATCGATTTCGGACAGGCGCAATTGACCAAAACCTCCCTATTCCCAAAAGTATCCATTGCCCGACAAATGTCTTACGAATGAGGCGCTCAAATCGGCGACTACTCGTGGGGAATGTGCTTGAGAATTCATAGAGAGAATGAATAGCGAAAAGTGTGAAGAGAGGTCCAATAACTAGAACAACAGGAGCAAAGCAAAGGTTCGGAGTTTACAAATCCTGAAAATCAACATAAACTCGCCTGGACTAGGGCCTAATCCTGCAAAACAGCCGACACGTGTGTCCTAGGCAAAGAAACGAACAGCTGCCCTCGATTTTAGCGCACATTGCTCTCATTTACTGGGTGTTCTTCGGCTAGTTAAAAGTTTATATGTCCGAAATGATAATTTAGTTCAAAATAAAGAGTTATCATTGTTAGAAATAAGAAAAAACATCAAATTTGAGATAAGATAACGCGTAATGAAAAGGTAGGGCTACGCTATTCCGTTTAGCCTCGTCTTCACGCCTTTTCGGCAGTTAATGAGGCTAAACGAAATGTTTATTAGCAAAAAGCAAACGTCTGACGAAACTGGCCCTCCCGAAATTCGTGAATATTCTCTTCGCAGATCGATTTCCCATGGTTCTCTTCACAGCTGGCCTCCCCGTGCACCACCTGCGAGGTTGGAGGTGCCAGTTGTCTGTCAAGAAACATCTTAGGAAACGCTGTAACCCATTTAGAGCCTACATAATGGGGAGAATTTCTCAAAGAAAGGACAACTGCATAGATTATCGTCAAATATAAGAATAGTGCGACCTGAATTGACATATAGGGAAGAAAAACAAGCAATATTGACAGTGCGCTGAATCAATCAAAACAATTTGAGTCAATAAAAAGACTAGAAATTAAATCACATCAAAAATATTGAATTTACCGAATCTCGCACCAAAAAGCTGCCGAAAACTTTCAATTTTTAGCCTGAATAGTCGACAAAAGAGCCAATTAGGTAGCGGAGATTGCGGTTTGCTGCACTGTGCAGGCTGTTAGGCCTGGGCCTGGCGCATTAAGTGACCCCCAACGCCCTCTCTTCCAATATAAAGGAGATCGATCGCCGACTACCGCATCGCACGCGCATGTTCTGGTGTGCTGTGTAACGAGGGCCTGTTTCAAGTTGCCTTACTTGACCTAGAATACTAAAATTATGTATATGTAAAAACACTTTGACCTAGCTGTAAAAGTCAAGTGAGCTTCTCATGTTACTGCGCGCTGCTTTCCGCTTTGGTCAACATGAAACGGAAGAGACCTCTCGCAGAATAAAAACTTGTATGACTACTGTTCTAATAATAGCGCAGGTTTGTGTAAAGGTACTTGCGCATGTATAGAATAGCATGAGTAGCAAAATTATACAAAAAAAAACGAATAAATAGACAGGAAATATAAAAAGCAGATGAAAATCGTAGAAAGAGAAAATCCAAAATTTGTTTGTCGATACGTATACGCTTTTACGGCGTCGTAAATATCGGACAATTTCTCATTTCTTCAAGAAAACGAAATGATTTAGTTCTTTTGCTTGTCTGCTGCAGCTAATCATCAAAATTCCTGCGTAAGATGACTACAACAAGAATAATTATCCGGCGAACATATGCTGCCATTCGTTCAGGCGTCTGCTAATGTTGGAATTGGGGATGCGAACAACGGAAAGAGCGCGTCCTGAGTAAAATAGCCACCGGCTAGCGAAATTGCTCCCGACGGCTGCTGCTGGCAGAAAGAAAAGCCTCGGGGTCACCGGGGGAGAGGGCTAAACCACCAGCGCAATTATGGGGTTAGTCTCCGGAACTGGTTGCTAGAGTTTATTTCTTGTTGGGAGAGCTGGCATTTTTGGGGGACGGCAAATAAACATCGAATGAGTCAGCTGGGGGTTAACGAGGAGGAGGAGGGGTTCCATTTCTAGGAAAAAAGAAGATTACGAAAGGCTGACATGTCTGGAATTGTCTGGACAGTCAATGGAATGGATAATTTTTCATTTTGGACTATTTACTTGTCTACTAGTCGCTTGGTATCGGTTAGTTTCTTTTTTTACTAGTTCTATTTATTTTTTATTGTAACCATTAATTTTTGCTTATTAAAATATAATTTTTAGCAATGTCCGAGTCGAAATCGACAAAATCTTCGTCTAAAAAGCTGCCGCCAGTAGCTGTTGCTAAGACTGTTGATCCGGCATCGATTCCACCAGCTCCTCCAGTTCTTCCACCAATTCCACAAGTTGTTCCCGATCATGAGTCGCCTTCTCTCCTCTACGTGTTGCAAGATCATCTGATAGGATTGATAATTCTTCTGCTGGCTTGTATTCAATATTTGCTGATTACTTTGGCTTGGGTGGCTGATGCCATCTACAATTTTCTCTGCAAATCCTATCGCGTGTCGTGCTTTGCCTATCATCATCCTGACGCCACTAAGGAGCTGCTCAATTTGACTTATCAAATTTTGAAAGTCTCTTATGAAACGGGACTGTGGACGTGGTCTGATTGCTGGGATATTATTTGTAAGCAATTGGGCAAGATTAGCGGACCCACGCCGGCTACTGCTCCTACTTGGTCGCCAGTTACTTTGCCTACTGCTACTGCTAATACGGCTACAGCTAATAAGGACTCACTCAGACCCAAAAATACTCCCGCTGCTAAGGAAAAAGCCACTGAGCCGGCGAAAAAAGACTAATAAAATGTTCGACATTTCTGGATTTGTACAATTTCACTTGAAATTATTTTGGATGCTCTCATTTTCAGAAAAAAATAGTTGTCAGATAAGCTTTATGAAGTATAGAAATTATTGAAAATTATAGTAAAATTATTATGGAGAAAATAAAAGGCGACGCTTCGAGACTGCGATGTTGCTCCTGGTGACGCGAGACCCAACTCCGACTGCAGTCTTCCTCCTTCAAATATTTCCTGAACACTTTTCTCGAAATTTCTCCATAGAAGTCTTCCCCCACCCATCCCAATGAATCAATCATTGGAAGGGTGTAGAAGATGTGCCAAGGTTTTACGGGTGCGAGCGCACCGACAAATTTCTCAAAAACTACTCGACCATTTTGCCTTTTTCATAGAATTTCCCCAGCTTTTCTGGTGATGTTTATATGTAAAATGTAGCCCAGAAAATTTCCTACAGAATGATATATAACTCGTAAATATTCGCTTCTTTATAGGGAACTAGCGATTTTTTTAAAAGCCCATACGATTATTTGTCATTCCTTCAATTACATGCAATTCGGCAATCTTGTCCGATCTGGCATGGCAAGCAGCATTTGGATCGGTTAGTATCAAGTTCGTATCCACCCGATGGTCACATTTTTTTGATTTGTTTTGGCTTTCTTATTGATCGAAGATTTAGGAGTAGCATTAGGGGCTACCGAGATCTGGCCACGGCAGTAAAAATTCCCTGTATCCAGATTCCCAACAGACATTGCGAGCTTCCCACGATCGATTGTTCGATCCCATTCGTCATTTCTTTTTGTCATTCTAAATTCATCCCCATCTCGTAATCTGTCTGTACAAGACGTCATTCGTACCAATTCATTTTTACAACAAAATCCAAGGGACTGATGATGTGGATGACGGTGTGTCATCCGCCGGCTGAGTACAGCATCAGGCGCTCCTCCTTGTACTTTGTTACTATCAAAATATTATTTTCTTGGCCTTCCTCATCTATAATTATCCTTTTTCTCATTTGTAGTTGGCGTTGACGGCTACATTTTGATCGCTTTTACGTCAAAAACGTCAATTAGGATAAATACAGCATCATATGGCATTTTTAGCTGAAACTATGCTCAATTTATTTATGAAAACTTGTCTACAGCAGCAATTTTATTTTTTGGAAGCCAAATCACCAATTAGAATTTTACAAGCAACAAAAAATCAATGAGAAGGTCGAACAGTCTTCTTTCTTTGAATTTTTTGGTTTCTCTGTCACCTATGAATTATTCTATACGACCTTATCCCGCATTTCCTGTAATCCCTATGCCCTACAATTTCTTCCCAGTAAAATACCATGAGATTTTAGTGAATTCTACCAAATTATCGCTAAAAATGACTCGCTTTCGCGTCATTTTCCATCCTCGCTGCTGATTTTCCCACAATTGTACAATTAGCGGATGTTGGTCACAGCTAAAGCGACACCTGCTAAAATGTCCTGTAAGAAAAAAATCGCCGAGCTTGTGTACAATTTGGACGAAGAAGAAACTCCAAGAAAATCGCGAAAAATGGAGAGAAAAACGGTAAATTGACAATTTTTTTCACTTTACCCAATTTTCTAAATTTTTAGCTGCAAACAGGAAGTTATCTGGATCTTCCCGCTAGTGGAAAAAGGCTGCTCCTTGGTGATTTATTGGGAAAAGGAGTCTACGGCGAAGTTTACAAGGTTTCTATCGAAGGAAGTCCAACTTATGAGAAGCTTTGTCTCAAAATCCAAGCTTGTAATCGAGATAATCGAAATCAAATTCAAGAAGAAGTAAATTTCCCTTAAAATTAATTAAAAAATCATTTTAAGGTAAAAGTAATGGAGATAATCAAGAGTAATCCAGCAGCTTCTGTCAATCTTATGACCCACATTGCTCCAATTACAGTACCCGGTTATTTCTGCTTTCTTATGCCGGAATTTGGAATTTCTTTGCTGAATATTTTAAATCGAAAAACGGGTCCTTTTGATTTGTCGCTGATTCAAGAAATTGGATATCAGGTAGAGTCAAAAATGGAGGAAAATGTGGGAAATATTCAGATGTTGTCCGGATTACAGTATCTCCACGCTCTCGGTTACGTTCATTGCGATATCAAGCCATCAAATATTCTGGTAAAAGCTGAAAATGGTGCTGTTGCTGTAAAAGTGAGACTCCCCCTTTCCTTACGACAAAAAGCCTCCTAGGTGGCCGATTTGGGAAATGCCACGGCCATTCGGATGATGAAAAAATGGCGGTATGAAAATTGTGTTCATGCTACGTGGTATCGCCCACCGGAAGTCTACTTGGGGATGGTCCAAGATCATAAAGCGGATATTTGGGCCTCCGCTTGTATTTTAGCTGAAATGTATACCGGAGACGCTTTATTTGTGACCGACGACCATTGTCATCATCTTGCCAGGTTGGATACTTGCCCTTTTTAACCAAAATATTCTATTCCAGGCAGCATTTTTACTTGACGGGTATTCCCTATAATGCCGACTTGGAGGGAAAACATTTTACGAAATATTTCACTCGTGATCGAATTTCTCGAACGTTTCGACCATATTCCAGTGAAGAATTATTGCTACAAGGAGTTATTTACCGCGATCGAAGTAATGGAAGGGATTACAGCTATTTGGAGCAAATGATTCAGGTAAATTTCCTCCCATCCAGATCAAATAATGGATTTCAGTTTGGTAAAAATAAGACAGCAACGTCGATGGATAATGCTTTCATCTCCACGCTGAAAATGATGCTCCATCCGCATATTATTGAGCGACCAGATGCCCCAACAACCCTGAGGACAGCTTTCTTTTACGGCTTGTTGATGAAAAGAGTTTATGGACAAATTATCTGATATTCAGATTCATATCTCGAAGTCTCTTTTACAGTGAAGTCTATTCATGTCTGTAAATATTCCAGAGAATAAAATCACTTACATAAATATTTTTTATTTACAGTAACACAATGTAAAGATCAACGGGCCAATTGGTTTCCAAGAGAGAAGAACAATACTTCCTTTTTGCCTTGCCTTTGCTTGAATTGTTGCGGTTCAATAGCCTAAATAATCCGAATATATAATGAAAAAAATTATGATCACCTTTAGAATTGCAGCAAGGCGAGTAACAATATCAGCCTTGGGCATATCTCCACATTTTCCTTTCATTTTGCTAAGAAGTTCCTTTGTTGTGTGCGGCTTACGACGTAGATACTTGCGAACCGTTTCCTCGTTTAATCCTTCATTTGTTCTATAAAATAATTATAAGAAATTTTGCAAAATCAAACCCTGGATCCGTTTTTGCCTTCTTAGCAGGATTATTGTCATCTTCAGCTTCTACTGGTCGTTTTTTGCCTGAAACAACATTTGGCTCTCATGTAGGTTACTGGTCCAATGGAAAAAATACCGATCCCTCGAAAAATTGGCAGTGATTTTCTCGAGGGATCGCTATTTTATCTTTGGACCAGCAATCTACATGAGAGCCGACCAACGCAATAATATCAAGAACAGCCTAAATAACGATAAAATATCTCACCTTGTGTAGGATTTGCTGCGCCATTTGCATTATCCTTCTTCTGTACATTTTGCATAAAAACAACTGAAGATATCTTTTCCTTATCCGGATCATCAGTATCAGAACCAGAAGAATCACGATCCTCGACATCAAAATCTTCAGTCTTCTTTTCTGTATCTCCTTTTAATATCTTGGTCACTGAAAAAAATTTGAATTAGTGGATCCATTTGAACTTGCTTATATCTTCGTCAGAATCCGATTCGCTTTCACTGTCGATAAGTTTCTTGAGTCCTGATTCATCTCCGACACCAATAAGTTCTTTCTCAACTTTTTCTTCGGCCTTGACATCTTCACGGCTGAAAGTAAAAAAACGCACTGAAAATAGGCAAAAGCTTACTCAGAATCTGATCCACTGTCAGTCATGTAGTCGTATTCACGACCCTCATCTTCGCCTTCAGATGATTCATATTTAGCAACCTCGTCAGCATTTTCTACTCGTTGGCGCTTATCCTTTCTCTTTGTTTGCGTCTAAAAAATAATATAATAAAAACACAGAATGAAAATGAACCTTAGTCTTCTTCTTTTTTCTATCTTTACCCATTTCTTCATTTCCATCATCGTCAATTTCCGATCCACTGGAGCTATATTCATCCTTGATTTTTAGATTGCCACTTTTAGTTGTGAGAAGTTTCTCTCCGTCATCTTCTTCTTTAAACTGATTCAATATTTGGGCCTTCTGGGCGAAGAGATTCATAACCTTGTTTCTTCTGAAAATATCCATCAATTGTACACTAGCATGAACACTAACTGTTGGAATTTCTCTTCAGCTTGATCGGCATCTAATGTCTTGTATTTTATTGCAGGAATAAATCTATGCATTTCATCAACCTAAAATAGAAATAGCAATGTTTCATAAATAAAATACCTTGTATGCGTGAAATTCTTCGCCCATTTTCATAAAGACCCAGTAATCTGCATTACCTTCTCCTTCTCTAATGCTATTCATCTTACGTTCTTTGCCGTCTACAAATAACAGATTACAAGAAGCACGAAGAATAACCATCATCAGTAAAAGTTAAACGCCAAGGTTGCTGGTCTAAATTGTATGTCCGTGCCTGTCGACCATATTTTTTGCGTCTAGCCTCTTCCCTAGCAGCTTTCCCATATTCTGTACCTTCTCCAAATTCCTAAAATAACATCAAAATGATTAAAAATTTAGAAAAGATACCTGGACTGTTTGCGAAGCTAAAATAACGTTTCTATTATCCTCACGTTCCATGTAAACTTCATTTTTATCGGTCCACCTAAAAAATACACAAATATTCATCGAACCAGAATATAAATTACTTTGCAGGGTCCACATTATCATTTTGATTGAACTTTAACACCGAGAGTCTATGCGTATCAGGTTTACTGAAAACAAAATATAAATAAAATGATAACAGAAGCACTGAAAAACTAAAAACTTTAACGTACCTTGCTATTCGGATGATGTACTCCGACTTCTGGTTTAGCCCTGGTTTCGACGATCCTACAGCAGAATTCATCTGGAGAAATTCAATTGATCTACTTTTACGAAAATGAGATAATAGAAACAACAACGAAGAACACGGCGCCGTGTGGTGGAAAACATTCGTTCAATTGCAAATTTACGTGGAAGAAAACAAACGATTATCGATGACATTCGACGATTTTTATTGGTTGCTAATAAAGATTTTAGCATAGCAATCAATAAAAAAATGAGAGAAACGACAGCAAGAGATTACAAGATGAAAGAGGACAGGAAGAGTTCGAGAGCAGGAGAGAAAGCCAAATTGAGCGAGAAGAAGAAATATAAACAAGAATAAACAAAATAAGAAGAGCGGTAATATGTCAAGTAAGAAATGGAGAAATGCAAGAGAATGATAAGCTGCGATTAGAAATTGTAATGAGCTTGCCTGCAAGAATTCAATTGCAAGCCTAGATTTGCATATTTATCGTACAAATACTTTATTATTTATTTTTCTCATGTTAATAGCACTGCAGAAGAGGAAGATTTTAATTTTGTCTATTTCAAAATGGGAAAAAACAATTATGAGATAGTAAAAATTAAATTCTGAAGAAAGGTGAAGCAAAGACCTGCTCCCAGACCAAAAATAGCAGCAGCTCCTCGGGGTCTAACCTTATAGGGAGACTATATTGACAGACTATATCAAAAAATTCAGTTCAGCTTCCTCTACAACTACATACATGGAATTATAGGAAAAAAAATCGCTTCTATTGATTTTTTTATTGGCTGTCATATTTTATTTACTACCTTTTTTCCTCTTCGTCTTATTTTCTGATCTGCTTTATTTGAGAAAATTTTACTCGGATGAAGTAAACGTGCCCCTCCGGCCTGCGGCAGTTTACGAAAAACCTCGAGCCTCGAGGAATCCGAAATCCATAACCTTACCTTGCTTTCGCTTTTTTGTTTTCTCTTATCTAAAATATTGCTTCTACATTATAATTCTACAGAATTCTACATTATAATTACAGATTTTACAGAATGGGAATGAAACGAAATTTTCAATGTCGCAGTATAACAGCGGGTGAAGAACTAAAAGTTAGTGGAACATACATTGTCAAGAGATTTAATGGTGCTGAAGATGAAAAGGTATAATTTTCTTCTATTCTTTTATATGTAGTATTTTTAGGTGCATGCTGAACTAGTTGATATTAAAATTGTATGTAATAAGGAAATTCAAAAGAATCGTGATGAAAAAATAGAAAAGAATTTATTAAATCCTGGTATTGAACAAGAATCTTTAGAAGATGATGAGGTCAGCCATTATATTTCTTGTTTATAAAATCTTTTTAGGATGAAATAATCTCAGAGCCACCGGCTAAAATTCCACATAAAATTTCTCCTATTAAACGGATGCATAAGCTTTATTATATCCATTATTATGGTCAAGATAGGCGGTTAGATGAATGGGTTGAAAGAGAAAGGTTAGTCTTTTCTTATTTCAAAATAAAGTCATCTTTTAGATTTTGTGAATTTGTCCCTGATAGTGTTGCAGCTACATTAGATAAATTTGACGGGCCAATAAAAGAAAGTAAGGGATTTTAGCTGCTGAATTTGATATTTTTTAGATGGACATAAAGGCGGTACAATAACTAGATCACAACGAAAAATGCAAGAAGAATTTCATCATGTTCAACGCTCAATAGATGATTTAGACGCCTTCACAGCACGTTTAGAAAAGGAACATGAAGAAGTACGCCTATTTTTGGTCTTGTTTATTCATATTTTTTCAGAGAACTAAAGTAAAATTAATTCAAAATGTTATTTTTGGATCGAATAATATTGGCGCTTGGTATTATTCACCATTTCCTGAATATGCTCAAAAGGACACAATATATTTTTGTGAATTCTGCTTAGCTTACACACCTGATAAAGAAGAATATATTTGTCATAAAGTTAGTCCTATTCTCTACTTAATAACCCTGTTTTAGTTCCATATTTGCAAACAAAAAGGACCACCAGGTAGAGAAATTTATAAAAAAGGTTCTATCTCCATTTTTGAAGTTGAAGGAACTGTGGATAAGGCAAGTTTAAAATTTTTCTTATTCAGATTTTTATTTCAGAGATATTGCCAATGTCTTTGCCTTTTGTCGAAGTTGTTCATGGATCATAAAACATTATATTTTGACGTCGACACTTTTCTTTTCTATATCATATGCGAGGCAAGTTATATTTATAAAAAAATAATGAATTATTTCAGAAATCAAGTGACCAATATCGTCTAGCTGGTCATTTTTCAAAAGAGCGACGTTCCGAGAATAATCTTGCCTGCATTATGATTCTACCGCCTTATCAAAGAAAAGGCTATGGAAAATTGTTGATTCAACTAAGTTAGTTACCTTTCCTTTCTTTTTTATTGTTCTCCAGGTTATGAATTATCTAAACGTGAAGGCTGGATAGGAACACCAGAAAAACCACTCTCAGATCTTGGAAAAGTTAGCTATAGAAGTTTTTGGTGGTGGAGAATTTTAACAGCAATGAGCGATCTAGTAAATTTGTCTTTTATTTTAATTTTAAATATCTAGGATAGTGCCGATGATCTTTCTCTGCAAGATTTAGCCCGTTTATGTGGAATTGCAGTTGATGATTTAATGTCGACATTGGCGACGGTTCGATTATTACGAGGAGGATGCCTTAGAGGTGAGCGAATTCCAATTTTATTGCCGTTTCCATATTTGCGGATCCCAGATCAGTCTGGGAATACGTAAAGAAACGTTTTCTGCAGGTTATCCCTTTAGAATTACTTTAGTGTCGCCGGCTCAAATGCTTCGTTTCAATCGTCTAACAGTCCGAAAGCTGAAAGAATATGCCTGTTACCGGCCTCCACCAGTGTTGTTGGATCCTCATATGCTTCATTGGCAGCCGGTTGAGATTCGTAATACTCGAAGAGCATCAGCAGAACAAATGGAAGCATAATTTGATGACTTTTATCTCATTCAAAGTTGTTATCTCATCGCATACGGGAATTGTTACCTTATGTAATTTGTTGTGTTTTATATTTTCTTTTGTATCTTTGTTTTTTATTGAAATAAATTTCTTTTGTACTCGTTTATAACTATCACGTTGTTTATTCAAATGTATATCTTTTAGTTTTTATTATGTTTTATTACTTTTTAGTGTAAAATGGCTCGTTCTCGGACTAGATCGCCTCCTCGAAGAGAACGAGACAGAAGTAGGGATAGAGATCGTGACCGCGATCGGGATCGTGATAGAAGTCGTGAAAGAAGACATAGAAAAGAAAGGAAAAGAAGGTGAGCATTTATAAAATAATTTACAAATAAATGTAGGCGAGAATCTCCAGGAACTTCTGATACTGAAAGTACTACAAAACTTGGAAGTATTTTAAAAGAAAAACGTCGACGAAGCCGAAGTAGAGATAGGAGTGACCGAAATGAATTAAAGTTTGTTTTTCCGTTTGAGTATTTTAATGAACTTTTCAGTTTTTCTAAAAAGAACGGTTCACCTGGTTTGCCTCAAGAAGTACAAAAAGAATTGAGCAGTGATTTTGATACATCAAATATTAGTGAAAATGCAAAGAAATGGCTTGAAGAACGAATTGCTGAACAGGTAAGCCGCTTTATTTATTTAATATAATATTTTTAGGTAACTTCACGTGTAAATCAGCTTGAAACTGTTATGGCTGAGCGAATAAACGCCTCAAGGGCTGAATTGGAGCGACAACTTCGTTCTCAAATTGAAATGGAGCTAAGAAAAGAGATGGAAGATACGAAAAAACGTGAAGAAGAATCTCGAAAACGTTGTGAAGCTTTGGAAAAAGAACTGAAAGAGAAAATAAAAGAAACGGAAGAAGCTCAACGTAAATATGTAAGTTGGTTTACGTATTGTCTAAAATTTCCCCAATTTGTTTGTAAAATTTCTAAATGTTTAATGAACTTTTATAAGCGGAAAACATGTGGGCCATTTGGCACATTGCGTGCCGTCACTGCTTAAAGAGGAGCAACGGAGGCCATATTCTACGTGAACTGGGTCCCAGGAGATCAGGTTTGCGAGATAATTTAAAATTGGGGCGGTTTTTACAGTTATCTTTTTCTGTAAAACTACCTTTATTAACCAGAATAGGATAGGCTTTTCATAATTCTTTTAAAGAAATGCGATTTTTCAGAATGAGGAGAGATTGGAAATGCTGGCTCAACGAAGCCAGATGGAAAGAGAACGACTTGAACTACAAAAAGAGAAGGATGCCGTTACCAAGACCGAACAGCAAACAATTCTCAATAAGGGAGGTCTAGCTCGTGCCCCCATCAAGATCAAGTTCGGTAGCAAGTGATTTTCCAGATCTTTTTTATTCTCTCTACAATAAATATATGTACAAAAAATAATACGCAAAAGAAAAAGTATAATAGTACCCGTAAGAAACAAACATATCACAGTTAGGCAATTGATTCGATTTTACATTTTTCCTTTAATAATTCAGTGAGAAGCTTCTGTTCGAAAGAAGCACGAATTGTATTGAATTCCATTATTGAATCAGGATTAGCAGATTTCCAAAATGCAACAAACGCAATGAATATTTTACCTGATAAAGAAGGTTTTAAAAATTGAATCAACTTACAGTAGGTTTCGTTAAATAAATCCATATTTATTTCGTGATTGGACTTATAGAAAAGTTGTTTTAATTTACCACCAGAAAGAAGTTGACGAGTAACGGCTGTAAATGTAATTCCTAAAATAGTCAAATACATAAACTAGATGAAAACAACCTGCTACAGCTAACGGGAAACCAATTTTTGGATGATGTGAGATATTTAGCATTTGTTGGACTTCACCAGGATAATTTTTCGCCAAATAAAGCAATTGATCAAGGGAAAGTATTCCCATTCCACGAAAATCTGTTGCAGGATCATCTCCCTGAAATTCATAAAATATTTCGAAGTCAAGTTCCTTACCTGAAAACCAATGTATCTCCACTGTTTGCCTGTTCTGCTTTCTAATGGCTCATAAGGAACAAGAAGTTTCCATAGCTCTTGTAATTTCTCCTCGTGTGATGGATTATTTGAATCATATTTTTCCCGTCGCATGGCTTCTACCTGTAAAGAATTGTTGCTCAAAAGGAAGTGAAAATAACCTGTGAATGGAGTTCTTCATAAGCATCGATAACTTTAATCACAGAATGCAGACGTTGTTTTAATTTTTCCCGTTGTTCACCTCGTGTGGATACATTCCCATTAGATAAAATAACCTCACAATCATCAGCACTTCTAAAATAAATTAAACAATAACAGACAAAAACAAACCTGAACATTTTATTTGTAGTGACGCTTAATTTCCGTAAAAGAAAGTCTTCAATTTCAACAATACTGGATCCTTTAATATTTTCCGATTTTTCTAACTAAAATAAATATTTAAGCGTAGAAAATTCCTTACCATTCGTTCCAATTTACTTTTCTTCGTGAGAAGAGACCAAAGATAATCTAGCGCATCGTCATAAAGGAAATATATCAATTCAATAAGTCGCTCGGCTAACGTCGGAAATCCTCCACGTGGTTGTACTGCCAAATGGGAGGACATTCTAGAATAAAAATATTAAAATTAATACAACATCTACAAGTAAATGACAGGGTGGCGAACCCAAAGCGTTCAATATCAACAATAAAATCAAAAATTTATTTAACAATCGCGTAAAGATATACCAGTAACTTCAAGCAGTCTTTTTTGGTTCCGTTGAATTGTAGTGCTCTCCTAACTGATAAGCATGTCGTTGATAGACAATTGTAAGAGGCCGTGTTGTATAATCTTCACCATAAGTTATCGTCCGTCCTTCCGGTTGAATTACCTAAATTATTGTATTTTTTAAAAATAAATAGCTTACTTCTATTTTCCGTTCCAAGCTTTTACTAATGGCTATGAGTTCGGGCTCTCCACCCCAAACACCACCATCTTTTGCTTCATTTTCAACTTTACTGCAATAATTTTCATATTCAAATTCGTCTAAAGAATCTCCATCGTCCTAAAAATCACAAAATTATGAAATGATGGTTCTTACATTTGTAATAAAAGGAAGAAAATCTTCACGATGTTCAAGCATAAAACGAGCGGCACGTCTACGAACATCTTTTCCATTTATCTAAAGAAATTTAACGATTTAAAAGATGACAAACCTGTGCTGAAGCTGCGGTTCTATTCATTTGATGGGAAATAGAATTATACAAACAATCTCCATCAGGACGAATATCAAAGAGTTGAAGGCCGCGTTTATCCAATACTTCAGCAACAGCATTCTTTTCAATAAAATTCAACGAAGATAATGCATTTTCTTGATCTGTAGCAATGGCTTCTTTCAATTTCAGTGCAGCTTCGGCCTTCTTCGCCTGTAAATCATCATTACAAAGGGGAAATAATTAAAAACCAACTTGTTTCTTCTTATTTTTAGAGGAAACGGTGCCTTCTTTATAAAACGTGGGTTCGGTTTTCTCTTCAACAGTTTCTTTCGATTGTTTTTGTGGTGCAGCAGGTGCTGTTTCTTGGACAGAAACTTTTGATAACTCATTTGTCTATAATTTCATAAATAAACAATAAATAAATGAAATATACCAGTTCATCTAATTCTTTGGCGTGTCGTTGTTTCATAGATTTCTCCAGTTCTTCAATCTCGGCATTAGTTTCTTTTTGTTTCTGCTTATTTCCACATTTCGCGGCTTTCTTCAGGTTTAGACATTTCTCTAAAAAAATGAAAAATAAGACAAAACAGGAGTAAACATACCTTGAAGTTCCTTTTTCTCCTTGCGATGTCTTGACTGAAGTGCTTCCAACGGGGAATCCTCCACGTCACTCATTTCCCTGCAACACGTTGCGAAATTACCCAGATTTCTCACAAAGACAAGAAGTAGTTCCGTTGAATTTTGACTTTCTTAGTTTAAACAAAAAATATCAATAAAATATTTATTTACAGTACTGTTCGAATCGTCGAGACAAAAATGTAAAATGGCAATATTAAAACCCGAAAAAAGTATGACAGTTACAGAAGATCACAATGTATTAAGCGCGAATAGCTAAACCATCTTCATCCTTAGAGACACTAACAGCAGAATCAGCCATGGAACTAGAGTCTCCATCTGTTGGATCTTCGATCGAATTTAGCTTTTTGGGAGAAAAAGGTGGAATATATGTAATTCCATTCATCATGATATCTTCGATAAAATATTCCATTACTTCTTTGCCCTAAAATAGATGTGATTGGGCAATAAAAACAATTGTTACCTTAGCTAAATTAGCAGCATATTGTTTTACTGCTAACTTTTCCACGGCAGACTCGAATCCGAAGAAAGACTTGACATCAAGAGACGCATTTTGCAAGAAACAAGTCCAGTCGCTATTTTCCGGATGAACCTAAATACAAATAAAGTTTCAGGAAAAGATATCCGCCTTACGTAGTATGTACAGGTCTCTTTGATAACGAGTCGCTGTGCAAATGAGATGTTGGTAGCTTCAATGGAAAGTGTTCGTTTTCTTCGATTCAGAGTGTTTTTCTGGGTGAAATAAACATAGTCCACACCGGCTATCTAAATCAACTAATTTTATGGCATAAAATAACAAAATCAAACCTTTTTGACAATATATGGAGCATCCACGTTCAGTTTACATTTTCTTTCAATAACTGATTCTTCGCCATCACTGGAATGGTATTCATATGTGATCTCAGATCCTACGAAAATTGGAATTTGCGGACAAGTAGGGAAACGCTTTTCGTAAGCCTAACTAACATTACACAAATAATAAAAAATGACTTACTGCCATCACAAGCTCGAATGGATGTTGATATACACGCACAGGAGAGCTATATGTTTGCACCATTGTTAGAAAGAGATCTGAAAACCGAAATATAATAAAATATTGATAATGAGAACAAGGACAGAAGGAAAGACGAAAAGACGCCTGTAACTTGAAAAAATGTGGGAGATGATTTCCGAAAGGAGACTTTCCATTTACAATGCAAGAGAATGAAATTCAGGTATTAATGAAGAACAACTGGTAGGAAAAAAGAATAAACCAATAAGAAAATAAATTTATATATAATATCCACAAAACCAGAAAAGGGTTTAAATTTCACCCGTCTAGAAAAGCAATACAGGAACATTGTGAAAACTCATACAAATATCTACTTCTGGAGCATAGGAACGGCTGTAAGATCACCAAGGAGAGTACTGATCAAAGCGGGTCCAAATCCAGTGGCGCGATCTCCCGATTCGGCTGGTGAAGCGATGTCCAGATGAATCCAATTTAAGTTATCTCCGAAATCAATGTGAGCTCCAATAAATAATCCTCCAATAGCCGTTGGTGGTCCCTAAAATAGAAGCATAAACAAATTACAGATGAAATGGATATAAAAATCAATGTAACTCACCTCAACTCTGCCTAGATTACTATTCTTCATGTCAGCAATAGTGCTTTTTAGATCAGGGAAATGGAGATCCGGACAAAACAATAAAGGAGCAAGTAAATCTCCAGAGCGGCGACCTGCGTCGCACAACTAGAAAGTGGTTATCATTCGATATATAAGGTAATACTCGCCTTGCTCTCCCATTCTTCGCTGTTGGTCAATACGGCTCCGTGCATTTTTCCAGAAACTTGAGCTTGAGCTCCAGTCAAAGTCGCCATGTCAATGATAGTATCAGCCTAAAAAAATGATCAGAAATATTAATAAATTACCTTAAGAGTGTGTTTAGCGTAATAGACTCCATCAGCGAGAATGAGGCGACCTTCCGCATCTGTATTGTTGATTTCGACAGTCTTTCCGCTCAGCATTGTTATAATATCATCAGGTTTGCTAGAAGAAAAATAAGGTTAGTAAAATTGGCTTACTTTGCTGCTGGACTGATGTTGTTTTCGACGATGCATAAGCAGGTATGAAGATTTTGCTTAAATCCTGATTGAACCAATGTGGCGAAAGCGCCTAACATTCCGGCTGCTCCACCCATATCACGTTTCATATCTGAATAATATACTCAAAACCAATATGAACTTACTCGGCATCCCTGTTTTCGTTTTTATTTGCATTCCGCCAGTGTCATAAACGACGCCTTTTCCAACCAACGCATAGGTTTCGCTGGCTCCTTCAGGCCTAAACAAACGTTTGAGAATTGAAAAGATAGACTTACATATGACTAAGAACTACAAACGCGGGCGGGGTTGGTCCAGCTTTGCCAACATGGTAAATTCCTCCAAAACCTTGAGATAGTAAATCTTCTCCGCGAATGACGGTGCATTTGACTCCCAGAGATTCGGCTGTGGTTACAGCTTCTTCTACCAAGGCATCCGTCGTAAGTTCATTAGCAGGAGCATCAATCAGTCGGCCAGTTTTACGAATAAACATAGTCAAATTTTCCAGGAAAGCAACATCAGCATCGGATAGTGTCTGGAAATAATTGAATCATATGATGCAACGTCACGAGTCTTTTAAAAATTATGCAGCTTATCAAGAAAGCCCAAGATGTGTGGTGAATAGAATCTTAAAATTTCTGCTAAAAACTAACCTTATCATCAGTGACTACAACATGAACATTAACTTCGGCCAATTCACTTCTAGAAGTTTTCCTCGAATAAAGAGGGAAACTGCGGGCAATAGCTGCCACGCTAGCCACGACATCAACATACTCGGCCAGAAGGACTATATTTATAGTCTGAAAAATGGGATAATATTAAGAAAACATAGATACCTTAGTGTCTCGGCCAAAATCGACGCTTCTAACTTCTCTGAAGATGTTCAAGCTACTTGAAGGCGCATTATGACGAGAACACTTATCAGGTACGGAGACTATTTTTGCTTGATTTAAAAATAGGGGAATGTTCCCAGCTTCCGGAAGACGTTGTATGGCGGTTTGCCAGAGCTTTTCATCTAAATATTTTTTTTTAAAAAATAAGTTAAATAAATAACTGACCGACAAAATTATTTAAAGTTCCTTCAATTTGTTTGTAGTCCAATTTCTTCAAATGTTTATTTTTTCCAATAAACAAAAGCGCACCATTCGCTATATTTACTCCAGAAGTTAGCCCAGAACGAAGCGTCAACGACGCCATCTGAAATGATCACTGTATTTTTCATACATTTACATATATATAAATTTGGTAAAAATATAAGAAACACCCATGATAGTAAGAATTGGACCACACTAGCGTAGCTTATAGTGATGAAAGAAATGTGATAAGCAGAGCATTTTCTCAGACATTTGCGGTGATAAAAACACGTGACATGATGGGAAAACGAGAGAAGCGCTTGTCTGGTGATGGCCGAAACTAATATTAAAATTGCGTGGGCAGATAGGGGGAAATTTATGCATTGATAAGAAATCAAAGTACAAATGATTAAAATATTAAAATCTTAGCACATGAAAGCTATATATTAGGCAAACATATAATAAGTGAATGTCAAACTTTATTGTTCACGATGTAAAAAATATATACTGTCTAGCTATAAACATACGAGTACAGGATGCATGTCGACTAAATCTGAGAGCACGGGTATGGGAGTGAACGGGGTTAGACAAAACAGCACGCATTGTGACAAAAATTGCAAAATGAGAGCCCGATGAAGCTACCATGATATATTATAAATACACTATCGACTAAAGATGCTAAATTTAAATTGGTAGTTCAAATTTGATGTCGACTTGGGCATCACGAGCAAGTTTTACAATATTAGACAGCTTGACAACCATTTTAGCAGCCTCATCCAGATTATCACATGGGAGAATTCGCAATTGAGATGTGGCAATCAATGCCTTAGCATCTTCGACTTTCGTTCCTAAACAGATGTAGTGTACACATGAAAGTGAGAGTTTAATACCTTGAAGTCTGACTACAATGGGGATTTTTAGATCCAATTCTTTAGCTGCTTGTATAATTCCTTGAGCAATAACATCACAGCGCATAATACCACCAAAAATGTTCACAAGAATAGCCGTGACCTTGAAGATATGGTAGTATATCTAAACAACCTCGCTAACCGTTTGTGCATCAGCTGTAATAATCTTGAAAGCTTCGGTGACCTGTTCAACAGTAGCTCCGCCGCCAACATCGAGGAAATTTGCAGGTTCACCCCCATGCAATTTGATAATATCCATAGTGGCCATAGCAAGACCAGCTCCGTTTACTAAAACAGGAAACACTGCATTTGAGAATTATATTGACCCTACCAAGGCATCCAATATTTCCGTCAAGTTGAATATAGTTCAGGTTAGCTTTAGCAGCCCTGACTTCAAGGGGATTTTCTTGTTTGCTGTCCTTGAGGCCAAAAAGTTCTTCTTGGCGGAATTCAGCGTTGGAATCAAGGAGCATCTTGCAATCCATGCAATAAACTGTAACGGAAACGTTGAAGCAATATATTATTTTAAATACCATCGCCGTTGACATCTTCTGCCATTGGATTAATCTCAACAAGCGTGGCATCCGACTTTCTAAAAAGATTGTAAAGCTTCTGGATAATGTCGGCAGCTTGATCCTGGCAACCACCCTGAACAAACTGAAATAGAAAGACATACAAGAAAGACTAACGCTGAAACCCATCCTTTTGGCGATATCTTGAGCAATTTCAGAGGTCATTCCAACACTCATATCAATTGGAACCTTTACAATGGCATCAGGCTCTGTGGCAGCCACCTCTTCAATGTTGACTCCTCCGCGTGAAGATCCAATAATGATAGGACCCTGAAACGAAAGGTATAATTGGCAAACTGACGATCATACATTAGTATTTCTATCGAGTGTGATCGAGAAGTAATACTCCCGCCTGGTGAACAACCGCTTGCACACCATGACCTCATCACAGCGTTTACCCCGGCTATCAGTCTGCTTTGTGATGAGGTTGGCACCAATCATCATTCCAGCTTTCTCTTTTACTTCTTCAGGCCTATGAGTGGAGGTAAAAATTAAAACAGAGCGGTGCTTACGTGAAAACAATATGTACACCTCCTTGCAGTCCAGAATCAAATCTTCCTTTTCCTCTACCTCCGGCCAATACCTGAGCTTTGATTACATAATCTTTTCCACCGATGGATTCGGCTGCTTTCTTAGCTTCATCTGCACTTTTGGCGACACCAAATGGAGGGACCTGCAATACCGTATATACGAACAAAATTATCAGAGGTTACCTTGATGGCTTCGCTTTGCAAGACCTTCATGCCATGATGCTCTTGCAGCATTAGGTTTCTTACAGAGGCAGCTGTAAGTGACTGAAAATACACGTGTCATGTAGTGAAAAAAAAAAGAAAATATCTTCTGAAAACAACATACCTTCTGGGCAAGGCCGAGGAGAGGCTGGCTAACACGGGACAGCATCCTGCAAATAAATTCTTAGTCTTTGTATCATACTAATTCAGCAATAATTGAAGAAGAGTCATTTTCAGCTTTGCCACATAGTCATCATAGATGAAAGCAATCTTACAAATAGAAGAGTAAATAATGATGTTGAGAAAGTAAGAAATGTGAATAAATTGTAAATACGATGAGAATTATGGTAAAATTAGAAAAATTACACAGAACGAATCATTTTTTGGAAATAGGCGGATCTCTTTTGTAAATGAATCCGACGAGCTCTATTGCTTACGCGTAAGCAGCGCGAGGAGCAGTCAGCAGAGAAGAAGAAATCAGTCAAAAGGGGCCGCCATTTGTTGTGAGTAAAGAAACGTAGCTCCCCAAATGTCCTTTATAAAAGGACAAAAGGAAATAAAAAACGAAGATGACTGATTGCTAAAACATGAAAAGAGCAAAGTTCAGCAAAGACAGGTGGCGCGAAGCTCTGGCCTTATCAGAGAACAGCTTCTTGTCATATACATTGTTGCTGGACACTGGGGGAAAGTATATAAAAGTTATTCATTTGCGCAAAAATGAGAAGGAAAAGTGCTACTGAGCGATCATCATTTTAGTTCCAAAATTTTAAGCACTACTACTAGTGAATATCAAACTAACAAGTGATTTGCAAGTAGAGAAAGATAAAGCATAAATGCAAATCGCAACTGTCATCAAAACCATAATTTTCGATGATAGCAAATTGAAAACAATGATTTTTTTTAGTTTTCAAAACTTGCAATTAGATGCAACATTCAATGCTTGTGATATCGAGGTTTTAGAAGCATTCACAGAAAAAACAACTGATGGAATGAACAACACAAAGGAGGAAAATGAAATACTATAGTATTAGTACTAGCGAGAGAATGAAAACCATGCTTGCACTGTAATCAAAGGACTGTAGAGCACGCTTCCATTTTGTTGCGAAAAATTTCCTGCGTTTTTTTATTTTTACAGCAATTTTTTGGCATAGAAATATTGGAAATGTAGACCAGTGCCCTAATTGTCTGCAGCAGAAAATCCTAAAAAAAGGTAGTAAGCATTTTTGGGAAAATCGGCTTTCTTTCTTGGTTTTTAATGTTTCTTGTGTTGCGCTCGTCTTTATTTTCTTATTTTCTATGGGAGAAATTTGGAATAGCGGCTCTGAAAACTGTACTGATGGCGAAATTTGATGAAATCGCTTCTCTGACGATTGATATGGTCTTCTTGTAACGATGAGAAATGTTCCTATTTTTCAGCACCACAATGTCTCAAAAAAGAGGCAAATTTATTCGTGAACTCGCAATATCAGGTACATCTGCTGCCATCTCAAAAACTGTCGTTGCTCCTTTAGAAAGAGTAAAATTATTGCTTCAGGTAATTATTACATATAATTATAATACCTCGAGATTTCAGGTACAATATTCACATAAAGATATTCCTGCTGATCAACGTTACAAAGGTATTTTGGATACATTTTCTCGTGTGTGGAAAGAACAAGGTTTTCTATCTTTTTGGAGAGGAAATTTACCAAATGTTATAAGATATTTTCCCACACAAGCTAGTTCTTCTGTTGATGTGTTATAATTGCTTCAGGCACTCAATTTTGCCTTCAATGATCATTACAAAGGATTAGTACTCAAAGATGTTGATCGCAATCAGGTAAAATGAGTATTTTTATAAATTTTTTTCTAGGATTTTTGGAAATACACTGCTTCATCTTTAGCTGTTGGTGGCTTGGCTGGATCAACGACAACTTGTATTGTTTATCCATGTGATTTTATATTTACTCGATTGTCAGCAGATATTGGTGGAAATTCATCCAACAGGACATATACTGTAAGAGTTTTAGGACATTACTGACCTCCTTTAGGGAATGAAAGATTGTTTTAAAAAAGTGCATAGCACTGAAGGAATAGCTGGTTTTTACAGTGGGCTACCGATTTCTGTTCAAGTAATATTCAATTATATTTTTTAATACTTTTCTAGACATCATTTTTATATCGAGCATTATATTTTGGATTAAATGATACAATTAGACATTTTGCTGCAGAAGACGAAAAAAATTTAAATTTCATAAGTTCATTTCTCATCGCTGAAGTAAGGCTAAAATACTCATCTTAATGTTAAATTCCAGATAGTGTCCGCCATCGCTTCTTATGCAATTTATCCTATGGATACAGTACGAAGAAGAATGTTAATGAAAGGAAGACAAACTCAGGGAAGTTTTCTTCATGTATTTAAAGAGATTCGTGGTAAAGAAGGAGTAAAAGGACTTTATCGAGGAGCATTAGCCAATCTATTTAGGTATTTATTTATAATAATTATTAATAAAAATTACAGAAGTACCGGTGGAGCTCTAGTTATGGTAATCTATAAAGAAATCCAAAAGGTAGCTCCTCCTATTACGAGTTTATAATTCGATTTTTTTGTATTTTTTGTATAGTTACTCAATTTTTGTAATACTTGTTTTTGCATCAAATGCTTTTTGTTAAAAATTCAAACAGATAAACGTTTGTTTATTTTTGCAGGAAAATACGCCCAATTGAACTTTGTCAGTTGTCAAAAAAAGTTCCGTTTATGACGCCTGCTTTCCTTTTTCGAATGACCTTTGTTGAAATTGCGCAGCAAACAAAAATGAAGCCGGTTACCAATACAGGAAAGAGCAAAGTTCAGTAGTTGTCTACTCTTATCAGAGACAACTCTTGTCCCATTCCTATATTCTCTTTCAGTCGTTTAATTCCAATGTCCTCGCCTTCTTTTCTCCCGAGAGACCGCAATTGCGAATTGGGTCAGGAGATATAGGCAATGTACGACCGGTCGCCTATCAAACCACTCGCACTCTTTGGACCTCCCAGTGGAAAGACATTTTTTGACCTTTCTCTATTTTACTCAATTCATTTATTGCTAGTATTTGGTCTTTTTGGACGGATAGCTTTTGATCACAGCCGATTCTGGCCCCTGTTACACAATAATTGACAAACCATTCCAAGATTTGTGTCAAAAAATGAGTGGAACTTGTAACAAAGACAGGAAATGATGGTTTAATCCCTGTACAATTAGTCAATTTTTCATTTATTTTGATCCAGAAATGGATTTTTCATAAGAAAATGGTTTTCTACTAGGAAAAACCTCAATTTTTTTGTAGGAATACGTGATTTCATTTTATTCCATCCAGAAAAATTTTTAGAGTCAAAAACACGAATGTAGTTGATATCTTATCAAAAAAATACCTGCTAGCAGTGTTATTGGCACGATGAATGGCCCCTTTCCGCAGATAAGACTACTGCTGCCGTCCAATTTATTTTTTTTGTCCATTATTCAGTCATTTCCGCTCCTTCTGTTCATATATTTCAATTTTTTGTATGTTACTGTCCATGTATTTTTCTTTACCCGTCTGGTATCTTACCCACTCTTTTATGAACATCGAGTGTAAACACCCCGGTGTCCACTTTCCCTCCCACTACACTCGACCTTTTTCTTTTCAGAATGTCCCTCGACGAACGTTTCAACGCTGCCGTGGAAATTATCCAAAAATTGCCCAAGGAAGGGCCAGTCCAGCCATCCAATGACCAAAAACTGCAGTTTTACTCCCTCTACAAGCAGGCAACCATCGGTGATGTCAACACCGAACGACCAGGAATGTTCAGCTTTGTCGAGAAGGCTAAATGGTAGGCAACCTTCTAGCTAAGGAACATATCTCTTCAGGGATGCATGGAAAGGAGTCGAAGGCACCTCCTCTGCCGATGCTAAGGAACGCTACATCAAGGCTCTTTTGGACATGTTTGAGAAGATTTCCCAGGTAGGAAAAGCGGCAAGACGAAAAAAGACAGAATTTAGGAATTGGATGTCAACGAATGGCTAGAGAAGTGTGACCCTGTTATCAAGACGAACCTGGCCAAGATTGGACATTAGGGACTGAGAAGAGAACGTCGACAATTGCCAAATTATAATTTATTATTACGAAAAATAATATATAGACGTGATTTTACGACAGGGAGAAGGGGGATCCAACTCGGGGAGGAGCGGGACGGAAGTGCGGGTCATTTCCTTGGAGAAGTCGAGCCATCGACAGGGAGATAGCTGAGTCGAGTCGGAGGAGGATGGATTTTCTGAATGGACAGACCATCTTGAAATTCATCAAGGAGAGATGGCAAGCGGTCGACGCGCTCTCGACCGAAGAACCATCCCTCAAGATTGGAGAGGACAGCCGTCGACATTGATGCATGTGAGAAGTCAATAGAAGACGTCATCGGCAAGGAAGACTGCGAAGTGCATGAAATCGACTGGGACATCGTCGAAGTCAAAAGATTTACAGTTGTGTTTTCTCAGTGAGACTTTTATCCTGCGACAAAATCGTTGGGAGATCGGAGATGTGCTCGACGTCGATGGACATCACATTTCAGCCGGGAGTTACCGTTACCTAGACGAGAGTCTCTTCAGATCTTCGAGCATCCAGATGACGAGAAGGCCATGTTCGGTGTACCGAAAAAAAACGGCGAGAATTGTCGACGGCGATCTCTTTTTGACGTCGACGGCTGACTTGGCCGTCAAGAACTGTCAGACTTGTCGACTGCAGGCGAACAAAAGTAAAAAATATATGCCTGACAGAGTATTTTTGTGCTTTCCATGCAGTTTCCCTTTTGAATGCTAAAAAACTGCAATTTCCTCTCTCCTGTCTAAAATTGAGCAATTCTCACCCCTTTTTCTCGGAGAAAATAGCTCGTGCCACACGTCTGCCCGTCTAATCCTGGGTGAAACTGTTTGCCATCTGTCGTGAGACTCTTCCGCCTGTCTATACCTTGCAAAGGTTGGCTGTTTGTCTTCGCCTCCTCTTAGGCCATGGCTATTTGCGCATGATGAGGTGCTCTCTGTGCGACACACAATGCAATGCAACACGCACTCATTCTGGACACTCCTTTCATTTGTGTTCTTTGACCATAAAGGAAGCAAGGGACACGGCATTCATGGCTAAAAAACGGCGGCCAGATAGGATCTTGTCCTCTTTTTATTGAATTAGCAGCGATGGCTTTTCTACTTCCTTATTCTTTGCTTTTGTTTCTTTCGGCTCTTTTATTTCCACCATAAAATTGCGCCAATACTGGTTATGACAATAGCTGCGCGTTCTTTCCTCCCATAGCCGAATGGTTAGAGCAGCGGTCTGTCAAGCTCGGGTTCGATTCACCCATTTTTTCCAATATTCCTGTGACGAAATATTCTCAAAAGGTACCCAAATGGCCCGTGAGAGCTGCTTGAAAGGCGATCTTTTCTCCCTGGGTCGACTCGACGCAACAAAGAACGGTTGCGCCATAGCTTTCTCCGCCGGCTGCTTGACCTGTCCGCCAATCTTTCGCGGTCTCCACTCATTTTTTCTTGAATGATTCGAAGCCAGTTCTCTTTAAATTTTATGTTTCTCAGAAATCGTTTCTTTTATGTCGGCCTCTTTCGATTGGTTATAGACAAACAGCAGGAGAGATTTGCATGAAAAGTCCACGTGTATATTTTTTAGCCTGAAAATTGTATCCTTGCGCTTCTTTCCACTAACCAAAAATTTTGCCTTTGCAGCTCTGAGGTTAGAGCGAGAGGTTGGACTGTCAAACAAATCTCGAGGGTTCGAATCACCCAACTTTTACTAATTTTTTGTCGACATCGGGGTAATTTCCCAGTATTTTTATTGCTCAAAATCACTTCCATTTACAATTGGCACAGCCGTTTGGTGTCATATTCTATCTCTCCATTCCGCCTGTCTCACTTTCCCCAGTTTGATCCGCCGCTGTCCGTCGACCAGCTGGACTAATTCTGCCCTATTTGTGCCGGCTAGAACTAGGGAAAGCCGGGATTTATCCGCGTATTGATTGATCAATTCAATTCATCTCTCAATCTTTTTCTCGTCTTCCGTTCATTTTGGCAGGTGACAGCAGCTGCCAGCTGACCTCGTTCACTTCATAAACAATTGCCCCCGTCGTCCCATCCTCGGCCTCCTCCTCCTCATCCAATCGATCGATTTCCTTCTGCTCCTCATTAGCGCGTCCGCGCATTTTCTTCCTCTCTTATAATCTCATTTAAATAGCCGTTTTCTGGTTAATTTGGTTCATTTTTTTCTATTCAATAGAATTTTCTCCGCAATTTGCCATGTAACAGAACTGGTTTTCCCTCAGTCGCCGCATACACAACACAATACACGCGGGGCGAACTGTTTCCCTCGCCGTTTATCCTCTTTCTTACTTATCTCCTCCCCCGATCGCTGTATAAAACGTAAAAATCCTACTATTTTTTCCCAATTTCTCTCTTGAAGTGATCAATCAAAACTTTCCCACTTCTTTTTCATCCAAAAGTCTGCAGTCAAGCACCTTCGTGAGTAAATGGATAAATGAATAAGTTACGAGTGGCACCCTCGAAGTTAGAAGGCTTTCCATGAAAAACATTTACCTTATTTATTAAATCTGCAATAATATTACCCATTTGACGTTTGCCACCCTGCTTTTCCAACTGAGAGTTCACTCCACCCATGGAATCTACCGTCGCTTACGGCCATACCACGTTGAGAATACGCCATCCCGTCTGATCTGGCAAGTCAAGCAACGTTGGGCCCGGTTAGTACTTGGATCGGAGACGGCTTGGGAATCCCGGGTGTCGTAAGCTTTTTTCATTTTTTTGCATTTTTCCCCAATTTTTCTCTGATCAATTTATGAAGGTCAACAAGTAGAGGGAACATCATCAGCCCGTGGAAAATGGGGGAGTCTTTCGAGTAAACATTCGCCCGCTCTCATAGAAAAACACGGCCATATTTTGCCAAGTACTTTCCATGTTTTCATGGCTCTTTTCCGGGAATTTTGCTAACTATCGTGGAGATTTGCTAATTTCTTGGAAATTTTGCTTATTTTAGCGGGAAAAGTGGGAACAGCTGGCTAGGATTGTTCCATTTTCTTTCGTCTTTTGTTGCAGCTCCTCTCACGTGACTTTTTCCCTTCTTTTTTGTTTAAAATACGGCGATTTGTTGTCTTCTCGCTGTTCTCCATGGTTACAACTTCAAAAACACGTAGGGGATCAAATTTTGCAAGAGACACTTTCATTCCGTTGCTACAGCAATTTTACTAGGGGAAATGGTCATTTTTACCCAATTTTTATCCAAATTTACAGCCGTTTATCATTTTGTCAAAGAGCGCGTTGCTCCTTGAGGTTGATGTAGTTCTTGACCCGGTTTTCGGAGAAAGAACAGATCTCTAAGCTTTAAAAATAGCCCCAGCTCTCATAAAGCTTCTTTGACTTCTTTTGACTCCTCTTGAGACCTTTCCTCCTCCCAGTAATTGGTAATTTCCATTTTGTGCTCTCTTCCGTCATCTTGTTAGTGTTTTTGGGCTATAAAATGAAGATTTTCTATTCTTTATCACAGGAATAATGGCAGAATTCCTCATTTTTTGGGTAAAAGTCGAATCTTTCTTTTATTCGCCCAATCTTCTACCGTGTCAGGATGTTTTCCACCAGCAGTTGACTGCTCAACATCCAGTGGCTTTTCCAAATGACTACAGTCATCTGTGTGTCCTCTCTTTTTCTCCCTTCCCGTTCTCGTCTATTAATAATGACAAATGGCCCCTTGAAAACTGGTGGTGAAGATGAATTGCCTCCTCTTTTATCCTCTGTTACGCTTTCGTCCTCAGATTATAAGCAAAAATCTCTTGATTGGGTGGGGATCGAACCCGGGAATTTTGGATTGCAAGTTGACTTTGGTATCAAAAAATACGATGTAATTTTCTAATTTTTCGTATATTTGCCATTGTCCCCGGTCCCCATTAACCTCTTCCCTTTGCTCTCTTTCCCGTTCTGATGAGGCTGTTCCCCCCTCCCCTGTGCCCGCCCTCTTCCTCCCATCAATTGTGTCCTCTCTGGCGTAATTTGAAATTGGAGTCTGTCCTCCCCTTAATTTTCGAGGCATCTTCACTACGTCGACCTGCCCCCCTCCGGCCAATTGAGCTGTGAATGTCGGCTGCCCGAGAACAGTTAGACCATCTGGTCAGTGACACCCGGCGACTAATTGATGTTTTCCTCTCTCTCGATCGAGATTGCCTTCAAATTAATCCCCATATCTTTTCGAAAAAGGCGAAGCTATCGCCTTTTCTCATTACTCTTTCTCTTTCAGAGCTTTATGACCCTTCTAATTAGTTCCCAAAGCCCTTCGGGAAAACGATCTTACAAGGGAATGGTTCAACTTTAAGGTGGCCTTTTGACTCGAAACCTATACCATTCGAAAGAGCTCGAAAAGTTAGGAAGGTAGGTGTATTCCGTTTCTGCGGAGCGACCTCCGTTGAGGCACACCGACGCCGAGGAAATTGGAAAAATTTTGAAAAATTCCTGTCGAAAGGGAAACAAGAAAAGCGATTTCCAAAAGTATGAAGCCGTGGTCTAGTGGATAGTGGCTACAACCAGAAGTTTTTTCTTTTTTTTTCAGCCCAAGGTTCGGATCCTCGATAGATCACAAGTATTTTTCTTTTTTTGCTCTCACAATACGTGCTACGTTATGTTTCCGTTTGGTTAGTTTAGTAAATTATCAAACGATAGAAAACACCAATACTCGAGTTACTCTCTTAAAACTACTAGTATTTCATCTGGTCACAACTGCGAGCAGATGGTGAGCATTTATTATGATTTGCACGTTTATAAAAAAAGAAAAATACTTGTGATCCACCGAGGATCCGAACCTTGGGCTGAAAAAAAGAAAAAACTTCTGGTTGTAGCCACTATCCACTAGACCACGGCTTCATACTTTTGGAAATCGCTTTTCTTGTTTCCCTTTCGACAGGAATTTTTCAAAATTTTTCCAATTTCCTCGGCGTCGGTGTGCCTCAACGGAGGTCGCTCCGCAGAAACGGAATACACCTACCTTCCTAACTTTTCGAGCTCTTTCGAATGGTATAGGTTTCGAGTCAAAAGGCCACCTTAAAGTTGAAACATTCCCTTGTTAGCCCGTCGACTGACGGAGAAGTCTTTCTCTTTCTTTAATTCCAGAGGAAAAAGCCGTGATATTATGAATATCAAATCTTTTGGCTTATCTTTCTGATCACTTGACTAGATCCCCCTTCTTTCCTTTTCCAAAGCTCCCTGGCAATCAATAAGAATCCATGGTAATCCAAATCAAATGTCTTAGTAATCTGGCGAGTCGATTACTTACATCTTTTAGACATCGCCGGGGCAGGGATTCCTGGAGAATTTCCAGCTTTCTCATGGAATTTTGAAGCTCGACAAAAAATGCGAGAAATAGCCGGCTTCCAGTACTGAAAAAGCCAAAATTCCAGTAAGAAACTCCTTGCATCTTTCCCAGTTCCAGTCAAGACCTCTAAGATCTTCGCCGCGCCGAGTTGATCAGTCTTGAAATTTTCTAGAGTCAAGTCAGTCCAACTCCCACAACCCTGGCACCCTCTTTTGACTTGTCTCATCCGGTTGACAATCTCATCTGGGGCCAAGTTCGTACCGTGATATCGGTCTCCTTTTACCTGTTCAGGTCAAAAAGCCTCGAAAAAAAGAGGAAAATAACTCGGCTTGACTCCCTTTCATGTCTCTCCGAAATTGAGATGACACCAAACCACCTGGTTCAGGGGTCAAAAGGCCATGAATTCATTTTCTTTTCCCCTTTTCCTCCATTTCTCCCCCATTTGACTCACTGTTTCCAGGAAGTCAGCTCTTTTTCCGTCCATGTCGTAATCAGAAATGTCGAAAAATATGAAATGACTCATCTCCGCTTCTTTTTTCCTTGTCTATTCCAGTAACTGGTTTCCCTGATAAGCCCGGTACTTTTGGATTTATGTCACCAGCGGTCGGGGGAATACACCAATTTAAATAATTCCCCTGCCTCGTATTTCATCATAATCTGCTTGGGCTAATCCCCGCGCCAACCTCTTGCTTCTCTCTGTCAAAAAAGAGCCATAAATGGCTGTCAAACCAAAGACTTTTTTAATCCGGCGAAAAATTACTGGGAGATCTTCTACAGGAGACTGTCTTTCGACGAGAATTTACGGGTGCCCGCACTTCCGTACCATCTAAATCACTTTTTATTGTCCTTTTTCGTATCTTTTCCTCCCCCAATTCTGCCATAGTTTTTTGTTTTCACTCGAGTGGGCCCGCGTTTACTGATAACGGTGCGCGTGTAGCGTGTCGCCTCGCCCTCCTCTGCCCGTTTTGTTTGTCCCCCGGAGTTTTTCTCTTTCAATTTCAACTTCTGTGTGTGTCATTTCATGTTTCATTCTCTCGGTTTGTTTGCACTTTACAAAGTTAGCGGCATGGGGAGAGCAGTAGAACATCGACTTTTCCTTTAAAATATGCTATAAATTGTCACCAATTTCCTCTCGCCAATTGGCTAATTACCCCCTTGGCTGGCTCTAAAAATTCATGTAGTGCCAAAACGACCTTGACAGCTGTCGACTGCCTCATCAAAATCTGCCATAATCCAACCCGACCAGCCAAAGGGGAAATTAGATCCATATCCGGATCAGTTTTGAAGTGTCTCCCAGCCCCTTTGTTGGCACACAGCCACATACACAAGGCATTCCTTCTTTCTCTCTATTGTGCTGCATCATGACTCAGTACACAAACTATTTACCCGGAGAGGTGACGGACCGATGGACGGCGGGCCATGGTGCAGCCGTCTTCTTCTTTAGAAGGCGGCCATTGTTGCTCGGCTGACAACGCTTTTTTCCCCTCTTTTTGGTGAAAACTTTGATGTGAAAGACCTATAAAAACCCCAAGACGTCATCATTTCCTTTCGCAGAGGCTGTACGGGTGCAGGCGAACCATTAGTCCAAGGTATGACATCACTTGACCGGACGTCAGATAGCGTCAAGTTAGAATTTCTCAAAAATCGTCTATTCTGTCCTATCCGTCATAACCTCAAGCCTTGTTTCAGCAATTTTCCATTTCTTCGTCCATTGTCCTCTTTGGATGTCCCTTTTTTCTCTAAAATTATCGTCATTTTCCTTCTCGCCTTTGGATCATAACACGAAAAATAACGACTTCCATCCAAGCCAATAAAAAAGCCTGAATTGGCTGGAATACAAGGTCGAATCAGGCGAGATTCATGGCTGATTACATGGTAAAAATCATAGGATTTTGGGTTAGTCTTCTGTCGCCTTCAGTGAAACCTGACCCCCTCATTCCTTTCCTCTTTTACTTTGCCTCATTCAAGTTTCATGGAATTTTTATTCTCTCTGCCCACCCAGTTCCTTTCTAATTCCTTTTTTTCTAGATTTCTTGGATCCGCAAATGACGGACTCCGTTATTTCGCGTTTCGACATACAACTGGATGCCGGGGATACTCCAATATTCAAAGGTGAGTCGACTACTTTCCTAGCGTCGCTTTATAGTCGATGACCATACCATTTTCCCTTTGAGTCATCGTCTATTCAGACTCGCCATTTTATTTTTAGTCTGACTCAGCTCCGTTCCCAATTACTCACAATTCGATGACCATTTTTAGGAGGAGAAGTCATAACGGGAAAACTGTTGATAGAACTTCGACGCTCGATTGTCATCAATGCCATCAAGCTGCAAATGAAAGGACGAGCAGTTTGGGTCAACGATCCAATGAAGAAAGATGACATCGAGAAAGTTCTCTTCGACAATGATTTTACTCTCCTGGAACGACCGCCAGGCAAATTGGAACCGGGACACTTTACTTGGGTCGAGAATTTCACTTATTCGTTGCCTTTCGAGTGTCCGCTGCCAAAGGTAAGGGGAATTCGCTGGTGTTTTGTCGACTAAATCTAGATTTTCTGGTAATTTCTTCAAATTATGGCGTTTTTCAGGGTTGTCCCACCTCCTATGAGGGTCCGTATGCTTTTATTAGGTATTTTATTCGCGCCAGTTTAGTCCACGAGGAAGCTGATTCAAAAATTGTACGTTTTCCTTTCATTTTCCCCTAAAAACTCCAATTTTTAGCAAGAATATTATGTAAAGAAGGCCTTCTGCATAGTTCAGCCAAGCGACGGCCATCTAGTCGTCGGAGAATCGCAAGCCGTCTCAGACACTGCCACCTTCGGAAAATGTTGCTGTAAGGGAAAGGTTCCGTAATCCCCTCACTTTTAAATGAGATTTCCTTTCAGTTAAATGCCGAGTTCTCCTTGCCCAAGACAGGCTACCTTCCCGGTGAAGAAATTGTAGGCAATCTTAAAATTGGAAATAAACATCCCAAGGGAATTTTACAACAGGTCAGAGAGTTCTTTTAGAATTCTACGGGGCATTTTAGATGGAAGTCCGTCTTGTGGATCGAGTGAGACGGGTAGAAGAGGGCGCCAGTGCCAGTCCCTGGAGAACTTTGGCCTATAGAAAACTGGAAGAAGACAGTGACACGCCGAAAAAGGCCATCGAGAAGAATGGAATCTACCTAATGACCGTACCAGCTGTTACTCCGTCTACAAAAGGTACAATTCCCATAAAAATAGTCAAAATTCTTCCCTGGCTCCTGTCACGAAATCTAAATCTTTTTTTTCCAGGAGATTTCGACCAAGCTGCCAATGAAATCCACAGTATGTCGCCAGTCGGTCGCCTGTTGGAAAGCCCATCGACGGCGACTCTCCGCTTCCGACGAAAGCCTTTCCTCAAAATCGAGTATGCCCTTCACCTCTCCCTTGGCCCTTTCCTCTTGTTGGAAATCCCAATCGACATCGGGGAGCATTCAACCAGGGACAAGAGTGTCAATCTCGAGGTACGGGAGTTTGTTTAAATAGATTCTCTTTTTTTTATAGCCATTTGTCTGTGGAGCTCAGCCAATTGAAGAAAGGGACGAAGCCGGGAAAATTCCAATTGGTGGACCATTCACCTACATCCCCGTCTATCCTTACAAAGAAAATGTCACCGCCAGGATGGTCAATGACTCAAACGGTAATATTGACGATTACAGAATCCTCAATAAAATATTTCAGCTTACACGCCATCGATCCCCACAATTATGGAAGAAACCGCAATGCCAAATGGCAGCCACATGGTGACGGAAACCAGACAGAAGCACGAGACTGTGGAGACTCCCAATGAACAAATTACTGTAACCACGACAAAGACCATCGTGACCCATGTCGATCCCCACGAGACCAAAACAATGGAGGAGACTGTGGTCGACAAAGGAGGAGAAGTGACAAGGACCGTGGAGCAGACAGTTCTCAGCGACGACGGGATGGAGACACATGTCCTTGAAGTGGTAAGTCAGCCAGAAAACCGATAAAATGAGGTTTTTCAGACTAAAATAGATTCTGAGGGCCATGAAAACGTCGTGGTGGACATGACTGAAAGACAGATTTCCGAAGACGATATCCCCGAGGCTGTGGAAGAAGCTAGGGAGAAAATGGAAAGGATTTTTGATGACTTGGACCATCCAAATGAGAATGAAGACTTGCCGGTGGCGACGACAAGTAATGTCGATGGGGAGGAGACCATCGTCACAACGGAAGTGGGTTGTGGGAATTCTGGGAGGATAAGACTCTCGGGCGCTCGTCGACAGACTTTCTTGACTATGGCGGGCGGAGAGCCATTTGCCTCGACAGGCGGGGGCGACAATCGTTTTAGTTCTTTTTCTTTGAAATTTGAAGTATCGCTGTCAATTATCGAAGCACTTTTGAACCTGTGCATGCTAGAAAATGAAGAAATTTTGCCTTATTGGAGAGCGGAGATGACTGTCGACGCGTCGACGTTGGCGAGCGACAGCATTCCTCGACCGTCATCCACTGTCGACTACGAAATTATCTGAAATTTTCCAGGAATTCGAGCACGAAGGAGTGAAAACAATCCGCACCACGACGGTGACCAAACATGCGGATGGAAGTGAATCCACTTTGGTACAAGAACATTCAGAAGAGACTGTGACATCCAGTCAATAGCCCCCTTCTTTCCCTTTTCCCCATGCTAGTCATTTTCCGAGCTAGAATCGTCCATTTTTCTTCTTGTTGATGTTTCCCCCCAAGCCCACAAAATTTCATTTGAAAAGGGAACTACTGCCGTCCCACATATCTCGCCAGAAGCTGTTATTTATATATTGATTCATATTTTTTTGGCTTGTTTATTCACGATACAATGAAAATGCATAACTCTGAATGGTTTTTGGGAGAGACGGCTTGGATCAATTCTACAGAGCTAAGCGATACTGGCGGGGTTAGGCCGGCGGACAACAAGATGATTCAGATCCCACAGCCCAACCAGGCCAAAAGGTCAACGGCTGTTTTCACGTCATTTTCGACGATTTCGAAAGCTAGAAACTAGAAAAGCGAGTAAAAAAGGAGGCCAGAGCCAGAAGAACTAATGAGAGAGTGAAAGGGAAATGTCGACAGAATGTCGGGTGGCCAGGACAGTGGATGGCGGACGAACGCGGATTCTCGCCATAAAATAACCAAAAATGACTATTTTTGATGACATTTATTAGATGCAGAAGATTCCCAATTTCGGCTGTTGATTTGTCTTTTCTCATTTGGGCTTCAACATGACAGTGACTTCGCCATCGACATAGGCAGCTTTGAACGAAGCCGTCGGGTCGAGTTCATCCTCCGGCACATCAACATATTGGATCACAAGCTTTTCTTGTTTACCGGCTCCAGTAAAACGAAGGACTTCTATCTTTACCGAGCCAGACGGCTCAACAAAGCCATAGACTGGCTTGACTCGGTAGAGATCCAAATTCGACAGTCGAATCTGAGAAATTTTGAGGTTGGAGAACAAAAAAACCTTGAATGCCATTCGACTAGTGGCAGTTGCGGTGAGGTAGACACTACCGCCAGCGGTGGGAACAACCAGCTCCTTTTGATCGACCGTCAGTCCCATTGCAAGAGAACGAAATAAATCGTCGAAGTCATCTTGTCATGTTTAATCTTTTTTTTAACCAGAAAATCATTTCTGACCCGGCTCATTCGCTGTACAACTTCTTTAGTGGCTGGTTGTCATTATTCAAGCTTCTCAACAATGTCTTCGACGGCATCTGGCGAATCCATGGACTCAACAACATTTTCGGAATGGGGCGAGCCGACAGTCGACGACTACACAAGCTCGGACATTGAAAGATCGACAATTGAATCCAAAGAAATTGTCGAAGATGATGAGGACTGGTCAAATGTGACATCATGTAGCATTCACACGGCCATCGAAAAAGGCATCCCGAGAAGAAAGGAAAATGAAATTGAGCCGGATTGTTCGCAGGTTTCACTGGCTGAAGTCTGCCTGGCATTTGGATTAAAAGAAAAGGAGAAGCCGAAACCTGGCAACTTGTTCCCGTTGAAGGACAAAAAGGAACAAAAAATGACGAAAAATGGAGAAATCCCATCGATGTGGGATTACGATCCGAACTGTCTAGCCAAGGAATTTGTCGACTTGGATGCCAATACATTTTTGATGGATCCTTCCAAGAAATCCATTTGTTTTGTGACTAATAAGATTCTAGCCAGGATCTGTGCTATGGTTAGTTTTTTAGGCTAATAATCAGGCAATTTTCAGTTGATCCCGCTCGACTTTGTCAATCTTTCCCAGGCTTGTCGCTTTCTCTACTGGAAAATGTTCACTTTCTGCACCTGCTATGCACCAAATCGAGTTCGGATGTTCATAGATGACTGTCCCCTCGTCGACGGTGTCCGTAATGAATGGACCTGGACGTGGTCAATGCCAAGTATTGTCTATTTTGATTGCGCTGAACACGGGCCGATATCATCTATTGATTACTTTCAATATAAGTATTTTGCTGCTGGAGAAGGTTATCGTGGAACCATAATCCAGCAGCCGGCCTGTCTCAGAAAGCCATTCATTTTTGAGATATTGGAAGTTTATCTCATTGTAAGTTTTACTGCCTTTTAATTCTATTATAAATTCTAGCTTCCACATTTCGAGAAACAAGACTATGATCGATGTCTGCCCTCGATCATGGCTGTCCGCCAATTTACAACGTTTCTGCGCTTGGGTCCTGTTATAAATTTCTGTCCTCGAGAAAATTTTAGTTTGCCTGCCACAGAAGAATTTATCAAAGTATTTACATTTTACTCCATTTACGTTCCCTTTTTTTAGACTGTAAAACCGGATGCTTATTACATAGAAACCTATGATAACTGGGGGGAACATCACATTTTTCTAAGCTGCCCCAGTGTTCAGCAGGTAAAAAAGATTGTGGTCGAGTCCAAATGGACATGGCCCAATGACTAATTGTTTTACTATTTTTTTGCTTTCAGATTTATGAGCTGTCCGTCGACTTTGATCATCGAAAAATTGATATTCCTTTCCTGAAAAATACAATCGGCATTTATGGACGACCATCAAATGAAGTTGTCGAGCGGACATTGGATGAATTCTTTTATGGATCAACAAAATTGGATTTTCATGCCTATTGCGATCTTGAAATTGATGGAAACGGCAGATTTCCCCTGTAAGTCTACACTTTTTCCTATTCTATAATCATCCAAATTTTAGTCTTGAAGATCTTTTCAATCGATACAAATTCGATGACAATGAGTACTATTCTGATCAATTTTGGCATGTTTGGTACGTCACCGTAAACAAAAATGGAAGGCGGTTCAAGATGAGAATTTCCAAGCGTCTCAATTACGATGTCCCACAAGCCGGATTAATGATTGGAAAAGAAGAGATTTTCCAGAAAAAGGAAGCAGAATGTGATCCGCATACGTACGGCCTTGTCTATACTCCTGGAATTTATGACTGGGACCGGGAGAGACGGAAAGACGGCTGGTGGAAGATGGAGACTGCCGTGGAGCCGGAAGGGAAAGCGCAGGGAGAAGACAGATCAGTCGACGAGGAGGAAAAGCATGAAGAAAATGGACTAGTCGACGAGGAAGAGGAAGACGAAAAGCATGGAGAAGGCGGATCAGTCGGGGAAAATATCATCAAAGCCTATTAAAAGTAATAAAAATTTCGTGTAAAAGTTCTAAAAATTGGTGATTTTGAAGTTTCCTCTTTCACGTGATACAATTTATCTAAATTTCTCGAAGCGGCAAAGAGAGCCGCCGTCATCCTATTGTCTAGTCGAGTAGACTTTTTCCTCTTCCTCCTTAGCCAGACTCCCACCTATTTCATTAAGTTTCCCAATAAGATCGTCTGTCTCCAGGCCGGCTAGATGGCATAACACCCTTGACAATCACGCGATATTTGTGTTCTCTTGAGTTCTCTTTGAGCTTACACAGCATCGATCGATCTCCTCTGGCCAGCATGGGACTCGATTGGGCTCATGTGCCATCCGAGTTTCTGCTCCCAGCCCTTCGACTTCTTCCTCCAGAGGTTACGGTTTCTTCTTCTTTAAAAAAATCCCTTTAGGATGCGTGTCGAGCAGCCGCTGTCAGTCGAAAATGGCGATCCGTCGCCATCGACGATCTCATTTGGAAGCGACATTGCCATAATATTTTTACTTGGTTCAAGGACCAGCCAAAAGTAAATTTTATTCAGAATAGAACCTCGCTTTTCCCAGGCTTTCTGCACATTTTTTGACGAATTTGTATTTTTTAAAAATCGTTTGCCCAAGAGAATTGCATCAATCATCGACGATTATGACTATCCACTGAAATTGGTCATCTTTTCGCCTAATGGGAAACTTATGGCCGTTACAGGAGAACCAGCTTATATTTGTGTGAGTTTTTATATTAAAAAAAGGCCAGTTACGACTGTAATTTATATAAATATCGTAAATTTCGTCATTAGCTTCCGCGGGAGGCACAGATCGACGGCAGGTGATAAACTCCGTCAGAACTTTGGCTAGGCTTCTAAAATGCCATTATTCTCGGTATTTTTGAGAGAAAATGAGGTTGTTATTTCCTAAAAATGGCTATTTTCTCCATAAAGAATAGAATTCATGCTAGAAAAGGCGATGGACCTGGGCTGATGGCATTCTCGACTTCTTCTAGACATTGCGCCATTTGATTGTCCTGTCACTCCCTAATTGCCTTTTTTTGAGTCCCCTTTACATATGGAACTTACCAAAAACTGATAAAATATATTTTCTAAGCCTAGTCCAGCCTTTGACATGCACGGAGATGTCGAAACCTTCAACGGAGACAGAGATGGATGGCGGAAAAGTCGACGTCGACGAGGACATCGTCGGTTGAGCCATCGAATTTCTGCCTAATTGCCTTTTTTGAGTTCTATTTTTCAATCATAAAATTCTATAGATTCCCTGATATTTCAGATATATGATTCCTTCAGTCGAGAGCTGCTAGATGAGCGTTGTATGCAAACTGCTCTCAAATGGTCTCGAATAGAATCCGTTCAATTTTCTCCAGATTCCCAGAAGGTATTTGAATCCCCGCCATATTACACGCTCCCAGATTCTTCTTTCCGGAGTTCGTCCAAATTATTCCGGTGCCGAAGTTGGCGAGCTCTGTGTCTATCAAATCATCGAAAATGAGGTGCATTTTCTGTGTCGGACGCCATGTTCCCCGGTTTCTTTTCATAATTGCTGGTTTGACAGTGATTATCTTTTGATCTCTGAATGTTATCCCCTCCACATCAGGTATCCTGCTCCCTTTTTTAAATGAGAATTGTTTTCAGATCCCCAGTAGCTTCTTCCATTAGCCAGTTGTATTTATTTTCCCTCCCAGCGCATCGAAATGCTCCTTCTGGGTTTTTTCCTTTGTTACGGTTTCTAAACCGCCATGAACCGGTCAGATGGCCTTTGGTGGCCGCCACAGCTTCTCCCAGATTCCGACGAGTCGTCCAATTGTCGCAGCAAGCAAAACAAGAAAATAAAGTGGAATTTTCAAGGGAAAAGCACCAAAAAAATTCCAGAGTTTGGGAGAAAAACTGGCAGAATTAGAGCTGAATGGCACAATTCACTTGGACGGAGATTTGACGGAGCTGAGAGAAGTCCTCGACAAGGAGCAGCAATGTTTCCGATGTTATTTAAAGCATCAATTGACCAGTGAAGAATATGGCACGGAAAAGGTACCAAAATCCTATTGAAAATCTTATTTTTAGCCAATGGAATGTAATTGCATGTGTCACCAGGTCATAAATCGCCTGCTAATTTTTGTAATCGACGATGACGAGGAGAAAATTGGCTTTAAACTCATCAGCAATGAAATTTTACACGACGCTTTAAATGATCGACGTTTTAAAGTAAAAGAAAATGAGTAGGCTGTCTTTTTTCCCATTTTTAATGAAATTCTAGAGAAGAGGAAACTGATTCCTGGCAATTTATCACTCGACGGGTCGATGAAGTCGATCACATGATCCCCATGGGCGGGATTATTTTGAATATGAAAATGTCGACGGATCAGAGACAACTCGTCGTCACCGTCGACATGGGATCCCTGGGAATTCGACTGAGGAGCATCGACTTGGATAAAATGATCGTCGACCAATTTGGAATCCATTGGAGGACGGCAGCCGAAGGGCAAAGTACCGCAGACATCGGAAGTAATATCATTGTAGGGTGAGTTTTTTTGATTTTACCGCTCATAGAGAGCACTTGACAAAACAATTCTTTCGAATTGAATGCGGTCATCAACGCCACAAGGCGTTCTTCCCGCTCGCCAAATGCTCTGACCCATTTCATCGCGGAGACAATGGTTGTCGAGTTATTTGGGAATGTGAAATACACACTACAGAAAGGATTCTGTGAAGTATGATTTCAACGAACTTCCGACGCCGTCAGAAGGCATTTGCACCGGCTGCCGAGAGTTTATGGGTGCGGGATCGCCCCCGATTACACCTTCTAAAAGAATCGGAAAGCCTCCGATTTTTACGATCTTTTTTGGGACCAGTCGCTACGCGCGCCTACGGCGCGCGGCTCCTGGGCAGGGGTCCAAGGCCGTATGGAAACACCGGCTTCGCCGGTGGGCTTTAGTTCGCTCGCCCCGGCCCTCGCCTGCGGCTCGAGCCGGACCTCGCTCCCGAACGGGGATTGTCCAAGGCCTCGATGACCGACCCCACGTGGTCGAAGCCAAGCTCCATTTTAGTAAACAAATCCAAATTACTTCCAGTGACCGAAACTGCATCGTATCTATTTCATTGGTACGCAGCCACCCCAAGGTCCCCGTAGCTACTCCGGCTTCGCCGGAGGGCTTTAGTCCACTCGGCCCGTCGCTCCCCTTCGGGTCGCTCCGGTCCTCGTTCCCCCTCCACAATGGCCCTCGTAGTGGTCCCTCCTTGTGCCGTCGTGTCCACTCGGCCCGTCGCTCCCCTTCGGGTCGCTCCGGTCCTCGTTCCCCCTCCCCAATGGCCCTCGTAGTGGTCCTTCCATGCGCCCAGCGTGTCCACTCGGCCCGTCGCTCCCCTTCGGGTCGCTCCGGACCTCGTTCCCCCTCCCCAATGGCCCTCGTAGTGGTCCTTCCATGCGCCCAGCGTGTCCACTCGGCCCGTCGCTCCCCTTCGGGTCGCTCCGGTCCTCGTTCCCCCTCCACAATGGCCCTCGTAGTGGTCCCTCCTTGTGCCGTCGTGTCCACTCGGCCCGTCGCTCCCCTTCGGGTCGCTCCGGACCTCGTTCCCCCTCCCCAATGGACCTCGTCGTGGTCCCTCCGCGCACTGGCGCGTCCACTCGCCCCGTCGCTCCCCTTCGGGTCGCTCCGGACCTCGTTCCCCCTCCCCAATGGCCCTCGTAGTGATCCCCGCGAAGCTCTGGATAGTTGATTGTAGTGAGAAGAGAGTCTCTACTGGCCTCATCTAAAGAAGTCGAAAGATAAGCATATTCTCGTAAGAGGCCAGATATCGCCGATTACTTCAGTGAGATTTACTCGGCGCAACTTAAAACTACGCAAAATAGTCTTAGAAAAACTTTGAGAATTGAGAGAAGTCAAAAGAAAAAGAAAGATTTTTTTTATCCCGAAGGGGGCCGAACTTAGGGTCTTGCAGCGAAAACGGTTTCCTAGAAAAAAGAAAAAGACTAATTAGGCATGGAGAAGTCGTTTGGCAAAAAAGCAAAAATTTTGGTTCCGACGGGGATCGAACTTTGGTCGTTTGGGTCGGGTCCCGCAGCGAAAAGTTTAAGAAAAAAAAGAAAAAGATTAATTGGACGTAATCCGTCACTATGGCATTACTGGGGATCCGAACCTTGGTCGCTTGGTTGGGGTCCCACCACGAACGGGTCCCGCAGCGAAAACTTTAAGAAAAAAAAGAAAAAGACTAATTAGACATAGACAACCCATTTGGCAAAAAAAGCAAAAAGTTAGGCCGCGGCGGGGATCGAACCCGGACCCCGCGCGTCTTAACCTGGACAGACAGACAGACAGACAGACAGACACATTACGTTCTTTTATTATTAGACCAGCCGTTTCGACCCCCCTGCGGGGGGTCTTCGGCTGGACGCCCGCTACGCGGGCTAGGAAGTCCAAGGCTCCGGATATTTGTCCGGCTCCGCCGGACTGTAGTCCACTCGGCCCGTCACTCGCCTTCGGCTCGTGCCGGACCTCGCTCCCCCTCCACATCGTTCTCTTCTTCCCAATTGCTTCGTATGGCGCGTTCAAAAGAAAAAGTAATTAAATAAAACCAACTACTGCGACATTACTGAGGATCCGAACCATGATACACGCTGCCAAATCTATGTTTTTTTTGACATTCAGCCCCGTTTTCATAAGCTGGCAGTGTGAAATTCATCTTCTCCACACTGAGAGCATTCGAATGATGCTAATTTCACTGCAGAAGGATGAAAATTAGGAAATACGCAGCCAAATGTGGCGTTTGATACTCAGTCTCATTTAAATGGAAAACCGTCACCGTAATCGGTTTCCTCACACTGAGAGGAGTCGAACGGTACCTATTTTGCTGAAAAAGAGGGAAAACTGATACATACGCAGCCAAATTGCACATTTGATACTCAGCCTCATTTAAAAAAAATAAGTTGCAGATTCTGATTCCCCACACTGAGAGCAGTCGAATGATACTAATTTCGCTGCGTAACGATAGAAAATAAGAAATACGCAGCCAAATGGCGCATTTGATACTCAGTCACACTTAGATTGCGAAATAATTATAGTGGAGTCATAAACAAAAAAGCAAAAATGTTTTGAGTACTTTTGTCACCGGCGGGGATCGAACCCGCGTCGTTTGTTTGGTGCGCGCGCCTTAGACCACTCGGCCATGATTTTTCGACATGTCAACGCACAGACAGACTCACAGACACCATAGCGTTTTAGTAGTAAGGGATTTTCCTTATTTTCTGTATTTTTTTTATGGAAATTGTCATTATTACAGTAATTTTTTCCATTTTCAGCTCTCGAAATGGAAGTATGGAAACTTGGTCCCGCTATCATCTTGGTCTCCCCATTGGCGAAGTCGACAACCCCGGCCCTCCTGCCACAGCTCTTGCCATCCATCCAATCGACGAATACGTGGTCACCATCCGGGATCAAACTCTCTACATTTGGGAATAAATAAAACTACTCGTAATCATTTTATTCTCAAAAATTGGAGGGTAAAAACACGTAGCTGAGGTAAAAAAATCACAAAGTGACCGGGGGATATAGACGCGGAAAGACGACGGGGGAAATGGCAGCTATCGCTTGAAGATTCCCTCTCGGGAAGCGCGAGAAATTAGTCGTTTTATAGCCAAGTCATCCAGTTGGCGGAAGCTGTCCGATTGGGTGACTGCTGTCATATGGTTCAGGCAGCTGAAAAAGGAGAAAAGGAACTTAATTATCTAAGAAAATCGACTCACAATCGGAAAACGGTCTCCTCCAAGATTAGAATATTGTATCGAACAGCTAGGGCATAAATTTGGGCGGCATTTTCAACGGAGAGAAGCTTTTCCAGCAGGACACAGCATTCCGCCTTTAGCTTCTCTTCACAGTAACAATTAGCCAGTTCTAAGAGGCCAACGGTGGCTTCGACGCCTTCAACTTCGACTTCATCCGTATAGACAAAGTTCAGAAAAGCGTGGAAAGTGTCATAAGAAAAGTCTGAGACAGTAATTTCGCTGAAAATTGGCGATTATCGGAAGTCGAGAAGATGCAGACCTGACTCGACTCTCCGCCCATTTGTCATCTAATCTTGTACGGAAATAATGGCAACGGATCTTGAGAAGAGCCTGGAAAAGTTGAAGTAAAAAAATCTGAAAACTGACCTTATGAGCATAAATTTCCCGCCCGTCGACTAGAATCTTCAAATCAGCTGTCTGCGTATCATTGAAGGCGTCTCGAACAGCGTCGACAATTCCCGCCTGCTGTTCGACGGCTGGAAATTTTTATTTTTATGTAAAAATTGAGGTTATGATACCGAAATTCAACATCCGACAACTGACAGGAGGACTGGCCAGGCAGACGAAGGCGTCTTCAATACAGCCGAGACGGGCTTCCACGGCACAGGAAACCGACTGACCACGAAGGAGACCCCAAACGTAGACTTTTCCTGATTTATTTGTGACTGCGGTAATGTTACAGAGGTGAATTGCGGCGATGTCCGTTATTCTGGAAGTTTTTCCAAATTATTGGAACCCCTAGGCGAGGTGATTCAATTTCTCTACTTTTTCTCGACAAAAGCTGTAAAAACATACCAAATTTAGCAGCAAAAAATAGCCCAGTTTCTGCTCTAATAAATAATATATTACTCATAAAATTTTTCTATAGTTTAAAGGAGCAGTGGATTTTTTGAAGTCCGCTCCTTAGGATGCTGCAGAACATTTTGATATCAAACGCCTCGTCGACTTTTTTAGATTTTTCATTATGTGTTCTAAGCAATTGTTGGCGTGTTTATATGTAAAATGTAGCTCACAAAATTCTCTACAAAATGTTCTATAACCTATAAATTTTAGCTTTAATATAAAGAAATGACGATTTTTTAAGCTCGCACTTTTTGGTTAACTGGTGTCCTTGCGACGTGACACCTTTTCCGATCTGGCAGCAAGGCCATTTGTTAGTACGATTTTTGGGGGATTATGAGCATATAAAAATAATCACCTTCCAAGTTCCCTGGCTACGGTGACCGGTTCGAGTTGATTCTTCCTGGCCAAGTTGCCTCCGAGCTGCCCACAGCTATTCGAACCCCAAACGAAGAGATCTCCCTGATCCGAGAGAGCCATACAATGTGCATATCCACAAGCAATCTGTATCCCTTTAAATATTTCGAGGGGGATCCCCACCTGGGTGATAGGGCCGGCTTTGGAGAGACTCTCCAAATGAAGTGGCACGTGCTGATTGCACACATTTCCGCCTCCCACTTGACCGTTGCCGTTGTAGCCCCAGGCAAATACCTGGAAGAAATCTCTGATTGACGAGGAAAGGGACAAACATCGCCGGATTGGGTTAGAACCATGGTTGAATTACTCCCGCAGGCAGCTGAGACAATAATTCGATTGAAGATTGGAACCAATTTGGGGGTATCTTGGTCTACTGTATTGTCAATTCCTGAAAGTTATAAAAAATTAAAGGAAGTCGAGTGAAATTCGGCTCAGAAATGGAAAATTCTGGGAAAAATTTCCCCTCATCGGTAAATGTGCCCCATGGCAAATTGGCTCGCAAACGAGAAAGAGAACCAAATTTCGACAACAAACTTCGAAATAGATTCTCGCTTGCTTTTTGCCCTTCTTTTCTGCTATTTTTATAGTCTTACAACAATTTTAAACTCATTTTACAATAGAGAATCCACAGATCTACGTGAGATACATGAACAAATCGGAATTTTATCAAAATTAATTTAATTTCGTTTTATTTTGTAAAACAGAGCTTCCTGTTTAAATTTTTCTCTGATACAATTCAATTCTTCATTTTCAGACTATGCAAGATCTTCAAAAAGCTATATTTGATCGAATTCTAGCTAGTAAAGATGCATTCTACAAACATCAACAAGTAGGAGAAGAAGAATTAACAAATGCTGAACGTGAAGATATTCTAAAGGATTGCTTTGAAAATAAAAAGCCTATTTTTATTCAAAGGTACATTTCTAGTACCTTTTCGTTTTATACCAAATCGTTTTAGGTATGAAAAATATATAAATAAAGAAGAATGTCCTATATTTGATGCTATAACAGATCCTACAACAATATTTCTAATTGATAGAATTAAAAATCGTAATCCGGAAGTGGAAATTAACAATGTGAGTTGTTTGCATCGTGATTTGTTTTTATTTTTCGATATCTTAGGTAAGAAATCGTCGTTATACAGCCATGCAAAATTTATTAAAAGAAGGAAAATATTTTGGCGATGAGAAGATGCGAGAACGAGAGCCATATCTCTTCGACGTAATGATTGGCAGATTTTTTGATGAATCAGGTAATTTTCCTGCTGTTTATGATTAAATTTTTTAGAGCAGAGAAATCTTCGACCCAGCGTTCCTCGTGAACAAAATTTATGGAGCGGAATGCTGGAACAGTTTGAAGAAAGTCAAGAAATTGCTGATCGTCGACGAGTACAGAAAGCTCAATTTGAAGGAATTCATGACGTAAGTTTTTTTCAATTTTTGTACTGTTAAAATTTGCAGGCCGATCCATCAAAAGAGCGTTTGTCTCGATTTTTTGCCCATATAAATAATAAAGACGAAGATGAGGATGAAATGGATTTGGATGATATGAAAGAAGAATTGGAAAAACTGGAACAAGTCTGCCAAGAAGATGCCGAAGCTTTGGCAGATGAAATGGACGGGACAAAAGAACAATGTCGACAAGAATTTGAAGCTTTTATGATGGAAAGATTTCTTGCTGGTAAAGATTCTCGGTAAGTTTTTCATAAATTTTGATAATTCCTACATTCAAAAGTTCTTTTTCTTTAATTTTTTTAGATTTTTCGACTACACAAATGTCGATACAGACGCTCGACTAGATGACAATGACAGAATCCGTGAACGAGATGAAGAAGAACGTTGGTTTGATGAAGATTAAAATCCCCGGTTAGCTAATATTTCTGTATATTTTTGTTGATTGTATAAATTTTGTTATTTTCTTTAGATTCTTACCTAATTGTCCACTGCTATTCAATCCCCAAGCAAAGACTTCTCCCCGATCAGTTATGGCAATGCTGTGCTCAGCTCCACAAGCCACCTGCTTGACTCTTTCACCAGTCAACGGGCCTTGTATTAAAGTGGGAGAAGTCCCTTGCAGGGTGTGACCCAGTCCTAAAATTCTCTTGCTTATTCAGGTGTAATATTTTTTGGCTTGCCTAGCTGTCCGCTAGCATTTTTGCCCCAAGAATAGATACGACCATCTTCGGAAAGAGCTAACACATGCGGACCAGCACCAAAAGCTATCTGTTTGATTTTCTTGCCACTCATGTAGTCGAGTCTCTTTGGTTCGAGACATCCTGGCGTCGGAGAGCCTGCAATTATTTTTGTTTATACTTTAAAATACTACAAGAGGGAGCTCATGCAATGGGAAAAACTAATTAAAAACTAAGGGAATATACCTGAAAATTGTGTACCTAAACTCGAATAGAAATTATTGCCCATAACAAACATTTGATCATCTTTTGTCAACATTAGCACTTCATTTCCTGTACTACCGAATACTACCGTACTCTGAAATTATATGCTCTTTAAATGGCAGCGGTACCTGTAAATTTTGGACGAATTCTTGTGATAAGAGGGACAACGTGGTCCATCTTCGAAGGTCGCACATGGGCCGTGGCCCTGCAATTTGATATTTTTATGGGAAAACCAAGAGAATTTTAAGGAAGGGTCAGGCTGCTACGAAAAGGAGTCGAGAAGAATGTTGACCTATTGTCCCCGCAAATCTGTTATCTAACTAGACGAGAAGCAGCCTGAGACAACAAAAGAAGAAGCTCACAGAGGGGCGACTGTGTTGTCGCCCATTGAAAGGGAAAAGAACTCTGAATTGAAGTATAAAAATCAGAAAAAAAAAACCCCAGTTGATCCAGAAAAATAACAATTTTTGTAATTTTATAAGAAAGTTCCCCCTTTTTAAATTAAAAATACCGTAAAGTTAATAAAAAAAAGGCTTCCGATGAGGAAAATTGAAGGAATCACCATGAAATTCATCAGAAAATAGGAAAATTCTATTATTTTTGTAAAGAAAATGCCCATTTTGTCCAAAAAGGTCAATTCCCCCCATAAAAGAAGTAGAAAAACAAGTAATAAGGCTAAAAAAGTAGGTGAAGTGGAGGCTACTCGGGCCACCAAATTAGGTTATGCTTAAAAAGTAGTGGCGCTGCCTTATTGCCGGAATAAAGTCGCCTTTAAGAAAATATTAGCCAACCTACTTGTCTCAGAATTTTTATAACGAAAGAATACCATGGAGCCGGGCCTAATTTATAGAAAACTAGGCGGCTTGTTCCCCCCACTGATTGCTGGGCGGGAGACCCAGTGGTCAATCCAAAAAAGAGCCGGCCTCTCCCGCTCGTGTTTGCAATGGACTCTCGTCCGACGTGAAACACGAGTCCGCCATTTTATGACATGAGGATAATTAAGCCAGTCATGTCTTACTTCTTTTGGTCGAGTAAATTGAAGGAGAATAGTAAAGAAGCCAAAGAAGTAGCTCCTTATCAAAAAATGACAACAAAAACACGTGGGACATGAAAAACAGGGAAGTCAGAAGATAAGAAAACGACGATGACTACTTAAGATTCACTTCCCCTTCAGAAAATGAGGAAACTCGCAGTGACCAGAGGACATTCAGAACCCCGCCAGACAGGCCGAGTCTCCTATTTCATAAAAAAAGATGCCTATGACCGGGACATAAAGTCCACAAGTATTATATGACCACCTGCCTGCCATAAAAAAAATAACTGGAAGCCACTTGACCAAGGGAAATAGTCAAAAAAATTGCAAATTCAGGGACAAGACATCCAGGAATTCTCGAACGACGGAGAGGTCCTCTCGACGTCGACACATCGGGCGGGTCGACCTCGGTGTCGACGTCGACGCATCGTCTCTATGAAGTCGAAACACATTCGTATCCTTTCCAATCTCAATAGGAGGCCCCGTTTTATTCAAAAAGGCTACAAAAGACTCTTGAAAACCAGAGGAATTTAGCCGGCCAAGGTTGAATGGGTGCAACGAGCAGCTTTTGCAAGGTTAAAGCTTCTAGGATTTCAGGAACAGAAAAGGCGGATGGAGAGGCACCAACGGACACAGTGGAGGACAAAGGAAGAATGTCTGTTTCCAGAAAAAAAAGCGCCGACTGTAATCGTTTCTGGAAAAGTTTCTCCTCGACCCGACTGGAGGTTGAATGACTGGAAACACGGATATTTGAAAACTCTGGGATTTTCGGGTAAAAATTGAACAGTAGAACCTACACGAAAGAAATGAAATAGCCAGGAGTTCATGTTTTGTTCCCTGGCCAAAAGATTACTCAAATTCCCGGAAGGTCAACCACGACATTCCGAGTACTTGCCCTCAAGGAGGTGTAAGCTGTTCGCCCCGGGAAGGTTCAAGAGTTCTCTTCCCGTTCCTAATCGCTATGAGATCTCCAAATTTCCGACCAAAACACGTGAACACGAAATAGAATAACGAGAGAAGGAGTAATGACAACAAATTGAAACATCTGGGACACACAAAATTGTGTTGGGGGATTTCCCTCGGTCAAATTCTGCAACATTTGGAAAAAAAAAGCTGCTAGCAAGAGGAAAGTCAAACAATTGAGGAGGGGATATAATTTGCCGTGGGCAGGAAATGAAATGTGTCGAGGGTGTGTGGGAAAGCCCGCTGCCGTCGGCGTGTGTTTGAACTCCGGAGGGGCGCCCTCTTCAGGCTCGGGGACGAGATGAACTTTGACTGCAAAGAAAGAGATACTCTCACAAAGTCAAACAGCTTCAATTTCTTCTTCTTTGAGCAAAGCACATACTCTCTCGAGGGGAGGGAGGCTCCTTCTTTTAGTACTTTGGGAAGGAGAATTTTCAATAGAGCAGAATAATGAAATTAGTGTAAGGGAGAAAAGAAAAAGAAAGAAACAGAATACGACGAAAATTGGCGGCTGGAGTCGGGAGAAGCCGGGAAAATCTTCATTTTTGATTTTTTTTTCGATTTTCGGCCTTTAAACCCGGCCAACCTTAAATTTACTCAGCATTTTGACCCTTTTCTGGGCAATTTTAGTATTAAAATGTAGCCGATATTCTGCTCTACAAAATGAGCCGCCACACGCCAATTTTCATGGAAATTTAAGAAAACTGCAGATGTTTGAATGAAGAATGGCGCTTACGAATAGAAAACTAACATTTCTGCGGCATTTTTAGCTACAGAAATGCGTCTGATGACTCGATTCGTCGCTTAAAATGGCAACATTGGAATGTTCCCCCATTGCCAGTTTGAAGCTCGTCGTAAATCAGTTGGTCACCGGAAATGAACGCGGCGAGAAGCGAGAAGACATCTTCTGCTACCTGATAAATAGACACGGAAATGGCCGACGGCCGGCTGCAAACTGCTTACTTGCACTTTTGGGCAAGGCGCTCGGGGAAGGCGAGCTGATTGCGGGAACTACTGGGGACAAATTGGGAAAGAATGGAGAGCGACGGGGTCAGGGAAAGCACGTTCCTGTAGCAAAAAAAGGAGTAGGAATCGTAAAACGAACTGGTGATAAAGGTCAGTTGATAGCAGGGGAACGGGCGAGAGAATTGACACCTAACGCTTTCTCGACTTTTTTTGGGGGAAATGGTCATCTGACCGCTGCTCGACTCGACGTCGACACAGAAAATTCTGTCGCACCCACGAAAATCCATCGAATTCTCAGCAGAAACCTTTACAAAACAACACTGTAAATTTTTGGAATAATCGAGGTTCTACGGGTGTGCCGCCAAAAAGAATTCCAGCCAAGAAAAAATGAGCTCTGGTCAAATTAACCCGCCCCGCTTGAGACCTATTAACAGAGGACAAAAGCCAGCCTTCTAGGAGATGTACTTGGACCAATTTTAGACTATAGAACATTTTTTAGCCGATGTTTTAATTAGAAAAATGGGGTATATGGATGTTGACGAGAAATAAGACGGGAGGCGGAATAGTAATTGTCTCTTGTCGACGGAATGCCAAAATGAACGCCATCCCGGGCAGACAGGAAAATATCCTCTTCCTCCTCTGAATTGGCTCTTTTATAGTCAAATTAACCGGGAAAGAAGAAAAATGGGAGGAAAACATGTCATAGCCAGACTGGTGGCTGCTCGTCGTCTTATCAAGCTCGTCTTCTTGACGTCGACAGGGCAGATAGACCTTTATTGGATCCTACGGAAGTTTCTACAGTACTACAACCCTTGAATCTCCCATCTAACTCAGAATTTAGAATAATCACGCAGGGTAGTAAACTATCCAATGGGTCACAAAAGAAGAAGAAGACTGGCAACTTTTTGTTTTCCCGTCTCCATTGAGAAGATGGCCTCTCGTGTCCCGGAAAAAAACTTCTAAATACACTCACACACTCAAAAGAGCGAGAACAGGTAGTCGAGCGTCCAGTAAAGAAGAAAATGCTCCGGTTTTTGCATTTTTCGTGTGTATGGGGACGAACGAGATCATTGAGGTCAAAACACGAAGGGACTAATACAAGGAGGAGAACTTGTCTTCAAAAGCAAGAGGACTTCAATTATGCACGCAGAAGTTCCTTTATTTTTAGGGAGACGATGATTTTTGACCAGATGTTCAAATTGGAGAAGGACCCTCCGATAGTCGAAAGAAAGGGACGAAGACATATGGCGACACAACGGAGAGGAGAGGGGACCCTCCCTAATTTGTCATCGGCCAAAGGGATTTGGGGACACAGAATTGAAGCATAATCCGATCCAGAAGTCAGAGGCCAGGAATCTCGGAGCGACTAGGAAGACGAAAATCTCGACAGGAAGAAATTATCAAATTTAGAGAGAGACCGGATGGATGACTCGACCCGCTGCTGCCGAATAAATCAAAGAAACACGGGTAATGGCCCGGAAATATGTGATGGCCCGGGGAAATTGACTTACGACTGAAAATTGCTTCTTTTTTGAGGCGGGGGATCGAACCCCGGGCAAGGTGATTGACAACCGGATCAAATTTCAAAAAAGAGTTGCCGACAAAAGGGACGCAAGGAAGAGGAGAAATACTATGAAGTTTGGGCAACACAAACAAATGGAAAGAGGAAACCACCCTCCAGGATTAGTTACCACGGGGGGAAGCTCAATATTCATAGGAGGATTATAGAAAACAATTTTCGACGGGGGAGGGCTGCACTCTGGTTGACGGGAGGAGTTTCGAATCGACGTCGACATGACTGTCCCCACGTCGAGCCGGCGTCGAAATTCCCGAGGAACTCGTGCTTTGATTACGACACTCGGAATTGGAAGATTTTTTGTGATACCGCGGACAAATAAATTTTATTATAATGTTTTCACAAAAAAAAAACAACTTTGGGTCGAAAATTCCCGTAGAAAGACTTGATAATCGAGATACACTTATCGAGACAATTTAGATCGATCAAATTCTTGAGGAATGTATTTTTTTGTACATTGTTCATCAGAAAAATTGACGAAGAATACCCTCAGATGACCGACATTTACCGGGAAAAAGAAGGCGTACCTGAAATAACAAGATTAGGAAGACAAGAAACGATGATGCCTTTGGTCATCCAACATTTTGAACATAAAATCGTGAATTAATTTCATCTTCTCGTCGTCCGGCTGGTGCATTTCCATGTTCACTTGACAGAGAGTAATCCCAGCTTGGTCGAAATCGCCTCCTTTGACGAGCATCGGGAAAAAGTCATATTCCCCGCCTTCGGAGTCAATCCACAAATCGTCGAAGAATTTCAATCCGATCATTTTTGTTAAGAAATAGACAATATCCACATAAACTACGGAGGACAGTTTGTAGTTGTCACCTGGAATTTGCCGTCGACACTTTTCAAATATTTTTTTTGCTTACCAATAAGAACATTGGCAGTGGAGTAGCCAGCTTTGCCGGAGACGGCGACTGGATAGAACTTGCCGAATTTGGTGTACAAGGCCATGTTTACCTCCTGAATCGGATCGGCTCCATAGAATTGGAGATTTTCTTTCCCTATTGCCTGAAAACATCAAAAATTAGTTAATAGGGAAGTCTTGGAGCTGAAATCCAGGTAGAGACAGACGTCGACTCGATGAGATCGACGACTTTCCTCAAATTTTGCCATCAACCTTGCGTCAACTGAATTTCCTATGGTTCTCAGCGCTTCCGATGTTAGAAAAAGTAGTCAAAAATTTTATCTTGATTATAACTATGATTTCACAGCGAAAAAAATAGGGAGATTTAAAGGGACAGTTAGGGCTGATCTTCGGGGTTACAGTATCCAGATTAAAAACTTGTCAAAATCCGGTAAAAACAGCCAGTCGAAAAATTTACAAGCGAAAATTATTCGTTTTTCCTATGTAATTTTGTAAAAAACATTTTCCCGCTGACGCTCGTGCGGGCGAACGTCATCTGGCCGCCCGCGTTGGACCACTTGTAACGCGTTTTTCTCCTCAACCAGGCGTTTTATGAAAAACGGATTGGTGCGTTGTGATCAGCTGGCTTTTTTTTAAATAATAAGATCAAAGGGGGAGAAAAAATTTTTCAGCCCTAACTGTCCCTTTAATGTGGTCAGCCAGCGGAGACAGATGCCGGGCGACGAAACCTTTCGACTTTAGTCGTCGAAAATACGCCACCTGATTTTTCTATGGTTCAAAGCGTTTCAATTATACCAAAAATGGTCAAAAATATTCTTCTGAGCCCGTCTCGTCAACGAGTCATCTGTCTTCTCGACGTCGACCGTCGAACTGCCTGGTAACCTCCCGTATTCAGCTCACCTTGATCAAGTTCTCCTCTGCCCCCGTATCATGTCCAATTCCCAGTGTGACTATTGTATTATTCGGTGTTGTCTGGAAATTCTCATTCTTTCTACGGAATGTCGAAAAATCCTACCACTAATGGGGAGATGTGGTGTTTTGTCTCATCCGAATTCGCATAATCCTTGATTCCCAAGATGCTGGCATAAGGTTCATTACACAGCGTCGTCAGAGGTTCAATCCTTTCCCAAAACTAAAGAAAATTCATATTCTGGGATTACGATAACTTACTTCTTTATGATTTCCCTTGATTGGCGTCAATTTTTCGAGGATGCATGCCCGCCAACTGGCGAAGAGATCTTTCTGTTGGACAGTCGTCCCAGAAGATTGGGGCAATTGGAGGAATTTCAATCTTTCTTCAATATTATCCCGTGGAGTGCTCCTTCTTTGATAAAGGAGGACAATAATGCATAAAGTCAGAATAATTATAAAAATAGAGATATTCCGAGATAAGACCATAGCCGGACAGAAAAGGGCGACGACCCGACGGCGATGTCGGGTATCATTGTAGAACATCTACGATTTCAATTCGAAAGTCGGCGACAAGATAAGCCTCACGAATAGACCCATATTCCATCTGAACAGCACTTTTGGACACTTTTTTCTACTATCGTTTGCAAAAGAAAACTTGCAAAAAATCGTGGGCTAATAAATTTAAAAAATTGAAATTCATGCAAATGTTAGTGACAAAATTCAATTTGTCGATTTTCCTTTGAAATCTCCATTTTTTCAGCATTCTGTTGCTATTTTTCCATATCAGCAGCATTTTCTCAATGTTAAGTAAAAAATAGAAAAGAAATCAAGCATACAATTAATAAAATTCAAAAGAAAACAGGAGCAGCAATCTCTTCTGTTTATTCATTTGTGATTTATATAAATTATCTATGGTTTTTCAAATTTCAAACCAGCTTTTATCTGGTTCCCTTGACGTCTTCAGCTGTTCTGGTGATGCTTCCATTTGCCCTGGCTGGGATTTCTTCTTCGGTGGTGGATGATGAGGGATCGGATTCTTCTTGGCCTCGATTTTGCTCGTCATCTTTTCCCGGCTTTTTTCTTTGCCAAGCTTTTCCTGACTATCTATCCGTGTTGTTGAAGGTAGCAGCGGTGTAATCACTTCCCTTGTTCCTCTTCTTCTGCCTTCCTTGCTGCCCGAATGAGGATGGGACATGACTCGAACGGGTGCCTTTCCTTTCCCACTTGTTCCTTTCCAGCTCTTCCTTTTTTGACTGTATTCCAGTGGCGTCTTCAGATCGTCTGCCTCAACCACCGTCTTCACACTGTGACTATTCACCACGGTCTTCTGACTGGCTTCTTTGCTTTTGGGCAGGTTGTGTACTTTCTCCCGCGAAAAGTGAACCATCTTCTTCGGCAGAAAACGTTGACTAAGTTCTTGGGTATCGTCTTCTTTTGCCGATTCCGGTGGTGTAGCCAGTTGACCTTCCTCTTCTACTTTTGAATTTTTCTCCTTCGGCATTTTTGTTGATTTATTCTTCTTTCTATGGCTTTTAGCCGTCTTCACATGATGATCCGGCACCTCTCGTCTCACAATTTCATGTGATGTTGCTCTCAAAGGCATTGCATGATTTGTAATATTTACAAAATCCGCCACACTGCTTGCCATAACCAATTCTTGTCCTTTTGGCATGTCTTCTTCACTTCGGAAAAGGCGACTGACCAAGTGAGCTAGTCTATACATTTGCAGCCGGTAAATACCCTGAAAATAAGCTTATGAAAAGACAAATAATAAAACTTACATGAATATAAAAATGAAGAAAAGATGCCAAGCAATCATTGAGAAATGCAAGCGGTATAACAAATGTAAAAGTTGGCCATTCTTCAGCAGGTGTTACATCGCCAAGTCCAACTTGAAGTACCGTGTGTATTGTAAGATAAAAAGCTTTCCAAAAGCTCAAATTACTTGTATACTAAACATCAGAATAAATCTGAAAAAGTAGTTCAACATACCATAACAATAACGGTAAGAAGAAGTATAAAAATTGAGCAAATGATAAAAAGAAGTGTAACAATTGTCAAATCCGATGGATGATATGATTCCTTTCTTATAGATTTTGTCAAACATTCTGGACCAAACCGAATTACAAGTCTCTTTAATTTTGAACCCAGTGAGACGATAATTAGTGTCAATAATTCTCCAAATTCATACTGAAAACATGCATATTGATTAATAAAAAAAGTAAAATAACAGAAGCCATAAAAAAACATCAAAAAGCAGCGAAAAAACATTGGCCTGCATTTTACGCAACGTCACTATTCAAATTACAGTTGTATACGGAATGCTGTAGGGTAGCATGTGTTTTTGTCGTTGTCATATTTCGCTCTCCTCTTTTGCTCCGCTTGCTATTTTTATTGCTTACCTTCCCAGCCGTGTAGAGTGGTAAAAATATTAGCACAAAGAAGACACAAATCAGTTGACCAACAAACGTAAAAGGAAACTAAAAAAATTTGATGGTTTCTTTGCAGTTTGCTTACTCTATGACCATATCCAATCGTCGTATAAAGACTCCACGTAAATAATGATCCTGTTGATAAATCAGATAATTTTTGTTTACTAAAAATTAACTGATTACTGCATATTCTACTGCTTATACCTTTTTATACATTCTTGTAGTGCCAGGACTGTTTCATTTTTTGTTGCGTTTTTTTCTAATGCTAATTTGAAACAATGCGGATAAGGCTGATAACATTGGTCATCCGCCTTCTCTATTTCCTAAATGTGCATTTATTTCTAGGATTTATAAAGCATACCACAAAAATGACTCCACCAATAATGGCCACCACAATTAGAGCAACAATAAAAACAACAATCACAAAGAGACGATTGAATATGCGAGAGAAATTACTTCTCTTATTATTTTCTTCCGTTGTTGGTGGTTTAAATGTGACACTTGGTGGTCGTGAACTATGTGCAAGTGGTACATTTTCTGCTGATTTTTTATGCGGTAATGATTCCAGCAATGCTGATTGATCTTTGAAAATATCACCGTTATTATTGGTTTCATCTCTGAAATGGCTAATTATTGTATTTTTACCCTTTTTTGCTTACTTTGGTAAAAGTGTTTCAAGCTGCGCTGTTTGACTACGAAATAATTCATCAGGCATAACAACCAGTCAGTAGAAGCATGAGTTTCCAATATGATGCTTTTGATCTTCATTTTTATATTTCTCGCTATTTCTTGTCGTTACATGTTTGTCTTTTTCTATTTTGTTCTTTTATAGGGCAACAACATGAGCTCGCTTCTTTTGAGGGGTCCTGCGACGATTGATTTGCTATATATAATTCTTGTGTATCATCTTCTTCTTCTTTAAATCTTTCTTCTTTTATTTTTTTATTGCAAACCGTTTATTTTGCAGATCACAATGGGTAAAAGAAAACGGGAAGAGAACAGAGAAGAGGAAGAAGATGCTCAAGATAGGAAGCGGATAAAAGTGGAGCCAGCAGACGTAAGTTTGTTTGATACCGATGATTCCTGTCTTTATTTATTCCCAAAAAACTTATTTTTTATTTCAGGAAGATGAAAACGGAAATGACAGTGATGACTCGTCGCTCTCGTCCATTGTTCTACCAGAAGAATTGTACAATGAGACCGCTGATGATCCAAACTACACGTCAAGACCTAAAAAACGGGTAACATTTGATGTTAGTTATTTTCTTGTAAACATTTATTTTTAATTTTAGGATACGATTCCAAATTATTCATCATCAGAAGATATAACTAATGGTTTACATAGCGAATCACCTAGAAAAGAGGTTGCTTATGCTCAATTTTTGGATATTTTTGTATTTCAGAAGAAAAAGTCGACGCGTTCCAGTGAAACAAATGGAATTAATGGAATAGAAGAAGGATCCTCCGACTATACTTTTTATCTTATTAGAAAACCTATAGATGTAAGTATTTTTCACAGTTTTGCGTTTACAAATAATTTTATTAGATTTGTATGTTCCTCTTTCAGGTTTCTATCGATCAATTGGAAAATATGAAATTATCTAAGCTTGCCGATGGTAAAAATGTTAAACTGAAAACAGGCGAGTCTTTCTCTTATTCAGTAATTTATATTTTTCAGAAAAAGGCAATTTTATTTTGAAACCAGAACAAGTGCCGAAACCTCTAGTTTATTTCCCTTCTACAGTAATTATGACTGAAAAAGATGCACAGAAAATTAAAAGCGGTTAGTTTTTTTCTCGAAAAATTAGATATTATTTTCTAGGCGGTTTTATAACTTCACAAGCTGTGCTTACTCCTCATGTGAAAGAAATACCAGGAGGTCCTTTATACAACAATGAAGGTAGACAAGTTTTATGCAGCTAATTTTAATTTATTTTAGAAGAAATACCTGAAGATCTAAAAATGTTTCCAATTTCATCGATTCGTAAAAAACCCAAAGTTGATTGGAAAAATAAACAAGAACGATTAAAAGCTTTTGGTAAGCCCTCATTCTTTTTATTTTCTGTTACCATTTTATTTTAGGTGTCAAACCTGAGAAGAAACGTAAATCTAAAACGCCAAAACTTGAGCCGGTTTATTAAAAATTTGTTGATTTTGTTTACTTGTTGACTTTAGTTGTTATTTTGGTTGAAAATGAATATCTTTACCTCTTTCAGTTTGTCTTTGAAATTATTGGGATTTTCCCTTTTTATTGAAGCGTTTTCTTGGCTTTTCTTCTCGCTTTCTGGATTTCGTATTGGATTCTCGATTTTCCCAAAAAAGCCCCTTCAGATGTCAGCCGATAGTAGCAGTCCATCAGAGCCAATTGCCGGTGGACAAGACATGAGCGAAGGAATAATGGCCATAGTTCGACCGGCAATTCAACAGCTCGACAACCAAGTTTCTTCCACTCGTCAAAGTCAAGTGGGTTTTCCCCAAATTACCCCAATAAAAAACTTTTTTCTAGGTGATTTTAGCCTCAAAAATTCAAGAATTAGCCGATATTATGCACGATATGTGCGAAGATCAGCCGTATGATCTCAATCAGTATTCAAGGAAGCTGGCCGATTCTAAAAGGTAAGAAAATTCCTAGAAAATAAAGAAAAAAGTTTAGAAGAGTTCAAAGCACAGGAAAATTATTGGAAAAAATTCACGATCGTTTGAGTAATTTACAAAGGGAAATAGCCCGAGAAGCTCATGCAAAAAAGACCGTGATTACTGGAATTCCGCCTGCTGCTCCTCTTCGATAAAAAAAGTGCATAACTTTTATTGATTTTTATATATTTTTGTACATAATTACAATCCCCCGGATCTTGATGAAAATGCTCCCAGCATAATGCTCCCAGATTTCCATCTTTTCTGTCCTGTCGACGTCCGTCGCCCTCGCGCCCTTCTGGCTGCTTTTATATCGTCGACTGACGATTGTCGACGTCTGTAAATATTTCCAGTAGTTATTTAATTTAATCCATATTGGCTTACTTATGTTTTGTCACGGTGAGATGTGTCTGTGGCGCATGCATCGGACCCAAAGTACTCAAACTAGTCACTGATTCTGTTGGGGAGACCTGCAATTTTATAATTTTCTTGTTGCTTTTGATCTCAAGTAATTTTTGTTCAGCCATAAATATTTTTCTGTGTAGTTAGATGATTTGGGATTGTAAAAGGTAATTTTTATATGAAATCCAAGAAAAAAACCGCATTTTACTCATATTTTCACTCATTTTTACTGCTTGGCAGTAAAAATAGTCGAGAAGATGATATTTTTATGGAAAAGTGTCACAAACTTGTAGAATTTGCTCAAAAACTTGGAATTTTTTATTTTATTGCAAAAAAACCTTGCAGCAGCTGAAAATATCGATAATTTCATATTTTTTGTGAGTATCAGGCCATATTTTATCCAGACTATAATTCTACTAGACATTGTGGCATGAATTCACATTCTAAAATTCAATTTTCGCCTTTTCTTATTGTTGAAAAAAAAAATAAAAATAATAATTAGCAATTTTTTGAAGGAAAATATGAACTCTAGCTGTTTGACGATATTAAATTAGTAGAAATAAGCTAACTTTCTCAATTTCTAACTGAATAAATTTAAAATAACTAAAACTTACAACAATTTGTGGAGACATAGTTGATCCCAGCGATTTTGGCTGTGTAGAAGCCATTGAAAGTCGAGCCACATTGAGGAGAAGTTGTCCCGCCGCCAATGATCCCTCATTTCCTCCAGTTATCAAAATATTCTTTGTCAAATCGAGCCGACGTCCCTTTTCAATTTCAGCATTTTGTTCTGCTATAATTTCCATAGTCCGTCTGAAACATCTTTTCCCATTACAACCACCAGCTGGGAATAACTAATTGGCGCTGTGTAACTCACCGAAGGGCAGCATTCTTCCCACCGGCGCTGCCAGTAACCAGCCAGGCTTCACTTGCCATATTCGGTCTGAAATTTACTCTCTATATTTTGATTTAAATGAAAATACCGGAGGGTAGATGTCCAATAGGCGAGGAAAATCATCAAAGGAACAGAGAAAATCACGATGGGAATTATGGCAATATTCATGAATTCCGTCATGGAATCATAACGGGGATACTTCTCATAGCTCAGAATTGACCAACCTAGACGATTGGCCACTTCGGATATGTGCTTGGACATCATTGCTGAAAACGGAGAAAAATCAAGGGAAATGAGACTTGGTCGGAAATCTGGTCATTTTTAACTGGGGAAACTTGGGCATTTGGCCTTTCTCCTCAAATAAAATCGACTTCGGTTATTCTTCGAATCAGACCTTTTCCGTCCAATTATCCGGATACTGGAACTCCGGAATTAGTCGCAGCTCTCCCTTGAAAATTCTTTTTTTTCCAATAGTCTTGTCGAAACTTTTTGGGTCGACGTTGAGCCGATTTCTGCTTCGTCTCTACGCTTGACTTTATCGACCACTCGACAACTTCATGAAACTGTAGAAGTGCTGTCTGTCCCGAGTTAAAAATGCCGAGATTTTGATTCTGGCTGACTTCTATAGGAAGTTTATGGCCTGTACGACAGCGTCTCTTCTTTCTTCGGCTTCAGATTTCCCTTCAACCAAGAAAACAAAAGAGAAAAGCCCACCTGAGACAACAGGCCTCGGCAGTAACGGCCGTTGCTGTTTAGTAATAAATTCCGCACTGTGCGGTAAAATAATATAGAATTTTAATAAAATTGACCCGTATTCTCTTCTTGGAAACCCGTCTAACATCGCAATTTGTTCTGGATTGAATACCAATCTGAATTCGACCATTACTTTCCTCGTCAAACTAACGGTTTTCTCAAATTACAGGCCGTTGTATTTTGACAGAATTTCGTGACAACTTTGGCCATAGCACGACGAAAGGGCGAAATGAGATCTGGGATAGGCTGGTCAACACAATAAGCCACACGGAGACCCGAAGTCCAGTCGAACATGTCCAATTCTAAAGGAGAATTACTGTAAAAATGGGAAGCTGACCTTGATATGATGGATCATCACCTACAGAAAAAACTACTGGAATGGTCAGAAGGAGGGAGATAAACATCCTGTACAAGCTGGAAAAGTCTTAAATTTTAGAAGAAGCAAAGGCCATGAAAAAGTGGAAAAAAGGTGAAGGAAATCTCCACTCAGCGGAGGATAATTACTCATTAGAAAAGGAACCTTGTTAAAATGACAAATGATGGCTCTCGACGGCCCCGTAGAGCCTCCTGTCTCTGGCCGCAAAAAGCTGCTGCTCTTTCAATTTTGAGTGTAAAGTTGGAGAAGAGAGCGCACATGGTCTAATAATGGCACACAAACGGCTAGAAATGAGAATAATTGGCAGAAAAAGGTGTAAATCTAATGAAGACAAGATGACAGCTGACGAAAAAAATGGCAACTGGAGACAAGACTTGGAGGTGATTGAGGACGCGGTTGAAGACACTCAGACAAGAATAATAGTCGGCATTTACCACGTGTTAGCTCCTGCTGTTACGGCTTTATTAATTGTCGATGGTTGCAAAAACAAGAATCTTTTTGATCCAAACGGACTTCTCGGTCGAATCTCTTTGGATCTGAATTGATATCAGATCATGTCACACGTAACCAAATGATGAGCGCCAGAAACTTAGCAAAAAGACTTTGGGCTCGGCTGGGAATCGAAGTAGGGATTACTCGTCTCGACGCTCGACTTTATCGGCACGACTCGACTTCAGTCGACCATCACGGGGTCTCTGGCCGAACACTGCCTGAAAAGTCTATCTAACAGCGCTGTAAGCGCTAAAATCAAGCCTTATCTAGCTGCACATGTTTTGGAACAGGATACCGATGGGTTCAAGAGGTTAGGGACAGCAAGCTGGCAGTGACATGAACGGACATTTACAGCTTGAAACTGGGCACCGCCTATGGGGACATCTGATAAGTTTTGGTGTAGTAGAGTAGACAGAAGGGAAGTTTTTTTTCTCTGTGTGACAAAAAGTGATATGAGTGGAAGTGAAATACGACACGGAGTCAGACAGCTGTTTCCTAGAGGTTGAAGCGTGTGATGAGCAATTGCCCGCCACAAGAAGCAGGGGAAGTTGCACTGGGAACGCTTATCAAAGACGAAATTATTATCGGTTATCCAATTTTTTTTCAGAAAGCCGAGAAAGTCACCCTTCTCTTCTGTTTGTAATATGATCAGTCATCTCCACTTTAGGCTACACATTGTAAATTTGCCCTTTTCCAATCAAATTCCCGTTTTCTACTTCCTTTATGCCCAAAATATTTACCAAAACAGAACATTCCCATGTTCTTTTGAGGTCATTTCCATTCTCGGGTCCAGGAAATCAATTTTTATTCAAAATTGTCCCAAATATAAACAGGTTTATTCCGGGTGGCTGTATAGTTCAGGAATAACTGGTGGAGGTAGAAGAACAGACGGTCCGAATTGGACACATGACCTTCCGAACAAAAGTGGAGTCACATTTTTTCAGACCACGGGTGGACAAATCCGATAATACTGTTTTCCATGAGGAGGAAACGTTTTCCATAAACTGTCAATATATGGAAACGGGTGGGAGATTTGGTGACCTTCGTGTTTGAGAGAAAAGCTGTGTTACTGATGTTTTAGGGAAAAGTTGGACCCTCGACCAGTACGCTGTCCAACAATTCGTCCCAGGGCCTCCCAGAAATTCGAGGGCCAATCCGTGAAATGACCATTTCCTCTGGTAAAATCCGACGGCTAGCCAGAAGCAGGAATGACAAATATTTATTTATTTCCTGAATAAATATTACGAGGTATATACAACAGAGTACAGACACACGGGGGATAATTACAGTAAGCTGCTTATGTTGCTCGTATATCCTTGAACAGCACTTTCATCCCTTTTTGTCCGTCCGTCAACTGAAAATGGCCATATTCAACCCAAAATAAGTGGCTCCATACCATTTTCGACCATTCATATTCCGGCATGTACAGGCATTTATAACCATTTTTCCCTAACAACGTCTGATTGGCAAATGACGTGGCTTCGGAGACGATTCCATGGATCCCTTTGGCCTACAATAATTGACATTCTTTGAAGGGAAATTAGCCTACCTTTAAATCCGCGAAATCCAGCCCAACTTCCAACATGGCCTTGGCAATTCCTTTTCGTTGATGTCGTTTGGCGACAGAGCTGACTTCTCGACGAAGGACTGCAGTCACCGAGGGATCGACACATTTCCAGAAATTTTCTTTACAATCGTTCAGGACATCACAAAGGAGAGCCAGATTTGGGGTAAAGCTGGCGTCATCTAGGGGAAAGGGCTCCCAATCGAGGGCAGGATCCCGATGGCCGACGGACATCGTCCGGAAGGCGATGATCTCCCCAGTGGCGCGTTCGACAACTTTTATAGAATAAGGATAGTGGAGCGATTTTCCGACGAGCCATTCAAAGAGCTGGAGGGTTTCTTCCATTTGAAGGTTTAGGAGCTGAAAAAAAAGCGGTAAAATTGGGGATTCAACACCCGTAAATTTCGATGGAAGCCGGAAGACGTACCTTACTATGCGGCTCATTTTGTAAAAATTCCGTCAAGCAAAGATGCAATATCTCATCGTAGTCATCTTCTGTAGCCGGTAGAAAATCAAACTCCTGTCGAAGAGCAACTCGATCGTGGACATGCGGAGGCATAGCGAGAGAGGAGAGACTGAAACAACTCGTCACCTTGGAACTTTCGACATTTTTGTAGGCGGCCACACGTGATATCGGCCGCCCCGACTTCTGTACTTTGCGCTCGTCTACCTGTTATAATGGTGAAGTTGACACGAACGCGGAAGTGGCAGGAAAGAGAGAGAGGACACCCAATAAGCCGGTATATCTGGGAAAAAACAACGGCCAATTAGTGTCACACGACGTGCCGAAAAAAGGTGTTGATGTGACAGAGTTCCGGGTGGAAATATCGTGGGGAAAGTTGCAGAAATTTCAAATTGTCCTGATCTTTGCAAAAAATGACAATTAGAATGAGTACAATAGCACTTTTCCGTGTTGGCCACTGATCAGTGAGCAAAATTTCAATTGAAAGAAGTTTTCAGATTCCTAGACGGTGAGATTCGTCCTATAATTTCCCATAAAGACGATAATTTAGGAAGCGGGTGTGAGAATCTGGCCAGGACATCAGAATTGTAAAAAAGAAGTCGCTAGTTCGATTCCCATCAAAGTCAGAAAGATTTTTGCCAAAAAAACCATAAGAGGTCGAAAAAGTGTTCATTCTCTGCGAGATAAGCTGATTTCATCATGGAGGACGTTCTCTTCCTTTCAATGCGACAATCCCAGTCGACGGTCATGTTTCTGAAAATCGATTCAATAATCTCCATCTGATGTCATCGACTCCCGATCGGACGAGACCTTTTTGGATCTGGTTTCGATCTGGCTGGCTCTAACTTACCATATCATCTTGAAGTATTTTCTCCACAATTCTCAGTTGTTCTTTTGTTAGAACCTTGGCCATACTGTTCAATTTCGTCCGTTTGTATCGATTCGTCTTCATTTGGAAATTGATGTCATTTATGTGCATCACAATGCTCTCGACGACGATTTTCACTTGTGTCTTTTCAGTTCTCAGCCGTTTTTGGAGCCAGACCATAGATTTCAAGACTTTTTGCAGTTGTCCTCTGCCTTCTGCCTAAAATCGCTAATAAAAATAAGAAAAAATCCAGTTACCAGGGCTTCTTTCGGCGCATCTGCCATGAATAGTCGAAATTTTTCACGTTTTTCCTTTTCGGAGATATTGAAACTGACTAAAGTTAGCTGAATATCATTGACTCGATTGATAATCTCTGATCGAGTTGATTCGTCAACTTCTTTCAATTTAATGACGACAGGATGATTTGTATAATCCAAAAGGTTCTAAAGATATGGATTTTTGAAAGAGAGAACGATACCTTCATGATAGAGTCAGAAAACGACATCGGTCGGAAGACAGCCCAAACTACGGCAATGGCAACACTTATGGACATTATGGTAATTGTCAGAATATGGGAGACGACAGTTGACTTATCGAATTTCATTCTAGGGAGGGGAGAATGCGATAATCATGGAGTCAAGTAGCCAGAGGGAGGCAATAGAAACATGGACAGCCACGTTGCCGGGTGAGGAATAGACGATGAGCATGGGTCGACATGGATTTTGTGCTTCTTTTGGGGATCCCCTCACTGCCTCTCTTACCTCTTACTTTATCGTAATGGCCATTCTCAATTCTGGTTTTCTGACCTCGTAGTAATAGTTTTATTCCGGATAATAGTCAAGAACGGAGTATTTCAGACTCGCCATCGGTGTCATCAATGTCCCACGGCCCTTTACTTTTTTTCCTCACATTCATTTTTCTCGGTGCCAGACAGCCAGACGATGACTATCACCCCATTTGGCCTACTGCATTGAAATTTTTCGATGCTTCTCGATCGTCGGAAACGGCAGTCTTTGCCCAATTACCGCCACTTCAGCATTTTTTGGATGGCGACACGGCGGCGACTAGAAGTTCAAATGTCTGACAACTGAAACAAGGACAAAATAAGTCACGGGGGAAATGATGCTGGAAAGAATTGGCAGATTGGCACGTTTCTTTGCTTGAAACTCGGCATATCTGACAATTTTTGTGAGGATTTTTGACAAGAACCCAGCAGGCGTCGACGGCCGGTTCGATTCGACCGCCATTGTTGTCATTCACCGATATTTTGAGAAAAATAAATGTAAATGACTTGTTTTTGCCATAAAGGATTATCAAAATCCCGTTCTCTCCTTTCATTTCTCTATTAGCAGCGGTTGAAGATGACCGACTCCGAAGAAGGCGAACCCCGCCTGCTATTGCACGAGGTATGTTCTGCCGGCCCGGTGGCCGTCTACTACGCGGAGGAGAAGGAAATACACTATGAGAAGCGCTCGTCGGAGCTTGAATCGGCCACTTCATTGGCAGTTCAAATTTACCACGGCTGGCAGCCGCTGCTCTTGTCGACGGCGTACTTCTTCTCCCGGATCGTCTGCCAGACTCGCGCGCCTGTCATCATATCCGGGTTAGAATTGATCTCTTCCCTATTTTATCCAATTTTCAGTCCAATTACTGTGACTATGATTGGTGACAACATCCAAGTCTACCTATTGGCCAAGTGTGAAATCATCCGGAAGAAGGGAAATAACACGGTCGTGGAGAAGGAGGTCAATTGCTGCAATGTCCCGACGTCTGAAACTGTCAACATCTTTGCCGCTCCCAGGGCGAGAGAATTCGGCGACAGTGTGGAAGCAGATATTGTTACGGACGGGATGACGGTCTACTGCCAAGGTGGACAGGAGATCTCATACACGTCGAGTGCTTCCGGTACCATTATCCACGTCAATGGCAATAAATGAAAAAAGTTCTAAGTAATTGGCAGCAATTACAATAATAAAAATGTCCTGCATTATTTGAATTGCCCTTATTTTTTACGACTTGGTCGACAGCGACATCGTCGAAGAGACGTCGTCGTCGGGCGTCGAGCGGTGGTGGAGATGTTTCCTAATTTCACATATTGTCGTCGTATAAGCTGAAAACATCCCGAAGAAAGAGACGACTGGTGGTCGTCCACATTATTCTCCCCAGTGTTGATATTTTTAGATCTCCTACTCGTCTGCCCGGATGAGTAGTCGATGATGACTCGTCTAGCTCCCAGGACGGATGACAGCTCATTCGACCGGCGGCGCTCCGACATCTTTATCTTCTTTTACAATCCTCTCTTTTTATTTTTGCACTTTCACCAGTCTCTGTCTACCTAGTCGAGCCAATTGCGAAAGCCAACTGAAAGCGTGCCCCGTTTCAACGCGGGAAGCGAATTGTTTTCACCCATTTTAACGCGAATTCCTCTTTTACTCGGCTTTTTCCTCATGTTTCAGTCATTTTTCTCCAGAATTTTTGGATCAACAATGTCTACCAGCGAAGTAAACCAAGACGAATTGAAATATCTTGACCAAATTCGTTATATCCTCACCAATGGAAAGGTATGCCCATCTTTTCTATGGAAATAGCTCATTTTAGACCAGAACTGATCGTACTGGAGTTGGGACCATTTCCCTTTTTGGAATGCAACAGCGTTATAGCTTGAAAAATGGTAAAAGTTCCATGATTTTATAAAAAGAATCGAATTTTCAGGGGCTATTCCACTATTGACGACGAAACGTGTTTATTGGAAAGGAATCTTGGAAGAGTTGCTGTGGTTTATTCGGGGATCGACAGATAGCAAATTGTTGAGTCAGAAAGGTGTAAAGGTGAGAGGGGTTGAAAACTGAAATGGATGACGCGGTCTACAACAGGTCAAGAAATTATTTTCTGACTTTTCCACGTCGTTTTCTGCCATAAATAATGATTAAAGCGCCATGGTGTCTGTCTGTCTGTCTGTCTGTCTGTCTGTCTGTGTGTGTGTAACTTGACAGGTCGAAAAATCGTGGCCGAGTGGCTAAGCCGTTAGCCATGCAAAGAGGGTCGCGGGTTCGGATCCCACCCAAGGCAAATGTGCTCAAAACCTTTTTGCTTTTTATTTATTACTTTTTACAGTATTTTCGCTGCAGGACACCACGCGCGCGACCAAAGTTCGATCCCCGCCGGAACCAAAAATTTTTCTTTTCTTTCCTGAGGCTTAGACTATGCCTAATTAGTCTTTTTCTTTCTTTTGCAAATGTGTTCGCTGCAAGACCTGATTGTGGCAGAATCCCAAACGGAAGATCGCGGGTTCGGATCTCCTCATTTGCCAAACTGCTTTTCTTCGTCCAATTAGTCTTTTTCTTTCTATAATCACTGTATTTCCTCCATAAACCAAGCCTGAGGGAAAGAACAAAACTGGAGGGGGAGCGAGGTCCGGAACGAGCCGAAGGCGAGTGACGGGCCGAGCGGACTACGATCAGGCGCGAGCCGTAGGCGAGTGCTAGCTTGCGGTATCCATGTGTAATTTCAACGACTGGGACTATCGGGCCGAAGGCGAGCGACGGGCCGAGCGAACTATTGCCCGGCGCAGCCGGGCCTCCGTTCTTTCCCAACAATTAAAAATCGTTGTAGTTTCCATTTGCAAAGGGGAGCGAGGTCCGGAATGAGCCGAAGGCGAGTGACGGGCCGAGTGGACTGAGGTCCGGCGGAGGACAAGAAGTGAGGAGCCTTGGACCTCTAGCCCGCGAAGCGGGCCACCAGCCCAGGCCCCCCGTAGGGGGGCCGGAAAGGCTGGTAAATAATGAAAACTCTTCTTCAGATCTGGGACGCCAATGGTTCCCGCCAATTTCTCGACAATCTTGGCTTCACCGATCGTGAAGAAGGCGATTTGGGCCCAGTTTATGGCTTTCAGGTAATTTTTCTCTTCTTTTCTGCAAACCAATATTTAGTGGCGTCATTGCGGAGCAAAATATCGTGGTCCACACGCCGACTATACTGGAGAAGGCGTCGACCAATTGGCCGACGTCATCAATCAGATCAAAACCAATCCAGACAGTAGGAGAATCATCCTCAGCGCTTGGAATCCTTCTGGTTTATACCTTTCTAGCCTTTCTAAATTTCTCTAGACCTTCCCCTGATGGCTCTCCCTCCCTGCCATTCATTTGTCCAATTTTATGTCCAAGATGGCGAGCTCAGTTGTCTCCTGTACCAGCGAAGTGGCGACATGGTAAATTTTCCTCTCTATTTACATGACTTTTTCTAGGGTCTTGGCGTTCCCTTCAATCTGGCCAGTTATGGCCTCCTGACTCACATGATTGCCCATGTCTGTGGCCTAAAAGCCGGCGAATTTATCCACACATTGGGAGATGCTCACATTTATTCGAATCATGTGGATGCTCTTAAAATCCAGGTATATTTTTCTCCCCGTGACAAACTAATTGTGTTTAGTTGGAGCGTACTCCCACCGCTTTCCCGACTATTGAATTTGGAGAAGGTATCCAGACTATTGATGATTTTACCTCGGAGAACATCTTCCTCAAGGATTATAATCCACAAAGTGCTATCAAAATGGAAATGGCTGTATGAAATGGCTCATAATTGCTGATATTATTTTTCTCTGTAATTATCGAACATGAAATATGAGTAAATTTTTGATTTTGACAGTTTGATTTCGGTATTTGAGGGAAAAGACGCAGATGTGAGAAATTGAGAGATATACGACCATAGGAAATATGACATCTCCTCTCCCGCAAGAAATACTACAGGCAGTAAATAATCACGTCAACTAAAGTCTGAGAAGACATGGCCACCTGCAAAGGAGCTTTTCTCCATCTTGATGCAATGATGCGTCTAGAAAAGAATACCTACAATCATCTGATCGACGATTGTAAAGATGGCCTCGTTAATACTGATGAACTAATCGAAAATCATCATAAAAATGGAATTTTATGATCATTTGGGTACTTTGGGCATCCGACAAGAACTTTTCAATTCTCAATAATCCATTAAATTTGATCGCAGTAAGAGCCGGATTATTCCAAATGTGATTCTCTGAAATTGGGTTTGTTTCTTGTGATTTCCACAGATACTTACATCCTTCAGATTCCCAATCTGTCAATTTCTTGAAGTCGATAATATCCAAATTCGTTTGCTTCTAGATGATCGTACATTTCAGGCCAGTAATCGTATCGAAGAAGCCTTTGATTGTGGTTACATCCAATCCGGACAAGTCCAGTACAGCATTATTGCATTTTAACCGACTAGGTTTAGCATCGAGTATATCATTGAGGCTGGAATCTTGCTTATTGTACTCAGTCCCTGAAAACATTAACATATAGAAAACCCATTAAAAATTGCACGTCACATGCTCATAAATAGAACGTTTCTGTCCCTGATTTCTCGAATCTTGTCCCCAAATGCGTTTTTTTCGAGTCTACTGGTTAGAATTGAGCAAAATTGTTTTGTCCACCAAACTCCATCTAAACCAGCTGACATGCGGTTGTTTTTCGCCATTCTTCTGCCTGCAGTTGTCTCTTCGCTTGATGAGACTTATTGTAATTTTTCATCTTCCAGTTCCTAATTAACCTTCTAGGCAACGTTTATCACAATAATACCATCCAAGAATTAGTATCCAATTGTCGTGAAAAGGAAAACATTCGAGCTCCTTACAATGACACCAGAAGAATTTCATTGAAAGGAATCAGTCAAGTCGATTTTGACACGATATTTTCCAATACTCGATACACAGGCGGAGCACTTGAATTTGACGAAAGCACAGCAAAATCTATGATCTTCCCCAAATTAGAACACATCTACCATTATCGAGGTCAGTTTCGATCTATTATTAGTTCTACCTATTAACAGGGAAATATACATTTAGTCATACCGTAAAAACTGAATCCGAACCCCCCCCTGTAATAAGACCCCTCCCCTAGTATAACCCCAGGGAAAAGGGGTATATTGAAACTTAAGGCCCCCCCCCCTGAGATATAACCCCTCCCCCTAAAGTGCCCCCTCCTGTGCTATAGCCCCCCGATTTTCGCGGCTTATTTGGTTTCGCGCGGAAAAGTTTGCCTCGCAAGCGTATTTAACGTTTATTTTCATTTTTATAGTTTGTTTTTTATTTGTTCTTCTTGCGTTCTACTTCTCTGCTGTTGTTCAGTTGCTTTATTGTTTATTTTCAGGATATGGCAGACTCGGGTGATGAAACACAACCTATTGATACCTCAGATGAAGATGCGAACATTATGGGTGAATCAGATGCAGAATTTCAAGCAAATAACAACACTTCTCTTGCTTCCTCAGCGAAAAGAAAATTTATTCTGATGTCTAGGAAACTAGAAGCTGTTGAATATGCCAAGAAAACCAGTAATCGTAAAGCAGCTATAAAATACAACGTTGACAGGAAGTGTATTCGAGACTGGAGGAAAAAAGAAAAACTTCTAAGACAAAGAGCGTTAGTTTTTCAATACTGAAATATTATTTTCTGTATTTTAGTTCAGAGAATAAAAATGCTAAACGATTACCTGGATCTGGCAAGAAAGTGCATGATAGAAAATTTGATGAAGCTCTAGCAACTTGGGTACACTCAGAACGTCAAAAGAAAGTAAAGATCAGCCGAAGGATTTTGAAAAACAAAGCTAATAGCCTCAGAAATGATCCCAGTTTCAAAGTTTGTTCTCTTCTCTTTTATTTTTAAGACTACTTGTATTTAGGCGAGTAATGGTTGGATGGAATGCTTTCTTAAGCGCCATAATTTTGTAAATCGGAAGGTGACCTCTGTCTGCCAGAAGCTTCCAGAAGAGTATGCCTCAGTAATAGCCAAATACCTTTTCTACGTGTCGGAACTCAGGAAAGACAAAAACTACCAATACATGTATGCGTCTGATGAGACGGGAGTTGTAATTGAAGGATCTGATGGAATAACCGTCTCTCAAAAAGGAGTCACAGAAGTTAGTTTATAGTTTTAAATTGTTATTTTTATTTTAGGTGTCTGTCAATGGAACTGGCAGCGAGAAGTTTCGCATAACTGTCATGCTGACCGCTCGGCACGATGGAGTGAAGCTGAAACCATTTGTTCTCCTTCAGAGAAAGCGACCTGATCCGAAGATTGTCCAGAAGTTTAGCGGGAAGCTCGAGCTTCATTGGTGCGGCTATTCATGGATGGACAATAAATCAACTTCCGTCTACTTAGAGAAGATTTTTGGAAGAAATTTATTTGGAATCAGTAGATGTCTCTTTTGGGACAAGTTTTCAGCCCATCAATCACAAGAGACTCAGGACAAATTAGCCGAAATTGGCATGGACTCGATCACAATTCCTCCAGGATGTACCAAGTATCTTCAGGTTTGCTTTAAATTTTGTTCAACTTTTTATTTACTTTAGCCTCCGGATACTGATTGGAACAGACCGTTTAAAACGGTCATCAGACAAAAATTCGAAGACTGGTGTGTAAATGAAACAAAGCCGAAGCCTCAGACAAAAAGTGGAAAACCAAAAGGGCCACCGATGGAAGAATATCTACAGTGGATCATCGAAGCATGGGATCATCTTACTCAGGACTTGATCTGCAAGAGCTTCTTCCATTGTGGAATCACCACAAATATCGATGGAAGCCAAGACAAAGAGGTCCTGTGTATCAGAAAAGAGATCCCTAAAGGTTAGATTTTTCTTTTTGTTTATATTATTTTTGCTTTATTTAGTTTTGGAGCTGCTTAAAGAACTCAGGTCCTCAGGAGTCCAGAAGATAACCGATGACATCGATGATCTCGCTATTGCCGATGAACAAGAACAAGAAGATATCGAAGAATGTAACTCAGAAGCATCTCTTATCTCTCTGGTGTCTATTCGATCACTACCTTTCGCCTAATTATTTCTTGTTACTTTTTCTGTGAATATTTTTTTTCGTTTAGCCTTCGTTTCTTGCGTTCCTAGTTGTTGTTTTTTTTCCTCAATAAATAGTTATTCTATCCAACGGAAATTGTAATAATTTAAAAAAGGCCGGGCTAGAAATTGGGGAAAATTGAAAAAAAAACTGGTCAAAATGAGAAAAAATTGAGAAAATTTTGAAAAATTTCTCAAAAAAGTTGCATTTTCTTGATGTCTGAGGCCTGAAAAGCACGTTGAAACTTAGCGCCCCCCCCCTATAATAAAACCCCTCCTGTTTTATTGCCCCAGGGGAAAGGGGGGTATTGAAACTTAGCGCCCCAGGGGGTTCGGATTCAGTTTTTACGGTAATGCCTATCTGACGCAAATAAGTTTTCCTCGGTTCAACGATTGGACCGGATATCATGCTGAAATCAGTCATAATCCCCAGTTGCAGGACTTGGATCTCCCTCAGATACAACTTCTCTATACCAGTATTTTCAACCTGATCTCTAGATTTATCCTAATTTTAGATACGTTTATATTCAAAAATAATTCAATAATGAAGTCGCTTATGATGTCGGGATTGAACAGCATTGACACTACAAGTATCAAAAGATGCCAGTAACACTTTAAAGCAATTATTATAGAGATTATTATTCGTGACAATCCATCTCTAGAGCGCGTGATCTTCTCCGTGCCCAATGCTAGTCCTCGTCGTTCAAGGCCTATCAATATCGATGGCAAAAGTATGTCATTTCCCGCCAATTATTCGAATATTTTTTCAGTGATAATCAAAAATAATCCCCGGCTAAAAGATGTCAATATTGTTGTTCCTAAGGGTATTCAAATGTTTTTTGGAGGTGAGGTCGCTGCCCATTTTTACACTTCTTAGGAATGGAAATAATCAACAACCGGGAATTGGAACAGATACCGCATCTCTTTGAAAATGGACAGATTAGGATGAAGATCAAAGGAAATCCGAAACTGGAACGGGAAATATTAGAAGAATTGAGGAGACAGTCAAATGTGACCGACAGTGAAATTCAGGAATTTGGAGGTAGAAGAACTAGGAGGAAAGGGGAAGGAGACTGTTTAGAATGTCTGTTCAAAGAGCCCGTCGTCGACTTGTCTCTTCTCGACGTTTGTGTCTACATTTATGGGAATTTGACTCTCGCCCGGGGGACAGAAGGAGAAACGTCGACGCGACTAACCCGGGTCGAGGGAGACGTCTTCATAGGCACGCTGACAATTGAACGACTCGACTTTCTATTGGAAACGGATATTTGGGGCAAATTTGGTAAGAGATTTGTCTCTTCACAGCTCGCCAAAATTCAAATTTTTGGACAGGACGTTTTTTTCGCGCCAAACGTTTCTAATAAAAAGGTCCCATCTGGGCGACACAAGAACTCTTTATTAGCTGGACGGATTTCATTTCTGTTTTTTGCATTCGATAGAGCATATCAAACTGTCCTTGAATGAGTTTTGGCACCTACATCTGCTAACTCTTTCTATTAATAATATCGAAAATGAACTAATAGTCGCCGTCATTAATTTATTTTTCCACGGGCTGGTTCCAAAAAACTCATTCAAGGACAGTTTGATATGCTCTATCGAATGCAAAAAACAGAAATGAAATCCGTCCAGCCAATAAGGAGTTCTTGTGTCGCCCAGATGGAAGCCAAATTCCCATATGAAATTTCAAAATTTCTTTTCGCGGCTACCAAGCATTCATCTTTAAAATTATTTTATTCGAAGTGTCGGCCACGGAAGTGTCTAATTTTAGTTGCAAACTGCTGAGCACATTAAGAGGAACATTTTGATACCAGGAATTACAAAAAATCATGTAGAAAACATATTTTATTCTCCCGCAGTAATTTTCCAATATAAAATTCATTCATTTTTTAATTCTCCTCAATGCTTCACTGTTTTATGTTTTTCTCTCGCGTATTATAGTAATTTGGGGTTGGTAAAACACGAGAAAGCCTTAGAAATGCATGAAAAATTTTCTTTAAAGAAGTTGGGTTCCTGGAACGCTCGCGCGCACAGTCCTTCAAAGAGCCGCCCGCGGCGAACTGTGTCTTTTTTTAGTTAAAATTTAGAGAGTTCGCTGTGTAATTTTGACTATTCTCGATTCAAAGCGGTGAATAAAGGAGTCAAGAAAAATTGTGAGACAACGACAGAAAGGACAGAGACAACTGGCAGGACGACGATGCAAAGGTCGACAGAAATGGGTAGAAGGACAACTGAAAGGTCGACGGAAAGAACGACAGTAACGAGTAGTAAAATGACGGAGAAGACAACAGAAAAGGGAAGTACAGAAATAAAGGAGGAAAGTACACAAGGGACGGAGGAGATGACGACTACCGGCCTGGAAGAAACAACTGAGGCAACCACGAGAAGAAGCATCGTCACTAGCCGGCAACTGGAACAGTCGACGACAGGAAAAGAGAAATCAAAAAAATCTTTTCCTTATTTGTAAGCTCTTCTAGTAATTGTGTAAATTCTTCCAGTCCGCTGATAGTCGGCCTCCTCCCCCTCATCGTCATAATCATTTTGGCGGCTATTTTCTATTACAAAAGGAGGATGAAGGTCAAAAATAGTGGGAAGACGACTAGGGAAAAGTCTAGAAGTAATTCCTCCATCAGCAGTAGAAAAGAAAGGAAATAGACAGAAAATGTAATCAATAAATAAATATCTAATCTTTCTGTGGCTACTTACAATCATCTGCTTGTACGAATAATTCAAAAAACAGAAGTAGAAAGAGGCCGAGCTTCATAGTTGCTAACTGCTGATGACGACTAGCGAAAGAAGCGGCTATATTTTGGTGAAATAGTCAGTCTCCGACTGAAGAGTGACACATTCATTCGAGGGTCAGTCTTCTGGTAGATTGACGCGTCATTCAAATCGGAGATATTCTTCAAAAGATATCCGAATTCCTTTATTAAAGATGGTCTCCTCGTCTAACCGAGGTTGGAAGTAGTCGACCACTTGTCCGTAATATCGCACTATCTAATCGGATAAAACAGAAAGCTCAAAAAGCGTCGATTTTCAATCAAACTTTTATCCTCCTTGTAATTCATAACATTCCGTTATTTTTTCCTGCCCGTCAATTCTCTTAATTATTTTCCCTTATCTTTATTTGCTATTTTAATATTTCAGTGTCAAACATGGAGGTCTGGGGCAGTATTCAAAAGCATCACGCCGTCATACATAATCATAATCTTTATTTTCCCCTTACGGGGCAGGAGGAAAAAGAGCCATGTAGGCTATGCTAACCACCCGGGTAGATCTTCTATCCAGCAGTCTTGGCGCCGACGGTAGCAGCTTCCAATCCACTGGGCAGCCCTCTGAGATACCAGCTCGCGGGGGAATTCTGTTCTCATGACGGCAGCAGGACGGCGGCGGCGAGCAGCAGCAGACGGCAGTCATTGGCGGTAAGAGACGGCAGCAACCGCGGTTGGCAACTTTGGTGGCAGAGAAGTGGCGACCGACCGCATCCAGGAAATCATGGACTTGATCAAAAACTCCTCCATTCTCTTGGATCATCTTCCCAATTATGATAATTTTCCTATTTTACAAGCTATTCGGAAATAACGCCTCAAGCTGGCTACTTGTCGAGCGACTGTCTCTCGCCTCAGGGAATTGATGACACTTGAGACAATTTACTACGAGAAGCTTGTAAAAATTTATGACAAGCTTAACGCTAGGAAAAAATTTGAGACAAGGATGCAGCGTGTCCAGGTAATCAACGACCATCATGCAATTTTGGAGCTCCATGGTCAGTTGACCACGCTCACAATACGCCAGGGACTTATTAGTGAAAATGGCGAGATTAGCTGTTACTTTCCGGAAAAATTTGAAATTTTGTCTTTTTCTGTGACAAAATTGGTTCTAGGAAGCGTATCTGATCCGAGCGGGGTGCTACTTTACCGTAAAGTTGATGTGGACCGCCCCTGTCAATATTTTTGCATTTTTTTAGCTTTTGTTTTTGTTTTTCCTGATTCAAAAATGTTGGAGAGGAAATCGGTTCAGGACCCGGGCATCTCTGATAAAGAAATCATACTTGGCACTCTTCAGGTCTCGATGAGCCAGTCCATTTAAGTGTAAATAATAAAGTCCTGCGGAAATTTGCTGAAGCCAATGAATATAACTGGCTCTTGGGTACGTCACCTTGACATTAAAAATAGCTAAAAATATTTTATAATTCCTCCGTAGGCAAGATCTCACTTTGGTCAAGACTGCCGTTATCACAAAATTCCAGGATAGCTCCTATTCCATGTTTTATATTGTGAAATAAGGCGTGACTTTTTACAATATACGGAGAACCCCGATGTTTCCAAAGTGTTTCTATTTCCCCAATCATTGCATTCAGTTGTCGAGTCCTTTTTGAGTATTTTATAACGCACTTTCTGGAAATTCTATACCTAACTCCGCGATACAACTTACTGCCAATCCCCGTCATCATTTCTAAATTCCATCAGAGATACCCATCCAAAAGACCCTTCGCCGATCTTTTTCGTTCCATCGCCTCGTATTCTATCGTCGGGAATAGTTGGAAAGAGTGAAAATAGACCAGTAGAAAATGTTGTGGAGGAAGTTCGGACGGAATCGGACGGCTGTGGACAACTCTGGGATGGTTCGATTTCAACAGTAATCATGGGCGACATCAGGTTTGAAATGTCGGAGAGTCGACGCTTTCTGGTGACTCCAACAAGTTGACATTCTGAATGTTTTTGGGTGGCTAATTCAAAGAGAGGACCAACTTGGACTTTCCCCGGAAAAGATGCGTCTCAATTTTCCTCTGTAAATGACAATAATCGACAGAATAACAGCCATCAATAAGCTGGGAACGAGGAAATAAACAACCATAGATCTTTCTTGCCCGTCACATGGTTTGTATCCTGAAAAGGTTCGTGTTTAGCCCTAGTACAATGTTTTACCGGGCAAATTTTTATAGTCATCAGCATTCAGCATAGGATTTGAACAAACTTCAAAAGCTAAACCAATTTTTTCAATAAAAGAATCGAACTCATACCTGTAAATCCAGTGGGGGGAATGAATTCCCGTAAAATTTCGTTGTTTCTCACAGAAATTGTGCCCTTTTCAATTCTCAATAATCCATTAAATTTGATCGCAGTAAGAGCCTTAACGTGAATAGACTCTGGGTTTAAGTGACAACCAGGGACTAAACACGCGGAAATCTCGATTTTTGACACTCTTTGCAAAGAGTCAAAACCGGAAGAATAGAAGATCTCGAAGAAACAATCAATACAGTACACTATATATAAAATAGTGGTTTATTAACCAACCAACAATTCAATTATAACAGAAAAATAGTAAATGTCTCTGCTATAAGAGCAGGTAATGATAAACAACAGAAATAATCTCGAGCAACGCGCTCGGTAACAAAATAGACACACCTGTCTGGAAAAAACAAACAAAACTAACAGAAAACAGAAAAAGGACGCCAGTGGCGCTAACATCAGGAAAGGGCGGGATATTTAAAAATGAATAACCGAGAAAGACTAGGACGGGAATAATTATCACGAAATCACTGTCGGCCTTCATATGATCTATGTAACTTGTCCCTCCTACCGTAGAGCGTTTCCACACGCGGCGTTGCACGTCCCTGATTGTTGTCTCGTCTGCGGTGAACTGTTGCATTGTGGCGACTAAGGATTCTTTGTTCCGCTGGATGGAGTCGTTGAATCTGTTGTCGACGTGGGAACGACGATCTTGGCGGCTCCAGGTGTCGATGAGGAGCGGGCACGGTCCGTGGCTCGTAGCTGTCGTTGTTTTGCTTGTGCTGTTTCGGTAATGGCCCTTCAGCTTCTTTCATTTTTCTTTTCTGTTGAACTATGAGCCCAGATATAATCCCATTTTGTTTCAGCTCTTTGTAAACTGTGTCCCAATAGACCGTCAATTCGTTGATGTCCAGAGGCGTTACGGGTCTCCTTTTCTCCAGTTTTTCTCCAAGCAACGACCATGAAAATCCCATTTGTATTGGTTCATCCTGTTTTGGTCCATGAACGTGTACTCTGATTATATCCTTACTGGCGTTGCAATCTTGGTGTAATTTCGTCCACGCCATAACGATCTTTTCCATGTCTTCTCTCCAGGACTCGATGTCCTTGTACACTAGGTTTGGAATTATTGTCACCAAGTTCTTGTTGACTGAGGCGATTTGTTGTAGCTTGCTGATATGCTTGTCGACGTCTTCAGCCGGTATTCCTGGTGGTAGCATCATCATCACGTTCCGGAATTGCGATTTCATCATCTCACTGTATACTAGATTGAGATCCCTATTGTACCGTCTCATTGTGCAATGTTGGAATGATAGCTGTTCCATCTTGTCTAGGAGGTAGTGGTGTGGTACCAGGAGTAAGTCTCGCCCTCCTTGGTAGACTTTCGGCTTGACTTGGTCACAGGTTAACAAAGCTCTTCGCAACATCGGAGAGTCAGCGATTCCCGTGTAGATAGATGGTTCAAAACGATATTGTTCCATGCATCGGGTTGTCTTGTCAAGGAAATCACATAAATGAGGGCACCTGGTTTTGGCGAATTGGTAGCTTCTTGCCCAGACGGACTCCTCGACGTCGACTTTGCGGTTGGTCATAATCATTGAGATTCTAGTGTCTCGATGGATTGACGAATCTTCCAAGATGGCAATGTAATTAGCTACCTCTGCTACCGTTGTGGCCTTCTTTCTCTTTATTTCTCCTCCAATAGGGTAGCCAAAGAACGTTCCAATATCTTCTAATGTAGTGGTGGTCATCGGGCATACAATCTTTCCTTGAGGCGTGTCGTCTCCCTTGCATAGATGGTCGGGGTGGACAGGATCACCCAGTTCGATGATAATCGGCACCCTGGAATTAAATATTGAATTATGTCCTATAACGGTAATTTTCCCCAAAAGTCCAATAAAATTCAATTGCTTAGGTCTAGTTTTTCTTTTGAGTTTGGTGGCAAACTCGGGCGCAGCAAGTCCAGCGGGCAAGAGGATCAGTAAGTCGTGTTGTACTCTTACTGGCTCTTCATTGTGGTTGATTAGAGTTATTAGAGCCGAATTTTGGCTTGTTTCTAACACTCGGTATGGTCCTTGGATATTAATCGTGAGCTTGGGGTGTTTTGATTGTGGTTTGGTCGACGGTAACCGCATAAAAACTCGATCTCCTACTTTTGGGTAGACTTTGTCGTCTGTTCGATGTTTTTTGTTGTAATAAGCTACGTGTCTCTCTTGTTCTTTTAGATTTCTAGCTATCGTTATGTTATGAGCTTCTTTTATTGCTTCTACCAAAGACTCTTTGTAATCTGAGTAGTCGACTAATTGATAAGTCGGGCGCGGCATGATTGTCGACGTCGACGGTGATGGCGCGTCGAATCCATGTAAAAGGAAAAATGGAGATTCATTCGTGCTTTCATGTGCCGTCGTGTTGTATGTGTATACTACGAATGGCAGTAGATTATCCCATTCTGCCGGGTTATTGATAAGTTTCTTGATGCTTCGTTGCAAAGTCTTGTTGGCTCTTTCGGTGATCCCATTCTCTCTTGGGCAGTATCCCTTGGTCACCGTCCATTTGATTTGAGTGATCTTTCTCAACATCTCCATTGTTTCATTCAAAAATTCAGAGCCTTGATCGCTCAGAAATGACGTAGGCCAGCGGCCTTCTCCTATCCATCTCGTTACTATTGTTCGGGCAATTGTTTCTGCTGTCTTGTCAGCTATCGGGTAAGCTCCCATAAATTTTGTAAAATGGTCTATTAGAACCAATACATACCGGTTTCCATTGGTTGTAGGTCCTAGTTCCATCGTATCAATCCCAACGATCTCGTATGGTCGAGATGTCAATATTGGTTTGAGTGGCGGTGTCAAAGTTTCTTGCAGATTGGTAAGGTAACATTTTGTGCATTCTTTGTGCCATTTGGTAATGTCTCTTGCCATGCATTCCCAGTAGAAATTTGTCTTCAGCCTTTTGTGTATCTTCTTGGGAGAGAAATGTCCAGAAAAGACTCCTTGGTGGGCAGTCGAGAAAAGTTGATGTCGTTTGGATTGAGGAACAACTCGTCTCGGAGAACATCCTTCGGTGATGAGCCATAAGTTGTCCTGTTCCAATATGAAATCTGTATGTCTGAGTTTTTGGTGTCCATCGTAGATTGTGAGTGGTTCGACTTTCTTGTCGCCTTGACCTGGTATCCTCAGCCATTGGATCAGCGCTTCGTATGCCGGATCTGCGGATAATTCCTGTAACCAGTCTTCTTCGTCTTTTTCTGATGTTTTGCTTCTTTGGTTGTCGTTCGTTGTTATCTTGCTGACAACTTTGGCGGCTAAGTCATCGCTCATTTCCTTGTCCGAAGCTTCTACATGTGGGTTGGTCGGGGCGAGTCCACGAGATAGAGCGTCTGCCACGACATTGCCCTGGCCTTTGACGTAATCAATCCTTACATTGAAGTGTTGTATCAACAGGGACCACCTGAGCATTCTTGCTGATATATTCTTCTTGAAAAGACAAAGCAGTGGTAGATGATCTGTTTTTACTACCGTGTTCTTCATGTTGAATATGAGAGAATTGAATTTCTGTAGGGCGAAAACTATTGCCAACGCTTCTAGGTCACTGATATGATAACCTGCTTCTGCTTTTGTCAGAGATCTTGAGACGAACCAGATAGGGTGTAGAAGTTTGTCCTTTCCCAATTGACATAATACTGCTCCTATTCCTCTTCCGCTCGCGTCACAATAGATTTGGAAACCGTTTTCTCCTGTGATGGCGCCGTCTATATCTGGTTGAATTAATATAGGTGTCTGGCAAAGTCTCTCCTTGAGGTTTTCAAATGCTTGGCTGCATTCTTCTGTCCATTTATAGGCTTCATTGTTCTTCGTCAACTGGAAGAGCGGGTGAGCAATGCTCGCGAATTTCAATACAAATCGACGGTAATAGCCGACGAGTCCTAAGAAACTGCGGAGATCTTTTAGATTTTTCGGTGGTTTTGCCTCCTTGATGGCTTTGACTTTTTCAGGATCGGTATGCACTCCTTCTCCGTCTACTACATGTCCTAGGTACTTTACTGAACGTTCCAAAAATTTACATTTCTTCAGTTTTACAGCTAGGTTGGCCGACTGGAGGGCGGTCATGACTTCGTCGAGTACGGCGTGATGTCTTTCTTCCGTCGTCGTTGCAATAAGAATGTCATCGATATAGCAGAAGACTTCTCGATGCTCCATATCGAATTTGCTCAGTACATTGTCTAGAAGACGTTGAAAGGTTGCTGGGGACGTTGCCAGACCGAAGGGCAACACTCGAAATTGGTATAATCCCAGGGACGAGATGAAAGCTGTCTTCTCTTTGGCATTGTCCGCCAGTCGGACTTGCCAGAACCCAGCACACAAATCCAGTGTTGAGAAATACTTCCTCCCTGCTAATGCTTGTAGAATACTGTTCACTGGAGGCAATGGGTAACTGTCCAGTTTAATAACTTTGTTGACTTCTCTATAGTCGATGCATAGTCTTATGCCTCCGTCTTTCTTTTTAACCAATACTATGGGCGACGCCCAGGGTGACTTGCTTGGTTCTATTATCTTTTTCTCCAATAATCCGTCGATGATTTCTCGGAATTCTTTTCTTACTCCGGCCGGTATTGGGCGTAACTTTTGCCGAATCGGCTCCGCTTCTCCGGTTTCAATTGTGTGCTCGACTAAGTCGGTTTGTTTGAGGTCTCCATCTGAGAGGGCGAAATTATCCTCATATTTCGTCAAAATCTCCACGATGGGATGGGGTAAAGGTTGTTCTCGCCCTTCTTCGGCGGTTTGTATCAGTTCTCTCACACGTTCTTCTTTCTTGTCGTGGCTGATTGTGTTTACTTGAGGGCAACTGCACGTGTGGCTGGTCTCGTCGATACCCGTCGACGGCGCGGAAAATATTTCTTGTAATCGGAGTGTCGAGATACTGTAGATTTCATTCGATTCTTCTACATCTCCTATGACTTGTCCTTTACGTAAAATCATCACTTGGGGTGTGCTGTTGTTGATAAGCATCTTGCTTTTTCCTTCTCTGTCGAAATTACAAACTGCGTCGGCCATTATAGGCTTTCCTTGCGGGTCATCCGCCGGTGTGACATAAAGATTCTTGTTTTGGAGCGCTGGAGTATTGTGTTCCAACTGTACTGTGATCCACCTCGCTTCGTTCGGTTCTATAACCATTCGCTTGACTATCTTGATAGGCTGTGTGCTTCTCGTCGAGGCATCTTGTGTTGTCGGTCTTCGCGTCGACGGCTCTGTTACTTCTTTGACTTGCTGTGTCGTTTGGTGTCCTTCTGGTGGCTTGAACATTATTTCTATTCCCAATGTTTTGAAGGCATTCGTGCCGATGATAATTTCGTTCGGCGGATCGCTCCTGGCTGACTTGACGAGATGGAAGACTACTCTCCCTTGTCGTCCCGTGTGTAACAGCTTCACGTTTACAGCTATCTGGGCTTTGACTTCCATATAACATCCAGAGGCGTCTACGATGTTTGAGTCTAATGTTGTCAAAGGATTGAGTACTTCGATATGATCTTTGGGAGAGGCGAGTGACAGTACCATGTCCCTATAGACTTCGACTGACATCACTGATGGCTGTGCGCCACTGTCGACCAAGCTTCTGCATCTATAAGTGCCGACTTCGACATCGTATAATGGCTTCTGCCCAAAGTAGGGAAGTTCTTCTGTTCCTAGTGTGTTTACTTCGTATGGAGTCGTTATGCCACAGGCGTATTTTAGCAATTCCAACGGCGGTTGTTCTGCCTTGTTGACTTCCATGACATTGACTCTTGGTGGTCGATCGCCTTGCTGTTGGTTATTGTTGAAATTGTGATTATTTGGAGGATTTTGGTTTTGTCGTTGGAAATTGTTTCTTCCTTGATTCTTTGGCTGTTGATCATTGTTGTACCCGGATCTGCCGTACCCTTGATTCTGTTGTTGTGGTCGTGGATCTGTTCTAGGGGTTTGTGGACATTGCTGTCGGAAATGTCCTGGCTGTCCGCAGGTGTAGCACGTTGGTTGACTATTATTTTGCTGGGTCGGTGGGTTTTGTGGCCTGTTCTCTACTTGTTGTTGTGGCCTTGGACTCTGTCCGGTATTGTATCCTTGTCTCCGATTGGATGGCGTCGGGTTGTTCGGTGACAAACTCAGGCAGTGTTGTCGATTCCTCTCCCATTCAAACACTAAGTCTTTTAGCTCTTTGTATACTGTTGATCGGTCATATTTTTCCAATATCCGTAGGGCGTCAATCGATCTGGGCCATGTCATTATTTGCCGGTAAAGATGAGTTGCTCGGATGAAGCTTATCTCGGCTGCTGGCATCGACGGGTGGGCTTGTCTCGTCAGTCTTTCTAAGGCGTCACAGTACTTTACGAGCTGGTTATTTTCCAATTTCAATTGTTCAATTCTCTGCATAGATTTCAGGCTTTCTACTTGTTCATCTTTCCTTAGCAGCGGTGCGAGAGCGACGATAATCGAGGCGAGATCTCCTTTTTGCAGGTCAGGATCCAATGATTTATAGCAGCGCTTTGCCTTCTTGTCGAGGAGGGGAATGAAAAGGTTTCTCCGGTCGTCTTCTGAGAAGATCGAGCACGGGTATTTGCTGTCAAAGCTTATGAGGAATTCTCTCAGTGTTCGGTCTCCTTGACCCGTGAATGGTTGTAACGGTGGCAATGCTTGGCTTTTAAAATAAAGTTCAGTTGGTGTGGGTGCTAGTCCAGAATAATTATTGAGTCCATTATTTTCCCTTTGCCCCCTATACGATAAATTCTCACTTTGTAGGTGGGGGTGATTGGAAAGACTTATTGGAGGCATGAGCAATCTTGATGGCGCGGACGATGGTCGACCCATAAACTCCCGAGATGCCTGAAATTCGTTGTCACTGCTGTTCATCAATTGTGCGGCTTGAGCACGCCGATACTCACTGGGCGTTCCCGTGGATAGACCATATAACAGCTTCATCGACTCGGTTGGGCTACTTTGATCCTTGTCGTTCTGCAATTTGGATTTTAGTTCCTTTATTTCAGTTTTCAGATTGTCATTTTCCTCTACGATTTGCCCCATTTGTGTCTCCCATTGGTCAAAGGGTACCTCTCTTTTTGCGCAAAAGTCTAGCAATTTGCTGTAAATTCCGTGTATTTCCTCGCTGGCTTTCAAAAAGTTCGGTGTTTGGGTAAGAGTGGTGAGGTCGGTCAAAATCCTTTGCATGTGGTTTGCGAATTCCAGCAGGCGGTCTACTTTCTCTGCACCCGTAAGTCCCGTCTCCAAAAGACATTTGTATAATTCTGGGCTAATCAGAGCGTAAATTCCTAAGCCGTCTATTTCTCGCCTAATGTTTTCCGTAGCTTGTTCAACTAGTTCAAAACCCTTGCTGCGGTCTTTGATGGCTAATTTGGCAGTTAGCAGATTGTCTACTTCGCTTGTATAGTTTGTCAAAAGGTTCTCTACATAGCGCTTCCATTCCTCAGGTGATAAGCTACGAACCTCATTTGACGGATGGGGTGTCTTCCCGCTCATGGGAGTAGTGGTATCCATTGGCTCTCGGGGTTCAGACTCCGGTGTTTCGATTTCACGGTCTTCGTTCTGCGACATAGTTGTACTTCCTGTAATTTGATCTTTTATCTTATTTCAATTTGATAAAATGTAAGAGTAGTTATTTGTGAGAACCTCCGGCGTTCCTTCTTAGTATGGCAACTAAGAGTCGAGTCGATACCTGTGTGGCAGCAGGTAGAATGTCCTTAATAGTTTCTTCTTTACTGGTTAATTGGGAAATTAACTGACGCCTCGAAGTTATACAGCGATAACTCCGGAATCCTATGTAGAGTGGAACAAGATGTGGTAATCAAGTTACACGTTGTCGATGACTGTTCAAAAGCAAGATGTGGCAATCTCACTATGACAGCTCTAGTAACTACCGTTTGGCAACGGATTTATGTCGCTAGGAGAGGTCTTCGGTTCGAAATTGGTTCTGGCCCCCACTTAACGTGAATAGACTCTGGGTTTAAGTGACAACCAGGGACTAAACACGCGGAAATCTCGATTTTTGACACTCTTTGCAAAGAGTCAAAACCGGAAGAATAGAAGATCTCGAAGAAACAATCAATACAGTACACTATATATAAAATAGTGGTTTATTAACCAACCAACAATTCAATTATAACAGAAAAATAGTAAATGTCTCTGCTATAAGAGCAGGTAATGATAAACAACAGAAATAATCTCGAGCAACGCGCTCGGTAACAAAATAGACACACCTGTCTGGAAAAAACAAACAAAACTAACAGAAAACAGAAAAAGGACGCCAGTGGCGCTAACATCAGGAAAGGGCGGGATATTTAAAAATGAATAACCGAGAAAGACTAGGACGGGAATAATTATCACGAAATCACTGTCGGCCTTCATATGATCTATGTAACTGAGCCGGATTATTCCAAATTTGATTCTCTGAAATTGGGTTTGTTTCTTGTGATTTCCACAGATACTTACCTCCGTCAGATTCCCAATCTGTCAATTTCTTGAAGTCGATAATATCCAAATTTGTTTGTTTCAAGATAATCGTGCATTTTAAGCCAATAACAGCGTCGAAAAAACGTTTGATAGTGGCTTCATCCAATTCCGACAAGTTCAAAGATGTATCGTCACATTGGAGCCGTTGAAATGTGCTTAGCTCATTCAGCTTGCTATTTTTCCTGTAGGTGGTCCCTGAAAACATATTTCTGTACTAGAAATAATAAATGACTACAGGCAACTTGTCATGTTTTGTTAATAATTCTTCCCGGGAGCGTCAAAAGGTTATGCGGGCCCTTATGCGGCTGTTTTATGTTATTCTCCTACAGCCGCTTGTTTTTGCATCAGATGAAACTTCTTGTAGATATTTTCGTCTTATTTCCAGTCCTACTTCTAGGCGTTGTATTTCCCAATAATACCATCCAGGAATTGGTCATCAATTGTCGTGGAAAAGAGAGCGTTGAGGTTCCTTTGAATGAAACCAGACGGATATCATTAAATGGAATAAGTCAAGCCGATATCAGCGCCATCTTTTCCAACGCCGACTTTGTACGTGGATCATTTGAATTTTCTGGAAGTACAGCCCAGTCTCTAATTTTCCCAAAGCTCAGAACCATTGATCATTTTCGAAGTTTGTGGCAGCTCCTACAACTATCAACCAATTTCAGGAAAGTTCGCATTTAGTCAAAACGCCTATCTAAAGCAAATAAGTCTACCCAAATTAAAAAATTGGATTGGATTTCATGCCGAAATTAGCCATAATCCTCAGCTACAGGACTTGGATCTGCCTCTGATAGAAGCTCTCTATACCAGTATTTTCTATCTGATATTTGAATTTATCCACTTTTTAGATACGTTTATATTCAAAAATAATTCAATAATGAAGTCGCTTATGATGTCGGGATTGAACAGCATTGACACTACAAGTATCAAAAGATGCCAGTAACAAACACTTTAAAGCAATTATTATAGAGATTATTATTCGTGACAATCCATCTCTAGAGCGCGTGATCTTCTCCGTGCCCAATGCTAGTCCTCGTCGTTCAAGGCCTATCAATATCGATGGCAAAAGTATGTCATTTCCCGCCAATTATTCGAATGTTTTCCAGTGATAATCAAAAATAATCCCCGGCTAAAAGATGTCAATATTGTTGTCCCCAAAGGCATTCAAATGTTTTTTGGAGGTGAGATTATTTCCTGCGTTTATGTTTCTTAGGAATGGAAATGATCAACAATCGGGAATTGGAACAGATACCGCATGTCTTTGAAAATGGACAGATTGGGATGAAGATTAAAGGAAATCCGAAACTGGGACGGGAAATATTGGAAGAATTGAGGAGACAGTCAAATGTGACCGATAGTGAAATTCAAGAATTTGGAGGTAATTGGGAAAAGAAGGAGAGAATGATTGTTTAGAATGTCTGTTCAAAGAGCCCGTCGTCGACTTGTCTCTCCTCGATGTTTGTACCTACGTTTATGGGAATTTGACTCTCGCCCGAGAGACAGAAGGAGAAACGTTGACGCGACTAAACCGGGTCAAAGGAGATGTCTTCATAGGGGAGCTGACAATTGAACGGCTCGACTTTCTATTGGAAACGGATATTTGGGGCAAATTTGGTAAAGGATTTGTCTCTTTTTTAGTTTAAATTTAGAGAGTTCGCTGTGTAATTTTGACTATTCTCGATTCAAAGCGGTGAATAAAGGAGTCAAGAAAAATTGTGAGACAACGACAGAAAGGACAGAGACAACTGACAGGAGGACGACGCAAAGGTCGACTGAAATGAGTAGAAGGACAACTGAAAGGTCGACGGAAAGAACGACAGAAACGAGTAGTAAAATGACGGACAAGACAACAGAAAAGGGAAGTACAGAAATAAAGGAGGAAAGTACACAAGGGACGGAGGAGATGACGACTACCGGCCTGGAAAAAACAAATGAGGCAACTACGAGGAGAAACATCGTCACTAGCCGGCAACTGGAACAGTCGACGACAGGAAAAGAGAAATCAAAACAATCTTTTCCTTATTTGTAAGCTCTTCTAGTAATTGTGTAAATTCTTCCAGTCCGCTGATAGTCGGCCTTCTCCCTCTCCTCGTCATAATCATTTTGGCGACTATTTTCTATTACAAAAGAAGGATGAAGGTCAAAAATAGTGGGAAGACGACTAGGGAAAAGTCTAGAAGCGATTCCTCCATCAGCAGTAGAAAAGAAAGGAAATAGACAGAAAATGTAATCAATAAATAAATATGTAATCTTTCTGTGGCTACTTACAATCATCTGCTTGTACGAATAATTCAAAAAACAGAAGTAGAAAGAGGCCGAGCTTCATAGTTGCTAACTGCTGATGACGACTAGCGAAAGAAGCGGCTATATTTTGGTGAAATAGTCAGTCTCCGACTGAAGAGTGACACATTCATTCGAGGGTCAGTCTTCTGGTAGATTGACGCGTCATTCAAATCGGAGATATTCTTCAAAAGATATCCGTACAAGTAAATTATATTTTTTCTGCTATTGGCAATCTGAACAATGTCGAGTAGCCTGGCAGTCAAGTGGAGTCACCCCATCTTCTCGTATTCTGAACATTCGTTGACGTCTCTCTTTCATATTTCTCTATTTCTTCCAAATTATGACCCGATTCTTATTGCGTATCTCGTTATCTTTTTGCTTATAAATCCTCTTTGTTACGTTTATCTTTGTTAGGTTCAGAGGGACATTTTTCTTCTTTCTTTTTGCCGACTTCGATTGTGACTCGTCTCGTTGACTCTGTAAAAGAGAACTGGAATCTCTGGCATTTGTGTTTCGGAGAGAACGACATCTGTGAAATAGCGAAGTATACAACCAAAGGAATTACGACTCCTGTTCTGCCTGAAGAGATTTTTTAGGTTTTTTATCATAAAGCAAGCTGGCTGGCGCCATCGGCTGTTTTGAAAGAGTTTCGTCTCGTCAGTGGCCTTCCCTGTTTACAATATTTTTCTGTCTCGCTCTTCCCGCCTTTATCCTTTTTTTTGTCTGGGGTAGCATGCCTGTCATTTCATCGATTTCTCCCCATTCCTCCTTCTATTGTCTGATCCTCGTTTCCCAGTCTTTTTTCTCCTCTTTTTTTCTCTAATTTCCAATGAATCAGTTTAGATCGTCTCATAATGGAAGACTGGCTGTGGGGTGCCCTTCTTGAACATAAAACTCTCGTCCGCCTGATAGACAAGCAGATCGAGCGATGTTCTTCTCTTCTGAAGGAGACGCCCATGCCCGATGAAATGTTGCTTTCTGATAAAATCAAGAAGTCTCGAATGGACTTGGCAACTTGCAAAGCTACTCGCAATCATCTCAAGGAAATGCTGGATCTTGAAAAAACCAGTTACGATAAGTTGATCGCCGACTACAGACGTTTCATCCCTCCCGCCATCCGTGATCAATTGATTAACTGTCACCAGAAGATCGTGGAATTCCGAGATGTCCTGGGCAATTTGAACATAATGCAGGAGCAGTGCGATGCCGAGCTTCAAGAATATATTTTCAAGAGCCACGAAGATAGCCAGAGCGCCGCGACAGCCGACTGTTCAAGTGACCCGATCGACAAGTGACAATTTTGTTCATCTCAAATTCTGTTTTTCGCATGATTTTCTTTATTTTAGTTGATAAATGTTGTTACTTGGTATCCGCGATAATTTTTTACCTGGTGGCAACTTCCACCCGTAAGATCTCGGCTGACACGTGGCGCACCTGGTAAATTGAAAATTTCCTTTGGATTCTCCTCCGAAAACTTTATCCCTTTGTCCAAAAAAAGCGAGATTCCGTTCAATTTCGACCAAAAATTTGCGGTTGACAGGAATTGGACGCGTCAATTTGTCAATTTTTGGTCAAAACAGATGTCCGCTTCGGTCGTCAGTCAGTCTTCTCTTCTTTTTGGCCGGCGGCGCTCGTCTGTTCTTCAATTGTCAGGTCACGTTATTTTTATTTTTACCCAAAAATATTATTTTTACCCGTTTGACGGGCAACTTCTTTTGAGTCAAAAATAATTCCCCGGAGGAAAAGTAAGACGGCCAATGGGACTCACTGAGTGGCAGGCTCGCGCTTCTCGGTGGCCCTCGTTTTCGAGGTGTCCTGGCCCGGTTCTCCGGCTGTCGGCAGGTATCCTCTGTGTCCCAGTCTCACGTACTTCCATGTACAGTGTGTACGCAGCGGCCTTTTGAATAGCACAGATGGACCCCGATGCCAATAGGAGAACTGGAAGCTCTGCTTTCCTTTGGGAAATCTAAAATTCGACGTCTTGTCGTCATTTTTTGACTCACTTTTGGTCTAAAACATGAAAAATTACAAGATTTTCTGTATTTTCATTGCATTTCTGTTGCTCTTGTATTTTCTTCAGGAGATATCGACTAGGAGTTGTGGAAGCGGACCGACGGCGATGGAAAGACTATGCTCCACAGAAGATACTGGGATGGTTAGTCATTTTTATACCGTTCTAATCTCCTTCATTTTCTAGAAATGAAAACTAATCTGATGGCATAAATCGACAATTTTTTTACTGGGATACTTTGAAAATTGGAAATTCTTCTGGAAATTATAAAAAATTGAGCGACAAGAAGGCATGGACCCGAAACTGTCAGTCTCCTTTTTCTTTTTCTTTTTGTAATCTGATCCTTATTTCAGTGGCCAATTTAAATAGCGCAAAATTGATGAATTTAAAATGGAATTGAAATAAATCTAATGGAGTGCTAGTTAATAATGAGACTTGGAAATTATACAAGAGAGACTCCCTTTTCAAGGTCTGTACGTTTCAAAGTTAGACAACCAAGCAGATGTTCTGTTCTAACGTTGTTTTCTTTTTGAAAAAATTACGTCATACAGTTCCGTTTCCTCGAATTAATTCCTATATTTTCAGGTCTAGCCGCCTTCGCCTTTGGATCCTTATTTATATTATCTGCAGTACCAAGACACAGTAAATTTAAAAGTAATCGAAATGGAAAGAATGGAGAATATTTTACTAGGAAAATGGATTTACTTGTATTTTGAATCAAGGTTTGTTGTAATTTTTCAGTCTGTAGTCGTAAGAAGACAACTTCTCGCCGCCCTGACGGTGGGCAGTTGATTTCTTACGGCTGCGGGGGGCCATCTACGCGGAAATGCCATTGGTCTGTTTTATTTGCTCTGGAAAGTCTTTCTGGGGGAGGTGAAGCAGATCATTGGCAGTTCCGCGTAATACACATGGTCCCGCGAATTTTATTATTTAGAAAAGATTCATTTGCAGGTAAAATCCTATATGCGGCGCATGTAGGATGCACGTGGGATTGATAGAACGAGGACCGCCAGATGAACACAGGTGCAGCAGCAGGGCTTTTATGCCTGTGGTGCTGAAAGAGAAAACGAGGCGAATGGACAATGGGGCCACGGATGACGAGCAGAGCGACGACAGGGCCACAGCCAGCGGAGGAGCTGCCTTTCCTGAAAATTATCCAATTTCTGAAAAAATAAATTCGCGGGACCGTGTGAACTACGCGTAACTGCCACTGAACCGTTTCATCTTCTCCAGAAAAGGGTTTTCCAGAGAAGATGAACAGGCCAGTTTCCGAGCAGATGGTCTGCCGCAGCCGTAAGAAATCAACTTCCCACCGTCAGGGCGGCAAGAACTTGACTTCTTACGACTTGACTTCTTACGAATTGCAACAAACCTCAGTTTATGGAACACAATATACATATATTTTCCAATTAAAATTCTCCATTCGCTAGATTTCTTATGCCTCGGTAGGGGGCGGCAAATGAGAATTCAAAAAGACAACGGCAAGTTGATCTGAATAAAAGAAATTATTCATGGAAGCAGTAGATTTGATGATAGAATTTGTAGCAATTTTTCTTCCTTGTCTAAATGAGGCTCTTAATTATGGCGTACAACGAGTGGAAAATTGTCGACAAACCTTGAAATGACATGACCACATTGACGGCTTTCTTTCCTTAGTTCCCAGTAATTTTTGTCTCTTTTCAATAATAATTGTACAGTTCAATTTAAATTCATCCTTTTGAGTTGAATAAAAATGCCACTGAAATCAAGGATCACATAACAAGAAGAAAATAACTGACAGACTTAGCCATTTCCATTCCTATCGCTCCATTTCTCAATTTCCAGTAATAAATCCATTTTTGATCAGTCGTTATGTACAGTAATTACAAGTCTCATAATTGTCACTCCATGTTACTAATTTTATGTTCATTTCTAGAAAATGAAGGAGATTAGAACGGTATAAAAATGACTAACCATCCCAGTATCTTCTGTGGAGCATAGTCTTTCCATCGCCGTCGGTCCGCTTCCACAACTCCTAGTCGATATCTCCTGAAGAAAATACAAGAGCAACAGAAATGCAATGAAAATACAGAAAATCTTGTAATTTTTCATGTTTTAGACCAAAAGTGAGTCAAAAAATGACGACAAGACGTCGAATTTTAGATTTCCCAAAGGAAAGCAGAGCTTCCAGTTCTCCTATTGGCATCGGGGTCCATCTGTGCTATTCAAAAGGCCGCTGCGTACACACTGTACATGGAAGTACGTGAGACTGGGACACAGAGGATACCTGCCGACAGCCGGAGAACCGGGCCAGGACACCTCGAAAACGAGGGCCACCGAGAAGCGCGAGCCTGCCACTCAGTGAGTCCCATTGGCCGTCTTACTTTTCCTCCGGGGAATTATTTTTGACTCAAAAGAAGTTGCCCGTCAAACGGGTAAAAATAATATTTTTGGGTAAAAATAAAAATAACGTGACCTGACAATTGAAGAACTGACGACCGCCGCCGGCCAAAAGGAAGAGAAGACTGACTGACGACCGAAGCGGACATCTGTTTTGACCAAAAATTGACAAGTTGACGCGTCCAATTCCTGTCAACCGCTAATTTTTGGTCGAAATTGAACGGACATCATTTTTATTAACAGAAAAGAACAAGAACAGTGTAAGAAAGCGGGTAAAATTTTGTTTCGGGAAGAAAATCCATTGAAATGTTTCAGTTATCTGGCGTAATACCGAGATCTTACGGGTGCGAGCCGACCTTAGCCGTAGTTTGACGAGTAGAAAGAAATGCGATGACAGACGGAAATGCCATCATTGTGAAAATTCTGTTATTTTCCATTTCCATACAATTCCTTTTCCTGTGCTAATTGCCCTGACTCCTGCCAGGAAAGGGGTGGGGCTCCCGCCCTTTCTTAGGTCAGGCTATTGATTACTAGCCAGTTCTCTTATTAGTCGGACCAGAAATGATCGCACTTTTCTTTACATTTCCTTATAATATTTTTTCTGTTCGTGATTTCATCCTAATTCTAACTTGAAATCTTAACTTAATTTGTATGTTTAGCATCCTGTTATTTCTTTATAATGGATAGCGAAAGTTGGGAAATGGCCGCCAGAGGGCACGCTATACTTGTCCAACACATTGAAAAGCACGTTGATGGATGCTGGCCTCTTTTGGAGAAAATCCCCAACATGGACGACGTACCGCTTCCAGAGGCCATCCGGAAGATTCGGAAGAACTTGGCCATTTGCAAAGGATCTCTTATCCACTTGAAAGAAATGCTTGCTCTTGAAAAAAGCGCTTATGACCAGATGTTCGGTTTTTTCGCCAATTACCAGGGCCCCCCGTACCAATATAAGAGCGTTTGTACACCTTTGATCACTCGACACAATAATACCATGACAATTTGTAGTCAATTGGCCACTCTAACCATTCGACAGGAGCAATATGAAGCCGAACTTCAGCATTATCTCTCAATGCAACAGGCTCAATCATCTACTGGAAGTTCGAAACAATTAGAGGCAACAATCCAGGTAGTTTCGAGCCCAACTTTGAATTATCAGACTGAATTTCAGAACGTAAACTTGGATAGTAAATGAAAAGAAATAAAAACGAACAAATCTCTCATCTTTTTTCCTTCGTACTGTGTTGCCTTTCTGTGTTCTTCTCCTACCGCAAGTATGGCCAGTTGCCTGTTTTTCGCATATCTCATTGTTATTTTCTTCTGGTTAATAAATTATACAAAAACGACACGTATAAGAAAATTTGAACATAGAAATGGTGATACAGTCCGGTCAAAAATTATACTTCCACCTCCGTCACAGGCGCGCACCGCATTGTAGCGAGGTAAATTCGATGCACACCTCCTAATTTGAACCGCCTAGGAAGGCCTAGCCAAAAAAATCGACAAAAATTCAGTGACCCGCGCCCGTTTGACAACCTCAATTTTGATCACAAACTGCAATTGGATTTTTTCTACAAATTCTATCCGCTTGTGCGGTCGGTTTATATTATCTTCCGTTACAACAATAGAAAGTATCAAAAACCTGTCCACTAGACAATTGGAACGGCCTGGACAGTATGTTCCAAAAACAATGGTGAAGGATCATAGAAGTTTGCTAAGGATAGGAACCATCAACGTAAGAGGAATGTGCACAAGTGGACGTCTAGCAGAAATGGAACGAATGTTGGTTGGCAATGATTTCTCATTTATCAATGGCCAAGGAGAATATGCGAGTGGCAACCAAGAGAACACACGAGACAGAGAGGACGTCCACCAGAAATATGGAAAGATAGGATATATGGTAAACACTGGTTGAGAGCACTCCGTCAACAGCAACCCTAAGAAACCCAAACCAATTCGACACGTAATAGACGTTGATGAGAATAAAAATTAGAATAGAATAGAACTGCAATTGGACGGATTCAAAGGCGGCTCTGGGTGTGAAATGAAGAGATACGGAGGGAATGGGTATGAGGCAGTACAGAGGACCTGACGACGATTATTTTGACTTACAGCGTTACCTAAAAAGCTGCGGCCAAGAAGCGTCACCAATACATCAATTGGTTTCTGCCAAAAACGATCAAATTTTTCCCATTTGGCCTTTGAATTTGTCCAATTGCAGTTTGTGATCAAAATTGAGGTTGTCAAACGGGCGCGGGTCACTGAATTTTTGTCGATTTTTTTGGCTAGGCCTTCCTAGGCGGTTCAAATTAGGAGGTGTGCATCGAATTTACCTCGCTACAGTGCGGTGCGTGCCTGTGACGGAGGTGGAAGTATAATACTTGACCACCTGATTTTGGCCTTTTCTTCTAAGAATCGGCGTAGCACCGACAGGATGAGGTTTCCGGAGCTGAAAACTGGGGTACAGAGGTTTAAGAGGGTGAGCAATTCAGCAATTCACTTGATCAACCGGTCAACATGCAGTAGTCTGTGGCCGAGTTGATGACCAATCCCAGTGCAATTTTCTCCACAATAGCCGGCATTCTCGGCTGACCGCAATGTTCTGTTTGTTCACTATACTACCCATAATTGATTCCGTGCTTCGATTACCAGTCTGTTTCCTGTCCACTCTACACTATGAGAAATGTAAGTTTCTATTGGATGGGTATAAAACAATGGGTTCAATATTATTGTAAAAGGGCTGTACGACGCGATTTGCCATTTTCCAGCTTCCCATGATCTGAATAGAAACGCAGAAACTATTTAGTTCTGCCTGCAGTTTTTTGGCTTTCGTCAATTCTTCCTTATCATATCGTCGATTCCATAGAGAAAAGTGTATTTCTGAAGAATTTGATGGCCCAGTCTATGCGAAAATTTGTTTGAGCAATTGGGGTCGTTCCTCTGGGACCTGAAACCACTCCTTTGCTCAGCTTTTTTATGAGAATATTCCATAGTTTTCCCTGAAACCGTCAAGGAAGACTTCCCGACAAAATATTAGGCGTCCTGACGAATACTAATAGCCCCTCGGCTATAAATACAGACGGCTCTGAATCGTAAAAGCTGAGATTTCCGATTTTCCCACAGATTCATCGATTACAATACAATGGCCGCATAAAAAGAACAATTCCTATTCCCCACAGTTTTTCCATCATTTCTCTAAGTGATTTCTCCTCTATTTTTCTATAATTTCTCTAAATGACGTTTCCAGATCTCCCTCATTTGTCGACTAATTTACAAAATGTCCACGTCTTTGAAGGGAAGAAGAAATTGCTGGGAAATTCTTCTCCCAGCCGTTGTTATAATAGGCGCACTATTTTATATCTTCTCCACTCCAGTGACCAGTTACAATAAACCGTCTCCTTGGCTAATTGCTGCTTATCAAAAACAGGCGGGAAACTTTTTAATTTAAAAAAGAATAAATCCAGGCGCTGGAGAGGAGAAAAAATCTAAAAGGAGCCAATGGCCAGGATGCTGCCAACAGAGCTCATCTTTACAATAATCTGGCACCGGAAGTTTATTGTGCAGAGAAGATAAAAGTTGGAACGACGGATGATGGAGGGAAATGGATGTGCTCTCCGAAAAAGTAGGCGATTTTTCGGTCATTTTCCCAGTTTTGTGACCTTTCGCCATTGGAAAGCTTTCAGTCTCCCCAAAGATTGCGTTGTATTCGCTCTAGGAATTAGTAACAAGATCACTTATGAAGAAGAGCTTCAAATGTATTCAGATAGCCGATGTCGAATAATTTCAGTCGATTCTGTAAGTTTAAAAAGTCCGGAAACAAAAGTTTTTAGGGAAAGCAATCCGACGAGGTGATCAAAAGAATTGGCGAGCTTCGAGGTGTCGTTGTAGAAGCCAGGATTGCCGCCGTCGACAGTGGGACAAATCGAAAAATGGCTAGTATTCTCAAAGAACATAAAGCTGACAAAGTGGAGATATTGAAAATGGACATAGAGGGAGCTGAATGGGCGACTACCAAGCCATTTTTAAATGAATATCTGCCGGCACAAGTGAGCCGCTTTTTATCCTGAAAATAGGGAATTTCAGGTGTTGGTTGAGCTCCATGGGACACCAAAACAAGTCTACGAATATTTACAAATGATGGCGTCGAAAGGATATCTCCTCTTCCATCACGAGCTGAATGGCCGGTACACGGAGCTCTGTGAATATGCGTTTATACACGAAGACAGTTTGGAAAGATACGAGGCGACATTGTTGGCTAGATATTTGAAACCATAGTTTATTTATTGTTTTTAAATAAAAATTAAACATTCTGAGCGGTCAACAAGGTCAAATAAAGCTCGACAGATTGTACAGAAGCAATTGGAAAAATAGAGAGGGACGGAGGATAAAAAGGCCATTTAATGGTAAAAAACCTCCCGGTACAAATAAAAAAACAATCGATAGACATCCACCGATTCATTATTTATCTGGATGAAATGTCTGCATTTATCCTTTATTCTTTCCCGACGACTTCTTATCTGTCTCGAGAACTTCAGCCGACTTTTTCGGAGTCACCAGGACGGTGTCCTTTTCCGACGACAACTTCTCCTCTTTCAGCAGAAAGATTTGACTCTCCGTGACGGGCATCATTACCAGAGTGTCGTGTTTGCTGCAATCCTTGAGCATGTCCTCCTTATCGTGAGGAATCTTGAATTTCTCCGGTCCGGGTGAAATGGCCGTTTTCGTGTCGCTGGGCGATGGCTTCGGAGACGGGCCCAGCCATGACTTGGAGTCACTGCCACGGTACGAATTTCCATCGCTGGCTCTGCAGTCGCTGGCTCCAAGCACATTCGAGTTGAGACTTTCTTTCTTCGATTCCGGCTGCGGCTTGTCCGTCGTCCCAGTCGTACTATTCGCATCGGTATAACTCTTGGGCCGGTAGCTGGCTACCGTATCCGAAATAACCGAAGTTGCCTGACCCATCCGGAACGAAAGGCACGAGAGCAATGAATGAATGACCAGAAGCGAATCGAATTGTCAAGATTACTGGTAAAAAGCGGGATCTGTTCGGTCGACGACGGGCATTTCTCGTCGACTTTGCTTTCAACGACCATAGAAAGAGAATAAAAGAAATAACGGACGGTGTTCTGAAGTTTATTCGAAGTGACTTGATTCTGATTGTATTTTATTTATCGTTTTCGGAAGATGCCGAGGAATTTGACGAGACCGCTGCCAGGGGTGACTCTTGCCAGTGTTGCCGTGTCCTCGACGTCCGACGGCGTCGTCGAGTATTCTTTCTTATCCGTAAAACCAAAGCGCTGTTTTTTTGTCATCCGCTCATCCGATTTTTTCTCAGTCGACGTCTTCGTAACCGCTATCGGGGCCACAGTCGTGGTGAAATCCGTGTAGTGGCGGAAGCGGCACGCCTCTCGGGCTCCAATCTCACGAGCATCGTCTCCCATAGGGATTGGCTGCTGGAATTTGCGTATTATTTTGGAAAAAGAGGCCAGTTCTCCTCACCTGATTCTTTTTGACAGCCGCATTGAGACCAGCATTAATCGGAGCTCCGATGGACCTCTCGACCAAGCACGTGACCGGTTCATCTTTGCTTTTCGACTGGGTTGCCAAATGTTGAGATATCATCGCATTCAATGTCTCCTGCTTGTTGTGTTTCGCCGTCGACTGCCCATTATATTCCAAGATTCGGTCCTCTTTCATCAAGACATTGCCCACAGTGCCTTCTGCCCTCGTCACCACCGTTTTTCCATTCAAATATTCCAACATCAAGTCGCTTGGTTTCATATTTGAAGGAAGTTCAGCAATAAAGTACATGCAGTCATCCCGTCTCTTGGGAATCTCCTTCCCTCCGCAATGTCTCATTCCCATCGGGCGGATAACCGTAATCATCAGCTGGCTGCCTTTTGCCTCCTTCAAGGCGTCCTCCACATTTTTTGGTTCTAATGGCATCGTATTGCTTTCAGCTTCCATAGAGCCAATTCCAATCAACTGATCGCCAATGAGGAGATAATCCAAAAGAGGCGACAGTTTGCCAATGGAGCGGACAACCATCCCATAGGAAAAGACGACATCTAACCGATCCCAATCTTTGTCGACGTCGACGATAATCGCCGGCGCGTGGAAGAATGCCTTCTTGTTCTTGTTGCATCGACTGGATCTCTTCGACGCTTCTAGGCCAGCGCGTCCTGTGCCCCATTGTTTCCTTCCCGATCGACTGGATACTTTTCGGAATAATTTCTTAGCCTGCGCAGTTGCCCGTTTCCTTCTCGACGATGTCTTCTCACTTCCTTTGTTACTTTTCTGACTGTTTCTCTTGCTGCCGTTGATCTTCGACGGTTGGTTTCTTCGATGTCCTGACGAGGGTCTAGGAGCCGTGATTGTTTTCGGCTTTGCAGGCGACGTCAACGGCAGCTTCTCTTTTGATGCATTTTTGGCTGTCGACTTGGAAGCTGCAACAGCTTCAGCTGATCTTTTAAATTGAGCTGGAGATGGCGACGGTGAAGCAGTCGGCTTAGCAGGACAGAGGTAGGCGCTTTTTACATTTCGACTTTTTTGATTCTCCGTGCTGGAGGTCTTCTTTCTCTTCTTGGAGCTGCCTTTTTCCTTTGGAGCAATATTTTCAGCCGATTCTTTGCGGCCCGACTGGGCACTTCCTTTGACTGCTTTTGGCGACTTTTGAGACTTATTCTTTGGTTGCTTCGACGTCGACCGCCTGGCAGTTGGCTGCTTGCCTCCTGTCGTCTCTTTGGATCCCTTCTTCTCATTCTTCTTTTCTTTGCTGTCGCCCTTGACATTCTTGATCTCGACTTCTTTCTTCTCGACTTTTGCCGGTTTTGCTACTTCTTCCATTCCTTGTGTTGCATCCTCGAGTACCGCAGTCGGGGCGGTGACCATCGTCGCCTCATCCAGCTGCGTCTGCTCCAATTGAGTCGACTGGCCGCCTCCAGAATTTGAGGTTTCCTTGACCATTTGGCAAGACGGCAAGAGTAGAAATGACCAGCTTTTTTTGGGACAGAAATTGAGACTGAATTAATCCTTTTCGTGACTGTACCAGTCGACCCGCGACCTTTGAAAAACTTGCGAATTCCCAGCAAATGCGCCTAGCAACGAGAAGAAGGGCTCCTCTTTGCTGATTCACGACCATTGCCCTTTCCTGAGCAAACAACAGCAAAGTTTCGAAATCAAAAAGGGGCCTCGGCCGTCCCTATCAGTCCATTTCCCGCTTCGATGGAACCTTTTCCCATCTTCCAGTTGCCTTTCCAAAATTTGGAGAGAATTGTCACCAAGGTTTCCATATTTTCTCATTTTTTAGCGAATAATTCAGTGTGAATGGGTCAGTTATTTCCGTCTACAGCAGACATGCCGAGATATGGAGCAGCTGGTTCGAAATAATCGGAATATCAAGAACATAAAAATCTGTCCAGTTGGTCAATCTTTGGGCCACAAGTTATTCCTGGATGAAGATATCGATGGAATGGGGTCACCCCTGGTTTCGAATTTTCTCGGATTCAAACCGGTACATCACCGAAAAAAGTCGCATTTAAACTGGGACAAAGTTGCACTCTGACAGGTTCAAACCGGCCAGTATCACAGCCGGACTGGGTCAAACTGTGATGAACTCGAAAAAGGACTAGTTTGCATTAGACAGAATCGAAAAGGAACATTTTTGCATTCGACGGAATCGAAAAGAGCCATAATTGCATTCGACGGAATCGAAAAGGTATAGGTTTGAATTCGTACAGATTCAAACTCAGCACGAGTTCGAATTATACACAATCAAACCCAGGACAGTGTCGAATTATACGGACTCAAACAGGGACGGTTTCGAACTTTTTTTCTTGCAAAAGTGCGTCAAAGCAAAAACATCTCGTCAAAAAAAATGTCGTAGAATTTTTCCGTTTTCAATCGTTTTTATCAATTTTACTTCATTCTTATGGATTTTTGCTAGATTTCGAAGTATAGAAAGATTAGAATGCACGGCAGGACACTTCGAAGAGATACACAGAAGAAGTTGAGCGAAGAAACTGCATTAAATAGAGTGGAAAAAATCCCTGATCCTCATATAATCGATCTAATTAAATTTTTTCCTGCCATATTAGGTAAACTCACTCCTGAAGAAGTGCTTCTTATCTAATATATTGAAGAACGTCCCTAAATAAAAAGAAAAAACAAAAAATCATATGCATATGAAAGCATAATATCGATAGCTACAATTTAGACTGATTATACGTATTCTACAGAAATTCTACCATTCCTGATGTCCGAAGAACATTAAACAATCTGAAATAAATTATTAGCAGCAAGAAATAGCAAAGAAACAAATAGAAATCATTAAAATCTGATTTTACCATTTTTGATATACTAATTTCGAAGTTTCTAGGTCAATATTGCTTGAATTTCGACAGGATCTTTTTTGAAAACACTCTATAACGTCTATATATTATTTTGCAACAAAAAAATATGAGAGAAATACAGCAGAAACAACAAAAAAATAAGAAGAAAATACGAAGAAAAAAGCAAGTTCTACTATCAAAAACAATCGCGACATTTTTTTTGACGAGATGTTTTTGCTTTGACGCACTTTTGCAAGAAAAAAAGTTCGAAACCGTCCCTGTTTGAGTCCGTATAATTCGACACTGTCCTGGGTTTGATTGTGTATAATTCGAACTCGTGCTGAGTTTGAATCTGTACGAATTGAACTTGTACGCTGCGATTCCATCCCCCTTTGATTCCAATCGGGTTTGAATACATCCGATTTGAATCCGTCCTGGTTTGAAAAGGGTATGGTTGAATTCGTCTCGGTTTGAAAAGGGCTGGTTTGAATCTGTCACGATTGCGAAACTGACCAAATTCGGTGGTGGCCGGTTTGAACCTGTCCCTATGTGACTTTGTCCCAGTTTAAATGCGACTTTTTTCGGTGATGTACCGGTTTGAATCCGAGAAAATTCGAAACCAGGGGTGACCCCGATGGAATGGCACTACTTTGTTCAATTTTCAACAAAGGAGGCCAGACTTTCACGGTTCCAGCTGCTTACGGTGTTCGATTCCAGAAATTATATCTCGGTAAACTAAATTTTATCATAAATGCTCTGTTCAGAAGGTTACAAAGACTTCGGAGAATATTGTACTGCGCTCAAAAAGCACCGTACAACATGCTCGTGCTTGATTATTCGTCATTGCGACGCGGTGTCCAAAGAGGATTGCACGGCTCTATTCAAAATATTAAAACCCACTGAAATTACTCTAGCAAGCAATGGATCTGATCGATTTGAGGCTATTTTTGACGCCAAAGAAGCTGTGAGCTGTCCTTCTTCGCTCTTACCGATAAACCGTTCAGAATGACGTCGCAATCATTGTTGATTTGGATTTTGTACTTGAAAATGACCTATTTTGGGTGAAAAAAGTCTTGTCTTCCTATGAAAAAGCCTCTTTACAAGTGGATTCGAAGGAAATCTACCGGCAATTCTCTTTTTTCCGGAAAATTTTACAAGTAACAAAATTCTAGTGTCTGTCTAAGTTTTCAGTTCCTTCGTTCTACGCCTTTTCCAAATCTTCAAAGTCTTCATATTCATGGAACATACGCCCGGACGGTCAACCCCCAGCCATCCATCCAAAAAATCAAAGAGACCTTCGAAGGCTTCGATCTAACTCTTGTGACCACAGTCAAATTACAGCCAAAAGTACGGCAATACCATTTCAAGTGCATGCTAGGAAGCAGCATTCCTTTCTGTCGACTTGTAATTAGTGACAACCATGCACAGATACATTTTGAACCAGAAGTTTTTGAAGATCAAAATTACCAGTAAAGATCACGACATCTCCTGTTTTTCCATAGTTTTGACCTGACTTTTATCGACTTTAATACAGTGTGCTCGACCTTCTAGACACACAATTTCCTGTGTCGAGGCGAGTCGAATCGATGCAGAACACGAGCATAAGCCTAAAATGAGCCAAGAATTTTATTCCTTTCCTTTGCTATTCCAATAAACTCCTCCACAATCTTTTCGTTCATTTTTGTTCCAGCTGACTTTTTTTTGATCAAAATGATGTCACGGTTATCACCATATCGCTGTATCTTATCGCCATCATTGGTCTGCTGCGATGTCCAGGATTGTCGGATTTTTGACGCTTCTCCTTATTCCTTTGGCTACAGCCGACTGTCCACCAGGATCTTTCTTTGACAGCGGCTTCAACCTATGTTTTAAATATTTCTCGACTCCCACTAGTTTTCCATTAGCAGAGAAAACGTGTGAAAATCTTGGTGGAACACTGGTCGACATTCAAAATTCTCTCGAAAATTCCTACCTGGCCGCAATAGCCAGCAATTCCACAAGCTCAGACTTTTGGATCGGAGCAAATTTGCTGCTATCAAACAAATGGCAATGGACGACCGGAAGTACCGTCATGTACTCAAATTGGGCCTCCGATCAGCCAGCGGATCCCAGCATGTTTCTCTGTGCTGCTTTTCGGAAAACAGATAAAACCTGGACGTAAGAATCATTTCTATTTCTAGGATTTTAAATTGCAGGAAGAATCTCTGCTACGCGAAGAAGACTTACATGTGCCAAGTTGCTTCAAATATTACTCCTCTTGGGGGTAGCTGTTCAACACCCACAAATATTCCAATTTCTACCACCAATAAACCCGAAACTACCACAGCACCTACAGGTTGCTCAGGTGAGAATTTCCTGTATAATTATTGTTTTTAGATGCTCATTGCCCTGCTAATTACACGCTGAATCCAAACACCTGTAAATGTTATAAGGTAGTTTCCCGTATTTTTTATACAAACTCTGTAATCTCAGCCATATTATGGGCAAAATCTGCGTAGCAATGCCACGGAAATATGCCAAACAGATGGAGCTCACTTGCCGATAATTAGAAACCAAAATGAGAACAACTATATCGTTGATTTTATAAAACACAGCAATGTCACGCTTCTAAGCGTTTGGATTGACCTCATGTGTAGCACAAATACCACGGATTCATGCTATTGGTCTGACGGATCTTCGACATGTTTTATGAATTTGGCAATGTGTAAGTTTCCAAACATTCACTTTTGTGAATGACCGCATTGCAAAGTGACATCCACAAGCGATTCTGGCGTATTAAAGTGACAAACATCGACTCGACCCCGCTGATTGTGTGTCGATGTCAAGTCGAACCGAGCTGTGCCCAGAGAGTGGAATCGACTCTGTGTGTCGAGAAAGTCGAGTCGAAGTCGAAGTGTGTCGAAGGGGAAATTCATTGAAAATACGTAGATTTACTCAACATATTTTTGTGTTTCTGTGTCGATGTGGTGTCATGCTCGACTTTGACTCGACGCTCAGCCCCATAAGCTCAATTCTACTCGACTCAAATTAGGTCGAGTCGATAGATTCGTTGACTTGAGTCGACTCAACGCACAACTCACCAAGCGGCATTTTATAGGTGAATTCGGCAGAGGCAACGTTGCCTACCTGGATATCAGCTCAAAATTGTGGTACATTGCTTCAACCAGCACAACTCTGTCTGGTTTTCTATGTGAGAAAGATGCGACTCCTTCTCCACTCTCAGCGGTATCGGAACTTCCGGATTGTCCTCCTGGTTCCTACTACAATAGCGGTTTTGGCAAATGTTTTAAATATTTCCAAGAAGCAAAGAGTTTTCCATTGGCAGAAAAAAGTTGCGAATCGATTGGAGGATCTTTGGTCATGGCTCAAAATGCATTTGAAAATGCATATATTTCTGGTGCTGCTGATACCAGTAATTCGAGTGCAGTTGACTTCTGGGTTGGGGCAAATTTATTGATGGCAAGTAATTGGAAATGGACCAATGGCAGGAATGTCAGCTATTCGAATTTCGCCAGTGGGCAACCCGCTGATCCCAGCATGTATCAGTGTGTCGCACTTCGTAAAAAGGACAACGCATGGACGTAAAAACATCCATAATTGCCATAATTTAAATTTCAGGAAAAATCTTTGCTCCACAGAGAAGCCATACATGTGTCAGGTTGATCCCAATCTCCCTCCAATTGGGGATAACTGCCCAATAACCAGCAATCCTTTAACGACAGCCATCACTCCTGCTCCACCTGGATGTCCAAGTGAGATTCCGCTAAAATAATATGATGTCCACATTTTAGAGAGATTATGTGATCCTGGTTACACATTGAACAAAGATGCGTGCAAATGTTATAAGGTAAGAGAAGTCGGGTTGGGTGTCAACTCGACACAGGAAATTGTGTCGACGTCGAGTAGAGTCGAGAGAGGCTGATCGACTCTCTGTCGAGAAAATCGAGGTCGAAGTCATCTCACCACTCGACCTCGTCAGTTCGGCTCAACTTGAATCAACTCTCTCTTTACCCTTTCTTTCAGCTTTATTCTGGTCATTCTTTCACATATTTCGATGCTAATATGACTTGTCGTACGAATCATGCCACATTGGCGATAATTCGCAACGTCGACGAGAATACTTGGCTTACTGAATTTGTTAAAAAGGCCAACTCTTCTTCTTCTATAAATCCCTGGCTTGGTCTCTGGTGTCCCAGCAGTACCAATAACTTAGCGGATTGCCGGTGGTCCGATGGCAGTAAACCATGCTACAGCCATTTTGTGCTAGGAGGCATATAGAAATCTCTAATTTTTTGAAAAAAGTGGTAGTTTTTAGGCTGTTACAAATGGGGATCCGGTGTGATTCTTCAAGAATTCAATGGAACTTGGGCCACAAATTACAATACAACCACAACTGGTTTTATATGTCAGAAACCTGGGATAAACCGCTGAATTTCCTGCTGATCTTTCTCGTGGCCATATAAACGTTTTCAATTTCTTTTATATAAGTTTTCTGCTCTTATTCTCTTGCTGAATTTGGAGAAGATGATTGTGTGAATACTTTTCATCACTATTTCAACCCACATCGGCGATCTGCTCCTCGACAGACCAGAAACTCGTAAATATAAATTATGTTGGTATAGAGAAATAAATAATTCTAAATATTTTCTTTTCTAAAAAGAAGCGTACAGTCACCGCACCCTTTTATGGTTTACAACTATCTTATCATTTCTTCGCCCGTTGCGATGGCCAATTCGATTTGCAAGTGCTATCTCCGAACGGTTTCCTTCTGTTTGTAGTCCTCACTCTGGCGAGTACAAACCCCGTTTCACTTCTGTTTTGTAGGATTATTTTTTGGTGTTTTCGAAGACCGTAAAAGTTGAGATTTTCCATTTCCGTTCCCAATTCCAATTTCTCCTCTATTTTATCATAATTTCTCTAAATGACTTTTCCAGATCTCTCCCATTTGTCGACTAATTTACAAAATGTCTACGTCTCTCAAAGGAAGAAGAAATTGCTGGGAAATTCTTCTCCCAGCCGTTGTTATAGCAGGCGCACTATTATATATTTTCTCCCCACAAAAAGTCAACTATAATTATTTATTTTCTTCTCAAATGGCTGGCTATAATAAACCGTCTCCTTGGCTAATTTCTGCTTACGAAAAACAGGCAGGAAAATTTTTAATTTCTAAAAAGAACTCCAGTCAGTGGAGAGAAGGCAAAAATTAAAAGGAGTCACTGGAAAAGACGCGGTCAGCAGAGCTCATCTTTACAATAATCTGGCACCGGAAGTTTATTGTGCAGAGAAAATAAAAGTTGGAACAACGGATGACGGTGGGAAATGGATGTGCTCTCCGAAAAAGTAGGCGATTTTTCGGTCATTTTCCCAGTTTTGCGCCTTTTTTTCATACAAAACTTTCAGTCTCCCCGCCGACTGCGTCATATTTGCCCTAGGAATTAGTAATGTCATCACCTATGAAGAGGAACTTCAAAATTATTCAAATAGCCGGTGTCGCATAATTTCAGTCGATTATGTAAGTCGAAAACGTTCGGGAACCAACGTTTTCAGAAAAAACAAAAGAACGATGTGATCAAAAGAATTGGCGAACTTCGAGGTGTCGTCGTGGAGGCCAAGATCGGGGCCGTCGACAACAAAACAACTCGGACAATGGCTAGTATTCTCAAAGAACATAAAGCTGACAAAGTGGAGATATTGAAAATGGACATAGAGGGAGCTGAATGGGCGACTTCCGAGTCATTTTTGAAGGAATATCAGCCGGCCCAGGTGAGCTTTTATAGACAGTTTATAGGGGATTTTAGTTCCTGGTGGAGCTCCATGGGACGCCTAAACAAGTCTATGAATATTTACAAATGATGGCGACGAAAGGATATCTCCTCTTCCATCACGAGCTGAATGGCCGGTACACGGAGCTCTGTGAATACGCGTTTATACACGAAGACAGTTTGGAAAGATACGAGGCGACATTGTTGGCTAGATATTTGAAACCGTAGCTCATTAATTAACATATGTCGAATAAAATTCGGTTGCCATTTTCTCCGACTGTATTGTTTTATATTTTGTCGTCTTTTTGTGCCGCTTGGCGATAGAGCGCACTTCCCTCCTCAACTGAAATTTCGTCAGCGTCGCTGACGACTATTTGAGTATGATCTTCGACGAGAAGGTCACTCTTTATTATTCAAGTTTAGTCAAAATTGTATAGACGCAACCTACCAGCGCACTATGAATGTAGAGCAATAAATCTTTGCACTTATTTTTATGCTGTGATGTGCGATCGGGCCCGGAATTGATAATCCAGTAAAGTAGAGTCGATGACAGGAAATGATTATCCTAGTAGAACACATTGCTTGACAATCGGTCACAAACGACTGATATTATTCAAGGGATCATTGATTTTTTGGACTGATCTAGGTCAATTCCCTCAGTGGCCATATGGCGAGAATTGTGATTTGTCCAATTAATGAAGAATAAACAATTTATTAAAAAGAGGAGAAGTTCGCCTTCTCGACACAATCCTAACATATTCAATTTATGGGAGTTTGAATGGTCAATATCTTCGGAATATATTTGCTGACACATTCTTGATCCCTGAAATTGACGAAGAATATCCGTAAATGGGCGACGTTGACAGGGAAAAAGAAGGCGTATCTGAAGGTTTAGGTGTTTTTTTTCATAGAAAGCGTCACCTTTCTTCCTCCAAAATCTGGAATATGAAATCATGCACAAGTTTCTGTTTTGCCGCATCTGGCACGTGCATTTCCATGTTAATTTGGCAGATGGTTATTCCATTCTGGTCGAAGGCTCCACCTTTGAGGAACATTGGAAACATCTCATATTCGCCGTGCTCTGCGTCGAGGAAGATGTCGTCATAGAAGTTCAGTCCTATCATTTTTGTCAGAAAATAGACAGCGTCCACGTAGACGACGGATGATGATTGATAAGTTTGATCTGTATCCATTTTTGTGCCACAAAAGCAGCTTACTTTGTAGGACACTCGCCTCAGAATATCCTGCCTTCGCTCCTACAGCAACCGGGAAATATTTTCCAATTTTTGTGTAGAGGTCGCTGTTCACTTCGGCAATTGGATCAGCACCAAAGAATTGGACATTTTCTTTTCCCATTGCCTGGAAATCGATCGCTATTGGGCTTGACCGGGCAATTCAAATTGCCCTTAGAGAAAGCCCGAAAGTACGCATCTTTCGCAGGTTATCGTGGGGATCTGACCTCAAAATGTCCGAGAGGGGCGACTAACCAGCGGCATGGAACGGGGAGAATCTTTGCTTTATGAAAATTACCAGTTGACGGAAAGCATCGACAACAGCTCAAAAGTGCTGACAAGCTCGGCATTTTTTAGTTTTCCATTAGTGGGAAACTTTCCTGTAAAAATTCGACAAGCGCGGAAATTTCTTATGAAAAATTGCTACAAAACGGCTTCTAAAGGTTCCTGAATAAGGCGCTCCTCCTGTGAAGAATCTACGGGTGGACCTGACCAGATCTCTCAGATTCCCGCCACCTTTTCATAGCTGATATTTCTGTTCCCAACCGACCTGCAGTAAACTCTCCTCAGCTCCAATATCATGTCCAATTCCCAGTGTAACTACCGTTGTATTCGACGTGCTCTAAAACAAAATTGTTCATGAAAGTAGGAGATACAGTACCGTCAAAGGATGGATATGATGCTTAACCTCATCTGAATTTTTATAATCTTTAATTAGAAGAATATCAGAATAAGGTTTGTCGCATTGCGAGACTAGGGGTTCGAATTGTGTCCATAACTGAAAAACGTCATTTCGACGAATGGAAAAGGCCCACCTCAGCTGGATTCCCTCTCAACGGCTCCAATTTAGAGAGGACGCATTTCTTCCAACTTTTGTACAACTCCTCTTTTAGGAAAAATCGAGAGATTTCCGTACTATGTGAACGATAAAATAATATTAAAAATAAACTGCAGCAAACACCAGCAGCAACGGTATGGGACAGACGAGGCATGGACTATCCGAATGAGCCGATAACATCAGGTACACGGGAGAGATGTCCGTAAAATTCGGGAAAATTTCACTTTCTTCTTATGTTCGAAGGGGAGAAAATGTCTGGCTGGGATTGTATATTTTGGACAAAAAGATGTGAAGGTCGACGCTGTCGACGGATCATCCTAATGTTTTTCCTGTCGACCGTCGTCGATACGATTTCCTGTCTGCCAAATTCCAAGGTTTTAGTAAAGTGAAAAGATTTTAAAGGAAAGAGCTATAACTCCTTCCCTTGCATGTTTTACGGCTTAAAATCTCATTAGCAGCCCATGGTAACTGACTACCAGTCGCCTGGAATCCAAAATGTTTTCCGTCGCCTCGATCCTCTTCGTATTTCCTTTTGCTCTTGAGGTATTCTTCTTATTTTCTTCTTGATAAAACTTAGGTTAGTTATTAGCAGAGCTGAGATTTAATCACACAATGGCTGGTCAACTTGGTGATATCAAAAAAGTATGCATACTCGCCGACATTCCAGAGTGAGGGAAAGGTCTTTTTCGCAACGAACTTTTTAGTCATTGGTTATCGTTCTGGATGAGTGACAATCTCGAAGTTGGTCAGAATAGGCTAATCACATTCTATTTCACAACGAACAGTTCGCGTGTAATTTTATTGTAAATTTCCTGATTATTGAAATGTTGAGGGTGGTGCAGTCGTAGATGTATGGCCGCCTGGCCCGGAAAAACTATTCAACGTGCCGGTGATCACTTTACCATTTAAAGATTATCCAAGGACTAAAGGAGAATTCCTCTATTATTTTACTATTTACAACAAAACCCTCTACGTAAGTTGTCAACCTTAAAAACTGTCATATTTTTAGTTCACCCTGGCTACTAGTAAAGGAGTGCAGACAGTTGTTATCTACGTCGCTGAATATCTGACTCCGCCTCCAGTTTGGATGTACATTGTTTGTAACAATTGCACGGAAAGCGATGAAATCTTCTATTCTACGTTAAATTTTGGGAAAAGAAATTCGGACTGGAGGAAGTTGGACGAGGACGCCTGGATGCTTTCGCCTTATTATGGAAATACTACGGAGATCATGGATGATCAGACGAAGCAAATACTCAATGGAAAGTTCCCTATTATTGGATTCTAATAATATCTCCTATATTTTCAAAAAATAAATACGTACATCGGGTCATAAACTCCATGGATCGCGTACGTACGTCCCCGCGGTCGATTCACGTCTGGGGTAGAAAGGCGAAGACACAGCGACTTCCACAGCCAATCTTTGAGCTCGTCATCTTTGCTATTTGTTTGGTCCTAGACCCAATTGTCGACGTCGTCGATGTCATCCTTTTTGTCGACCGCATCATAAGTGGAAAGGCTACCCGATCTCGGGTATATTTTGAATCAAAACGTTATGAAAGTAAGTGTCGACGTGGCTGTGGACGAGGTCATTCCAATGCCCTTTCATTCGACAGTCGTCACTCCTTCTGACGACTATCATCGTCGACAAGAGGCTCAGCAAGAACAGATTTTGCTGGAGATTTCAGGCCAAGGGAAGCTTTCACAGAAAGAGCTATAACTCTTACCCTCGCATGTTTTACGGCTCAAAATCTCATTAGCAGTCCATGGTAACAGGATGGCAGTCGCTTGGAATCCAAAATGTTGTCCATCGCCTCCATCCTGCTCCTGCTTTCCTTTCCACTCGAGGTATTTCTCTCAGTTTTTCTCGTGATCAAACCTCTGATCTAGTTATTAGCAGCGATAATATTTAACCACACGATGGAGGGTCAATTGGGTGATATTAAAAAAGTCTGTATATATTCAGATAAACCTGAGTAAGGGACATTTCTTTTTTAATAAACTAATTTAGCCACTGGTTATCATTCTGGAAGGACAAAAATATTACTGACTTTGGATACAGAATTATTACGTTTTACTTTTTCGTGGATCCTGCACTTGTAGTTTTAAATAAGGCTGCTGAATATATGAGAATTCAGGGGGGAGCAGCTGTAGACGTCTATCCTCTCTCTCCCATGAGTGGATCCAATGTTTTAAATGATACCATACGGTTTGAAGATTATCCACGGAATCCAGGAGAATTTCTCTACTATTTTACTGTATATAATAATATACTTTACGTAAGCTGAGCATTCTATAAAGTCTTACATTTAAGTACACTCTGGCCACAAGAAGAGGAGTACAAACAATCGTCATCAATATCGCTGAATGGTTGACCGCAATTCCGGTTAGGATGCAAATTGCCTGTGGAAATTGTTCAAATGTCACCGATACAATCATCTATTCTACTCTTAATTTTGGAAAGAGAAATTCGGACTGGTGGAAATTGCAAGATGAAGCCAGAACCATGTCGCCTTATTATGGCAATACGACGGAAATCATGGATGATCAGACGAAGCTAAAGCTCAAACCAGGATTTTCTTTATTTTTATAATAATTTTATGATTTTCATATAATAAACATATGAATCGTGTTATACGCTGGCCGGGTCGAGTATGAGCACGTCCGCGGTCGACTCTCGCTCGTCGAGAGAAACAGCAATCCGCAGAGGCGCTTCACTCGCCAATTTCGTCCTTATATCCCGCGATCTTTTCCACTTTTTGACCGTGTGTGCTTGTAGCTCCTCCGCGCTAATTGTTCTTTTGTCTATGATATTATCTCCCCGGTTGCAAGTCCAGCAATGTCCTATTCGAGATCCTCCCTAATTTCAAGCCATAGAATCTCCTCTTCCTGGGCGATGTCTTCCTTTCGCTCGAGGAAACTTACTTCCGACTTGTTCATCGCTGTAATTTGTCTATTTTTTCTTGCGGTCGTTTTTTACGCCCTGAAAAGCTCGGGGAAATCTTCAGATTACAGGCCGTCTTCTTTTATGACTAGCGTTTATCAACGACAGGTATGGGACTTATTTTCTTATTCAAATTGAAGTCCAGGCATCGCAGAGACGAAATTTCTTGGCGAATGTTAAAAACGTCGACAATGACGAAGGGTACGGAATAATGTACAATGTCCTGGCGCCTGAAGCCTATTGCCCAGAGCTCGTAAAAGTCGGAACAACGGAAGATGGCGGGAAATGGATGTGTGCTCCTTCTAGGTGGGCTTTCCTTTAAAAAAATACAAGAAAACTCCCCTAGGCTCCCAAATAACTGCGTAATCTTCGCTCTAGGAATCAACGCGGTCATTACTTATGAAAAAGATCTCCAGGAACATTCTGACCAGCGATGTCGAATAATTTCTGTCGATTCTGTAAGAATTTCCGCCATTTTCCCACGAAAACTACCATTTTCAGGTAAAACAACCTAAAGAAGTCATCGACGATGTGGCTCAAATAGGCGGAGTCGTTGTCCAAGCCAAGGTCGGAGGTCAAAATAACCAGGAAAATCGAACCCTGGCTAATATTTTGGAACAAGAAGGCGCAGAAGAAGTGGAAATCTTAAAAATCGACATAGAAGGAGCAGAATTCGAAGCCATGGGCGATTTTCTGGAGAAATATACCCCATCACAAGTTGGATCTACTGGTTTTAATTTGGAAATCGAGTTCAGGTAATGATAGAAATCCACGGGACGCCGAAAGAAGCCGTGGAAATGTTGCATCTCTTCAGTTCCAAGGGATATCTCCTGTTCCATTATGAAATCAACGGGCGGCGACATAATCTCTGTGAATATGCGTTTATCCACGATAGCAAGCTGGAACACTACGGGGCGACATATTTAGCCAGATATTTGTAAAGATTTTTAGTCTATTAAAGAGATTTTATTGGATTTTTTTTAATAAAAAGTGAACATTTTGGGAGTCGGAAGATCAAATTAAGATCTTTTGGCTTTTTGCAACCTAGCTAGCCGGCTAGCCATCTCAAAAAAAGAGAAAAGTGGCCATTTCATTTTCGCATATTGTCTCTAAATTCTGCAGAAAGGCTGCATTCGTGACAACGATCAGTCCTGTGAACTTCACTCGTTATGACTCCCCCAGGTTATAAAAGCTGCGCCACGTCGAACATCAATTGACAAGCGATGTTTGTCATCCTCCTTCTCTTCATTGGGGCTCAGGCCATCACCTACGGTAATCATTGCTTCTTCTGTAAATTAGGGTTCAAGATGAAATGAAGGAGTACAATTGCTACACCCCAAGAAATCGAATAAATATACGGGATCTAAGATGTGGATTAGCTGTTGATGAACATAAACAATGTGAAGAAATGTGCAGGACAATCGATACCATAGCCAAGAGGGATTCAAGCCCGGCGAATAGTTACAAAGGACTGTTGGACACTGGAGAACAACTCTGCGAAATTAGTCAGTTTCCTTCGTCTCCACATCCGAAACATTTTCAGCTTTCAGCGGTCGCTGTGCCAGCAGAATGTTTAGGAATGAAGAAGACCTGTGTTTTACCATAAATACCAAACGTCAGTTATTCCTTTAAAGGAACAGTCCAGGCTAGGGGGACGCTCGTGCTCACGTGTGCACACGAACCGCGAAAATGCGTTCGAATTTGAAAAATTCAAAATTATTTTTAGCATTTTCATTGATTTTCTACATTATTTACTCTAGTTTTTTTGCTGTTTCTACTTACAATATTATGGTGATTATTTTGCAAGTAAAAAAATGAGAAACGATGCATAAATTACATAATTCCAATAATGCACGCTGTTCCAAATTACAAAATACGTAATTTGCGTGCTACGTGCTCTGCGTACGCATGCTCTTCCTACCGTAAGCCCGGACTGTTCCTTTAACTTTTTAAATCTTCTTTAGCCCGGGGATACAATGAAGCCATCAAAGATTGTGAGGACAATGGCGGACACCTATATGTCCCAAATTCTGACAATGATCTTCGTCGATTGCTCAGTAAATTTTACTCTCGTCTACAAGCTATAGTTTTCAGCTTTAATTGATTCAAGAATAAGTCGATTCTGGTTCGGAGGAGGGTCGATTTTCTTCAGAACTTGTAGAGATCCTTCGATGGGGAAAAATGAAGAAGTTGCGGTGCAGTACATGATTACGGACTACGATGATCGTTATTTGGGATATGCCACAACGAGAATAACTTCTGAAAAGTAATCTTATCAGGAGGATTCTTAAAAAAGAATTTTAGAGCTCCTTATATTTGTGCCGCTCCCAGAGGTCAAAGGGACAGAAATTGTCTGTCATTCAATAAGCCGACGCCCGCAGCTCCTACAGTAGGAAGCCTGGCTATTTTCTCATTCAAAATGTTTGAGGTTCCCCCGCCTGAGCCACCACGCTGCTCATTTAAATGGACATCCGTTGGAAATGGAATGATGATGTGGGATGCCTGTTTCCCTGATGGGCCACTTCGAATTGGTGATACGGTCGTTATTGAAGGAGTGCAGTCATCTTGCTGTCCAGCGATAGCCGGCAATTACGGGGGTTTTAGCATGTGGAGTATCAATCTCTTCTCTGCCACGAAGTCTAATCTACTTCATTTTATTCTCAAAAGAACATGGCAAACTATTGAATTTACTGCTGCGCCAAGCGGTTGGGGCTATTTCATTCAAGGAACCAGCCAGCCAAATCCCTTTTTGCCAAATCAACCTTTTAGAGTTGAAATTACTAATACTCCAAAAAATTTAGCGGTAAGCCTGAATAATCCCGGATATAAAAACAATTACAGTTTGTAGTAAACGGAAGAAGTTATACCTATGGGCACGTGACTCAAGCCAATCCTGACGGCCTCTATCATTCCATTGGATTGGTGTGTCAGATCGAAGACTTCAAAATTACAAGTGTTGGAGTACGTCGCAATGGAATACGGAAAGAAATTGGCATTCAAGAGCTTAAATTCTATCCAGCGTTGTATCCCGGAAAATAAAGAGTTGCCCAATTGTCTTTCTTTACTTTTGGTTATCGATAACTAAAAATGGCAAGAAATCCAAAAGACTCAGCGGTCTCTGTCCCCAAATCCTTTGCTAGACTCCATTTATGACATCCATACACCTTGTGAAATTTACTGACTCGGTTATAAAAGTCTCCAGACGTAACCAGATCACCAGTTGGCTGGAGATGTTTGCCCTCTTTCTCCTCTTCATAGGGGCTCAGGCTATAACCTACGGTAGGTAACCTTCTTTCCCTAAATTCTGTTCAGATGAAATGAAGGAATACAATTGCTATACTCCCAGGAGACGAGAGAATACAAGAGACTTGAGATGTGGCATAGCCATCGATGAAAAGGAACAGTGCGAAGAAATGTGCAGAACAGCTGAAACTGTAGCCAAAAGAGATTCCAGCCCTGGAAAGAGCTACAAAGGACTAGTGGATGCAGGAGAACAGCTCTGTGAAATTAGTTCGTTTTTTCCACGATCACGTCCAAGGAAAAATATTTTCAGCCTTCAGTGGTCGATGCGCCAGCAAAACCTTTAGACGCGATGAAGATGATCTGTGCTTCACCATAAATACTAAAGGTGCTTACTGGGTAAATTAAAGAAAAGGTTTCTTTTAGCTCGTGGGTACAATCAAGCCGTAGAAGATTGCGAAGACAATGGTGGAAGTCTCTATGTCCCAAATTCAGACCATGATCTACGTCGGCTGATCAGTATGTTATAAGAAGCAGGCCGATAGCGATAATTTTAGATCTTACCAATTCAAAAATAAGCAAATTCTGGTTTGGAGGAGGCTCTGTCTTCTTCAGAACCTGTAGGGATCCTTCCATGGGGAAAAATGAAGAAGTCGCCGTGCAGTACATAATTACCGAAGATGATGACCGCTTTTTGGGCTACGCCACGACGAGACTGACCTCTGACAAGTATTAAGCTTATTGACAATTCTGATACGGTCTTCAGAGCTCCATACATCTGCGCCATTCCCCGGGACAAGAAGGACGGAACTTGTTTGTCCTTCAGCAAGCCGACACCTCCCCCAACCACAGTAAAGTCTCGACCTTCTTCAATCTGTTAATTTAGACCCCTGAACCACCCAAATGTTCCTTCAAATACATCAACATCAACAACCAAATGTGGCTCTGGGATGCTTGTTTCCCTGACGGTCCGCTCAAAATTGGAGACACATTGGTCATCGAAGGAGTCCAGCCAGCATGTTGCCCAGCTGTAGCGGGAAATAATCCTGTCTTCGGCATGTACAGTTTCAATCTGCACACGATCAATAAAGTTCCCTGGCTGCATGTTGTCTGTCGACGAGATTGGAAAACGATGCTCTTCGACAGGGCTCCGAACGGATGGGGCAATGGCTGGAACGGCCCTTCCTACCTGTCGAATCCTTTTGTCGCAGGAGCACCATTTAAATTTGAAGTCACCAATACACTCAATGCATTGTCGGTAAGACCCGTACTCTTTGTCAAACAATAGTGACTTCAGGTGCTGATAAATCAAAGAAGCTACACTTGGGGACACGGTGTAAATAATCCTGATAATTTCTACTACTCAATTGGAATTGCCAGTCCTGTTCCCGACTTGAAGATTACGAGCGTTGCTGTCATCAGTAATGGAGTGCGGAAAGAAATTGGTATCCAGGATATAAATTTTGAAAATCGTGGTTGAAGAATAAATTCTTGCTCGTTGTGTTCTTTCATCGACCTGCAGAAGTCAAGAGGTTGGCTCAACCGATTCATGAACATTTCCACTTTGTATTTTTTCTCCTCTAACAGATATGCAACAACGACGTTTATGTCAAATATACCTTGTGAACTTCACTCGTTATGATTTTCCAGCCGGACGTGGTTATAAAGTTTCAGACACATAACAGCGAAAGCGGCGAGGATGTTGTCGCTCAACAGCTCCGGCTGGATGGGGGCAATGGATAGGCGGTAGAAATGCCCCTCATCCGTGCCCATTTCTGCCATGCACCTCATTCAAAATTGAATATCTCGTTACACTCAATCATTGGGGTGTAGGGATTCTGCCCATTTTATAGAGGAACGGTTCCAGGTTACAATAAATGGAGATGGCAAAGGACCTAGGACCTACATATATGGACACAACAATTGGCATCCTGTAAATCAATACCATTCCATTGGAATTGTATCCGTTCTTACTGACTTTAATATTACCACTCGTGACGGAGTACGGAAAGAAATTGGTCTCCAAGATTTGGACTTATCTGTATGGCCAAAAGATTTCCCCACATGGAAAACAAAATCTGGTTAAAGAATACATTTTTCCCATAGAACGAATTGACATCGGTAAAAAGAGACTGACCCAACGGTCCGTAACGGTGCACGAAAAGAAATTGGAATCCAAGCTGTTCCCTTCACCGCACCAATTTCTGGTTGATAAAATAAAACTTTTCCTCCAAATTTCTGAACATTTTAATCCGTCCACGTCTATAAAACTTACGAAAGGGTGACGTTTATGTAAAAAAATATCCTGTGAACTTCACTCGTTTATGACTCTACAGTCCGTTTGGCAGATAAATGCGGCCACACATAACTGGGAAAATAGAGAAGATGCCGGCCTTCTTCTTTCTCTTTCTTGGAGTTCAGGCTGTTACTTACGGTATTTGCCATTCTTCCCCTAATTTCTGCTCAGATGAAATGAAGGAGTACAATTGCTATACTCCAAGGAACCGCGGAAATTCCCGGGATTTGAGGTGTGGAGTAGCCATTCAAGAAAACGAAAAGTGTGAGGAGATGTGCAGGACAGCTGATACCATAGCCAGAAGTGTTTCAAGCCCAGGAAACAGTTACAAGAGATTGGTAGTCTCGGGAACTCAACTCTGTGAAATCAGTCAGTTCGGCTCCCTAGCCAAGGGAAAGACATTTTCAGCCTTCAGCGGCCGCTGCGCCAGCAAACAGTTCAAAAAAGACGAAGATGATTTATGCTTCACCATAAACACCAGAGGATAGTTGCCGTAGATTCTGTGAAACTTTCTTTAGCCTGTGGATACAATGAAGCTCTCCAGGATTGCGAGGACAATGGCGGACACCTATATGTCCCAAATTCGGATTATGATCTTGGACGCCTGATCAGTTTGTATAGAAATTACGATGGTCAGTGTAATTTCAGATCTTACCAACTCAAAAATAAGCAAATTCTGGTTCGGAGGAGGATCCATTTTTTTCCGAACATGCAGAGATCCGTCGATGGGGAAAAGTGAAGAAGTTGCTGTACAGTATATTATTAGTGAAGATGATGACCGTTTTTTGGGATATTCCACGACGAGGTTGACCTCTGACAAGTATTAAAGTAGCTGGCCATATTGATAAGATTTCAGGTCCCCGTATATCTGCGCTATTCCCAGCTCAAAGAAAACTGGAAGTTGTTTATCTTTCAACAAGCCGACACCTCCGCCTACTACAGTAAGCCACTGTCTTTCCTCCATATAGAAATTCCAGACACCTGAACCACCTCAATGCTCCTTTAAATTTATCAACATTGATAATAAAATGATGCTCTGGGATGCTTGCTTCCCTGATGGGCCGCTTCGAGTTGGAGACAAGGTTATCGTAGAAGGAATTCAGCCGGCATGCTGCCCAGCTGTAGCCGGGAACAATCCGAACTTTGGAATGTGGAGTATCAATATGCATTCCGTCACCAAAGCCCCTATGTTCCATTTGGTGCTTCAGCGCAATTGGGAGAAGCTCATTGTCTCCACAGCGCCAAACGGCTGGGGACAATGGATAGGCGGCAGGAGCTTCAGCCCCGTCTGTCCTTTTTTACCCAGAACAGCGTTTAAAATTGAATATTTGGTCAGCAATAGCTGGGAAGTAAGACTAGCTTCTTTTTCGTGTGATGCTCAATTTTCAGGTAACAATAACTGGAGGAAAAGAGCCGCTGAAGTTTGTTTACGGACACAACAACTTGGATCCTGATGGCCTCTATCATTCAATTGGAATTGCTTGTCTTCTTCCGGACTTTAAACTTTCCAGTGTTGCAGTGATCCGTAGTAACGGGATACGGAAAGAAATTGGCCTTCAATGGCTTGATTTTTCTGTCCATCCACAAGATTTCAACTATATTTGGACGCCACCAAAGTCTGCTTGAAGAATAAAATTTTGTGCTCACTTGGTTCCCACATGGTCGCTGTTTTGCTTTTTTTACTTTATTTTCCAGAAGAGGCTAATGAGAATACGGCTTTGCGGTTCACTTCGTATCGACAAAATCGGCTATCACCCAGCGACAATAAGGTCACGACGTTTTCTCCTTCTCCCGTCTACATTTTTATAACTTTCCCACGGCTAAAATGAAACGGATAAAATTGGTCATAATTATTTGGTCTCTAGTTGCAGTTGCAGTCTTCTATTATTCGTTCACATTTCTTCGGAAAAATAAAGTCTTGAATAATTCTCATAGCCTATATCGAACATGGAAGGAATGCGTTTCGGACGAATTAGAACCGATGAGAGGGAGCCATAGTCGGGTAGGGGATGTCCGTTTCTTAGGTTTTACCCTTTTCAGCTCTGGGAGACAGTTGACGAGGCAATTGCCGTTTGTGACAAGCCGGCGGTAGACATTTTGAAGATTCAGAAATATGAGAATGCAGATGACTGGAAATATCATATTCATCCAATTGAGGTAAGTGTTTTTTTTGGGATACGGAAGACCGTGACTGAGACTTTCTTTTTGGATCCAGAGAAGAGGAAGACAAAAATGAAGAAGATTGGCGGTAGTCTTCAAGCTGATCGGGCAATTCGGGAGATTTCACTTTCCTGAAAAATTTCCGCCCGTTTTTCATCAGTAGCCCGCTTTTTGCTGTAGCCGCCACAAAAAATCGGCTATTGCCTGCACAAAAAAATGACAATGCGTTGTTCTTCTAGTTTTTTAGTCCGAAAATTGTGGAATGATAGATGACCTTCCTTTGCACGATGAAAAAACATCCACTTGGTCAGCGGAGGAAAAGATATCCAGATTCTGCCCTATGCAGTTGCCAAAATATCCAAATATTTCATTATATGTCAAGTTCAGAATTTGTCCCAGCCAGCCACAATTGTAACTTTAGGAGTTGGCCATGACATTCGTGCAGAGAAGAGATTAATCAAGGTAAGTGCTCACCTTTTCATCAAAAATTTTACTTTTTAGGCCCTCGGAAAGAAAAATCTCCAATTTTTTGGTGCTGATCCAATAGCCAAGGAAAATATCGAACTGTACTCCAAAATTGGCAAATTTTTCCCATTCGCTGTTGGAGCAAAGGCAGGATATTCTCTGGCTAGCGTCCTTCTAGGTAAAAATCACCCCTATGAAGCTAAAATTTTTTCTAGGACAAGTCTACAAGGATAAATCTGTCCTCCATACGAATCTGGTTCATTTTCTGACCAAAATGATTGGTTTAAAATTCTATGATGCGATTTGGATTGACGCTGAAGGCGCCGAATATGAAATATTTCCATTGATGGCAAAAGGCGCCGAGTTAGATCAAAATGGCGTCGTCATCTGCCAAATGAACGTGGAATTTCATAAACCGGACGAGGAGAAGAAACGGAAGCTGCACGATATTCTATTTCAGACATTGGACGAGGAACGGTAAGGGCTCTTGTATCTGCTGATTATTAGAATTTTAGATACGCCTTCTTCCTGGCTAATAAAAGAAATCACCTACGGGTATTTTTCGTTAATTTTGTGGACGAAAAATGCTTGAGGATATATGTTCCCAAGAATTAGGCAACCAAAATCTACTGTAATAAATGGTTACCATAGGATCATTGAACGGCCTTTGCCATGCTTACGCTTAAAGATGTGTTTTCTCCTCATTTCAAAAGAAATTGTTAAGAACTTTTTATTACAAAATGCATTTTTATTCCTGGCTAACACATTTCACCCTCAGGATTGTCCGGAGAAATCTGCGAGCAGACGATGACCGGGTTCATCATCCCCATAGGCGACACCCATTGTCCCATAGCATTGCAAGTAATAATTCCAGGCGGCATATTAGCCGTAGCACATTCATTCGCAAAGACTTCGTCTGGGGCTTCCTAAAATTGATGGTTTGAAATTCTCAAAAATATAATAAAAACCTGCAAAAACATTGTAATTTGGTAGCTGCCACCCGTAGATAAACATTGAACCGAGGGAATAATACAGCCATTTGCATCAAATGTATAGCCGAAAATGGCTACAGCGTCGGAAAATCCTGCTCCATCCATCTGCATGCCTTGCATGAGATTTTGTGGACAAGATCCGCAATTTGGACCAGCTTCTGTCGTGGTACTCGTGGTTGTTGTTGTAGTAGTTGTCGTTGAAGATGTTGTCGTTCCTGGGGAAGTTGTCGTCGAAACTGTGGTAGTGGGAGTCGTCGCAGCAACGCTTGTAGTTGTGACTGGTGCTGTTCTGAAGGGAAATTTGGTATCTATTCGGATAAAAAATGAACATCTTGAGAATTAGACAAAGGAACTTACGTGGTAATAGCTGCCACCGTCGTCGTCGACACTCTGAACTTGCCTTTTCAGCGAAAATACATGAACTTACGAGGAAGTAGCAGCGCATCCATGAGAGATTACCGGTAACAGACTGAGAATAATAACAGCTGACAGCATGGCTGTCTACCCGTGGATACAGAAAAGGTTTGCCGTAACTGTAGAAAAAAATAGATGTGGAGTTAATGGCCAAGATGGATAGCCAAGAGGCCGAAATGATTGGAAATCAAGGAATAAGCCCATTGTCCTGCCCTTTGGCGGCTTCTTTCTCTCCTCGAACTTGCAATTCTCGCGAGCGAAAATCTGAAATCGAAAGTTTTTGCCCCGCCGACTGTTGCAACCGACACCGCTTCGTGCCCGAGAAAGGATACGATTATCTTTTAACGACATCGCTGTTTTTTTTTATCTTTTTCGTCCTCCTCTAGCCGGGAAATTGCCAATTTATGCTCGATAGCTTCTAAAACGGGATACATTTTGGCTTCATCCAACAGAAGTCGATCGAGACGATCGACGAATTTGAACAAATCCCGTGGGGGGACCTGACTCGGTAAGAGATCTAAAAATCTCCCCAAAAGGTACTCAAATTAGTTTCCAGGAGACGTTGGTCCCCGTCTACACCCGGATTATTATTATGTGGCCAGGGCTACAAATTCATCCCGACATCTATTCACATTCAGATTCTGCGACATACAGAAGGAGCCTTCACATCTCTTTGAAACCCATTTCCTGCTTTCTCGAGTCATCTACTCCCTCGCAGTGGATCAGAAGAGCATTTTACCGGCATAGTTCACAAGATCCCAGGTGATCTTCTGTCGACGGACATAATCTTCAGGCTTTTCCGATATCGCCTCACATTTTGGCTTCATCCATGATTTTTCGACGGCAATTGTCGACCTGGTATCCTATTGTGGTCCTGGTCGTTTTTCTGACAATAGCTGGTGTGTTGAAAAATGCTGCTAAATCGGATTCAGAAGGTAGGGTCACTTAAATTATGCTGGAGAAACATATTTAGCCGAAAGGCAGCTGGAAGAAGAGAGAGGGAAGGATGGGATGACACCACCGCCAGGTAAATGTTCGAATTTTAATCATATTTTCTCTTCAGACGCCGTGTCGCCGGTCAGTACTCCCGATTTGACATTGGAAATTTTGTTGGGGACTTCTGTCCAAACAAGAGGAGTAGAAAAGGGAGATCATAAGACAGAGGACCACTCCCTACCGTCATGTGCTCTGTTCCCAAAAGGATTAAAAGGTCCTTACAAGTAGGCAAATTACTGTACTTTTACCGCTTTAAAATTAAGGGTGGATCGAACACCTTATAAATTATCAGAAATCGAGGAGAAATATCCCTGGCTGGAGGATGGCGGCCATGGAAAGCCAGAAAATTGTTTATCTCAACATAGGGTAATCTTCCTGTCGATTAAACCCGATTTTTAGGTTGCTATCATTGTCCCTTACCGTAATCGCCCAGATCATTTAAAAGTCTTTGTAAATAATATGCACGATTTCCTCCGTCGACAGGAATTGGATTATTCCCTCGTCATTGTGGAACAAATCCCTAAACAAAACTTTAACAGAGCTAAGGTAAGTTTCCCTGCCATTTTTTAATGTTTTTGATTTTAGTTGATGAATGTTGGTTATGCTGAAGCGTTGAAATTCTACCCATGGGAATGTTTCGTTTTCCATGACGTGGACATCCTGCCGGAAGATGACAGGAATCTCTACGCCTGCCCAATAAAACCAAGGCATATGAGCGTCTCCATTGATATTTTTAATTACACGTAAGGGATTTCTATTTTTAGCTCGTTTTCGCGAGATTTTCTAGTAAAAATTCAAAAATTTTATCGCCCACAATCACAGCGTCATCTCCTCGAAATTTAAGACTACCTTAGTTTCCAGATTACTCCACGAAGGAAACTTTGGAGGTGTCGTCTCTCTGACGAATGATCAAATGATTAAAATTAACGGCTTTCCCAATGATTACTGGGGCTGGGGAGGGGAAGATGACGATCTTCTTGTCAGGTAGGCTCCCAATTTACTAGTCTAATCTGACCATTTTAGGGTAAAAGAAGCTGGGTACAATTATACCCGCTATCCTGGAGAAGTAGCCAGGTACACGATGCACAAGCACGAACACGCAGCGGATGAAGGAAATCAAGAAAATGAGTGTCGATGGCGCCTCTTTTTAGATGCACAAAATCGTTGGAAAGAAAACGGGTTAACTAATTTAAAATATAAAGTAGAGAAGACATCATTTAATAAGCTGTACATGCACATATTAGTAGATTTATTGGAAGAAGAATCCAAGGTGGATATCCCAGTGCGATTAAACTGTACGCAATAAATTATTTTATTCGTTTTACATGTAATCAGGACAACACCAATAACGATCAGAGAAGATAGGAATACAATACTCCCACTTGTCGGTTTCTTTATATCCTGGTTTCTCCTTACAGCGATCGACGAAAATCGAAGAGAAGACGTCGTGACAGGAACTCCAGTAACATTCTTCGACATCTGTTTGGGTTTCTACGGTTGTGAGAGAGGTGATCGACACGAGAAACTGTAAAAATTGGGTGGCGAAAATGGCGACAATTTACAAGAAGGAGACGGAAAATCGTTGTCATTGCCGGACGGAAATGGAAAATGGGGACTTTGTATGAATTCTGTCGGAGAACACATTGAAACAGCTCCTTTTGAAGTCACCTTTTGTATAGAAAAAGCTTCCTGTCGAAATCTTACGGGTATGAACCCCAGCTTCCATAAAAATAAAACACATCCAGCTTGCAATTGACATTTTTATTCTTGAATAATACGACAGCATTGGAAGCTGTTAGACAAAGGAGGCCACCAGCAATATTTTAAACCACTACCACGTTCACTCTTGAAATAGTAGGGAACTTCACAATGACCATAGGCCTCCATGGTGTAAAAACAACTGGTCCAGTAGCATTCTTCCTTGGCCATGGCAGTGGCTGATGGGGCGAGAAGGAGGCAAATGGCCAGCAACTGGAAGAAGAAATGGAGTACAGGAGAAAACTTACAAGTAGTCGAGCCATGATAGTTGAAATAGACTGAAATCGAAATTATTGGTTTTGGACATTGTGCGAATTACGTCGACTGGGAAAACTCAGTGAATCAGGGGCACAATAATCCAAGAGCAACTGGTCCACAGCCAATTGAAGCTTTTGACACAAATTTTCATAATTTTGACTATAATTTCCTTTTTTCGGATCTGCAGCATCCCAGTTAGCCATCTGAGGAGGCAGATAAAATCAGACGCAGAGGAGACACTTATTGACCTCTTGCTGCACTGCGCATCCTTGCGATCTGCTAAAATCATCCAAGGGAGCAAATCCAACAGTTCATAAGGTCATGACGCGTCGATAGCCATCGGGAGCGGTGTGACGGCTGTGTATTTACAAAACAATTTTAGGCAGGAGAAGGCCAAATTTCTGATTTTCCTTCTTGTGGTTCATGGTTTTTAATGATAGGTGTTGGCGCCGTAGGTCCTTCTGGTTGCTCGCCATAATATCCTGAGATAGCCACGCGTGAGAGAGGCGACTCCTAGTCGGTTTGGTTCAGTACTCTCACCAGAGTAGTGGACACGAGACGTCAACTGGACTCAGAAGTCCAGGAAATGTGAGAAAGGAAAATAGAATAAAAGAAGAAGGGAATAAACGAGGTGTTTATTATGGTGGTATATGACAGTATAACAAGAAGGGGAAAGTCCTAGGTAGGATCTGAAGCTATCATGTCTAACAGACATGGAGAGAGAGATCACTGACGCTAAGCTGGGAAACACCGACCGCACGGGACGATGGCTCAAGGTAGACTGATCTAGAGGACGCGTGCATGGCGCGCGTCCCTGATCAGGCGCGCATTTCAAACTGATGCTGTCACGGGAAACCCTCGATGGCGGGATGCCATCTCGCCTTCGACACACCCGGCCACATGTTGACCGTTTGGGTGCCTAACGGTCGAAAAGAGCGGGTTGTAGAGGTCCCCGTCAAAAAGCAGTGGGTCTCTTTCGCTCGGCGAGGCCGTGGGCGAGAGATTCCCAGCTGATCTCCCCGGGAACAGCAGTTTCGCTGTATCCCAAGGCCTTCGACTGGATATTTAAACCTCAACAGCACCGGTATTCTCAGTCGGCTAGGTTTAGGACAGATGCGCCTGACGCTACGTACACTCGATTAATTTGATCATCTCTCCTGACACTACCCATGGGACAAAACAACAAAAAGGGAAATATCAGGTAATAATCAAAAATAAAAACAGTATCAAAGGATAACCTCGATTAGCAGCGTTGAATTCTTGACCTTGCTTTGTGCATCTGACCATTGAACCATGTCGTTAGTTGGACCAGTGACTTCGGTGTTGAGACCATAGTTTGACCAGCAGGAATTGAACCAGGAAACAGACCATGACATCGACTGATTACAAGAAGTGGTATTTCCTTAGACAACCCCTGAGAAACAAATAATATTTGTTGCTGATACTCATTTTTATCTCTTTTTTACAATTATAACTGAGGATTGGCAATTATTACATACAGTAACAAGAAAAATATACGTCTGACAATAGCTCCAAGTAGTATGAAGACGGAAGCAGCTCTTATACATCGCGTGAAGCAGAATAGGCGAACCTATTGTGTAGCGATGTATCTGATTCAGCGTGGTGAAAATGTTCTCGAACATATTTCTAGCGTCGTCTTCTTGTTTCTGACGTTCGTCGGATCACACGGCAAACATCGGTTTTGACGCTGAACAGAAGAGAAAAAAAAATTCCCAACCTGACTTGGAGATGTCTGATACTCACATTTTCGTGCAAACGCAAAATTTCTACAACTCCTGATAGAGATTACTCGCCGCTGAAACTGATGTCTACTCAATAAGTTCCTATAAAGAATTTAGGAGATAACAAAAACTGCCCTATTTCCTTGTCTAGAATACATAATAGAGTCATCCGTCCATAAAATTCTTATAAATCCAAGAAGTTATTTGGTATGATAAAATTGGCCACCTCTCTTCTTGAATCCACGCCAAATGAAAAAACCTAAAAAGGAATAAACTGACACTCGTTACTGTTATTGACTGATTCGTGCACCAGTCTTTACTGATTTTTTGGCTGTGCAAAACATGCAACACCTGCCTATACTCTGAAGCTAATGACTCCTACGGGAATTATACCTCCGTATTATAAAATTGTTACACTGGTCAAGTGTAATCTTGACTGAAAATGTCTAAAACTAAAAATAGAACATATTACATAACGCATGCAAAACAAAAAACAAAAAAAAATATTTTAAATTTGACCAACTGACAATCAACACGGCTCATTGTCCGTAGGTGATACCTCCTTTCACTCTCCGCTGAGGCTGCTGACGAATTGCATTTGGTTTGTCATTTGTTCGAACTGATTTAGAGGCCAATCTTCTCTGACGCTGTGAATTGGATGTCTTCTGAGGCTCTAGATCAGGAACTTGTTCTGAAAACGAATCATTAATTACAGAGTCAGATTCTAAGTGAAGTTCTAGTGGGATGATACGTTCGACTGAAACTCTACGATCGCGAACCGGATTGCTATGCGTTCTATTCGCTCGGGGAAGATAACAGCTGACGGTAACATCTCGAACAGCATCTTCCGCGCCATGTACTGATTTTATTAGTCCAAGAGGCCAAAATAGTCGATTTTTTGGCGCGTCTGGTAGATCCACGAGAACAATATCCCCAACTTTTGGCGATGTCTGAATTCCTCGCTTCTGTTTGCGTCGTGTCTCTGCTCGATTCTTGAGATCAGCTAGGTATTGCGTTGTCCATACATCCCAGAATTCTTCTTGGGTCTGTCTCAAAGTTTCAAACAGCAGTTTGAGCTGTGAACTCTGTTCTGATAATTGAGCTGAAACTCCCCATTCACGGAACTCTCGTATTCTTTCTTGTCCCGCATCTGATAAATCAGCTCTCTGTGCCCCTAATTTTGGAATTACAATTGGTCGTACCAAGTGGATCGGTCGAAGTACCGCCGATTCTGATATTTGACAAATCGGTCGATTATTTATCACTGACGCTACCTCAGATAGGATTGTTGTTAATTCATAGAAGGACGGTTTTCTATGCTGAATCGCTGCTGTAAGTGCGTGCTTCAATGGGCGGACCATCCGTTCGTAAACACCTCCTTGCCAAGGGGCATTTGGTGTGATAAAATTCCATCTGATGCTTGGTAGATCAGGACTCTTGTCCAACTGAGATTGAATCGCTTCTAGTATCCCCTCGTCAACATCTAACTTGGCTGCTTGTCGAAACGAACTTTCATTGTCGCAGTGAACTAATGTTGGCGCTCCATAGATGGACATAAATTTTCTGAATGCTAATATGAAGTGTTGAGTCGCTCGCGATGGCACAAGTTCAAAGTGAACAGCTCTACTGACAAAACATGTGATCAATAATACATATGCTTTTGCCTCTGACGCTCCTTGTGCTATAATCAATGGGCCGACAAAGTCAATTCCTACATTCTGAAACGGGATTTGCTGATTCACTCTTTCAAATGGCAACTCGGGAAAATCCGGTGTCTGATAATGCTTATTGAGCATCTTTTTACAATACATACATTCCTTGATAACTTGTTTGATGACTGATTTGACGTCTGGCGCATAAACTTCTGACGATACTAGAGAACCTAACGCTGCATGGGTCTGATGGTAATTCCTGACATGGATGTCCAACACTATTAAATAAGTATACGGATGATCTTTAGGTAAAATTATAGCGGACCGACTGATGCTCTCGTTTCGACAGGCTGCCATACGATTCGGTCGACGCCATAAGCCTAATTTATCCTGAAACTTAGCGAAAGACTTATCCCTATCATATTTAATATCTCCTTCAGCCTGCGCTATTATTGCCAATAGATTACTGCCGCTATCTCTTGCTTTAGATGACAAATACCACTGATTCTCAGAAAAATCAATATCAGAATAATCTATCTGAAACCATTTCATCATATCTAACCTGTTTATATTATCCTGTTTTCGAATATTCAAATAAAATCTTGAAATAAACTTAGCAGCTAGCAATCCAATTCTTCTAATCTTCCCCAAGTCCTTTGAATAATTCCAAGGTACCAGTGAGAAGGCATGATGTGTCTTTTCTTGTTTCTGAAGCTCAATCGCACACACCAATTCATCATTAAATTGTTCGAATTCGACTGGATGCATCACTTTCTGATTTGAATAATCCCAGAGGGCAAAGTCCTCCAGAGGCCACTGATTTCTTGGTTTTGTCAACCACTGAGGAGGGTTCAGATAAATAGATTTTTTATATTCATCTGCTGATAATCCTCTTGTCCCGCAATCCGCTGGATTGTTGTTTGTTCGCACATAGGACCAATTAGTCGAGATATTGAATTTTTCTAGATGTTCTGACACTTGTTTAATCTTGTTACACCTATTTCGGACAAAAGTTTTTAACTGTTTGTCGCTGAAGATCCAATTCAAAGCAATTAAGCTATCACTGAAGCAGTAAATGTTCTGAAGCTTGAGTTTCGCCATTTGTTCACTGATGAATTTTGCCAATTGTAATGCTAACTGACAAGCGGTCAACTCTAATCTAGGAATCGTCGCATTGGCTTTCAAACCTCTGACTTTAGTTTTTCCAAAGAGAAAATGAATCTGAGACGAATCTTCTGACGCTGTCCGAAGATAAATCACCATACACATTGCATCTTTCGATGCGTCGGAGAATACAATCAAATCACGCTGACATTCTTCTGATAAATTGGTAATTCTCCTCGGAACTCGAAATTCTGCACCATTTATGCTATCTGCAATCATCTGAAGCTTTTTACCTATAGTCTCTGGCAATGGAACATCCCATTTTTCTGGACAAACTTCCCAAATCTCTTGAATCAACAATTTTAGCTTGATAGTCAGCGGAACGAACATTCCAAATGGGTCAAATGTCGAGGCGGCTAACGCTACTACTGATCTCTTTGTAACTCTGCCTGGAATAACTACTGATAATCTACCGAATAAGCAATCTTCTACGATATTCCAATTAACGCCTAGAAGAGTCTGATTTTCTGTAGTTTTTCGATCTGCTTCTGACACTTGCTGCATAACCTCTAACAAATTAGAACTGAAATCTCTGAGATACATTCCCATTTTACTAAATAACTGCTGAAGCTGACGTGGAGCGGCCATAGCCTGACTTACTGTTTCATATGCTCTGACTACGTTATCCACATAAGAGTCTGTTCGAAGCTCTTCTTCGTCTTCCGGATGTAATTCTCTAAGAAAGTAACGAAATGTAGCAGCTAGAAGAAACGGGGAACACGTCAATCCAAAAGGTACTCTACAGAATTCGAAGATTCTTAGATCGGACGGATCTGACGCTCGAGGATTGTTCGGATCTTTGATCCAGAGGAAACGACAGTACTGACGATCTTCTTCGGCTAAAGCTATCTGATGAAAGGCTCTCGCTACATCTGAACAAACTAGATAAGCTGGACATCTTGCTCGCAGTAGAACACCTAAAAGCTCAGGTACTAAACATGGACCAGCATGGAGAAAACTATTAAGAGACGCTGCGCCTTTAGCTGAGTTACTACCATCGAAAACAATTCGAATTTTTGTGTGCTCTGATGATTCTTTGACTACGATCTGATGAGGAATGAAGCAACCTGACGCTCGGTTCTCCGGAGTATTGGGAACTTCTCTTATTATACCCATTTCCAGTTGTTCTTGGAAAATAGCGTTATACTGCTCCCACTGATGCTTCTTGGACGAAAGTTGAGCAACCATACTACGAACACGAGCGTGTGCATTTCGAAAATTATTCTGAAGCTTCTTAGGATCCTCTTTGAACGGAAGTCTGACGTGTAGTCGTCCATCTATGACTTTTGCTGATCGAAGTGTATCTTCTAGTATCTTTCGGTTGACTTCTTCATCTTGACTAATATCAATTGAGTCGCTAATACCTGCTTGATCTAAAGATAAGTAACGTAAAATATCGGCATCTGATAATTTCTCTGACTGAATCTGAATTGCATGAATCATTTTATCATCGACAATATCTATGAACTGTGAATCTTTACCTTCAACAAGACCATTACAATCATCTGAAGCTAACTCTTTATCCGTCGACGTCACAAATAAGTTCGCACCATGAGACTCTGACGCTACCGGACGACTCGCTAACTGGCAACCCGTGATACCTTGTCCTATCGATGTTGAGATAAATACTAAACCTGACGGAAGAACTAAATCAACCAGTTTGATATGCCACAATACATTATAGCCGATGACGATATCGGGAATAATTGACTGGAAATTATAATCATAAACCTCAAACCCTCTATCGCGAAGAAATTCCTTGTCTTGAGATGGAACCGCGGACATCTGAAGCTTCGGTGGACGAAAGACATGACATGGTATGACCAAAGTAGCTGGATCCGGTCTAAAAATTGGAAACAACGCTAAAACCTGATGATTACATGGTACTGATACATTATTTATGCCCCTTATTGAGATTTTTGAAGGCTTCTGAAGATATTCTAATCGATAACGTTGTATTGTCTGAGAATTTATGAAACACCCGTCTGCTCCTGAATCTAAGAATACTGACAATTTGAGAGGAGAAGGATGACCTTTAAATCTAATATTACCAGGGAAAACGAGATGTTGTCCTGCTTTACCTGGACTGGTGAACAGGGATTGCGATGTTCTAGCTGAGAATAGGTCTCTAATTTCGTTGGAAGACGGCGAAAATGAACATAACTGAGGATTAGGGCGGACAGAAATATTAGAGTTTTTCTGAAGCTCTACTGAAATTGTACTTTCTGCCCGCCTTGGCGAAAACCCGACTCAAGACAGATCGACTGATGATGTAACTGCTTGCATTTATCACAACCTAGAGGAGCTGTGCATTTTTCAGCACGATGACCGGTTTTTAAGCAATTGTAGCACCTTTTATTATGACTGAGCATACGTCTCCTGATTTCTATTGTAGGGAGAGTGTCGCAAATCTTAGTGTCATGATTCAATGAACACAATTCGCATCTGACGCTCGATCTTGACTCAGCAGATGCTAGAACAGCTTCTTCTTCGTCCGACACATGTCTCTCTTCGAAGTCTTCTATAATCTGAAGCTCGTCTACCTCTTCTTTTGCCGATTCGGTGTCGCTAATCTCTTCTTCTTGTACCATGTGTATTCTTCTTGAGTTCGACTGATCTCCACGATTGTTAAACCTGGTCCGCGTGTTCCTTTCTTGTCCTGACTCTCTTCGCTCTCTATCTTTTCTATCGGATGAAGAGTTGTTTCTATGCTGACCTTTCTGATAATTGTTACTTTTGTACGTAACTGACGTTCTCGACGCATATCGACGTTGTTCAAGACCAATTCCAAGTTGAAGTTCGTCCAACAAACTGATAATATCGACAGCTTTTCCTGATGCGTGTGCTCTGTCTAGATATTTCATCGGAAATTTCTCTTCAACTGCGCTGACTAACGTATCTGAATTGAACATGTTAGGATCAAGATCTTGAAAATCTATTGCGACTGCCCGAATCGTGTTACAATTTCTAATCATCAAATCGAACTGATACTCTGATGGCAACGGAAGCTCCCATATTTTCTGAAGCATCTGACGATTTGTTTCAACGTTCTGACCATAAAGTGCGACTAAAGCTCTGACTGCGTCAACATATCCCCCCGCTCTTTTGAGATGAGCTTCTGCTGTTTCAAGAGGAATACCTGCTAAATGTTCGATGAGAATCAAACCTTTTTCCCAGTTGCCAATGTCTGGACGATCGTGGATCATCGTCTTGTATTTTGTCCAAAACGGGAAGAAATCTGATCGATTGCCGTCAAACGTTGGAATTTTGATCTTTGGTATCTTGATCCGTGCGAGCTGATTTGTATCTCCTTCATCATACCGAGCGTAGGCTAAACAAGATGGTCTGACAGTGATCATATCCTCAATATTGCGTTCAAACGACGATGTATCTCTGATGAAAGTTCTGCTCTGCGCGCCTATTGCTATCGACGGTCTGACACTCGGCGGATTAAACGATCTAATTGTGTTCAATTCTGAATTACGAACAGCCGTTCTTTGACCTGATGCTCTACCTCCTACATTGGCATTCTCCGTATTAATGAGAATGGGACCGCGTTGCTGTTGAGCCGTCCTCTGAATGATCGGAGACGTCTCCAGGGACCGAGGGTAATCGTTCGATCTGACATTCTGCTGACTCTCGATTAGGTCAAGCGTCTTCTTCTGTCCGTCGATGATATCTTGTACAAGTGCTGACAGTCCTTGAATGTCTTCTTGCTGTTGCTTCCTGATTTCTTCACACATCGCTAAATTCTCGCGTCTTACAGCTTCGCAATTTTTCTGATTTTCGGTGCACGATTTCCTAACCATCTCTCGTAGCTCGGCGATCGATTGAAACGCGGTTATCTGCGGCTGACGCTTCGACACAAATGGTGTCTCTGATGTTTTGATGCCAGCAGGTGGTATCATCTGAGACTCAAGATTAGAAAACCCTACCTCATCGGAGTTCCGTAGAGTAATATTCTTCGAAATATGCTGACGCTCATTTTCTTGCGACATCTCGTCATTATCTTCGGTGGCGTCTGTTGGGTCATCATCTGAAGCTCCGTCCGTGTTGTGAATTGTTTCAAGTTTGCCCTCTCTGATGCTCTTAGTTTTAGCCTGTAACAAAGTTAGATTACTTTCGCCCAATTTTCTAGACTCCTCTAGAGCATTTATGTCGTCGTTCATCAAATCTAACTGACGCTGCACTTCAGGTGTAATCTCACCAAATGACTGAATACGCTCCAAAATGCGAGCTGCAATGTTACTGACATTCGCGCTTTCTTCACCGTAAGTGTCTAATTGCTGACGAAATTGTTCAATTGATGAGATGCTAGGCGCGTTGTTGGCAATTTTAGTTGCGAGAAACTTCACACACTGATTGATTTCAAAGACAGCTTGCCTGAATTTGTCGACATATTCTTCTGACGCTCCCTCTTCGAACGTTACTTCGATGGGCTTATCTTTCCTAGCGGAGGAGATCATTCTTGTAAACGTCGCTGAAGCTAAAGTTGCTTTTGACATCTTCCTTCACCAAATACCGATACCTGCAATGAGAATTTATGATGTGTTCTTACGTGTTGGTGAGATATGAATGATAGAGACATTGATCATAATTATTTGCACTGCATAAATATAAATGAAGACAAGAGACAATGTATATATATCTATATATAAAAAGGAATTGTTAGTTTCTAAAAATGATGTAACGATGTAAGTATCTGACGCTTGTATCATGCACTGATACTTTCTCAGTCACTCTTGTGATTAGTACAACTGATGCTAAATTAATATGTGCATGAAATATTGAACAAAATACTATATACAAATATCTACACTCAAAAAATGGAAAGAAGAACTGATTCTCGCTCGTTGTTCTGACATTTTCGTGCTCACGCGCAATTTTGTAAAAAATTGAGCAGAATCGTACTACTGACACTCGCTTCTACAGACAAAAACAATATGCCTAAATAGCGTATAAACACAAGAAATCAAAGGAAATTATAACAGAAACAACCTGTATGAAGTGTTCTTCGCGACGACTTGAACTGAGTGAAATAATAAAGCAGCCTTCCGCGACCAACCAGTTCCACCGAATGATACGTAATTCTCATCCATCCTCTTTGTTGTTACGCTTTTATTCGGAGCGAGCTCTCCGTTCTACTATTAGTTGTCCTCCACGCGAGAGAATTTCACTAATAGAATTCCTGACGTTACATACCCCATGATTGCTCTGTTAAGGAGTGAGCTTTCCTTTACTTGAATCTTCCACTACTGAAGCTCGATGCCCTGATGCTATCTGAACTTCTGCAGCATATCTCCTTTTTGCTTTGATCAGGAGCGTGCTCTCCTACTACTAGCATTTTTTCTCCACGCAAGAGACTCGCACCCCACGAGTACTAGTAGATTTGGAGTCTACTCTGACGCTATTCCTACATAAATTCACATCAGATTCCCTCAATCCATAGAGTCTTCAACTTCCGTTCAACTTCGAGATATACCCGGCGGGACTCACAAGAAGCAAACTTCCATTCCAACATTATGCTGCTGATAATGGCGTCCAATCGCCAAGAGGTCCTTCGGACATGTCCTTCGCCTCAATCGTCTTGATACTGACACTACCAACAGCACGTAGCTCCCGACTAGATTTTTAGCCTAATCACCCGAGAGGGCCTATTTCTCGAGGCCTAAACCACGCAAGTAGAGGCAGAACTACCACTATTCAGATACTGACTTCATATCACGCAAATATTCTTCGAATACCTGAAAGTTTCATGTGGGACCTGACGCTAAACCAACCCTGTTTAGGTATCTCCTTTTCTGATAGTTTTACATAAATATCTTCCAACGTATCGCGCTCAACCATACTGAATTTTTTTTTTTTTTTTTTTTACCCGCAGCAATAAATCCTATTGGAAAATATTTCTGAAACTCTCATATCTTGTTTCCGAACCAAAACTTTCTTGTTTGTACTGCACCATGCGTACACGGTGTAACTGACTGAATATCTTCTTTTTCCATTTTTCCTAGTGGTTTCTCGGCAAAAAATTCCCAGCACATAGAAAAGACATCTGCTGAAGCTAAATTACACGCAATAATATTAGTTTCTGATGATAATTCCGGCCGGGCGCATTGGCCGATGCACCATGTTGGCGCCGTAGGTCCTTCTGGTTGCTCGCCATAATATCCTGAGATAGCCACGCGTGAGAGAGGCGACTCCTAGTCGGTTTGGTTCAGTACTCTCACCAGAGTAGTGGACACGAGACGTCAACTGGACTCAGAAGTCCAGGAAATGTGAGAAAGGAAAATAGAATAAAAGAAGAAGGGAATAAACGAGGTGTTTATTATGGTGGTATATGACAGTATAACAAGAAGGGGAAAGTCCTAGGTAGGATCTGAAGCTATCATGTCTAACAGACATGGAGAGAGAGATCACTGACGCTAAGCTGGGAAACACCGACCGCACGGGACGATGGCTCAAGGTAGACTGATCTAGAGGACGCGTGCATGGCGCGCGTCCCTGATCAGGCGCGCATTTCAAACTGATGCTGTCACGGGAAACCCTCGATGGCGGGATGCCATCTCGCCTTCGACAATAGGCTTTATGACCGAAAATAGGCATTGCGGCTGAACAGAAATGTGGTAAATTTGGGGCTGAGTTCTCTCTCGATTCAAGAATTTTGGAACCAGTACAATTGATTATATTTTATTACATATTTACATGATCGTCCTTCTTTGCCGTCGTTAATTGTTGCCAAATGGCCGTCGCTTTTTTAGTCTCGTCGTCTCTGACTCCTTTTAAAATTCCAAATCGGATACTCAATAAATCTTGTGAACCAGCTGCTCGTAATTCACTAAAACTGGACTGAAATCTCTTGAAAGAAGTGCTACCTGACATCGTTGACCGGTCCCATCATCGTCCTATACCTTGTCAAGAAGTTCTCGCACATTCTGAAAATACATTGAAAATTGCTAGAAAGAGGGCTTACTTTGCTGTTTCGGCTGCTTGTTGTTGAGCTCGGACAAGATTACTGAGATGATCGGGGTTCATATCGAAAATTGTGTGATTAACCCGGGAACAGATGATCGAATAAGTTTGCTGGCAGCTGGGTCCGTGTGACCTTTTAAACGCGTTGCACGCTCTCCTAAATCTGGGACGATGCCGCGGTTGATAGCATTTAGCCTGGACTCGGGATTAATCGAAGGCTCAGGGGATCATGAACTTCTGTAAATTGTGTGCTTCCAGCGCGAAAGGTCAGAAGTTTTCCACTCATTTCAAGATTTATCGGACTTACTCTAGCAAAATCTTTGATCGCAGAAGGAATTCCTTGTGCCTGAGGGCAATCTTGTGATCTTTCATGAAAAGATGAGTGTTGTACTTTCGATTTATGCAGAAGTCAAAGGATTGTTCGTCACCGAAAGAAATGGAACTGGGATGGGACCTTGAAAAGATCGACATCATTCTCTCTCCCGGGCAGTTCTCCTGTCGACACGTAAACATGGATGCGCAACAACTTCTCTCTCCGACGGCACCTACGGATGAAGACAAGTCTGTTTTAAACTTTTTCTTCCAGCACCAAAAATGGCACAAAATTTTTTGTTTCAGGCTCTACGAAAAATTATTCACCCAATGCCAAAAAGACATCGACTCATTTTACTCGCAGTTGGTTTTTTCTTCACAACTTTATCGTCGATTTATAGGCAAACACGCGACAATATCCCCGTGATCCCAGATCTTTTAACAATCCGTTTTGCCATATTGTTTATGAAGAGAAGAAATAACGGCGCTATTTCCATCAAATTCTCGAAATGTCATCAAATGTACAGGTCAATTTAATAAAGTAAAAGTTCCTTCAAAGGATCTTTGCAATCTGCTTACGTATCTCGCCCACCCGGTGCCCTTAACTGCCCTTGACCTCTAGAAAGACACGCTGCTTTCCGAAATTCTATATTTACGTGGAAAATTTATTACCATAAAAATACAGGATGACACAGAAGATTAATTAGGGCAGAGACGGGTGCCAGTTGCAATTGATGGCTTGAACAGAACTTCAGGGGAATCGGGAGGGGATAAATGGGCGAGTTCATTCGTTTCCAAGGTGCCGATAGCCTGGAACTCGCTGAAAATAATTTTTGAAGAGAAAGAGCTTACAAAAAGGGATTGGAGGATTGATTTCAAGTCCGTAAGATATGTCTCCGACGGCTTCGATCTCATTTGGAGAAGCGCTGTCTGTAGGAACTTCTGTACTGCTGTTACTTTATTTTGGGCGTCTTTCGACAGACTTTCACCTAAAAGAGGGGTTACTAGAGAAAATTGGAATGAAATTACATGGGTTCATAAGGGCAGATGCTCGAAGAAGGACATACTCCTCCCTAGTTATTGCTATCTTCTTCATTTTTCCGACTACTTCAGTGATAAGGCGAGTTCCTACCAGACTGTACAGTCGTTTCCAGCTATTTTATGATAATTTTATTAAATTGAAAACCTACTCTGCCGGCAAATGATTGTAATCCTCCTCCTGGGAGGGGAGATAACTCCCATCTCCTAGAGGAATACCGTCAGTTTCCAGTTGATAGCATTGGAAGACAAAGGGCAACCAACTGAATATTGGATAATTTGTCAAAAAGAGCGATTTCTAAAAGAAAATTGGGCCACAAAATGGAAATCTTGCCTGATCCTCGTTACGCAAATCCAAGTATTCCTTAAAGCTGTTCACATAATCAATATTGGCCATAGTACTACTTGACCAAAAGTTGTATAAATCTGTGTGGCTTGCCTTTCGGCGAAGGCTCCAATCTTTCTAAAACGAACTGGTTGACCACCGGCTGAACCATTACCTCCTCGCTCTCTTCGCGATTTTCAATAGCTTGGAGGGAATTGACCACTTCGGAGAAATCTTCAGGAAGGCCGCTCAAGCTTACAGGCGACATAGCTGGAACTTGGGATCGGCTCTGACCCATGGTTGACTCGTGGAAGTAAAGAGGTCGCGCTGTCCTATCTCCGAAATATCTATTTTCACCCAATTCTTCCCAGCTGAAAACAACGAGCCAAGGAAATCCTCAAGAGGTTCTGTTTTATAATCAAGTTTCTCCTGGCGGGAAAAAATTTAAAGAATAATACGAGTTAGGACTTTTATTTTGGCAAACACAGACTCTTTTCAGGTTTTATCGTTTTCGAAGTACAACTACTGGTTGAAATTGATGACCAGTTTCTTCATTAAATGGTATGTTTTCCACTGACAGCTTTACATCTCTGTAGAACATTTCAATAACGTCAAATCCTGAAATTTTCCTCTTTTTCAGTTTGTTAATTGACAAACCAGCGAACATAAGAGCCAATCGGATTCGACCATAGATTCTATCCCAATTGAAATGAATTGTATCATATCCCACAGCAACTCCAAAAAAGAGATATCCTCCTTTCTTGAGCATACAATACATTTTCATGGCCTCTTTTAAATCTCCAAGTGGATCCAAGGCATCTCCATATCTCCCAAGACCACTGTGTTCAACGGAAGAAAATGTGGCTATCCAATCGTACGCCTCAACAAATCTGGGAGATCATTTTCCTGATTGCCCGTCGTATACCTCGTGTATTCTTTAGCCACTTGGACTGGATGTTCATAGCTCATTTTTGGATGTTGCGTGATAATTTTCGATGACTGCGAAATACGATTGTCCAGAAAATCTGTGCTAGATTGATTTGAGGAAGCGATGTCAGCCGGAACAAGGAATAACTCTCGATTCCAGATTCTCTCGACTATTCCCGGCTGCGAGGCTTACCTCATGATTTGCGATCATTTCGGCCTTTTTCGCTTTGTCTTATTCTGTCGTGGAATTAACTCCGCCTGGTTCTGTCCATCCTTTTTGACCAGCCGCCTTTTCTCGAGATCATTTCAAGACAATATGCTGCCGGCTCTTGTCATTCTCAGTTTGATTCCTGCAGTTTCTCATGGATGTGCCGCCACTTCCTCGTAAGTTGTTTCTTTACCGGATGAATAGAGAAATTTAGGGTGTCGACGACTACGGTGGCAGCCATCACTCCGTAAGTATCTGCACTACATTTTTCAGAGTAAAAATTGTTAAGATATGGCAGCATTTCCTTTCAGAACGACACCAGTCACAACTACGAGCGCTGGATCGACAACTCCTACGACTACAGTTTCGACGACTTCCCCAGTGACCACGACATCTTCCTCAACAACTAGCACTACGACTACTTCAACGACAATGACTACGACGACAACATCTCGATGTGGTGCATGTGGACAAGATCTTATGCAAGGAATGACAACGGACGGACCAGGATTTACAGACAGTGTGGCTATATTTACCTATATTTTTGACCCGGACGGCTGTATTGTACCCTCGGTTCAATGTTTTTCTACCGGGGGGAATTATTTAATTTCAATTGCTTTACAGGTTAGACGCTCTTTCGGGAAATAACCAACAATTCAAGGAAAACGAAGCTGTGCTCTATGGACAAGGCTGTGCTACAGTTACCCTCCCACCTGCGATTATTACTTGCAATAATATGGGCCAGTGGGTATCTCCGACAGGGGGAATGCAGCCAGTCGTCATCTGCTCGCAGTCTGCTCCAGATAACCCGCAGGGTATGATGTGTGTGCCATAAAAAAGTTTATTCTAATGAAAATTAAAATTGTTTCGTGATCCTCTGGTGTTCTTTGATGATTTTTGCCAGCTGCCACGCCAGTGAACCAAAATGTTTGGGGGAAAAATGTTTCTTGATCAGTGCCCGGCTCTTTCTATTCTTTTAGGAATACAGCTGCAGGAAGCTGAATTTAAACAACTTGCCAGCCCTATTTCAATTCATTTTGTTTCCGTATAAAAGCACTGAACTGGATGGAAGAATCACTCAACTACGATGCAACTTCTCTTGTTGCTCGTTACCGGCCTCTCCGTCGTTCTCTCGGCCTTGGTTCAGGAGAACACCAATGGATTGAGAAATGGAATGGCACAATCCAACGACGGAAAGTGGAGGCAGTTTGGAGAACTCAGCACAGAGAAAAAGGCTCGATTGGTAGATGTCAACCTCTTCCTATTGTATGATAAATTTTAGTTCCGCGGCAAATGGAATCCTGAGGAGCGTCGGGCCCGTCTAGAAAGGCTCATTTCTAGCAAACATTACAAGATGACAGAGGAACAGAAGGCCAAAATACAAGAACGATTGGCTGTAAATGGTTGACTAAACCATAAAACCCGAAGTTTTCCAGAAATTAATTCCTATCAACACCGAAAACTCCAAAACGGAAGAACCGATGGATTTGTTCGAGGTAAATGCCAAGGAAGGCGTCGATAAGTATCTCTGGAATGGGGATATCAATCTCTCCGAGCATGGCTCGGAAAATTGCCATTTTTTAGGCGCGCCATTTCCATTGGCGCGCCATTTCCATGGGCGCGCCATTTTTTGGCGCGCCATTTTTGGGCGCGCCATTTTTAGGCGCGCCATTTTTTAGGCGCGCCATTTTTAGGCGCGCCATTTTTTTGGCGCGCCATTTTTATGGCGCGCCATTTTCCGCCATTTCCGCCATTTTCCGCCATTTCCGCCATTTTCCGCCATTTTTCGCCATTTTTCGCCATTTTTCGCCATTTTCCGCCATTTTTCGCCATTTTTCGCCAATTTTTGCCATTTTCATTTTTTACTCTGTTTTTTTTGTTTCTTTTTTCTTTTTATTATTTTTGTTTGTATTGCGATGTATTTTTTTTGTTTCGTCTGTATGCTTACAGGTGACAAATTTTATTTATCAGTTATTACAAAGAATGTATGTACATATATTATACAAGCGATTTGAGCGAATTTTACATTGTAGATTTTTCCATAAATTCAGGAGGCTGTGGGACTTTTCGGACTCGAATTGAGGGGCAGGCGTTCTGATTTTGGACAATAAGGGAAGGATGAATTTCCGGGTTGTGAACTGTAATGGTCGGTCGGATTCCAGGATTTAGACGATTATTCTGGTTACGGTACTTCGTATAAATTCTTCTTAGAAGAACCTTCCTTGCGAGGCATCCGCCGGCTAGTTCAATTGCATCGTATATAAACATTCCATCTAAAAGAAGACTCCTAGATACAACGAGCCCCCCCCCCCCCATCCATCAATGGTGCTTCCTTTACGTTCGAGAGCCTGCTGCTGCAAGAGAGATTCTTGGAAGAGGCATTACCGAAGAAGGGCCGATTTATTGGGAAGGCCTTGACGAGACCTGGTATAAAACATCCCCGCCACACTTCCCGTCTGTACATATTCCCATCTTTTCTTCTATTTTTTTTTCTGCATATATTAAAAATATTCATCATATAAAATGCGAATTTAATTGTTTATATTCTCCTATTTAATTTGCAAATATTTACATATTATTTTCCAAATAAAACTATTGTCAAGTATAAGCTTAAACTACTAACTGAAAACATCACAAAAAAAATAAAACAGAAGGAAAATACATTAAAAATGAGTCGAAAGTGCATAAAAACAAATAAAAACAAAAAAAAAACAAAAAAAAACAAAAAAAGAAGCAAAAAACAGAGTAAAAAAACGAAAATGGCGAAAAATGGCGGAAATGGCGAAAAATGGCGGAAAATGGCGGAAAATGGCGGAAATGGCGGAAAATGGCGGAAAATGGCGCGCCTAAAAAAATGGCGCGCCATCAAAATGGCGCGCCCAAAAATGGCGCGCCCAAAAAATGGCGCGCCTAAAAATGGCGCGCCCAAAAAATGGCGCGCCATCGCAATGGCGCGCCATGGCGCGCCCGGCGAATTCCGAGCTATGTCTCCGAGTAGGAAACAATTTTTCTTATTGTCAAAAAAAATTATTTAGAAAGCAATTAAAATACTTCGAAGATATTGCCACGCAGGAAGAAGGTGCGAATCGAGTCAAAAGACAAGCCTCGTCAGAGGTCGACAAGTGGCCAGGAAATACTGTCTATTTCTATTTCGACGCCTCTCTTAGTAAGCCAAAAAAAAGCATTTGACAATCTCTGAAACTTTTCCAGATGCCAGAAAACAAGCTTCAGTACAGGCTGCTCATCAATATCTGCAGTCACGCACCTGTATCAACTTTGTTCAGAGCTCAACAGCCACAAACAGAATCAAGATAACTGAATTTTTTGGGAAACACCAGTCTTTCAGGTCTATAGTGGATCAGGGTGCTTTTCCGATATTGGAATGAGTGGCGGAGAGCAGGAATTGTCATTAGGAGATGGCTGCGAAGTGGTAGGGATATTCTGTGCCCACAAAACATCTTCCAGTTTGGAACGTCAGCTCATGAATTTACCCATGCTTTGGGCTTTTTCCACACCCATCAGAGATCCGATAGAGAGGATTACGTGACCATTGACACGACCTACGTTGCCCCTGACAAAGTGAGCAACTTTGGCAAGCTGGATGCTACAGAGAATCTTATTCTGACACCTTATGAGGTATACTCATTGATTTTTTTGACAATAAGCATCTTCAGTATGCTTCGATGATGCATTACAGTAGTACCACCTTTACCAATCCTAATGACAAGCTCTCCATTGTGCCAAAAGACATGCGCTATGCTTACGCCATGGGAAATAGGCAGATTTCCTTTTATGACATTCTCATGATCAATAAGCATTACAACTGTGACGGTAGGAAAGCTTTTACCCCTAAAAAACTAATCTACAGCCACATGTCCTGCTGCCACATCCGCCCAGTGCAAAAACGGTGGTATGCCCAATCCTCGGAATTGTGCTACCTGCAATTGCCCTCTTGGATATGCAGGAACCCTCTGTGATGAACGAGTAAAATCTTCGGTTTTTTGACCCGAAAAACATTTTTCTAGCCTGCTGGTTGTGGAGAAACTTTAACAGCAACAGACACCTGGCAATCAAAGCAGTACAGCTACGGAGATAATACTGATGATGAGAATGTTAGGGACACCTTCACTTATTGCAACCACTGGATCCAGGCGAGTTTTTTTAAATCAACAGCTGGGCAAAAAGAACGGTGAACTACATTTATTTAGCTGGAATAAGACCTCAATGAACGAAGTTTGTCCCTTTTAGGCACCGGCAGGACAATGTATCGAAGTGCAAATCACCCAAATGGAGAATGCCGAATGTGGATATGCCTGCTCTTACAATGGAATTGAAATCAAGGGTGATGCAGATCAGAAGATGAGCAATCCTCGTTACTGTTGCGAAGAATTCATGAACAAAGTCTTCACTAGCGTCCTCAATCCAACGCCGATCATTTCCTACAACCGATACTACTACACGACTTTCACCTTCCAGTACAGAGCTGTTTCTTGCTCTTCGACGACGACGGGACCTACCACGACAACTGCACAGGCGACAACGACGAAGCCTATGACTGGTCCGACCACGGCGGCTCCTAAACGATTGTGCAAGAGCATGAACAGCCCATCCAATTGTGCTGCCAACATTGCTAATGGCTTCTGTACCAATACTCAATATCCCTTCATCCTGAGGAAGTACAACTGCGCTGTCGAGTGTGGTTTCTGTGGCCAGGCTGGTCCCACTTGTGCTGATAATCAGTCAAATTGTGCCATAATCAAGGCAAATGGCTTGTGTAACAGTATGGATCCAATGCAAGCTGAGTACAGTTGCCAGAAGACTTGTGGTTTCTGTGAGCTGCCCAATTAGTGAAAATAAAAATGTTGTAATAATTTTATTAATATTCCTTGTTCAAATTTTCTTCAATTTATCCCATTTTCCGTCCATATATTTCTTTCCCAAAGACTTTTACCACGGTGTCACAGTATCTGAAGACTCATTTCTTATAATAAATCTGAGAAAACCGTACTCTTTTCTATAATTTGTATCAGTATGCACTCTGCCCAGTTTGATAGGATGTATGCCAATAATAGAACTGTTATAAAAATCCCATTGAAGGCCTCTATTCTCCCAAAGATAACTGAATTTACCACCTCTAAAATATTTCTTAGTGATCAATAAGAAAATTCCTCTATACTTGTTGTAATCCAGTCCATCCATTGCTTTAGCCACTGCTGTTTCTACAAATATTTCGGATTTTGTTAATATTTCCATTAAATTTCCAAAATATTCCAAGGAACCTGAGGGAATGTAGAAACTGAAAGCTTTTGATCATCTAACTCTCTCCGAATCAGGCGCCTTTTAAAAATTTCTCGGATTAAAGGGACAGTTAGGGCTGATTTTCGGGGTTACTGTAGCCAGATTAAAAACTTGTCAAAATCCGGTAAAAGCAGCCAGTCGAAAAATTTAAAAGCGAAAATTATTCATTTTTCCTATGTAATTTTGTAAAAAACATTTTCCCGCCGACGCTCGTGCGGGCGAACGTCATCTGGCCGCCCGCGTTGGACCACTTGTATCGCGTTTTTCTCCTCAACCAGACATCCTTATGGAAAACGGATTGGTGCGTTGTGATCAGCAGACTTTCCTTTAAATAATAAGGCAAAAATGAGAGAAAAAATTTTCCATTCCTAACTGTCCCTTTAAGCGCAGAAAAGGCCAAAATTCGAGTAATTTTAGACCGGATCTCTACTCCTATCACGAAAAAAGATCAAATAAACCTACAAATCAGCTAGGATTTCCATTCCTTGCCGAAGATAATAATCCGTAACATTTTCATGAGGATACGCTTGTTGCAACTGAAAGAACTACTGTAACTGGTCGAATATTACGTTTACCAGTTCTTTATACTGCGACCAACTCTTTCCAATCCTCGTATTATTTTTGTAATGACTCTCAAATGCCTCAAAGGAATTCATAATCGCCGTGTCATTCCAATGATTCTTGACGACACCTCCCTGCGCCGGATTTAATATCTTTTCTAATGGAAGATCATGCCAAAAATTGAAGACTGTATCATCGGCTACAAAATAATAACCTGAATTGGTTTGTTTAATTTTTGAATTGGCGTGACTTGCCCTCGACATTTTGTAATCGTAAATCATTAATTTTAGAAATACAGTAACCATAGGAAAGGCCTGATCTTATTTCGTCTGTGGTAAGATGAACAAAATTCAGTGGTTCTATGGGCGGAAGAGATCCTGGATCAGTCATAGGATCTGTCCATGTACCACAGAAAATCGTCGTTTTGAAGAAAGGCGAGTACATTCGCTGTAGGAGTCCGATGATATCACGACGCCAGTCTTGATTACTAATGAATATGAGAACCTAGAAATTGGAAGTAAATAAACAACCTTGTTTACCGTATTTTTCTTCCTCCAAAGCCCGGGTAACTTTTTGTATTTTCGCAAAAATTCATAGGCTGTTGGTAGAAATGAGTCATCTGAATGTTTGTAACTCTGCGATTCCAAGGCAATCACCTGTCCCATTGACCATTTCACACCATTCTAACACATTCCCAAAATTGCTGACAGTTTTAATGGCCCAATTTTTGTCTGTTTCAATAGGATTTTCTGGTTGGTAACTGTCTATTCCCAGATCCAAATTAGCAGCTCGACAATTCCCATACTTTTCCCCAAGTGTCAAATCTGTCACGTTGAAAAGAGGTGGAAATTTGTACCTGGAAGGGAAAACTATTCTCGTAAAGAAGATGCTCACCCTAAAAGTGTCAACTGTTGCAGCCAGGCTTCAATTAAATTTCGATCTTCTTTATCAAAAAAGTCATTTGCTCTGAAAGAGAACTTACAGTTTTTTATGGAATGCGAACTCACACAAAACCGTCTGCCAATTCTAGTGTGCACTTTATAGTATCCCATTGGGAGCATTTCCAGCTGTCCAAGTATTCTACTATCTTTCCAGATTGCTCGTACACATCTCTGCAATATATACGCGTTGTCGATCACTTCGTCAAGCGTTTTCATACATTTCTTGGTGAAAATCTTTCAAATAATCGTGGGCATTCCTAATTTGCACAGCATTTGGTGGATAAAATGCAACATTTTCCCCTATTAGATGCAATAATTTCTGTCCAAAATAGGATCTCCAAATGTCCGTTACCCTGTGAATTCATTTCCATTTAAAATTAGGAATTACCGAAAAGCTACAGTAGTTGGAAGATACAAAATAAAGAAAGCTTTGTAGTGGAAAAGAGTATTCTGTGAATTCCATGGAGAATATGTTCCATTATTCAAAATTACGGAAGGAGCAATGCTATTAAAAGCGACGTCCAAGCCGGTGCCTTGTTTAGCATATAACAATCTGAACAGCATGCAAGGTTCCGGCTATTTTACCGATAAATTGCATCGACATCCGGTTCCTTCATGACTACTCCTTGTTGGACAGCCGGGGGAGTCATTTCTCTGCATGAGATCATTCTATCCTTTCCATTTGTATGCTCTTCGATATATTCGAGTGGAAAACCCCTCGGCCACATATTGTCAAATCCATAAAAACGATAAGGATTGAAGAGTTTCTCCGAAATATTGCCCGACTTGGAAATGTACTGCAAACCCGAAATTGTTAAATCATAGTCAAACTGGTCCAAACCCAAGCCTGAAAGTGATATTTTAGGCTGGAGAAACATCTGGGAACTGTGACAAGAGCAGTAGATCCCACCGTAAGGTTTGTTATCATCGTCAGTATCGTAAATCCACTCGGCTCCATTCATTATTGCATACAAATAGCCGAGATTCTTTCTGGTGTAACTGTTGTATGGCAATTTTGTGGCAAAATCTCCAAAGAGTTGCCTCTGCTTTTCCAAAGTCAAAAAATGAACATTAGTATGATTCCAGTCAATTGGCGACTTTGCATCCGCCACGACGACCATTTTCCAACCAGGTTGTGCTGCCAAATTCTAAGGAAAATCGAAAGGAAAAGAGCACACGGTCACCTTCACGTCATCCGTCGGATATTGCACAGAAGTTACGACAATCCATTTCGGAATATGCTCAGCATTTTCATTATCCGGGGTCCATTTAAAAGTCTTGATATCAGTCAACATGGAAAAACTACAAACGATTTAAAAAAAAGGGTAATACTTACACATTGAGCGCGTTCTGCCTGCCGTATAATAATCCCAGGAAAGCCAATAAAGCTGATATAATTACAGCACCAATAAAAGGAGTGGATCTCATGGATCCGCTTCCAGTACTAGAAATATGAAGTACAACTACACGGTTTCAAATGAGTAACACGATCGATTCCCGGGCGAAGTTCAAAATTCAGAAAAGAAAATAAAAGTGGGCAAGCAGTCAGGGAGATAAAATCGGATGAACTCTCGCATCCCGCGTGTGAATTGCGCTGCAGAAGAACTAATTCCTAAAGATCGAGATATTGCCGGTAGATTATTTATACTTCCACCGGACTCCAGAAAGAAGCATCGTTTTGATCGGCCTGCATTAAAAATTTCGGGTAACGGCTCTGGCAAAATATTTCAAAGTTTAAGAGGGTTCCTTGTCAGATTTTAAAATTTAGCTAAAAAAACTTCCGTGTTTTGAAGGACAGCTAAAAAGTAGCAAATATCTTCTAGAACTTGGCATCCATTTCTTTTTTCACCTTGTCAGAAGAACGTCTGAAATTGAATGAAGCCTATTTGGCCGCAGATAGCTCCCGTACTCTGCTACAGCAATATTGCCCACACCTGGAAATATTGGATACAGCCCAATTCAGATGTATTTTTAACGAGGTTACCGACATTTTAATCGATCAATTCATTTCAGGGACTCAACAAAAATGCCCAAATGTCATTATTAGTCATATGAAACAGCTACGGTTCCAATTTGTTCTCAGTTATTAGAGAAGAGTGCAGCCAGAATTTTTCTCGAATGGAGGTCTCCTGGATGGGAGGTAAGGGGATAAAGGGGGTTCCATAAATGTTTTCTGTAGCTTGCGAAGCTCTCACCCGAAGTAACAGAACGGATAAGACGATCGATTGTAGAAAAGATGCCTTTTTTCTCGAAGCTGTCCAACGTGTCCAGCCAGATGTTCTTTTCATTATGCAACGGTATAGATTCTTTCATTTCTGCATTTTTCTTAGAAATTTCCAATTCTTGGAGATTATCAATGGGTCAAATCCATTTGACGACGCTATTTTCAAGGTAAATAAACCAGGACAACACTTTTGGGATCAAGAAATAGATTGAGAGCCAGTTAAACAAGGAGAACTGCAAATATACCACGTTTCAGATTGCTTCAGAACGTCTGACTGAAATTCAGAAACACGTGAAGAAAAAAATCTTCATCCTGGATGATTTCCCAGAAAGTGATCAGGCAATGAATGCTGCGATTAATAAGCTCAAAGGAACGGCAGAAATAGATGATGTAACAGTTCTCTGCTCCAAATAAGATAGCAATTCCAGAAAGTGCTAAACAAACATTCTTTTCCAAATCTCATAGCAAAGATGAGGCTAAACCGTCTGCTTAGTGGTTGTCCCAAATGCCGCCTCTTTGATTATACACCTCAATTTTATTTCGACGGGAAATTTAAGGTTTAAAATTTACACCAGGATAAAAAAGTTTACAGTTTTACGATCCTGACTATTTTGTGAGTTTTGTTGCTACAGCCAGGCATTTGACTCCAGCTGGATGGGAACGTGTTCGACCATTGGTGCGACATCTCTGCTACACTCAGATATAAGTCGTGGAATATTATTTGCAATAGGATCACAAGAACAGTTTGAAACCAGGACATTTTTGGAATATACAATGCACAATGCACATCTGATATTTTCCTTTGGGAAAACAGTTCCGCTCTCTTTTACTGTTGAGATATGATCGATGGAACGCATACGCGTGGACATTTTCTAATGCTCAAAGAAACCTGACAGCTGAGAAGAGCTAGCAGAAAAATATAATCAGTACTCATGAGAACAATTGGTGGCTATAAGCTATGGAATCCCACACATTTCGGCTATTTTTGATCCTGTGTCGTCGTATCTTTGAAAGAAAAATGCAGAAAAAAAGCATAAGTAGACATTCTAAAACTGACTTATTTGGGTCACAAGAGCCTTTTGAAGTAAAAATAACGAAAAACGAAGCCCTCTTTGTCTTGAGAGCAACTAAAAACCAGAGAATGAAAATTACAGAAAAATTAAGTAATCACTGTAAAGAACTTTGAGCTCTTACTAAATCCGCTGGGGAAACCTGAAACCGCCGTGTTCGTTATCCGAAGCATACTACAGAGAATATTACCATGGATTAGAAGTGAAATCCCAGATCAGATTCCAGCCTCATTTATGCATAAATAGGCGGAATATTTAAAAATATGTTTCTTGTATTTATTCAACTAGTTGTGCTCCCACTATCCAGAGTACCGTATTTTATGCAGTCACTCTTCCCACTTGAAGCTATGAAATGCCACATTTGAAGGGCTACGGAGAGCAGAACAGCAAAATTTGCAGCAGTAGGCACTTTCAGAAAGATAGGACCTACCAGATTAGAAAAGAAGCAAAAGTCCTGCAAAAAATGTAAAAATTGTCGAGGGTTTTTGAAGCTGAACTTCCATTTTACCAAAAATCGTCTGGGACAAGGCATTCTAGAGAAGAAGATAACCTCAGCACGTAAATCACATGTAAAATGCCACAAAAATCTCGAGTCACATTTCAGCACAATCTGTGTGACTCATTGTGAATCAACCAATTTGGACGGGATGATCCCGCTAGTGGTTCATGGTCCAAGTTTTATGTTCTTGTTCATTTTGGGTATAAAATGTTCGAGAGTGGCGGTACCGATGGATCAAATCAGCATGCAGGCTGCCCTCTTCTGCCTCTTCTTCGTCTTTTCCATCCCAGCTGTTGCCGGCTGGCGAGCTCAATGGCAAGTTGTCGACAAAATGGCCTTAAAACTCATTTTTGGCAATATTTCTACCCTCCTGCCTTCAGGTACAAATCTTTTTATTCCATCATTAGTCATTTTTAGATTTTGCCAATGCGCCAAAAGAGCAAGATGTCGACGACCAGTGTGAAGCCAATGCCCAATTCTTTGACACCATCGATGTAAGTTCCAGTTAAAGACCAGGTTAGAAAAGTTTCAGCCCATTCTTGATAGTTGGATCAGAGAGGATGACAACCCATCAGAGACCAAGAAAAATATGACGATGCAAGGCTGCAAAGATTATTTTGCTCATCGTCGATGGGTACAAATATGGGCAGACTTCCTCTTCAAAGAATTGGCACACGATTATGAAGACGGATACAAGGATATGATTTTGACACCGTGGCACAGCGCCTACGTAGGTTTATTCATTATTCTAAAATTCTTCCCTAAAAGCAATAATATTGCATAATTTCTTCCAATTTCAGCTGAAATCCCTTTTCTGGTATATGGACTCCCAGTATCATTACATTTTCTCGTGTACTATGCTAAAATTCATGGCTACCGCGGCAGAAACGGTAAGCGAAACATTTTTCTGGGGGTAAGGAAGAAGAATTTCAGTTTAAAGCAGATAAAACAAAAATGATGGCCTTCTTAAATACCGTGAAACTTATTCAAGAGCAATTCTATGGCCCAAGTTCGACAGATGATATGGAAGACCCCAAAAATCGTCTACTCTTCAAAATCAACGAACAAACTTTGAGAGGAACTGGCAGCTATTTTTATGACCTCATAAGGTCTGAGTTTTATACAAATTATGCGAATTGTTTTCAGTCCGGATTTCATCAAAGAATGCACTTATGAAGGTGAAGGCATCTCCGACTTTTCTCCAAACAGTTGGCAAAATGTTTTTACTGATACCAGCGGTGACGACGACCTGCAAAAGAAGAAGTAAAAAGGCTGAAAAATAAAAGATTTGTTAAAATTTGATATTTCTCGAAGCTGCAAAGGCGCTTTGGTTTTTCTAGAAGAAGACTATGTCACATCTCCACCTAGTTGCATCGACATTCGGGAAGAAGATAAAATCGGGGTCCGAAAAAGGAAACTGTTGATCTCAGAAGTTTCGCGTCCTTCCTCTCGGGGCGAATAGTCAAGAAAACAAATCCAGGAGAACAAATCCAACAGATCACACGGTCACACGGCGCTGAATATGATTAGACGTGTAAATTTCTGTTATTTTTCTGCTAGGCAATATCTGGCTATCTGACCCGAGTGAGCTTTTAAACGGACAGTTTCGTCCCAAATTTGGTACCGTGTGTGTGTGATTGATAGCATCTCTGGTCGAAGTAAGAAAAGTACTCATAATTCCCCGAATTCCTGACAAGTTTGTAAAGAGGATAATGAGCAAAATAATCAAGCCAGGTTTCTTCACTAATCAGAGACAAAATCGCTTACTTGTAGTATTTTGACTACCTCAAGAGTGTTCAGGAGATTTTCTATCCTTGCGAGCATTTTGCGGTAAACTTGGGTTATGGTCAGATGAGTAGAAATTGTAAGTAAACGGGGGCCACGCAGCGTTATCTCCGACTCATCTATTTTCACTTAACCTCTTCGACAGTAGTCATTCAATAGCTGTTACTCAATGGAAATCTCGGGCTAGTCCACCAGGTTTAGCGCTTCTCGGTTTCGTTCCCGTTTTTTCAGAGAATTGGAAATGAAACAGGCAGATAGAAGAATTGTAATTTCTGCTGTCATTGAATGAGATCTTTATTATTATTTTCTTTCTTCTTATTATTATTATTACAAATATTTATCAGCATAATTATCATCACAGTGACCATCACCCGTGTACCACGCCTTCATATCTGGATATGTCTTCCTTTGGAGAATTGGATATCTCAATCGCTCGCACAAACTGCAAAGTCCAACTGGATATTGAATTCGTTTGACACTAAAAAAAGAGAAATTATTGTATCCAACAACCCTACTTGTATTCTTTTCTCCATTCGTGATAGCTCAAATATTCCGTCTTATTCGCTTTGAGATTATTGAGGAAGTTTACCATTTCTTGTATTGAACTGAAATCATCCAGGGCTATGAATGATTTTGGAGGGAACTGAAACAGAAAATGACAAGGAAAAGGGATTACTATACCCCCATATTTGTATAATATTGACGTTTAATGACAATGGGAATTGCGTAATATAATTGCCATGCATTGTAGAATTTCTCGGTCACGTAGTCGACACAATTTGAATTTTCAAAAGATAAATAGAAATAATATTTTCTGAAAACTGAATTAAAGGAGTCAAACAACAGGAACTTACTTGAGTGTCTCACAGGCGCCAAGTACCCAACCATTTGAATATCCTGGACATGGTGGAAGATTTGTTCCATTATGGCACTTGCCGTAAATATCCAACTGAACAAGATTATTAAAATTAAGGGTCAGTGCACAGGAATAAATGCTCAGCTTTTGAGGAAGGATCAGCGAGTTTCTCTCTAAAACCGACCCACGAAAAGCCTGACGAGCCCTTTAAATTTAAAAAGAAATTGTGAGCACCATTTCCCTCAAAAATGTATCATACCTGCAGGCCAGAATCCCTCGCCTTTAGGGCCAAATCTTCCCGTCTATTTGGCGTAATACAATGGCTTAGCATCCAAGTAGCCGTAACATTTGGTGATTTCATATCCCAGATGAAGTCAAAGCCCGTCCCATTATAACTGGCTGCTGTTCCTGAAAAGAATTGTTCAGCAACTTCTCAGATAACCAACCATTTTTTGTAACAATACCATAAGGCATAAAAAAGTCTGAGTCTCTTTTATATGTCATAGTCCAATTGATAGTATTCGGCGGATAAAGAGCCTTCATTTTTTCACTGGTAGGGCTCTCCATGGTGTGCATGACATGAACAGCCGTAGTACTTCGATTCTCCATTAATTCTGGGGTAAAATCCCGATTATGGTAGATCCAAGCATCAGCTGTCATTTTTTTGGCGGGATCTCTTGTATATTCACAATATTCCGCAACTTCTTTTGGACATGCATGGTCGAGGATAATTTCTGACCACATTGGTTCTCCAAAATAGGTAGTTGCACCATAAATTACGACCTTTTTCTTTGCTGGGAGAATATTTTTAACACCCAAATGAATTGTTTGGGCTAAGATGCTATTGAATAGAAGTGGCTGGTAGTTGAAGAGGTAGAGATATAAAAGAACAGCGGCACCTAGACCGAATACAGTGGCAAGAAGGCAACGAAACATTCAAATTAGACTGAAAATGTTAATTTTTTCGATTCTTAGAATCTATACCTTGGAGATAAGAGTGCAACAAGTAGGAAAAGAGTCTGAGAAGTTGTGAGGTACAGCAGAGAAATGCTAGCAGAGCTCAAAATGTCCAAATCAGCGGAGATCTAAACGAAAGTTGAAGAAAGGATGCGGGAAAGGGGCGACCCGGTGAACTTCCGACGCGCCCTCGCTATCGTCGCTTGTCCATCTAGACTTGAGACCAAAAAGGGAAGCGCCCAATGTAGACAAGAGGAAACCAAGCCTATGAGATTTTAGTTATGCTATTCACGATCAGAACCTCTGGTTTCAGCCTGGAGAAATGAAATTATTTTTGTAAAATGGTAATTAGTACCGGAAAACCCATAAAACAACTGAAATAACCCGCTTGTTCTGCCAATTGCCAATGAATAAAGAAAGGAAACAGATGAAAGTCTTATATTTTCTGATATTTTTAGTAAGCTAAACAGGTGATCACGTGAACTTCCCTTTTTGAGCTTACCGCTGAAATTCGCGCCGTATCTTCAGTTGTTCATCTGTACTCCCGGCGCGGTTGCTGGCAATCGAAGAGAATCCTTAGCCAGGAAAGCAGCAAAAATGGAGAAGTCCCTGGCTTCTCCAAAAAAGAAATTCCTTCATTTACAAGGTCTACGTGGTTTGGCCATTATTGCCGTCACCGGCTTCCATTTCTTCCCTAAATATTTGACCTATGGATATCTCGGAGTCGACGTGTAAGTCAACAAGTTAGAATTTAAATATTTCTTTAGATTTTTTGCCTTATCCGGCTACTTGATGACTATGATGTTGAGCAAATCTCCCAAGTTGGGAATTATTGAAATATGCGACTTCTTCTACAGACGAGTCAAAAGAATTGTTCCTTTGTATTATCTCATTACTCTTTTTATATTAAGTAGGCCTTTTTCTTACAGTAATGCTTCCCAGTTAGACTATATTTTGCTACAATTTCCCTTCAAGAAGCAAATATTGGGCCTGCCCTAGCTTCTGTCGCTTTTATAACCAACCTGGAACGGCCCGATGCAGCTGGAGGATATTTTGAAAAAGTACAGGACTTCAAGAAGGGAAATATCTTTCTAGCTTGGTCTCTCGGTCGATATGTTCACTCACACGTGGTCGCTTTCATTGGAAATGCAATTTTACCTCCTGTTCCCTGTCATTTTTCTACTCTACCAGGCTTTTTCCGAAAATCGGCGCAATTTTGTCCTAATTTGCATAAGTCAGTTACACGCCATTACGGAAATGCAGATATAGGAAAAACTAAACATTTCCAGGCATTCTTTCAATCTTCTTCTACACTTGTACTGATGCATTTCTCTCATTCAATTCTGTCTTCTCGCGAATTTGGCAATTCATTGCAGGTATTTCCTTTCTTCTCCTTTTCTTACAATTTCCAGGAATGTTTGTCTATCTCATTATGAATCCCCATCCTTCTTACGAGTGTCTAGATTCAATTGAAGGAGAAAAACTCCTTGAAACCTCTTCAAATGAAAGAAAAGACAATCTGGTTACGTATTCTTTTGTAATTTTGGTTGGATTAATTTCGATTCCTGAATCAATGCACGGCGATTATGCCAGGTACTGGAATTTAATCAAAAACTGATCAAAAACCCAGAATATTGGTGATAGTGATCACAATGCAATTATTACAATGGGGAGAGGGATCTTTTCTCGAGAATCGAATCCTCGTTGTCGTCGGTGAAGTCTCCTATGCCTGGTACCTCGTCCACTGGCCATTTGCTGCCCAGTGTAAATATCTGCAGATTACAAATCCAGCTGGTATCATTTTCCGCTATTTAAATGGCCGTTTAGTTCTGTTCCTTGTTCTCTGTTTCACCTTGCTGTTCGCCGTTGCTGTTCATTACGGATTCGAGCGATTTTACCTCAGCTGGAGCAAGATTACAGTAATAACTTCTGTAATTCTGCTCCTTGCTGCTAATGGAGCCAGTATTTTCTATTTAAAATGTGAGTAATTCCTGGTTGCATAATTCGACAAATGTTCCAGCCATTTTGCCACCAGAAGACGCAGCGAGCAACCCACCACTGGGCCAAGCCATTGCAGAATTCACCCATCTTCCAAATTCCTCCTTCAATTGGCCATCAGATTTCATTGACTGGAAGCCATTCTACGCAAATATGACCCAAGGTTTGTTCAGTTTCCCGGCTTCGGGGAACACTCACCCTTTCAGAAGAGCGTCTAAAATTAAACGAAGGATACCTGGCAGTGGATATATCGAGATCCATGCTGCAAACCTATTGTCCCCAAGTGAAAACTAATAATACGGCTGAGAATAGATGTATCTTCGATGAGGCAAGTTATCCGCCTTTCAATCACCCTGTTTCAGGGACTAAACAAAGATTCCCCGATGTCCCTGCTGGTCATCGGAAACAGTTACGGCTCCAATTTATTTCCAATAATCAAAGAAGAATGCAGGCAGAATTTCTCTCATATGGAGATCTCTTGGATGGGAGGTAATATAATTTACTGCAGGGAAGGTAAAATTGTAGGTTGCGAAGTATTTGCCCGATCCGTATCCGATGCTTATTTTGATTGTACCAAGGATTACTTCTACGTTGAGGCTGTTCAACGCGTCAAGCCCGATGTTTTGTTTATTATTCAACGGTAGCGCGTCCCTCCAATTTGTAAACTTTTCTGTCTATAGGTATTTTAAATTTATGGAAATTATCAACGGAACAAATCCATTTGATGACGCAATGTTCAAGGTAAATCAGCCTTTCTGCCGTTGCCGAGCCTACCAAAATCAATGAATTTGAACATTTTCCGTTTCAGATCGCTTCAGAACGACTGGCCGAAATCCAGAAACACGTGAAGAAGAGAATTTTCATCTTGGACGATTTTCCGGAAAGTGATCAGGCTATGAAAGCGGCCATTAATAAGCTCAAAGGAACAGCGGAAATAGACGACGTAATAGAGTTCTTTCCCAATTAAATGAATACGTTATCAGAAGTTACTGAACAAGCATTCGTTCCCAAATCTCATTGTCAAAATGAGACTGGCTCGCCTATTGAACGAATGTCCAAAATGTCGAGTCTTCGATTATACACCTCAATTCTACTTCAACGGATCTTTCAAGGTCAGTTTGAAATCGCTTCTCTCAAAAATAAGGATTTCAGTTCTACGATCCGACATATTTTGTTAGTTTTGTGTCTACTGCCAGGCATCTGACTCCAGCTGGATGGGAACGCGTTCGACCATTGGTACGACATCTCTGCTACACCCAGATATAGATTCTATTCACTCACTAACTTGTCAATAACGATAAAATAACGATTTGTGGATGACACAAATAAATAGTCGTTTTCTGATTGCAAAAGGAGCGGGCAGCGTAGCAAATTCAGGCAGTAATCTAGCAGTTAGCATGTCAGATTGGATCGCAGCTCGATACCGGCTTCCTAGTTTCTAAATTAGGGTTGGAAACCGATTATTTGTAAGGTTGAGAGTCGTTTTATTATTTACAGTTTATGCTACGTTTTTATCTTTTGCGAAGTACAGCAACTGGCTGATTATGAGCTCCGGCTTGACCTTCAAAAGCGATGTTTTCTAACGGCAGTCGCGATTCTTTGTAAAACATTTCCACCAGATCAAATCCTAAAATTATCTTTAAAAATTTCGCATTAGTACGGACCAGAGAACATAAGAGCCAGTCGAATACGTCCGTAGACTCTGTGCCAATTGAAATAAATGGTGTCATATCCCGTTGGCACAGCGAAAAAGAGATATCCTCCTTTCTTGAGCATACAATACATTTTCATAGCCTCTTTAAAATCTCCAAATGGATCCAAGGCATCTCCATATCGGCCAAGACCACTGTGTTCAACGGAAGAAAATGTGGCTATCCAATCGTATGCCTCAACAAATCTGGGAGATCATTTTCCTGATTGTCCATGGTTTACCTCGTGTATTCTTTAGCCACTTGAACTGGATGTTCATAGCTCATTTTTGGATGTTGCGTGATAATTTTCATATATTCCATTGTCGTCACATGGCTGGCTCCCAGTTTCAGTGCGTAGATTTCAACCCAGGGTTTGACTGAGCCAATTACAGCTCCTGGTTTACCAGCGATTCCAGCCGAATGGGCTTCCATTGCATAATAGATGCCTCCTAAAATGGGAAATATAATAATTTGTAGAATTGCTAACGTCCTTCCCCGTCATATTTCTCAAGTGCTGGATCCGTCACTTCCATTTCTATCAATTTGTTGATCCAATCCACGGACCAAGTGTCATTTCTAACTCCAGAACGTTCGTCTCTCCAAAATGGAGCCTAGAAAAGAAAACTATCGCAGGTAAAATTACAAAATACCATAATTAACTGAGTATAATTATTTAATGTATACTGGTCCAGCATTTCTGGTGGAATTTCCTTTGGCGGAGGTGCAGATTCATCCTGGGTTTCACTGCCAGCTGCCAACCAATCAAGGAAAATCTACTAGCTTGTTGACTATTTTTTTCTAGCTTACTTTGGAGCAGACAGGTTCTTCAACATAATCCAAAGTAGGAATTAATGTCTCTTTCGTGAGTTTATATCCCAAAGGACGGAAGACATTGTACTCGACTTCACTGTAAGTTTTCAATCCAAGCGGTGTTTTTAATAAAATTCTGAAAAAAAAAAGGATTTTACTGGTAACGGAAAATCCAACGGTTTGGTAATAAGCGGTTCTCTTTCCTGGGGCATATCAGTCTCTTTCTTTCCATTCCATTGGACCAGAATTATCAGGGATAGGACTCCAAAGCCGGCTAGGACTATGTACCGTGTATAGTGTAGCATAATAATGGGAAGAAAATGGTTCAAGAAGTCTTCCCAGAATATTTGCGAGGGACAGATGAACAGCGATAGTCAGCAATAGATTTTGGATGGATCACTGCGTCATGCAAGCTTCTCGCGTACTTCCGATTCTTCCCCTGGCCAGGAGTACACAGCCAGCAGATCAACCAGCGGCACATAGGTTCGATAACAATCATGGCGTTGGTTTCACTTTCTTTAGATCTTCGTGCAGAGAACGGCAAAAGGAAATTAGCTCCTAGAGAACCAGTGAACAGAAAATGTGGGAGAGCACAGGTAGCCAGAGGAGGCGGAAATGTCTCCGCCAGTCGTTTGAGAAAATTGACGGGAGCAGGAACTTTTTTGGAAAGGACCTGGCTTTTTCGACTGGGTTCCTGGCCAAACGCTGTTGGATTTTAACCTAGGAGAGAGAGAGAGTGTTTCTATGTGTAATTTTCTCTCAAACGTTCATAACCGAAGAGATTTTTCGAATACAAAATGATCAGATTTGACTTTTTTCCTTTTTGATCAGGAAACCGCCCACGCTGTGGTCGTGAAAATCAAATGTCTTTTAAACCCAGTAAAACCTATGCTATCTGAAAGAGCAGCATCTGTTCTATAGGGAAATATCATTTTTAGCCGACTAGAGCCTTGTTCAACGCGAGGAGAAGCTCAGACACCACTACCGCTGGAATGAACGGCTTAGGGTTGTCAACAGGCCGGCCTGGCCCGAAGGTGAGGATTCTACATCATTTTTGACGCTTTGAAATTCGAAAAGATACCGGAAGGGGGCAATTCGCAAAACTTATGGCCTAAACTAATATTTCCTAGGCAAAAAGCGTCGATTCAGCTTCTCACCACCGGCTGTAGACCTAAGACAGGCAAATTCTGACCGTTCATCAGCCAAGCGTTTACTGATTGGTGCCCACCTGTTTCGGACTTTTTGAAATCTAATGCGATCCTGACATAAATAGCCAGCTTCCTCCCCCCGCAAACTCTTTGATCTAGCAATTTCTCTTGACAAGCTTCTTTTATCCGAGCGGGGATCTTCTTTTGCAGAGGATGAAAAGATCACTTCTTGGCCTTCTATTCTCTAAAATGTTTAAACAGCTCATATTTCTAGCTAGCAGCTTCTTTATTCCTATTTTTATATTCCACATTATTCAACAAATTTCAATCAAACCACATAAAGCCCCGTGCCGGTACAATTTGTACAATGAGACTGAGACAAGAGCCACTTTTGAGGTTGGCTTCCATCTAATTGCTAGTATTTTCTCCAGAATGAGTGGAAATTATTTAAAGAAGATCAAAAGGAAAGGGAGAAGAAATATGGAAATGTGAAGAAGAACATTTTGATCTTGACGGTGGTAGAAGGAGGATCAAATCTGACAAGATACGCCAAATCTCTGGGTAAGTGGAGAACGCAGAGACTAACAGACGTCGGACATTTCAGCTACAGTTGAATGTTATGCAAAAATCCAAGGATATACAAGGAAATATATCATCGACACGGCTTTTAGTGACAGATGCACTCAAGTGGACGTTAGTGCCATTTTTCCTGACCTCCTGACAGTTCTCGTTTTTCAGAAATTCTTTCGCCGACATTGTATTGCTGCGATTCTGCTGGAAGATTACGATTATTTATTCTTTCTGGATGCTGATGCGGGTATTGTCAACCCGGCTCGGTATGTCTTTTTGGGAAGTGTCGATCAAAAATCGGCGGAACACGTCGCATTTTTACCCATAGCTCGGCGATTTTCTGGCGGTTTTTGGTCATCTAAACGTCAGCTCATGGCGGAAATGACAATGATTCTGGAAAACTGGATCACAACTTCCTCATCCTTATAGATGGTGTATTAGATGGCGCAAATGCACACTACATTCAAAAATATTGATGAGATGGCGTTTTTCTACCTTTTTCGTGTTTTTGTCCCGACAGTCAAATATTATTGCAGACGAATAGAAGAATATATTGACGATCACTACGATGTCCTCCTTTATGACAGAGTATTCAATCAAGAGATTGCTGCTGGCTCGTATATTGTCCGAAACACTGACTATGCCAAGAAATTCCTGAATGGTAGGCCACCTGTTTATGAAAAAAGAAGGGCTTCCAGACTTTGCCAACTACGAAAATACGCTGTATTTCAATTCTCAACACGGCTCAGACAACGGTGCCTTGCACATTTATCTGGCTGAAATATTTTTTGGTCGTGGGAATCAATTCACTCGAATCTGTACGGATTCCTATAAAATGGCCTGGGATTATACGAGTCTTTTTGCATTTGAAGTTTGTATTCGAGGAGTCCTTGGCCGATGGACACATTTCGACAAGATAAAAATATTCAGAAAAGTATCAGCTTCCCAATATTTTTGAAAAGAAAGGAGTTTTAGGGCACAGGCTGGGTTCGAGATGGTTGGGTCACAAATTCAATCTGGAGTCCAAGACGAGATTTCTTCACACACGACTGGAAACAACACAATGAGAGGAGTTATTCCCGATGTGATTTGCCATTGGAGTAAGTGACTCCTAAAATTAAAGCAAAAATTATAGTATTACCTATCGAATTCATGGCAGTTTTCGTTATCCACTGAAGGGAGAAATCAACTTGGATCAGTGTGTTCCTGGGTCAGTCGTTCCTTTGTTTTTAATTTTAACAACAATTTGTAGAAATGTGACGTGGAATTATGATTACAACTTGGTCAGAACAGCCGACGAAGTCAATGCAGAAATTTCAAATAAAGAATATTTTATTGAACAAGAGAGATACAAAAACTTTGCTAATATTCGTTATCTGCTGAACTTTTAATAAAAATTGAAGAACTATTTTTTGGAACGATGTCGCTATTTGTATTATTAGCCTCCTGAAGGAACGGATCATTTGGAACCGTCGAGAGTAAAACTACAACACTCATTGCATTTTTTTTGCCACGAAAAAGTAACTGCGCAAGGTCGGCAAGAAGCAATCCGCTAAATTTTTGTAGTTGGGAAGTTAATGACTGTACATTCATGTATTGAAGAAGATCAAGCTTTCACCCTTCAATTATAAAACAATTTTTACTAAAAATTTCACGCAAAGCTGGGGGTCCGGCAGATGTTGAACTTTCTAAGCTTGCTTGCCAGGATTGAAGAACATGGCCATCAGGATTTAAACTATTTTTGGATGTTGCAGGGGGGAGACCAGCGTAAAATTTTTGAATATAGTAAACTCTCTTACCCTAAGCCCATTTTTTGAGTGAAAAAAATATAGAGAAATTTTTTTAGAGGTTTTGGGACACAAGCTCTTGAAAGTTCACCAAATGAGCCTAAATTTCGTCGCCGGGCCGTCACGCTCACTCCCCGATGTGATTTAATGGATTAAAATAGACACAACTAAGGCTAACCATGAAAAAAATTTATTCCTATTGCTGTTTCAACCTGCTTAGAAGATCGAAAAGTCGGTAGACTCTCAAACGACCAAATCCGCTCTTTTTATCCAGGACAAATCTCAGGGCGATTTCTCATACATCTGCATGAAATCAAAAATCCACGCCATGCTCAGTTCCCATGCTCCATTTTATGTAAAGGTAATTGAAATAAAAGTTTCCTTATCTTTGTTATTTTTCAGTTAGCAATCGCCTGTGCCTTCATTATGGCAATTAATTTTTGCTTAGACTTCTATTATGGAAGAGGAATCCCAACCCTTGTCGCCTTCCCTAACCTGGTAATAATTCCCTTTCCCTCTAAAAAGAAATTGTAGAGTTCTTCCCCACCTGCCTCTGATTCGTCGTATACCACGCTTGTCCGTAAAAATATACACAGAATCAAATCTTTACGTTAGTTCTATTCATTCCAAATTAAAAATCTTTTTTTTAGAACTTCCAGTTGATTCAACAATGGCCCGACCATTTCTCCGCTTAGCGGGGAATTATAGAATAGCCCCTCGATATAATTTGGCGTTTTGTCTAATTGAAAAGGCAATGTGTACAATATTACAAAATATATTCTGTTATCTCTACGATTCGGACGGATTTGTAGCCAATAATCATACGATAGCTGGAGAGAATTCAGATTTTTGGACACGGGAAAGGTAAGTAGCCTTTATTTGAAATTTTTGAAAAATTCCCAGATGGTGCTTTGGCAAAAATGAGCTGACCGGGACGCAGACGATGCGCCTAATGGCTCCACACACAAGTGCTACAATTTATATTATTCGCAATCCAATTGAGAGGTTTATTAGTGCTTTTGCCAACAAATGTATAGCGTAAGGGGTCCGGAATCATCTGAAATTAGGTTTTTTAGGGAAAAGAATGAATGTTTTGGCTGCTGGGAGGATGTCCTCTGCGTGATTCAAGTCATCCACACCGAGCTCATGAATCTCAATCGCCAACATTGGAATGTATCCAATTCAATGGATACAGTACCCAATAGAACCTACGTCGGCAGACATATGACGCCATCAAGTTGGTAAGTAAACGGGATGACGGCCTTTCAAAGCCTCCTTTCAGGCAATGTGACCTTTATGATGAGGCAGATAATGCCATTTTTATCAAATATGGAGAGACACCTGAAGAACTTACCAAGACTTACACTGAATTGGCCCACGTTTTTGAGTTACACGGCGTAGAGAAACAGAAAATTGATTATATTATGAGCAGCGTTAACGGAAGTTGGTTTTTTCCATTATTTTGTATGGAAAAATATCTTTAGAGAGAACGGAGCATGCAACAAAACAACTTGGAGTAAGGGATAAGTACTTCGAGAAGATAAAAGCCAGCCCCAAACATGTCCAGCTGTTGAATGAGATCTACTTTTATGATTATTTAATTTTCGGATTTGATGCCTTGAAATAAAATATTTTTACTTGATATTTTCCTTTCTTGAAAGTGTTCATTTGTCCTGGTGCGCAACGAATCAGAGATGCGAAGATAGATAGGATTCTGACCGACTCGGTTTTCCAAGGGACACCTTATAGAAAAAGTTAGGGCTTCCAGAGAAGAAACAGAATCGTGGGCTCTGATAGCGACCATTTCATTCCACCTAATGGAGAACCACTTTAATTTTTTTTAGTAGATAAATACTACCTCGAATTGCTTCCTTTTTATTTTATGCAGTAACTTGTGAAGGTCAAAAAATTGTGGTCCGTCCCTGTAATGACAAAGGCGATCCAGGCGAAAAGGCCTTGGACAGTCTTTCGCAACAAAGCTGGGCCCTCTTTATGATGTGGATTGGTTCATGCGGTTCAATACCTAATAAAATTTTAATATAAAAAATATCCAAGCTCTCCTTGATCACGCGACTTGAGATTCTGATCAGGGACGGCGGCAATTGCGTCAAGTTCAGATGCTCTTGTCGCCGTTGCCCATCTATTCATTGTGAGATCAAAAGGATGTACCTTTGTTGTTTTCCCGTCTTGTCTCGTACTTCCAGTTGACAATATGTCTATTTCTTTAAAACAACTATTGGAAGGCGACATCGCTAGCGTTTTACAGCAGTTGGCTGTTTTGGATACAGCTCTGGATTATAGCGTCTTTTACAGCGATTATCAAGTTTGAGACCGTCTTCTACTCCAAATATTCCCATTTTTAGGTTGATTGGCAACTTCAAAGAGCTATGACCCCACAGGATATGTATTATTTTTGGTCAGCCAATATGTTATCCACCTTTTCTTGGGCTAGAAACATTGCTGAATTTTCTAGTTTATTTAAAGGAGATCAGGTACCGTTATGATCTTTCGCCGCTAGTTAAAAACTTTTAGCAAGTTCTGTTCGAAAGAAATTATGCCTTGTTTAGTTGGCTGACCGTTGTTTACAAATGCTATCATAATAAACTGGAAAATACTGGAATTCCATTAGGAAATGGCACTTATCTTTCTGTAAATGAAGAAGATTACAATCATCTTCCTTTCGGGTAAGTTTTACTCGTTTCTGACCGATTCAAAACATTTCAGTTGGAAAAATATTTATGGAAAAGTTGTCTATCGCCTCATACACGAAGTAGTCTTTCAATTGAGGAGAATTGAAATGACCTACGAGGAATATCTCCTCCTGAAATTGATTGCCCTTTTCACTCATCGTTAGAAATCTCCCTACGTTCTGAATAATTCCAATTCAGATAATTTACTTTCTTCTGATGGGTCGGCTTATTGTGAAGAGATTAGTCAGCTACTTTGTCAGGCTGTGATGCGATTTCGAGGAGAAAAGAGCGCCGTTTTCTTGAGAGAAGTCGTCTCAATTCTCAAAAGTCTAGCGGATATTGGAAAAATGGAAACCGATGAGCTTCCGGATTTATTGCTGACAAAAAAAGATTGGGCTCTGCCTGCCTACGATGATCAATTAGAATAAATTTTCTGTATGAAAAAGGGCCATTTTCTTTGTGATTTCGAATTTTTTGCGTGCTAATAGCCATCGGAGTTTGAAACCATGTCAACTGGTCCAACCTGATGGCCAAATGCTCGCAATATGTCGTCCGACCGCATATCTTTTCTCAAAACTTTATAACAAAACTCTGTACAGTCTTTTATTTCGATCAATGTAATTTCTCTGCAACCTCTACTATCGTACCACTCATCTGCCTTAATTTTGTCCAAGTTGGAAGGAAGAAGTCCTCCGATTTCATCTCTTTCTTCGTCTAAATATCTTTGTTTTCTCTTTTTGCTCATATTCCTTACCAAGTCATTTGTGTCATTGATGTCCCTATAATAGACATTCATACTCTTGGACAAATATCCCAAAAACCAGCCGAATGAGGACGAAGGGGCTGTGATAAGTACCACGTCGCAGTAATGCCTAGACAAGGCGAAATCCTCCTCTGGTGTGCTGTTCTCCACTATATGAGTTTGTGGTATCTCTCCGAAAGTCTCCTTTTCCCATGCGACTTCGTTTCCTAAGATTATAGCGCCCATTTTTCTTCCTGGTTCGTTGTCTAAAATGAACTCCAACCGGAAAAGAATGTGTTTTACATTTGTTGATCAGGTAGGTCAAAGCATTTACGGAGAACTTTGCATCAGAAGGATCTTTCTGTTGATTGGTGACAAAATCTTCTCGTCGGATGTGGACACAGATTCTAGAATACGGCGATAACAATAAGCTAAAAACATACAGAAAACGATCTTTAAAACTGGACGGGAAACTGTTATGCATCCGGGTTTGAGCCGCCTCTCCAGGAAGAAGCCATTCCCTGATTTGATCTCTCATATGATCAAAATATTTGTAACTCTGAAACCCGCAGCATTTCGTTAATAGCTCCCTCTCTACCTGATAATACTGCCCATCTAATTGGATATAAGTGTCTGTCTCCTCATCCAACCTTACCGGATCGTCCCATGTACAACATGCTGTCCCATGGAATTTAACACTCGTTCCATTCACCTGCAAATCGCAGAAGATATGAAAAAAAACTATTACCGTAAATTCTCTATTATAGCCCCCGGGGCTTATATTTTTTCGTGACCCCTCCAAGGGGGGGCTTATAATAGAGGAGGGGCTTTTATTGGAGGGGGGGGGCTTATATATTTCGCGACGAATTTCTCAGAAATTAGCTCGAAAAATGCATTTTTTTGCGAAAATTTCAAAAAATTTCGAAAAATTTTCCTAATTTTTTGTCATTTTTTCGCCCATTTTCATAGAAATCTTAGCAAATTCGGAATAGAAAATTGTAAATCGCTGAAATGCTTTTTGTTAACAGCCCACATGGAAGGATTTGCTGTCGGTAGATCAAGTTCTTTCCTTTTCTAGCAATTTTATAGAATTTACTTGCTGTATTCGGTCTTCTGCATTGAGGAAATCAACCCTTTTCTTGCTCGTCTCGATCTCTGCTCAAAACTTCGAAACAGAATCGAGAATGTAAATCAGAACGGAACGAACTGCTCGGTGCGGTTCGAGAAATTGTTGAATCCAGGCCGATCCAATTCTGAACCAACCTGAGAATCCCCGATATCTCTGGTGCGAGCCCGAACGTACTGGGAAAAAAAGCTTTTACAGTAGCCGGTCAATCACATTTCAGACGGTCAGTCCACAGTTTAATCGACCAATCGTTCCCGAGATTCACATTCTTTAGGTTGTACAACAGTCCGCGCAAACAAACTCGTCTAGGAACCACGGAAAGCTTGTTGACCGGCCAAACTGTGAATTGATCAGCTGAAATGCCATTGGCCGGCAAAAATGTAAAAAAAAATTAAGAGAGCGACGCGCACCAAACCGCAAGTTCATGTTCAAACGCGTGGCTTGATGAAACCAAGTCAATTCAAGCGAAGCCCAAACGCTCATACCATCCGACCTAATGTAGTATATTAGGGACCATCAATTTAGTACACCGTGCTCGATTATTCCCCGAAAAAACATTACCATTTGACGGTGGAAGCTTTGGAAAGCCTAAAAATGCTCGAAAAATGAGCCTAAAAATAGCTGGTCCAAGAAAAAACCCAGTTTAGGGGGGGCTTATATTAGAGGGGGGGCTTATATTTTTTTTTCGAGCCGTCTAGGGGGGGGGGGGGGGGGCTTATAATAGAGGGGGGCTTATAATAGGAGGGGGGTTATAATAGAGAATTTACGGTATTACCTTCCCTTTCAAGATTTGAAACTGTTCCACGACGTAGGGAAATTCTTGCTGGATATTCTGCCACACTTTACCCTTCAAAAACGCGTGATGCCCCTCGATGCAGGGTATTCGACCCAGCTGTTCGGCTATTCCGATGAGCGACAATAATTCGAACATGTGATTCCCTAAAAAATTTAACTCGAAATAGAAGGATCTTACCCAGTCTCCCGTACATAGATTGCTCAAATTTTGTTGTTATGTACCCGTTGTTTCCCAATAATCTACATGGAAAATTAATTGAAATCCCCCGGAAAACTCACAAAGATCTAATGGCGCTGTATCCACGTGTGGAGAGTACGTACATCGAGCATCCTAAAGATTCCCGATATTTTAGGGATAAGTGACACTTACCAAGAATTAAACTTATTAGAAATATCCTTATAATCCGGGAACATGAAGCCATTTTTGAGGGAGAGGAGAATAATGATCGCAGAAGCGGGTGGAAGACGATTTCATCTGTTCTTCCGCGCCGAGAAAACGATCTCCTGGGCATCCCAGCGGCTATTCGAAAGAACAGAAAAGATCTTTGGGAAGTATAGAAGTTGCCTGGATGGTTTTTGATGCAGTAGGATTATTCACTGTTTACAGAAAATTCCTTTATATTGTGGCCAATTGCTCAGATTTTCAATATCTTTTGTACTTTTTTGAACAGAACTCAGTTCATTCAGCACAAAATTTACGTAAAAACTAAAAAAACCAAGGTTGGAAAAGTGGAAGGGAGCTTAATAAGCTTCCCTAGAGACAGCTAAAAAATTTGATTTGATACCAGGCGTCGAATGAAAAAGCACATGGCTCAGGGCTTATTCTCTACTATTTAAAATTTATTTATTTTGTTATAAAAATTTTTCAACATATGTTAGCAATCTATAATGTTCTTTTTGTAATTCTTTTCGATAATCTTTTAAAGCTTCTTCAATATTTCCTGAGGTTGAGATCAAATTCGGATCGTAATTCCATGTCGTATTACTGAAAGTTGCCTCAAATTAAAATTAGGGTGACATTTTTTACCCAATCTTGCATCTTTCCAAATAAAATTCTCCTATAAACGGGTCGACCCAATCGGCTCTATTATCATGAGTAGGTCTACAAACGGGTATATCGTATAATTTATCAGAATACTGACTTAAATGGCAAGTTTTCCTTTGTATAACCCACAAGATATCGATGTTTCCAGCCGTGGAACATAAAATCCCGGGCAGGACTCCACATTGAATTAGCCAGCCAGCTATCTCGAAGCCAGCCGGTTCCCTGAAATTCCTGGTAAAAGCTGGTATGTCAGGGCACCTTTTTCAATATCCGTAAATGGGGAAAAGTCTCCTGTGATCCTAAAACGGCTCGGATACATGCCTCGTAAGCGAATAAATGGTCATATGACTTGGAATTATTGTAGACGTGGATGCACGGCTCGTAAACATCCGGTCGGTCAGGGAATATTTTCGATGCCACGTATTTCTGAAGAATTTTCTTACCAAAATCTCGGAAAATTACATGAAGAATTCCATTTTCTTCTCCATGATGTGAATCCGGAAGCAGAGTTTCTTGATCAGCAAATCCCTTGAGGAATTCTCTAGCGTAAGTTGTATTCTTGGCAATGTAAGAGCCAATAGCGATCTCGTCGTTGTAAAAACGATCATAGAATGTGAGATCATAATTGGGATCAATAAATTCTTCTATTGTCCTAAATTTTTAATCTTTTTCTTTGGGCAATCAATCACCTTTTGGGATTGAGTACCCCGACATCTGCATCCAACATTATCAGGTAGTCAAATTGTGGTAGTAAATGGGCCACCATGCAATGTCGCCGGAAATGAACCTGAATTTCTCCATTTTCTACACCAGGACCTGTATTCAAAGGTTCTCCCGGAAGCATTTTCCCACATCGCGGGAGATAAAGCGACCGGGAGATAATCATCCCGGGAAATAAATGTCCCAATTATCTCTCGGGAGAACCTTTGAATACGGGTCCAGGTGGAATGGAACCAGAGGACTTTTCAATTCTATTGCTTACCAGAAAAAAAGCCCAGAAATATGTATTTTTCAAGCATTTCCCCAAGATTGCAAATGAAAATTTGCAGCGGACTCACATGATTTTGGTGGCAGACATGTGCGTAATCTTCTGCGTTAGCGATGAGTAAAGTGTAACCATGGATCTGAGCATAACATTTCATTGAAGCTATAACTTTATTTTGTTGAAATATTCACAAGAACCCTACCTAACGCTCTGGTATATTCGTCAGTGTTGTTGTTTTCGACGGCGATAACAATACCAATCTGGAAATGTTGTCAGAATTCTGGATCAGACAGAAGCAGTGAGGTAGCGATAAAATACTCACCTTGATAGATTTATGGGATAGCAGTCGGTCGATCTCCTTGCTGTTTACTTCATTAGAATTTATAGTTACTGGTAGTAAATCGACATATTTTACAGTGTCTCTCTTCTTTGTTGTAGTCTCGTCGACTGTTGTTGTCGTCTCAATCACTTCTTCTATTTTTTCTGGGGTCCGAAATGAATAAGTGAAACAAGCAGAAAGAGCCCTCACCGTGTAGATAAACCACATTTTTATAAGTGTAATCCATAAAAATGCAAAGAAAAATATATTAGCATAGGAAAGCAGATGTTTCCACTTCATGGCAGAGCTGAAAATGGCCGCTTGAAACTTTCGATCTCATCCGCTCTTGATCCTATCTGAGCTTATGCTAGCTTCCGTGTTCTTTTGTTCTTCAAGTAGACTAAAATTATTTCGTAGAGCAAGGGGTACTCCCAGATTTTTGCAGAGAAACCTACTGCTTTCTGAAACTGTCGTGTAATTATTAAATATCAAGGAAATCGTGAGATCAGCCTGAGCAATCAAATCGAAAATGTTCAAGGACACAAACTGACCCATTTCTATCGATGTGGCTTTCATGAGGCCCTCAATTCTACTGTAAATAGTTATTTTCCAGTTAATAGAGCCTTTAGAAATCAAAAATCTCGATGCGATTGTCATCGACGCGACAATAGCCGCCATTTGATTTGCTGGATATGTTCTCCCGAACATGGAAGGCGTTCGGAAGGACGAGAACAGTTCACCTGCACAAAAAATCATCCATACTTTCTTTTCGTTAGTGATTTTCCCGGCCGTGTCATTTGAGGATTAGAAACTATGATGTTCAAAATCACCCCGGCCCCGCGGGCCCTCATGGGCCATGTATGGATGATGGCCAAGGAGAGCAATTTATCGAAATTGAGATTTTCAAATGAAAAGTGGCAATTTTGAAAGCATGGTTTCTTTGAAGTTTGAGCCTCGCGATCTTTAAGTTTGGAGTCATGGCAAATAAATGATGAATATCCGAAAAGAAAAATGGCAATAGACAAAACTTTCAAGGGATAGTTCAGTTCAACACGTCGAGTGCGACTGTTATCTTTGTACTTTTGGAAAACGATACGGAACTAACAAGAATACAACCTTGACCTTGATTTGCGTCTTCTACAGTGGCAGCAAACCAAATAGGGACAAAGGGGAAAACATATGTAAGGCGTCGTCCTGGCTAGGCATTTTCTCCTAAATGCACTGTAGCAATTGTAAAGCACGATCCGAATTCTATTATGGTATGGGGTGGCATGACTGCTGCCGGTCCGGGGCCCATATACCGGGTAGATGGGATAATGAACCAACACCAATACGTTGACAGGATTCTAGACACTGTGTTGAAACCCTATTGGATTTTCCAGGTTTATGCCCTCTTTTCTGTCTCGCATGCTTCTTATTTAGGCTGACAATGATTCCAAACACACATCCAAAAAGGCCAAGGAGTTTATTAGACGCCAACAATGGAATACCATGACATGGCCGGCCCAGAGCCCCGATTTATCTCCAATTGAAATGTTGTGGATCGATGTGGACAAGGCCATAAAGAGGGAAAAACCCAGGACAAAAGACGCTCTCTTCGCTTGCATTGAAAACGCTTGGGCAAGCATCCCACCGGCTCGTTGTCAAAAACTTATTAATTCGATGTACAAACGTTGCCAAGAGGTCATTAAAAACAAAGGTCAAGCCACTTCCTATTGAAATTCTAACGTATTTTTGATGTCTTCTCACTTGTCACTATTTGTCTTGAGTTGTGTTTTTGTTACCATATGAGTGAATTTAATAAAAATTATTAGATGTCTCTCGAAATATTTGCTAGAATATATTGTCAGCCCAGACCGCTACTCATATCCGCAACAGCAGCCGAACAACTCCGTAAAAATATCCCCTCATGTGTAAAAATTGAAAATTTCAAGCTTGTCCCTATTTGGTTTGCGGCAAACTACCTACTGGGTGTGATTTTTTAGACCAGAAAACCTATGTACGAGCGCGCAGGAAATCCTTTTATCGCGCGAGATGAGCATGACCAAGTTTTCTGAACAAAAAGTGTTACCCGCTTTTGGCGCGCGTTTGCGGTCCCTAGGTTTGCCGCACAGCTCGCCAAAATTCAAATTTTTGGACAGGACGTTTTTTTCGCGCCAAACGTTTCTAATAAAAAGGTCCCATCTGGGCGACACAAGAACTCTTTATTAGCTGGACGGATTTCATTGCTGTTTTTTGCATTCGATAGAGCATATCAAACTGTCCTTGAATGAGTTTTGGCACCTACATCTGCTAACTCTTTCTATTAATAATATCGAAAATGAACTAATAGTTGCCGTCATTAATTTATTTTTCCACGGGCTGGTCCCAAAAAACTCATTCAAGGACAGTTTGATATGCTCTATCGAATGCAAAAAACAGAAATGAAATCCGTCCAGCCAATAAGGAGTTCTTGTGTCGCCCAGATGGAAGCCAAATTTCCATATGAAATTTCAAAATTTCTTTTCGCGGCTACCAAGCATTCATCTTTAAAATTATTTTATTCGAAGTGTCGGCCACGGAAGTGTCTAATTTTAGTTGCAAACTGCTGAGCACATTAAGAGGAACATTTTGATACCAGGAATTACAAAAAATCATGTAGAAAACATATTTTATTCTCCCGCAGTAATTTTCCAATATAAAATTCATTCATTTTTTAATTCTCCTCAATGCTTCACTGTTTTATGTTTTTCTCTCGCGTATTATAGTAATTTGGGGTTGGTAAAACACGAGAAAGCCTTAGAAATGCATGAAAAATTTTCTTTAAAGAAGTTGGGTTCCTGGAACGCTCGCGTGCACAGTCCTTCAAAGAGCCGCCCGCGGCGAACTGTGGCCGCTACTGTATGCATTAGACTTGGTACATTTTGCCTTTATGAAGGCGTATAGTCTGTCTCAAAAAATGACGACATTTCAAAGGTCTAATTTCGGCTGTGACAGGGCAGATTTACCGTCAATTCGGGTAAATTTCCTATGTTTCAAATCAAAATGAACGGTAAATTTGCCCCACTACAGCAAAAATTAGACCTTTGAAATGTCGTCATTTTTTGTGACAGACTATAGAAAAAACTCTTGTATTGCTTTTTTAGTTGCCACAAATTAAGGTCAGACCCTCTTCCTTTTTTTCCTCCGTCTAGAAGGCCGTTCAACCGGGTACGTAACATGGGGATCCTGGTTTTTCATACCCGGAACTCCTCGAAACTTTGTCCCGTATTCGGAAGCAGGAATTCGAATACACGCTCAGCCCTGGTGTTTTCAGATGAGGAGGTCCAGAAACTGACAGTGAGCTGCAAATCCCTCGTCGTTTCGAGTCACTTTTGCTTCACTTTGAGAGGGAATTATATAAATTTTTATATAAAATTTGACCAAAAAAAGTTAAAAGACGATATGATAACCTCGAAAGGGGCGGGAATGCAAATGAAAGGCAATCCCGGCGACTATTTAACCGAACAATGTCCTCATTTTGGCCCACTTATCGCCGTCTTCAAGCTGGTTCTTATCCGGTGTTGAAGTTTGATGAAACTTCAAATAACCCCCATTTTTATTCTGTTTCATAATGTCGGATTGATTTATTCTTGTGCCGCTACATCGGATGCTGCAACTACTACCAGTACTTCTGCAGTTACAACGAGCACAGCTGCCACAACTTCAACTGCTTCCACAGATTCGACTACTTCTACCAGTTCGACCACATCAACAACTACAACGACGACAACGACGACGACTACGACCACCATGGGTACGTTTCTTCCCCTAGAATTCCCCTCGCTTTTTACAGCGAAATTTTCGTACTTGAGATGCAGCGAAAGTGCAAATCAAAAAAAGAATGTCCTGTTTTTTGATGATTTCTGTTCCCAAAGTGAAAGCTAACTTCATTTTCCTTACAATTTTTTCAATTTTCCAGCTTGTACAACCTGTGATCCGGCAATAGTCGTCCCCATGGTTGATCCCAACACTCCAGGAAGCTTCCCTCCAACGACGGCGTAAGCCTTTCCGAAAACCGGCACAATTCTTTACACTCTCCCCAGTCGATCAGAGACTGGTCGTTATTCCGCATTAGTTAATGTTTTTTTCCAGTCTCGGCGCTCCTCAAGCGGGAACAGGATGCGCAACATTGGATGTCACTTGCACTAGCAACGCCGTTCCTCCGGGAACAACCTTGTTAACCTTTTTCGCAGCTGCTGATGGAGCTGATCTTGGAAATGCAGCCACAGGAAATGTAAGTTTTTTCCTTCATAGAGAAATTTTGGAATTTACAGCCAACGGCTACTGGCTCACTAGTTTGTAACACAGCTGGAGAATGGATATATTCAGCAAATGATGGTGCTGGAAATCCATTCAGCATCGCAGTTGGAGGTGCATCGTGCCTTGGATAATAAATATCATAGATTTGTGCAATTGATTAGGCAAACGGCCATGTTTCGTTATTTTTGTAGCATCAATAAAAATGGGTCGGTCTCGGCATCGACTCTGGGTTTACAGAAGTTCATCGGAAATGCAAAGAGTCATAAAAATTACGCTTCCACAAATTAGAGCTAACTGTAATGGAGAGATGTCAGGAAAACTGCCAGTTATCCTTGTGTAAAACAAAGAATTATTGATACGTAACATTACAGGATCTCTCCCAGCGGGACGTTTTTTTTATCGTATAGAAAGGACAGAGATTTCAATAAATAACTTTTTATTTTATCATAAAATAATACACTTTTTAAATAAGGTAGTCATGAACCGTTTGAGGGATAATGTGAGAGGAAAATGGACAAAAATATGGTTATGCGCCCGGAGCCCCAAGGAAAATACCCAGATTTACATCATTTGGCACCAATTGGGCCAATCCAGTTGTTTCCAGGTGAGCAATTTGCTAAAAATGAGGATTTATAAGGCAGAAAATCCCACCTTGAGACGAGCGACGATGTCCTCGATGTCAGCCAGGAAATTTCCAGAAGATGGTCTTCTTCTCTCCGTCAAAGTTCTCAAAAGAGCGGTGTTTACTGTTCCAACTCGAGAATAGACTTCTTGTGAGAGACAACCATCTGAATTTAATGCTACAGGTTGTTATTTCCCATTACCGGGAGTCAATAAAGAAGCGGCTCGGATAAGGAGATACTCTTCCTTGCTCAGGGCGATCTCCTTCATTTTGGCGGCCACTTCATTTGCCATTCGGCTACCTGCTTCCCTGTAGAGGGCTTTCCATCTAAAATACTGTATTTCTATTAATTTCAAGAATTACTCGGGATTCAAATGATTGTAGTCTTTGTCATCAGCTGGGAGATACGTCCCATCCCCTAGGGGAATTCCCTCCAGGTCCATTTCATAGCTTTTGAAGACATATGGCAGCCAGCTGAACACTGGGTAATTTTTCTTGAAGAGAGCGATCTTTTCAGCTTCGGGAAGTTCTGCATACTCCTTGATACTTTCGGCGTAGTCTCGGTTACTCAACAAATTGAGAGACCAGAAATTGAACAAGTCCCCGGAGGCCGCCTTCTGGACGAGGTCCCAGTTTCTCTAAATTTGGCAATTTTGAAGCCTCAGGAATAAACGGCCAATAGGGAAGTTCACCCTCACCCTCACCCTGGTGATATCACCCGGTGATATCACCCAATCTAGGGTGAGGGTGAACTTCCCCATTCCACTTTTTGATTGAATTTTCGCCAAAGTTCACCCAATCTAAAAGTTCACCCAATCTAAAAGTTCACCCAATCATGAAAATTGCTATTTTCATCATTTCGCGAGTATCTTACTCTTATTAATTTTTATACTATTAATATTTTTAATAGTTCTTGCTATTTTCTTACTCAGAATTTGAAAAGGAATCTAATGATGTAAATTACATTTCATAAATCGAAATGCTAGAAAACTTATAAGCATTTTTGTGCATTTATGAATGTTTGCAATTGAAAATTTTTGTTTTGCGATATATTTTCGAACTGCTGACTATAGCACTTCCTACTTATTTTCGAAATTCATTATGGGTATCCATACTCATTTACAATGTTTATGTTCCTAGGTCAACATTTTGTGATAAACACGATGCGCTTGGTTAAAAAGTGCGCATATATTGCCAGTAGCGTGTAAACTGTACTTTTCCGTTTTCTTCTTCTTTATATGGTTGAAATTACTTGCGCTATCCCTTTGTCCATCTCGAAAACCTTTTCTTCTCTTTTGTAAAATGTTGTCTTTTTTGTGTAGTTTGTACTCCTATACGACTCTTTTGGACTCCTCAACACATGGCAGAGAAAAATCACTCGACGTCGAGTGGTTTCTCAGCCGAAATTTTTTTGACATCGACCGAAATTGTCTGCAATATGTTGTAGTTCGTACAGTACTATCAATCGGACGTCATCCTACAAGTTTTCTCGTTTTTTATAGTTGGGGAGGACGGAAGTGTCAGGGTTCCAGATGGAACGACCGATGTCTCACTCGAAGTCACCGTCTTCCCAAAATTAACAGAAACCATCTATTCTTCATTAAAGTGTTGACTTGAGAACAAATGTAATACTCCTGACTTTTTATCATCGATGTCAGAAAAATTCGGCTGAGAAACCACTCGACGTCGAAATGCGGCGCACAGGGGGTCATCCAAGTCAACTCGACGTCGAGTGATTTTTCTCTATTATACGTTGAGGAGCCCAAAGGAGTCTGCTAGGAGTACAGACTACACAAAAAAGACAACATATTACAAAAGAGAAGAAAGAAAAAAATTGATTTAAAGCAGAGAAAAACAATATTCGAATTGTATACAGGGGTTGAAAGCATTTTCGTACATGTTATAATTGCATAAAAAGAAGAACAAAATCAAAAAAATACGATTTACATTCCACTAGCAGTATCCGCGCACTTTATAACCAAGCGCATCGTATTTGTCACAAAATTTTGACCTAGAAACATAAACATTGTAAATGAGTACGGATATCCATAATGAATTTCGAAAAAAATAAGTGGGAAGTACAATAGTCAGCGGTTTGAAAATATATCGAAAAACAAAAATTTTCAATCGAAAATATCCTTGTGAGTATAAAAATGCTTATAAGTTTTCTAGCATTTCGATTTATGAAATGTAATATACATCATTAGATTCCTTATCAAATTCTGAATAAGAAAATAGCAAGAACTATTAAAAATATTAATAGTATAAAAATTAATAAGAGTAAGATACTCGCGAAATGATGAAAATAGCAATTTTCATGATTGGGTGAACTTTTAGATTGGGTGAACTTTGGCGAAAATTCAATCAAAAAGTGGAATGGGGAAGTTCACCCTCACCCAAGATTGGGTGATATCACCGGGTGATATCACCAGGGTGAGGGTGAGGGTGAACTTCCCTGTTCGCCGAATAAACCCTTACCGCGACATGGTTATCAACAGATTCCAGTGATCTAATCACGCTAGAGAAGTCTTGGGAAATGGCGGACACGGAGACGAGTTGCATGGTTCTGTAGGCAACAGAAGGAGAACTGGGGAGGAGCTTGGACGTCTGCACCCAAATGAGGGCACTGATCTGTCAAGTAAAGGTCGTCCGCGCTGACCTTTCTGTTTACGCCTAATTCCACGAAGAGAAAGAGAAAGATAGAAGGACTATTCGAAGACAGCGAAAAAACAAAACATTTTATGAAAAGTACGATCTTCGTTTACGATGAGCAACGTCCAAAAAATGAGGAATAATCAATTTGTGCTGTTCTGGAGTATTGGCAAACTGCTGTGGATTGTCTAAATCTGTTTACTGGACGGTTAATATTAACTCACCGCGACGTTTATGGTTTTTCAGCGCCGTTTTTCTGTTGTGAGAAGGATCAACTACTTCCCGATGAATATTATTGTAGTTTGGCAAATACTTCACGGTATTTTCTGTAGTTTTTCGTGGGTTTCGGTTAACCTGTAGACAGTACAGTAATATCATCTGAAATAACCTTATCTACTGTATTGCAAAGACATACCGCAGTCAAGGTCAGGAGGCAAGCATAGGCCAAATTCATTTGAAAGGATCTCAAAAAGAAATTCGGAAAATATTTTCGGTTACTGAAGAAAAAGACGACTTGTGCCTGAAAATCATCAATGCGCTGCAAGATTTTATAAGATCAAAAGCTGCCTTGCTGCCGGTCGTCAATTTTCTCCCAAGGCTTTCATCTCTCACAGGGATACAAATTTGAAATTGTCAGCAATCGGAAATGTCAATTACACAATTGTTTTCAGAGTTCTAAATCTGACAATGGTTGGCAATAAATTCCCTCGATTGTGGAAAGCTGGCCCGTTGTCTCGTCCTCAAGATTAGAAATTCGCTGGTTCAGCTGATGTTGTTCTATTTATCTCGGCGTGGATCTCCGGTGGATTTCTCATCTGACTGCGGTGATTCTCAAAGTTTTAGCTGGAAGTTCCCAGGAATTTGAATAGTATCCAGTCGACTTACAAGGGAATGTTTTTTCCTTAGGGTGAGCTTTCGACTCGAGATTTTTGTCATCTTTTGGCTATCTGGCTATCGCGGCCATGTGTCTTTTGCTGGCCTTACTGACCTCTAGTTTTATTTTGTCAACAGAAGCCTGTCTAGCTTCCTATAATCCCGACATCCCTCCAGTTCCGGCGCCAACTACCAGCACGACGCCTTCAACAACGACAACAACGACGAGTACTACAACCACAACTACTACGACTACCACTACAACTGAACTCAGTAGAATTCATCTATTTTAAAATTACTCGAATCTTTTCAGCCTGTCCCTGTACCCTACCCGGAAATGATGTAAGTGTCTACTGCCCAGAATATGGACCACAAGGAGGACTGGCCACAATGACAGTTTCTCTTCGGTCTCCCGATGCCCCAGCGACTGATCCCCCATGTTCTGTGAGGATTTCGGGATGTACAAAATATCGAGTGGCTTGGGGTCCAATGGATTGCCAACAGGATCCAGTGACAGTTCATGATCCTACTGTGACGAGGATTGTTCGGACCTGTAATCCGGCAACTGGGATGTTTGAAGGTGGACAAGGAGCTGCCGCCTTTGATTGTTATGAGTTGTAAATATTTCCTTTTTAATTCATTTTTTACCCTATGATAATCAAAATGTGCTATATTTTCCCCATTCGGGAGAAGGCCACATCGGAACCAAAAAAAAACCTTGCGAATTCAATGGTTTCCCCAAAAAAATCGAAAATTATGCCGGTTCGAGCTTGCCCGTTCCCCGCTTGGAAATTTGCCCTAAAATAAGCTATTTCCTTTGTTTCTAGGCTGCTTAAAATCTTTTTTATTGTTGTTTCTTTGTGTTTTTCCCTGAAACAATGACAAACAAAACATCCAGCAGCTGTATAAATCATCCTCTTGTGGCGGTCTCATTATCTCCTCGTATTCAAATAAACGATTTACACCTAGTCGTTCGTATCCCTGGGCAGTCTTCTTCTACGGACAGAATGGGGAAACTTCTCCACCTGCAGGGAATCCGCGGTTTGGCCATTTGTTCCGTCATCGCCTTTCATTATTTCCCTAAACATTTTCCAAATGGATATCTGGGAGTCGACATGTAATTTCACCCACCGTCCGTGTATTTTTGTTTAGATTTTTTGTCCTTTCTGGCTACTTGATGTCGATGCTCCTGTCAAAAAAGTCCGCTCTCGATGTCTCTACAATCGTAGACTTTTTATATCGCCGGATCAAGAGAATTACTCCTCTCTATTATCTCGTCGTTCTAATTACCATGGGTAGAATTTTTCTCCAGATGACCGTCGAGTTTTCCAGCTATTCTCCATTTCTGCCCATGTACCGAGCTCGGAAACAACTTGCTGACAGCCCGGAGTGCCATTTGGCTGCTCTCCAATACCAATTGGGATACAGGAATGGGTTATTTTGAGAAATCGGGACTGTCACACGATCTCTTCACTCATACTTGGTCTCTCTGTCTTGAGATGCAATTCTATCTCCTTTTTCCATTTTTGTGGTGGACACAGATACAATTTTCGGCTAATCGGAGGATGATTATCTTGCACATTATCAGTAAGTGAGATTCTTTCGGTACTTGGAGATAATTCTAGGCGGCTTTTCTTTGCTCCTCTATCTTCATAGTGAAGAACGGGTCGCCTTTAACAGCGTTCTTTGCCGAATTTGGCAATTTCTCCTTGGTAAGCCGGTTTCCAAAGTTCATAATCCATTTTTTCTAGGAAATATGGTCTATTACCTAGAAAATGGCCAACCATCTCCAAGTGAAACCGAAAAGTCACCAATAGATGGCAATAAAGAATCTCGGACAGATGTCTTGGACTGGATTTTTGCCTCATTATCACTTGTCCTATTGATCTACACAATGGCGGTAGAAATTCATCTTCTTGAGGATTATTCCAGGTACTCAAAGCTCTCATTATATTTAAAGAAATATTAAGGATAACCACAACAATGTTGTCCATTTTCCTAATTTATTTTGGTAAAGGATTTCATGTGTTAGAAAATTGCGCGATCGTATTCTTGGGAGAGATCTCATTTTCATGGTATTTGGTGCATTGGCCAATGGTTGTGATACAGAAAATGTTTGGCTACATTTTGACAGAATGTAAGTGTAAATGATAACAACGAATCTCGAAAAATTCACCTTTTTTGTCCTGCCGAGAAAGATTTACTGTTGACTCTGGCCTTTGGAGGTCCAGGTTTACCGTCAGATAATCTATTGCTCCATTTTCTGAACAAAACCTTCTAGACATGTTTATTGGAGTATTGGCTTCATTTACCGTAGCTGTAGCTCTGCATTACGGCGTGGAGAGATTTTACTTGGCTTGGGAGAAGCTGACCATTTGTGTCACTGTACTTCTACTGTTCGTCAGTTGTAATGGCCTGCTTTATTATCTTTCTCGTGGGTTTCTTTCTCTAAAAACTTGCCTGAAATTCCCGAAAAAACTCCGAGATCCTACAAATTCATAATATTTCCAGATTCCCGTTTCCAAATTTGCGTCCAAGCTCCGGTTCTCGTCACCGACTTTTCCCGTCTGTCTCTGGGTAACTGCTCTGTAATTCCTAATTTTTCCAATTTACAGAAGAAAGACAAGCCTATAACGTTGAGCTAACAGACCACGATCCCTATCAGTTGCTGGATAAGCGTTGTGAATTTGAGCCATCTCTTCAGAGTTTCGTCCTGGGTGCTCCTTCTTTTGAAGGAACCTGTAAATATAAGGTTAGTCCTCCTTTTTCAATGGTATTTTTATATGGAAAGCTCTTCTTTGATCGTCTATTTGCAAACAATAGCGCCGGAGGCCTTTATCCCATTATGATTCGGGAATATAACGGATCTACGGGATTTTGTTTACCCCGAATGTTTTCTATTTATTCAGAGGGACCAAGCCCGGGCTTTCCCTTGCTGTTTTGCCCTAAAAAGAAGGATTTTGTGGATAAAAACCAAGTTTCAGAATTACAATGCCCATGGAAATAAAACAATTTTGGTTGTTGGAAACAGTTGGGCGGCTAACATCGCCCCGTTGGTTTTTGATGAATGTAATCAATATTTTGCCAATATCTACAGGACGTCTTACATTGGTAAAACGTTTATTTAAATCGTTACCGTAATCTAGCCTGTGAGATTCTTAAAGCGATCGTTTATGTTTATTACGAGATCAATGTTGTCACATGTCGTATCATGCTTTGTCTCCACTGGTGACTTTCGGTGGCGTGTAGAAACCAATTTCTGCCCGCATGTTCGACAAAATTGTCAGCCCATCTTGCCTTCGGTCGTCCTCTTGGTCGTCTTTCCAGCCATGGCCTCCATTCTAAAATACGTCTAGTCCAGCGTTCTGCCTTTCCTTCTGCTATTTGCTTTGCCCAGTACCATTTCCTTTCAGCACAACGGCGTCTGATGTCGGGGAGTGGACAACGTCTGTGAAGCCATTCGTTGGTGCGTCTGTCCATTAGGCTGACATGCAGCATCCTCCTCATCATCCGTCGTTGTGCAACTATCAGCTTTGTCGCGTCCCTCTGGCGTAATATCCATGTTTCGCAGCCATATAGAAGAGCTGGTTCTACACAGGAGATGTAGACACGTTTCTTCAATTCGACTGGGATTCTCTTGCTCGTCAGCAGCTGGTGGTATCGGTTGAATGCGTACCAACCAGCTTGAACTCTTCTGGTCAACTCAAGCGACTCGTTCCGATCGAAAGAGATTCTGGATCCAAGGTAGATAAAATCCTTCTTGTAGTCGACCCGCTGTCCCTCCAGGTAGAGCGGCACTTCTGTTCGATTCGACATTGCCACTGTCTTTCGTTGGTTTACCTTCAATCCGACTTCTCGGCATTTCTCGGAGAGGGATTGCAGCATTACTTGAAGTTGATTGGCTGATCGGGACAGCAATACGACGTCATCAGCATAGCGAAGATTAGTCAGCTTCACGCCGTTAATGTTGATACCTTTCCTACTCCAAGGAAGTCGACGGAAGACAGTCTCTAGCACAGCTGAGAATAGGGCAGGAGAGATGGTATCTCCCTGACGAACTCCTCGCTTCACGTTGATGTCGACGTTGCCTCCACATGCCATCACTGTCACTCGGGATTTACGGTATATCTTGTCCAGAATACGGATTATCTTGGCAGGGACTCCTTGATCGTAGAGAGATTTCCACACGACGGCATGCTCGACAGTATCAAAAGCTTTCTCGAAATCGATGAAGACCAGGTAGAGCGGCTGCTTGTATTCGTCGGAGCGTTGGATCAACTCCTTGATTGTCAGGATGTGGTCTAAGGTAGAATAGCCTCTACGGAAGCCTGCTTGCTCGTGTGGCTGATTCTCGTCAAGTGTTCGCAACATACGATCTCCAAGGATAGATGTGAGCAGCTTGTAGATGGTCGAGAGCAGCGATATTGGCCGGTAATTTGTCACATCAAGTGGGCTGCCTTTCTTGAAGAGAAGGGAGATGGAAGCGAACGGTGTTATAAATGGGTTGGACTGCATTCCAAGAGAGCAGGCATACTTCTCGACGGTTGAGAAAATTAAACCCGATTATCTTTTT